>CM060598.1:19631414-20231414 GCA_030578255.1 Tiaroga cobitis
CTCCGGCGAGAGCGCGCTTCCTGCTTATCTGTCTGTGGTTTGACAGCGAGTGTGTTTCTCCCCGGGCGCTTCAACACAATCAGAGTTTCTTTTCCTCTCACAAAAGAGCTTGCACGCGGCACGTCTTTTTAAAGATGCCTCGCCCGTGCACTTCTGGTTGCGGTGGACTCGTTGCCGACTCTGATGGGCACGAGCGTTGCATAGTGTGTTTGGGCATTGATCACGCTAGAGCAGCGCTCGTGGATGACTCATGTTCTCTCTGCGGGAACATGACCATCGCAACACTACGATCAAGACTCAATGATCTCGCAAGAGTGAGGGTCCCCTCATCCACACCCCGATCTACTGACTCTAGAAATAGAGCTAGTACTTCGGCTGGTGGCCAGGGTGATCTGAGGGTGACGGTTTGGAACAAAGCGCCGACTATCAGTCCGTGCCCAGCCGCACCCTCTCCAGTGTTGCAACCCGTGAGTGCTCAGGGGATTCCCGCGGCATCATCTTCGGGTGTCCCGCGGGTTTCCTTTGGCGCTCCAGAGGAGGACGCGATGTCCATCGCGGCATCACAAGGTGGGTCTGAGTCTCTTGGAAGTGAAAACTCATCACAGCTGCCACCTTCGGGTGTGAGTACAGTTGTGCCAGAGTCTGATCCAGAGATGACGGCTATGCTGTCTCGACCCGCCGCGAGCATCGGGTTAGAGTGGAACCCTCCGCCCTGCCCCGAGCGCTCGCGGCTGGATGATTGGTATCTGGGTCGGGCTGCGGATCCCCGTCCCCGTCAGACCCCGATACCCTTCTTCCCGGACGTGCATGATGAGATCTCGAAGTCCTGGAAGACTCCCATGTCTTCCCGCGACCGCTCGCTGATTTCATCCGCCTTTCCTTCCCTCGATGAGGCCGCTGCCCATGGGTACACTGGGCTCCCCCCGGTTGAACGCTCTGTTGCGATGCAACTGTGTCCTCAGAGCGCTTCTTCTCGTGGTGAGCCTAAGCACCCATCCAAGGCCTTTAGGTATTCGTCTACATTAGTGGTGAAGTCCTACAGAGCTGCGGGACAGGCAGCCACCTCTTTGCATGCCATGGCCATTCTGCAGGTCTACCAGGCCCAGATGCTCAGGGACATGCACGAGGGCAGGACAGACCCAGGGCTCTTCGATGAGCTGCGCGCCGCCACCCGACCTTGCTCTCCGAGCGACGAAGGTGACCGCACGCTCCCTGGGTTTGGTGATGTCCACAGCTGTGGTCCAGGAGAGACATCTCTGGCTGAACCTTGCCGATATGAAGGAGGCCGAGCGGTCCCGGCTGCTCGACTCCCCCATATCGCAAGACGGCCTTTTCGGCGGTGCAGTCGAGGACTTCGCCCAACAGTTCTCGACTGCTCAGCAACAGACTGAGGCTATTAAGCATATTCTGCCCCGACGGCCCGCTGCTGCCTCCACCCAGCCGACCGGGCAGAATACTCAGCCTGTTCGCCGCCGAGGGCGCCCTCCTGCGGCTCCCGCCCCTCCCGCCCGGCCCAAGCAGCAGCCTTCACCCGGGCCCGGTCGTGGAGGAAGCCGTAAGAAGGCGCCCCAGCCCTCTCCAGCCCCGCCCCCCCCGCTAAACGCCGGGCCAAGCGGCGCTCCTGAGACGGGCTACTCAGGAATGATGGTTACTTCTCAGGAGATGGTGGCAGGACCACTCCTTCCCCCGGTGGAGGGCCGGGGGAGAATCTTTTGTTCTCCACTCCCCGCTGCTCACCCTCGGGTGGGCAGCACCCTAATGTGGTTAAAGAAAGAAGTGACACATTCATTCCTGAGCACACAGAGTTCTCGGACGACACGGTGCGCCGCCCCCGGGCCGTGCACCCCTCGTCCTCCTCTGTCCCAGAGCCGGATGACAGTGCGCGCCGTCCCCGGACCGTACCACTCTCATCCCCCTCTGACGCCAGACCCCTGGCAGAGCAGACCCCCCGTGGAACGTTCGTCCTTCCCTGGTCTGCTCTGTCAGGACGCGGTCTATGGCTGCACCCCCACACCGGGCCGCTATGCCGTCCACGTCTGGGTCAGCCATACCGCCCTCGCTGCCCCACCGACGGGAAGTCTGTGGTTCGCATGACCCCGCTGGTTCAGTCGTTGGGAGCCTGGCTAGAGCTTCCCAACCTGTCCCGCTGGGTCGCACGAACGATCAGGCTCGGCTACGCGATTCAGTTCGCGCGGTCTCCTCCCCGCTTCAGGGGAGTCCGCTCCACTATGGTCGGTGGCAATGCCCCTATCATGAGAGCGGAGGTTGCAACCTTGCTGGCGAAGGGTGCGATCGAGACTGTCCCTCCAGCCGAAATGAAGACCGGCTTCTACAGCCCGTATTTCATTGTCCCGAAGAAAACCGGTGGGTTACGGCCAATCCTGGACCTGCGCGTTCTGAACCGCTCCCTTCACAGGCTGCCGTTCAAGATGCTCACCGCCAAACGCGTTTTCGAATGTGTGCGGCACCAGGATTGGTTTGCAGCGATCGACCTGAAGGACGCCTACTTTCATGTCTCCATCCTTCCTCGACACAGACCGTTCCTACGGTTTGCTTTCGAGGGGCAGGCATACCAGTACGCAGTTCTCCCATTCGGGCTAGCCCTGTCTCCTCGCGTCTTTACGAAGGTCGTCGAGGCAGCCCTTGTTCCCCTCCGGGAACACGGGGTTCGCATTCTGAAGTACCTCGACGACTGGCTAATCCTAGCTCACTCTCGAGATCAGCTTTGCGAACACAGGGATTTGGTGCTCCGCCATGTAGCCCGTCTGGGCCTTCGGGTCAACTGGGAGAAGAGCAAACTTTGCCCCGTGCAGAGGATCTCTTTTCTCGGTATGGAGATCGACTCGGTCGCCATGTCCGCGCAGCTTACGAGCGAGCGCGCGCAGTCACTGCTGACTTGCCTGACACAGTTCGAGGGCAAGAGTGCGGTTCCACTGAAACTTTTTCAGAGGCTCCTGGGGCATATGGCATCCGCAGCCGTGGCAACGCCGCTCGGATTACTCCATATGAGACCGCTTCAGCTTAGGCTTCGCGACCGAGTCCCGAGGTGGGCATGGCAACACGGCACTCTCGGAGTACCAGTTACTCCGACCTGCCGTCAGACCTTCACCCCGTGGTCGGACCTCAGTTTTCTACGGGCCGGAGTGCCCCTGGAACGAGCTTCGCGGCATGTTGTTGTAACGACAGATGCCTCTACCATGGGCTGGGGTGCCATGTGCAATGGACGTGCTGCCGCGGGCTCCTGGACAGGACCCCACCGCTTTTGGCACATCAATTGCCTCGAGTTGCTGGCTGTACAGCTCGCCTTGCGCCGCTTCCGAGCCGTGCTCAGGGGTCAGCACGTACTAGTCCGTTCAGACAATACCGCGACCGTAGCGTACATCAACCGTCAAGGTGGTCTGCGCTCCCGCCGTATGTCGCAACTCGCCGGGCACCTCCTCTTATGGAGTCAGAAGCATCTGAGGTCGCTTTGTGCCATTTATATCCCCGGAGCCCTGAACTGTGCAGCCGACGAGCTCTCACGGTTTCAGCCCCTCCCTGGAGAATGGCGACTCCATCCCCAGTCGGTCCAGCTGATTTGGGACCAGTTCGGGGACGCACAGATAGATCTGTTTGCCTCTCACAACTCGACCCATTGCACCCAGTATTATTCCCTGACCGAGGGCACGCTCGGCACGGATGCTCTGGCGCACAGCTGGCCGCGGGGCCGCAAATATGCGTTTCCCCCAGTGAGCCTTCTCGCGCAGACCCTGCGCAAGGTCAGGGAGGACGAGGAGCAGGTCATTTTGGTCGCGCCGTACTGGCCCGCCAGGACCTGGTTCCCCGAACTTGTACTCCTCGCGACAGCACCTCCTTGGCCGATTCCTCTGAGGAAGGACCTCCTTTCTCAGGGACGGGGCACCCTATGGCACCCTCGTCCCGATCTTTGGAACCTCCACGTGTGTCTCCTGGACGGGACGAGGCAGGTTTGAGTACCCTACCACCAGCGGTGGTGGCTACCATCACTTCCGCTAGAGCGTCGTCCACTAGACACGTCTATGCGTTGAAGTGGAACCTCTTCGTCAACTGGTGCTCTTCTCACCGAGAAGACCCCCGGAGATGTCCGGTCAGTGTCCTGCTTTCCTTTCTTCAAGAGGCGTTGGAGCGAAGGCTGTCTCCCTCCACCCTCAAGGTCTATGTCGCCGCTATTGCCGCACATCATGACCCAATAGAAGGTAAGTCCGTGGGGAAGCATGACCTGATCATCAGGTTCCTGAGGGGAGCGAGGAGACTGAATCCTCCTCGCCCTCCTCTCGTACCCTCTTGGGAACTCGCAGTGGTCTTAACTGCCCTGCGCAGCGCTCCCTTTGAGCCTTTGCAGTCAGTCGAGCTTAACTTCCTGTCAATGAAGACAGCGCTCCTGACTGCATTGGCCTCCATCAAGAGGGTAGGGGACCTGCACGCATTCTCCGTTGACGAAGCGTGCTTGGAATTCGGGCCGGGTGACTCTCACGTGATCCTGAGACCCCGGCCTGGATATGTGCCCAAGGTTCCCACCACTCCCTTTCGGGACCAGGTGGTGAACCTGCAAGCGCTGCCCCCGGAGGAGGCAGACCCAGCCTTGGCACTGCTCTGTCCAGTACGTGCTCTTCGCATCTATGTAGACAGAACGCAGTGTTTCAGGACCTCAGACCAGCTCTTTGTCTGTTATGGTGGGAAGCTGAAGGGAAAGGCTCTCTCCAAACAAAGGTTGTCTCACTGGATAGTGGACGCCATTGCTTTGGCATACCAGCAGCAAGGTCGACCGTGCCCCCTTGGTGTGACCGCCCACTCCACCCGGAGTGTGGCATCCTCTTGGGCTCTAGCGCATGGCGCCTCGCTAACAGACATCTGCAGAGCTGCAGGCTGGGCGACACCTAACACATTCGCCAGATTTTACAATCTCCGAGTGGAGCCAGTCTCCTCCCATGTACTGTCTTTTTCAAGCTAACATGGGACCCGTTAGGTGTCTCCGCTTGCTCGCCATTCCACTCCACGGACTGGATGCGTGCGATATTTCCTCAGGTGAGCTTCCCCGAAAGCCCTGAGTTCCTCCAGCACTCCTGATGCTGGCGCCAGTGTCTTTTGCCTGCGCGTCGGCTAGGTGCCTCCCGTGTGCATGGTACCTCCTCTGAGCTACCCCCACATGTGTATTTCCACTGTAAGCCTCTTGGAGCATGTGTCTTTCCCTTGGCAAGCCACCTTGCCACCCCTGGGGTTGAAATATTCCACCTGCGGCTGGACACCCCAGTGATTCCCCATATGCATCCCTCGGGTCATATGTGTATTCTCTAAGTCCCCCCCTCTGGGTTGGCAGTAATTGCATACTTCCCTTAAAGACCTTGGGATATGCTCCCCAGTGTACCTTGGTATTCCTGTGCTAATAGGAGTCCTTCGTCCGTGCTATCTCACGACAGGGATCTCAGATTACGCAGGGCACTGGAAGACAGCTGAGAAGGTGGCGTGATTAGACTGGTATCCCCATTCGTCGTCATCCGACGGAACTCGGAGTGACAACGAAAGGGAACGTCTCGGTTACGGATGTAACCCTCGTTCCCTGAGTAGGGAACGGAGACGTTCCGTCTTCCTGCCACTTTCCGCTGTACCGCGGGGATCGCCTGAGCTCAGTCTTGGCTCCTCAGCGAGAAAAACATGCCTTTTTGCTATGAGCGTGCTCCTTAAATACTCACGAGGTGAGGCGGAGTTACGCTATGCAAATTCCGCAGACCCATGGCATTTCTTTGCCATTGGCTCGTTTTGTAGTACTCGTAGTCGATTGGCTTTCTAAGCGAAACCCCCATTCGTCGTCATCCGACGGAACGTCTCCGTTCCCTACTCAGGGAACGAGGGTTACATCCGTAACCGAGACGTTAACTCTGCTAAAAAGAGTATTACACATATTTAATTTATGGCATGCTCTAGTTTTTATTTTATATTCAGCTAGTGTTCTGTAACACAGAAACACGGCAAATGTCAACAAGTAATGGGCTTAATTTACTGCAAACATCACACAAATACAAAAGATAAACACAAACAAACACACAATAAACAGCTATTGGCAAGAGTAGAGCATAAAAAGGGCAAAAACCAAACCGAAGCATGACGGATGTCTTTCTGCCTGAGCAAAACATCAGCCCCAGAGTGCAGTTGTGCATAACATTAAACAAAAGCCCTGAGAAATGTTCCCACTGCAAGAAAAATCAACAGTGCTCAAATACAAAAGCATGTTACATGCAACAATTACAGATGGAAAACTAAAACAAACAAACATTACTCTCTCTTTCACTAACTGATAAGCCAATCAGAAGCCAGTATTCCTGGTTTTGAAATTTGATGGATGGTCATTGGTAACATACCAGGACCATCACAGGGGGAAACTTCTCTGATTAATGTTCAGGGAGTTCAAAGCACGCACACACAAACAAGCATGAAAACAAATGCACTAACAAAAACGTAATAATTCAAATGCATGCACAAAAACATAAATATATATTTTTTAAAATCCTCATGCATATTCACGCCAAGGAACAGAAGAAAATATATATAAAGAAATATGCACGTTTTTGAACGGCATCACAGCACATTAGTGCAAGGTCTGACCAGGAGAAGGGAAGTCTTCCCTTCAGTGATATTTATAGAGGGACCAAGTCCCCAAAGAGAGTGTGCAAACACACAGACTCTACACACCAGGAAAATACAGTCATATGCATGAACACATGGGTATTTGTTGAAGACACATTGACAAAACAGGAAAGCGCACAACATATTGCTATTTGTGCAATGACTCATCCGAACAGCCACCCAGTGAAATGCATTGAGGAACGATAATGTTCACGTCCAATAATTATTACTCTCTCGAAATCAGTGTCTTCTTACACATTAACATTCGCACGTACGCAGATGCTTGTAATTTCACTAATGCTCGTGATAATGGACTGCAAATTTCATCAGAAACAGAGGGTTTTTCCAAGAACAGGGTCGACACACCTGAGGCAAAACCATGTTTGCCATGTTGTAATGTAATGATTTTATGATCCAACCATACATCAGATTTGCTATCCTGCCTTCATCAAACTTTCACGTTCCTAAATAAAACACAAGCCAAATGCGATTTTTCTTGTGGTCACACATTGGTTTAACACCTGCCAAGCGCCAAAAAGAGCAGAACTCGCCAGATGGTTGGGAGCAGCTACATAATATATGGTTTAAATCAAATTATATGACAAAAGTTAGACCCCCAATGATGTAAGTGACATACGTGATTCAAATCAAAGACACACAAAACATCCAGTAATAAAAATGTCAACTTCAAGCTTTAAGCTTCAACAACTTTAAGCTTTTTAGGGGAAAATTATTAAAAAACTAACAGTATAACAGTAAAAAAAAAATGTTTTGGTCCTGTGGTAACTTATTGTGTGAAATTTGTCATATGATGTCATGATGTTGATTATGTCATATGAAATCTGTTTTATGTTTTCCCCAAATGGCGTTTTTTTTTTAGATTCTGTTTTTTAATGGTTTAATTTGACAAGTTAAAAGTTAAACCTAACTACAAGTTAAACCGAACTTTCAACCCGAACTTTGGGTTGTAGAAAAGACTCAAGTTTCTGTGTGTATCTGACAGTAGTTTTATCAAATCAAATCAAATTAAATTCTTGTGAAGTGACTCTCAGAGAAGCTCTCGAGATGAAGTTCATGTGTTCATACCCTCATATACTGAGACGCCAGACTAATATTCACAGACATGGTCCATATCGGGATTTGATTAAGCGTCCAGCCCTAATTTTGATGTATTAAACCAAAGTTTGACAAATTCTGTGCCATTCCACAGGGAATTCCATTTTTGTGGCTACACTCCATGATTCCACCCACTTTTCTGCATTACGGATATCATAGGGCCTTGCAAATATTCATCACATTATGCCAAAGAGAAAAATGTATGATAATGTATAAAAGAAAAAAAAAACATAAAAATCTACAAAATAATTATATTATAGAAGTCGTATATGCCAGCCATGTATTATGCACTTTTTTAAAAGAATATTTAGAAAAACTGGGAAAAATACAGTTTGTGGCTAAGGAATATATGAGGCTTGTAAATTCATGCGCCTTTGACAACTGTTCACGAAAAAAAAGTTACTTTTTGACCCTGATTCTTTATATGACAGTTTGGACTGCTAATAGAAAATGAGTGTGTGTGAAGATGCTATGAATCCTCCCTATCAGAAGCTGTCTCATTTTTCAGTTTAGTCACAGCAATAATTTCAGCAGTAGTGGTTCAGCATCACCCTGTCTTGCCCTGATGAATAATATCATATAAATGAATAATGTGTATGAAATGCCTCCATACATCACATTGTCTTGTCAGTGTCAGATGCCATGTTTAACTCCTAAGGCAATCATTAATGAACTGTGAAAAGACAAGACGAACTTTACACTCTCTAAGTCGCTGTGTGCAATTCATATAAACAGACATATTGTGCGATAGAGCTGTTCAGAGATGGTCATTCAGCTTGTACAGTATATTGTCATTCTGTCTTAATACTGAACATGATATCTGCTGTTATCTGCTATTAAAAAAAGTTTAAACGAAACTATTTGCTTGGCAAATATTTATTTATTGTTAAAATAATTGCACTTATTGCACTTTTGTTATGTGGTATATAACATGCAAGTACATCTTAAAGGGTTAGTTCACCCAAAAATGAAAATTAAGTCATTAATTACTCACCCCCATGCTGTACCAACCCCGTAAGACCTTCGTTCGTCTTCGGAACACAAATGAAGATATTTTTGATTAAATGTGACAGCTGGATCACTCCTCCATAGGCTCCCTAAGGGAATGAATCCTGACGGCCCAGAAAGTCAATGAAGAAAATGTTTAAATATTCCATGTCGCAACAGTGGCTCAACTATAAGTTTATCAAGCGACGAGAATACTTTTTGTGCGAAAAAACAAACAAAAATAACGACTTTTTTCGACTATTCCTTTTCTTCCTTGTAGGCCTGAAACGAGCCTTCAAGAGATTTCCACGACGCGCACGCGCGAGAACTTAACTGAAGTAGTTGAAGGAGATCGCAATTCTCGCGCATGCGTCGTGGAAATCTCTTGAAGTCTCGTTTCAGGCCTACAAGGAAGAAAAGGAATAGTCGAATAAAGTCGTTATTTTTGTTTGTTTTTTCGCACAAAAAGTATTCTCGTCGCTTGATAAACTTATAGTTGAGCCACTGTTGTGACATGGAGTATTTAAACATTTTCTTCATTGACTTTCTGGGCCGTCAGGATTCATTCCCTTAGGGAGCCTATGGAGGAGTGATCCAGCTGTCACATTTAATCAAAAATATCTTCATTTGTGTTCCGAAGACGAACGAAGGTCTTACGGGGTTGGTACAGCATGGGGGTGAGTAATTAATGACTTAATTTTCATTTTTGGGTGAACTAACCCTTTAAGTGTCTAAATATTGTATTGCTTGTTGCTTGGTTTATGAATAAATAACACAATTTTGTGAGGTTTATGCTTAAAAACAAAAATGCCAATGGAGTAAGAAAACCTAATTCAAGATACACTAATATATAAATGTAAGTAATATAAGTAAAGTTTTATATTGGTATATGCCACTTTATTTTGATAGCTTACTTTAGACGTTCAATAATAATGATGGAATAATGATGTTGAAAATTCAGCTCTGCCATCAGAGGAATAAATTACATTCTAAAATGAATTAAAATAGAAAACAGTTATTGTATATTGTAATAATTCTTTCAAAATCATCAAAAATCGTAATTACCATAAACTTTTGAAAAAAGTATAATCTTATTATCATACACATTCGTGTAAACTCAATTTGGTTTAAGGATCAATATCAGTTGTATCCATAATCTCTAAACTCTAACAGGCTTTTTCAATCTGCAGATTAGAACGGACAAGGGACAAAATGTTTAATTAAACCGTTGAAAAATAATGCTTTTAGCTTGCACTTAACAGAAGAACTGATATACACCCTACTGTGCCATTTTCAACATGAACAAATAACACAACTGGTAAACAGTAAAATAAGCAAATTACCAGGAGCATCAACAAATTACAGAGAGAGTCTATAGTATATGTATAAAAATACCCAGAAGTACTCTGTGTTGATGCAATCATATCTCCACTGGATTTACTGAACAACGAGAAAGAGAGAGAAAGAGAAAGAGAGAGAGACAGAGAGAGAGGAAGAAGGAAGGTTGCTGCCAGATTTATAGACAAGAAGAGGCTGAGAATTAAACAGAGGAAGTCTCTTGGAGAAAGCAGCACTTATTCCAGAAGTGTCTCTCTGGGACACAAAACACGACAAGAAAAAAAAGGGAGAGCATGACATTCGGTAAAAAAAAAAAATAATAATATAATCTACTAAAAGTTGCATTTAGATGCAGTGGTATGTAGAAAGCAAGGAACCACTTAAGAGGCACGTTTCTAATTTCCACAAAAAGAAATGAATAAACACTCAGAGAGGCTCTTCACCATATTCTATAATGAGTAGTGCATTAGAAACAGTGTGCCCAGGGACAAAACAGAACCAAGCTCTAGGGAAGTCAGAGGAAGTGTGTCACTGCTGCTTGTTATAAAAGTGATCCATTTTTTAATTCCTTCTGCAATTGCAGTGTTAATACTAAAGGAATGTGTGCGTGATGTAAAAGTATTTTTTAATACAGTCATATTCTCACGGTCGTTGGCTGTAATGAAAGCGCACAATGAAGAAGATACTAAAATAGGTCTTTAATCCAAGAATCAAAACATTAAACCAGAGAATAAGGAGGAAACACAACCATGAACACACTGACTTCAAACATTAAACAATGACAAGGAACTAACTGAAACAGAGGGGGTAACACTTTCTATGAAGACCATGCTTATAATGAATTATAGCCCCATTTATACTTATTTATAAGTATTAATATTCTATATATATATATTTATAAAGACTCATGAAGACCTTACCCAGCTAACAGAATTTTGTTATAAGAACGTTCTCCAAAATATTCAGTGTTGGTTCTGGGAACGTGGAAACTGTCCAGTTTTCTTGACGTTAGAGGAACGTGTTTTAAAAGGTTTAATGTTCCTCAAACATTCTTTAAACGTAATTTTCAATTAAAAATTCAACATGATAGTAATGTTGATTTCTAACATTCCAAGAACATAAAAATGTCCAGTTTCCTGAATGTTACTACACAGCAAAAACTCAAGAGTGTTAAAGACTCAAGAATGTTAAAGTGTTCAAATTTGAGTGTTAAATTAACATTGAAGAGTGTTAAAGTTAATGTGCTATTTAAGTTATTGATTGAGTGATGATTGAGCATTATTGAAGACACCTGATGATAACAAGTAGAATCACTAAAAAAGAAAAATCAAATGTAGTTACCATTATGGAGATCAGTGTTTGGTTTAGTTGGGCAGTTGACCTTTGCATGTTTAACTTTAGATTTTGTTTGGCTGCTGTACATGAGTTATGACAGCCAGATGAACAAAGAGACAATGTGATCTAAAGGTGTTGGTTATGTTTTAACATAATCATAATTTCACAATCATATGACCTGAATCACTGAGCTCATTTAGTCCTAATCTCTGACATAGATGTATATTGGTCATTATGGTGTCAAAGTGATTTAACAGCATAAAATACCGATCTTTTAAAATAATCCAAAAGATTTCTTTAAAGTTGTTCTGATCAAAAGTTGTTAAAAATGGAATTTTGTTTGGACACACAGACATCAATAATCAGCGTGTGATTCTCAACAATGGTGACAATAATAAAGCATGTTGCAGTGCATTCTGGGTGCCACCAATCAAAACTCATTCATAGCTCCCATCATACATTGTGGTATGAATAAATTATGATCTGGATTGTTTTAGGAATATTCTTTTTGTCACCATTGTAGAGATTCATACACTGAATCTATGTCTGTGTGTGCCTGAAAGAGAGTTTTTTTTTTTTTTTTTATCAGAACAACTTTTCAGAAATCAGATTATAGATTATAGATTATATTGAACAACCTGGAATGTATACAGTTGAATCACTTTGAATCTATAATGACCAATATACATTCTAATCAGAGATTAGGACTACTTGAGTTCAGTGATTCAGGTCATATGATCGTGAAATAATGATTATGTAATAACATAACCAACACCATCAGATCACCTTTTCTCTTTGTTCATCTGGCTGTCATAACCCATGTAACGCAGCCAAACAAAATTTAAAGTTAAACATGTAAAGGTCAACTGCCCAACTAAGCCAAACACTCATCCCCATAATGGTGACTAAAATTTGAGTTTTCTTCTTCAGTGATTCTGCTTGTTATCATCATGTGTCTTCAATAATGCTCAATCATCACTCAATCAATAACTTAAATAGCACATTAACTTTAACACTCTTCAGTGTTAATTTAACACTCAAATTTTAACACTTTAACACTCTTGAGTCTTTAACACTCTTGAGTTTTTGCTGTGTAGTAACATTCAGGAAACTGGACATTTTTATGTTCTTGGAATGTTAGAAATGAACATAACTATCATGTTGAATTTTTAATCGAAAATTACGTTTAAAGAATGTTTGAGGAACATTATACCTTTTAAAACACGTTCCTCTAACGTCAAGACAACTGGACATTTTTCACGTTCCCAGAACCAACAATGAATATTTGGAGAACGTTCTTATAACAAAATTCTGTTAGCTGGGTATCTGCATCATAAGACTAGTTCTGCCAGAAAGACTCGGGAGTACTGATCTTTTATACTACAAGTATTAGAACATGATTGGATAGGTGAGAAGGTAATAAGTGACGTAACAATTGAGTCTTCCCGGCAGAACAAGCTTTCATTTATAGTTACATTTAGGGATGCACTGATACCACTTTTTCCAGAACGAATCCGATGGCGATACTTAAATTTTTGGTACTTGTCGATACCAGTACCGTATAATATAAATGATACCTGTGTTTTCACTGCATTTGTAATTTTTAAATGTATTGGTAGAGAAACCAAAATAATATAAATCATAGTTGGCTTTATTTGTCCATCAAATAAATATTTCCTTCAGTTATTTTCATGCTTAAATGCATTGTATGAGCTTCTGTTACTTTCACTCTTCATTTTATTGCTCTATCATGTTTTATCTTTCATTTTAGCACAACACATATTTAGAGCCAGGGCTCAGTGCTAAGGATTGGGTCAGTGGTACAAATGTTTAGACACCACTGAAATACTAATTATTTATTCCAATTTTGATACTACAACAAAAACAACAGTAATCAATCAAATGTGACAAAAATTCATTCATTACATATGCATATAAATTAAACCTAGATGGATCTTTTTGCAAAGTTACAAAAGGTAGCCTATTTAGTCAAGAGCAGTGAGTAATTTATTTGTCCTTTGTTTGATTAACATTAAAACACAGCAGCAGGTTTATAAGAATGCTGCCCCTTTAAGACCGAACGCACGAACACATTTGAATACACTGTCTATGTTCACTTGAATTAGTCAGTACACATGTAACAGGTAAAACGTATATGTATTGTTTATTTTAATTTACACAAAATGGTTTATTTTCATATATCTGGTATATTTGCCTGAAGAATGAGCGTTTTTCCCCTTTAATTGCTGTGATGTCATCATGAGCCTTCACAATTTCCTGTTTTGTCTCCTCCTCTTCCTCTTGGCATTGTTAATGCACTGAAGAGGTGAGTTATTTTTGGCTCCTGTTAATCTTAATTAATCTTTATTTTAATTGTTGATTTTGTGCCTAAATCTTCACTGCAATTTATGTCTATTATGTTATTTTTAGTGATGGCCAAATGAGGCTTCCTGAACCACTGAGGCTTTCCAGCCCATTGGTTCACCAAAAGGTTCGTTTACCTGAAGCCTCATGAAACAGTGTGCTCCCTAGTGACACCTGCTGTGCAAAGCAATGTATCGCACACAAATCTATTCATCCTGAGCAACCAAATTGTCATGGTGTGGGCACACCCTTTTTCTATTGCCTGTGTATTAAATAAAGTTTTTTACTCTGCTTGTGTTTACCTATGCACACACAACTCACACACACATAACTTTGTATTCAGTAGTTCTTTGGGTTAGTGATGACAGTGAATGCCCCAAATGAGTGTAAAGAAATCACTGAGTGCAGTGCTGACTGAGTGCAATAGTGTAGTGATTATGGAACTGGGAGTACAATTATGTAGTGCTTATGGAACTGGGAGTGGAACAGCAAACTGCAACAGGGATGGGAACATTTTTACTGATTTTTATTTAAAAACAAAAGTTTTTTTACAGTATTTGGATTGAGGTGGTTTCTCTTTTTGGAAACCACCTCTCCAGCCTTAGAAAACACCCTTTCACAGGGCACCGATGATGCCGGACAACATAAGAACGTAAGTGCCAGCTTATATAAATTGGGATGTTGGAGCTTCTGTTTGTTCCAATAACCCAGCGGATCCTCAGTCCTTGCCAGATTTGTCTCTGACAAATAACGGTCCACCTCAATAGTAGCATCTGCGGTCACACTGGAGCTCCGTCTGCTGTTATCCACTGTGCTGTCCAGTAGATGCCAAAGGTCACCTATAATTATACAAGGGAAAACACTCACTTCTCAATGGTTCACATTACATGACATTACAAATGTGAAAATTCACATAAGACATAGACTACTTACCACAGGTTGTAGATGGCCCAGCTTGTGAGGCAGGTACTTGAGCTGGGGGTGTTGTTTCAGAATTTCTGATAACATTGGCACATTCTGACTTTAGTCTTGTAATGGCTTCTTGGAGCTTCCCTGGACTTAGGAACCCTAGTTTTTTTAACCTAGGGTCCAGCAATGTAGGCATCGTCATCACACTAATGGATTCCATTTGTAACGCATGCTCTCTGACGCGACGGACAAGGTTGTCAGCCAGCTGCCTTGCCATATTTGATGTTAAGCCCTCGGATTTTCTTACTATTGTGTGGTTCAGCATCTTCATTAGGGGAATAACCTTTGAAGCAGACACTCTTTTTTCTGCAGAAAGCTCTACTGTGGCCTGGTGGAATGGGGCCAGTAGGTCGAGAGCATCCTTCATTGTTTCATACTCCAATGAAGTAGGAGGGCTTACATCTGTCCTCAAAGAGGCTAGAGCTGCCCCCACTGGCTCTCTCAGGTCATAGAGCCTTTCCAGCATGCTGTAAGTGCTGTTCCATCTAGTGTCCACCTCAATAATCATTTTCAGAGCAGGCCTCCCCATCTGCACCTGCACTTGGGCCAGTCTTTCTTTTCCTGTTGTGCTGGTCCTGAAGTAGGTTACAAGCTTCCTACATTTGGTGCGAAGCTCATTTAAGCCTGGCACATCATCGAAAGATTTCTTGACAATTAAATTCAATGCATGTGCAATGCATATCGCATGCCTAATATTCAATGCCCTCACACAGGCAATCATATTGGCAGCAGCATCCGTGACAAGGCACCTCACCTTATCCTTTATGCCCCACTCCTCCATGGCCATGGTATGGGCAATAGCCAAGTTGTCTGCCGTATGGGTGTTTGGGAAATGTTGCACCCCAAGCAAGATTGTCCCAAGCTGGTCATTGGCATCAATAAAATGACAAGTCACAGCCAGGTAAGCCTCCATGTTGATGGACGTCCACATGTCGGACGTAAGGCTAACAGCAACAACATTGTCCAATTTTTCTTTGGCCTTCTCCTTAGCCTCCTCATACCGGGTGTCAACCATGGACTTCAAAGCCTGAGAATGAAAATATTAATTGTTACTATTCATTCTGACTTTATAACAATAAACTACTTTAGTCTATTCACATACATACCTTTCTTGTTGGGAGAACATAGGATGGATCCAGCACATGCACAAGCTCCCTAAACCCCACGTCATCCACAACAGAAAAGGGTTGGGAGTCTTTGATGACCATGTTGACCAAAGCCTCATCCACCATTTTCTTTCTGTAATCTATAACACAGTACAATGCTGGTGTATTGTAGGAGCCTAACACATTATTTACATAATAAAAAAATTAAGATTAAATATTACTTTGACTAGTGGCTGGTCTGTTTGCAGCAGGTTGTGCATCCTCATGCATTGCACGATAATGCCTAAGCATTGAAGAGGTGTTGTTGCTGTAAGTCAGCTCTTTATGGCACAGCAAACATTTCACCTTCAACATGCAGATAATACACATTGTGATTATACAGCGATATGGTGAGGATTATGTGATGTTATGATAATAAATTATATAAATGTATACAAACCTTGTTATGAGCAATCAATTCAAAATGCTCCCAGACAGGAGAAGTTCTCCTCTTTCTTGCTGGCTCCATTGTAAGGGCTCTAGGTTTGCCTTTAACGTTTGCACTCTAAGGCTTTCCCTACAGTCTAGTCTTAGAATAATAATAATAGCAATAATATATATATATATACCGTAAAACTTCAAATAATAGCCGAGTCCCAAATAGACGCCTGTCTCTTTTACACGCCTGGTGTGGCTGCAGGTTTGGGTAAATAAAGGCCGGTCTCAAATAGAGGCCGGGTCTGTTTTTTAGTTTCGGGTTGTATTTAATCCTCTAAAACCGTCAGATCGTCCGCTTTTTCGCGGCCGCCAAAGCAATTTTTTGTCCCTCCAAAGCTTTTTTTGATCGATGAGTGATGTAGAATAGAATGACTGCTGCGCTTGACAGGGCGCGTTACGAGCAGAGAGAGGGAGAGAGAGAGAGAGAGAGAGAGAGAGAGAGAGAGAGAGAGCGCCCCGGCCGCGCGCGCGCACTCTCACATCTTCAAACAACACGAGCGCTGTCTTGCTCTCTCTCCCTCGCGCATATTAATCAAAATCAATTGACGACGCGACAGTAAAAGGTTGGAAGACCGCAGTTTAACGTGGAGCATTTGGAGATTTTTATAGATTAGAGACATACACTCAATGACCAACATCTCAACACTAAATTATAAAGGCCTGACTCATATAGACGCCTGTCTCAAATACAAGCCGGTGCAATTCGACGGTTTGGGAAAATAAAAGCCCGGGCTACTATTTGAAGTTTTACGGTATATATATATATATATATATATATATATATATATATATATATATATATACAATAATAACACTACTACCAATATATGTATATATATATAGCAACTAGAACTAGATATAGGCTAATTTACTCTAATAATCTACTGAACTATGTATACTTTACTCTAATAATCTAATAATCTACTAAACTAAGTATAATGTAATATAATATATAATACAGGCTATGATATATAATGATAACTATGCTACTACAAACTCGCTACTACAACTCGCTACTCACTACTTCGTACAACCAACACTTCAACACCAATGCAAACCCCTACTGCAAAACCCACGAGAGGCGCGAGGTTTCGAACCACTTTTATCCGGAAGCGATACTCAGAATGAAGCAATGACGTATTCAACACAATCCGAGGCCTCGTTTGTTATCGTCACGTGATTTTCACGGAAACGACACAAGCCTCGAATCGGGGCTTCATCTGGAACGCCCCTTTTTGCTCGACACAAGCTCCGGAGCCTCGCTTCAGATGTCACATCACTAGTTATTTTACTTATCTGTGTGGTTATTTTTATAATTTTACCCTATTTAAGTTATATTTTTGACTTTGTTCTATATATGTGGAGATGAAAGGACATGGTGATTAAATGTACAGCACATTTGTTTTATAGAGCAATATAAGGGCGATTTACTCAGAGGCTGCTCTTGTTTTTGTATATCAGGTATGTTATCTCTGTATTTCTTCCTCTTGGCATTGTTAATGCACTGAACAGAGCAATATAAGGGCGATTTACTCATACTCCTTTTCCACCAAGGCAGAGCTGGTGATGGTTCGGAACCAGAGCCTAGTTTCAAATCGGTTCTTTGTTTTTCGACCACCAAAGCACCAGCTCCGAACCAGTAAAAGTGGTTCTTAAGTAGCACCAAATCATTGCTGGTCTAGAAGTAAGAACCGCTTACGTCAGCGGCTGGGGGCAGGGTTACCGTGACCAACAAGACGAACAGAAACTTGTGACCGCCATTTTTTAAATAGCAGCTAATCATGCTAATAGCAGCTAGATTGTAATCTCCGTTAATGCAAGTTATGGTGAGCTGCATGAACGTGCTGGATTCACCGTGTTTGGATACCGATGTAGGTTTGCAAAGCCATGAGCATAAATATTAACGCAAAGACCGGCATTGTTGATGGAAGGCTTGTTCGAGATGCATCGGAGCGGCGTGGACTGATCGGAGCTGCGGGAGTGTTTGGAGAGCATACAGCTCCTTCTGCTTTTGGATCGCTCTCGCAGTTCGAGATTTGCAGTGCCGATCCATCTCGAACAAGCCTGGTGTGTTTGTGTGTGCCGCGCTAGCGTTGCTGGGCAACATGAGATGTGACGCAAGATCTGGCTCTGTGATGGCTCTCTAGCCTGTGGAAAGGCAAACCGGTTCTTTGAAAGCTCGTCAGTCGAACCAACTCCGAACTGGCACTACCTCTAGCTCTGAACCAGCACCTGGTTCTTGTTGGTGGAAAAGGGGTATCAGAGGCTGCTCTTGTTTGTTTTGTATATCAGTAAATCCAGTGAAACCGCCATCTGTTGTCCCGTGTCTGTCTCCACAACGCTACACTACGCAGACATTGTTAAAGTGTTTTTATAACTGGTGTCGCGAGCCACCGGTTACACAAGAAAATACGTGAAAGACAATTAAATTTAGTATTTGCGCGCTGAAACGCTGGTTTTCGGGGTGCGCACTTTGGATGTTTGCTGGAACTTCTTGACCTGCAAACGTCCTGTAATAATGTAGGGAATCACTCGCTATACATAAATCAGGTAACAGTTCATGTTTTATATATATATACGATTGAGTTTTAATCAAAATAACGTGCTGAGTGAACGATCAGCAATCAAGAGCATTCAACAGAAGTGCTCTCTCTCTCTCTCTCTCTCTCTCTGTTAGAGACACTTGTTTGCTGTACCAAGTAGTTATCAATTATGCCTTTAATGGCTAATGTTTGCATTAGAAATCATGAATGGTAATTTTGATTTGTTAAAATCTATATCTCCTCAGCCATAGGAAGCGTATGTGCGATCGCTCTTCAAGTATTACGCTGAGGAGCTGTGACGGTGTGTCCCGGCTGTTCAGCGGTGGTACAGCAATTGTGGCGTGGGGACGTATCCCTCCTTCAGGGAACAGGGGTTACATTAGTAACCTCGACGTTCCCTATCAGTCAGTCACGTTCGATGTTACGTCAGAACTGAACTGACGAATTGGGATCCCTACCAAAGCACCAAAATCGCTCCCTCTTCCAGCGCCCCGCATAGGTCACCTAATCCCCCCGCACCTACTGGGGCGGAAGATGGGATAGGCCTTACGCAGAGAAGGTCAATCACTGCTGTTCCTTCTGACCCACTCCGTGATACTATTGGATAACAATGGGAAAGCGTACCTATGGGAAGGGACGCTATGGAGACCACATCCTGCCTGCAGGGAGGTATCATGTGGTACAGTCTCTTTTTTTCTGTAGCCACTCCGAAGTCTTTTGCATTTTACAGCGGGTGAATCTCCAGTTGTCACTGGTGATTGTTGTTTGAACCTTTCTGGATCCGCCATCAAATTAATACGTTTAATTATATCAAGTGCAGTGAGAAAAGGCTATAAATCTCCACCTCCAACATCCTCACACGCAACTAGCGAGACTCCTTCTTTATGTGTACAGATGTGACATAATGACGCAAAGACATGCTCAAATCTCCCGCGGAAATCCACCAGTACCACTGGAGTTAAAAACATTATTACAAGCTTACCGTTTTTAATCGAGCTAAGGCAAGCAGATAGCTTTGAACACTGGCTGGTTATGTATTTGCTCAAATTTATTTTGGATAATTTTTAACCCAAAAAAGCTACCGACTGCAGCTTTAAATAAGATAAGATCCACTTATATTCGCAGTACAAAGTACAAAATACAAAAACCCAATTGCTTTCTTACTTTTATTGCCTGTTTAAATTCTTCTAAAATCCATCCATAATCCTCCATTTCCTGATTTATGTTTTTCTCCTGAACACTAATATTTTTACAAGCCAGCCATGATCATATTGCCTAGGATGTAGAGATACTCCCCTGAGGCATGGTCAGCGTTAGCTGAAGAAACACGTTTCAAATTCTGCCCAGAACTCTCTATATTGGTCTTTCTGGGAGCAAAACATTTTTACACATCTAGATCAGCCATTCTCGCACCTACCACTAAACTGCAAACATGCTGGTGAACAAGTGATGTTTTTTCCCCCACCACTCAATACAGGTCAGTTTCCACAGAACTCTTGTTGTCTTTAATCCACTCCAGCCACTGCAGTCAGCTTTTACAGCTTGCCTTCGCTCTCTATAGTCCTCTTTTATTGATCCTCCCATATTCACTACCAAACACTTTTACCCATTTTTCTAACATTTTCACCATGTATTTTATCTCAGACTAGCATGATGTCCCAATTTTTAAAGAATGTCTTAATTTCTACACCTTCCTATTCACATCTAAAACAAAAATCACATTTGTCTTTCAGATTTATGTTATTATCCAGAAAGTATGATGGCTTCCTGAAAAATGTTCACAGTTAGAGGCAAATATGCCCTTGTTGGAAGATGAATAAATAAATAAAATGGTCCTTTTTTAACAATGTCACATTAAAAAACTTAAAAATTACAAGAAAAATATGTTATAAAAATTAGTTCACCCCGAAATAAATTTGTGTCATTATTTATTCACCCACATGTTGTTCTGTCATGCAAACCTGCATGACTTTAATTTGTGTTCTGTTTGGGATTTGTTTTTGTCCGTTATTATTTTGGACCCCATTGACTTCTATTATACATACAAAAACGGCTAGAAAATTATTATAATATTTTGCAATATTCCTGTTTTCTGTATTTTCGTTTAAACCAAAGCAACCTTGGTGAGCACAGGAGACTTCTTTCAATAACATTAAAAAATGGTACAACTTTGGTACAAATCCAACTTTTGACTGTTACTGCATGTTCTGCCAAATAAAACAAAATTAGGAATGACATGAGGATGAGTAATGAAGACTGATAATTCCCCCAAAAAGTGAAAATTCTAAGTAGTCAGAGCAGGGTACCGTATCCATGTTAACTTTATACATAGCACATTCATTGCAAAGTTTCAGCTGTATGATTTCAAACCTGTAATATGTAAACTTGCAAACTTGTAATACCAGTTAATCCGATGTAACCCAAATATACTCGCATCGATTACAAACACTTTCCACAAACCTACGGTTTCTACACAATTACACTCTAGGACAGTGATGGCTGCAATTCAGTGTTGTTTTTTGGGTAAGGGCTTTTAAACTCACACCTCATTGTCGTCTTATTTATTAGAGCCACTGACTCTAATTGCCCCATTCATAGTTTATCTTATCTTCACAAACAATACATAAATAAAAGTAAACATCACAACAAATATATCTTTGCTATTATCTCTCTCTCTCTGTCTCTCTCTCTCTCACACACACTATATAAAATGTTCCTGCTTGCCACATTCTCTGCCGTTGTTAGATGGCAGCATGACAGGGTGCCACACAGAATCTTCTTTTTGACACTGGCTGTAATTCATTGCACTGCAACATAGGTGTTAATACCAGCAACTGCCAAGGCTCTCCTATACAGAGGTCAATCAGGATTTCAGGATTTTACTTCATCAGCTCTCTCAGCAGTAAACATGTCTGGACAATTTTTCTAGAGGGCTTTTCATCTCTCTTACTATGGAGATTGTGTCCAATTTATTTCATTTTCAAATATGCCAATAAATCTGGTGTACAGAAACAAACAGAGAGACACAAATAAAGGCAGTTTTTAATGTCCATAGAACAGTATGTAAAGACGCAGTAACTGTCAAATATTAAGGTGACAACTGCATATAAACTGGTGGTTAATAGAAGACTAGTCACAGTCGGGATCACCACAGTCTGTTTACAAATATGGCAAGCGCCTGATGAAATAATCAGTTTGAACCTGATTACCTGGTGTTACCTGGTTTGTGCACAATTCAAGTTTAAAGGGGGTTTATGCACGACAAACTTCCATATTCTGTAAAACAGACTGCATCGCTACCGGTTCAGATCTTTTGTATGTGCTTTGATAAAAATGGAGCTGTTTTACTCGAGATGCCTTTAAAGGAGTAGCCTAAGCAAAGATGAGCATAACCAATGTCCATCGCATATGCAGTTTGATTTCTAAAAGTTTTTTTTTCTTCCTCTCAATTAAAATTGAATAAAACGGCAACACAAAAAATAACTAGCTTAGCTGATTACATTAAAAGTCCATCGATATCACCATCAGTTATATACTGCTGTTAACACTTTCTCTGACAAGTGGATGCGATGTGACCCGTTTTCCTGTTTGTTCATGTGACGTTCAACACAAATGTGAACTGAGTGGCTACAAACCACTGAATATCGAATTGGAATATAAACTGATATAACCAGAGGAGGAATTGAATTTCCCTTCACGGTCAGAACTTCATTAGTCTAACACAACGTTTATGCATAAACTTAGGCCTAAGTAATTACATCATTAGGTTTAACTAATTATGGCTATTTATTCCCTGAGACATATTTATCTAAACCGAGTTCAATATGGTCAAAACATTTGAATATTCATGTTGAGTAATTATGACTATTTATTCTCTAATATTATTTAAAACAAAAATCTTGATTAGACATATTTCTCTAAACTAACTTCAATACTGTCAAAACAATTAATATATGGTCCACAGTGTCACGGTCGGTGGCTGTAAAGAAGTGCACGATGAAAGAAATATTCAAACTGACCATTAATCTAATATTAAAAAACACACAGGAAAATAACTAGCACTTTACCATAGATGTTAAATAACAACAATGTAAGATCGGAAAACAGACAGAAACTGAGGGCTTAAATACATGAGGGCAAACAAAGGAATTGATAAGTAAATTAACTAGACACACCTGAACAGAATACTCAAATCAATCAGAAACCATATAAACAAGCAATCAGGGAACAGAACAAACTCTATACGTGACACACAGTTTCATATAACTTTATAATAATAAAATATAAATTATTTTAACAATTATCTAAAATTATATTCAATTGTCATTATTTTTGCTCCATTTTGAAGAATTTGAGATAAATGACAGAATGCTTGGAAAAAACTTTTTTCCACCATAGTTTATTTTATTCCAATTTAATAGGAATTCCATTCTAATTATTATAATAATGATTACTTAAATAATTTCTAATTTGGACAGAATATTGGATTACACAGTCTACACAGCCAATTCTCTCTGTGTTTTATTGTTTGATTGCATATTTTTCCAAACTGGTTTACTATTTTGGTGTCAGCTATTTCAGATAAACCTATAAAGTCTGGTTACACAAGACAATTAGACAACTTCTTTTCAGTTTCCTTGTCAAAAGACAACAACCATTTTTTTGCAAGCCAAAACATTTCTGGTTGAGCCTGTCGCTCTCTGACAAAGTGGACAGTAATAAGGTGCAAATAAGGTGCAACACAGCACATTTCTGGAAAGTTACATGACAATGGTGGCCAGCCGGGTGGCACGACAGATAAATGAAGATGCAGAAAGAGGGCAGGAAAATCAGTACCAGTGGTCAAAAACACATTACTGTCATCAATAGCTTTCAAATGAACTTGCCATCAGTAACATTTATGTATTTAGCAGACACCTTTATCCAAAGCGACTTACAACAGTAACAGCAGCACTCCACAGCACTTGTGTAAAACCTGATGATCATGTTCTTCAGCATAATTTGAGATGATCCAAAGAGCATCAAATTTGATAAGTGACTAAAAACAAGACAGAATATGTCTTCATTGTACACTATAAATGGTCTTTGTTTTATATTTTTTAAAATCCTAAAACTTTATTTCCAGGCCTAAAGAGGCAATATGATGTAATTGTAAAAGGTCATAATTTTGTTTATTGAGTGTACTAGAATAGGTTAACATGCTTTAATGTTCAAAAACACATATTTTTTCACATATTATTGCAGCACCTCTTTTTTCAGTCTTTCTGAAACGTTCTGGGGTGTGTTTCCCGAAAGCATCGTTATCTAACTATGATCGCAATTCCCATTGAACTCTATTGGTAACGACGGAACTTGCGACCATAGTTGGCTAACGATGCTTTCGGGAAACGCACCCCTGATTGACTTTCAGTTTCTTTAACGCCCCTCCTTCCAAAAAGCACAGAGTGCTCTGCTTGGTTAGCTGACTCAGTGCATTGTGATTGGCCAAACACCTCAAGTGTGTGTCGGAAATGTAACACCCCTTACCATAATCGTGAGTCTGACGTCGGATGTTGACGTCAATCTGACGTTGGGTTCTGACGTCAATCCATCTTCCATTTCCAACCAAAATCAAACATCTGTCTGACCTTCAGTGTTCATTGTTAGACAGAATAAATCCCCTTTTAAGTGATTATGAGCTTTGCAGATCTTATACAGTACATGCACACACAATACACACTAAAGGTATGTGAAATAATTAAAAAACATTATGTACAGTGACCGAGAGAGCTCAACGCGCTGAAACTGAAGAAAACACATGCAAATAGAAAACAAACACCGGCAAATTAAGAACACATCTTCATCAGTTTGACAACATGTGCTGCAAATACTCACAATGCAACCAAATATGGAAATGCACTGCTAATACTAACAACGCAACAAAATACAGAAATGCGCAGTAAATGCTCACAACACAACCAAACACAGAATTGCGCTGCTAATATTAACAACGCAACAAAATAAAGAAATGCACAGCAAATACTCACAACGCAAACAAATTCAGAAAAGTGCGGCAAATACTCACAACCCAACAAAATACAGAAATGCGCAGCAAATTCTCACAACACAACCAAATACAGAAACACGCTGCTAATTCTAACAACGCAACAAAATACAGAAATGCGCAGCAAATACTCACAACGCAACCAAATGCAGAAACGCGCAGCAAATACTCACAACTCAACCAAATACAGAACCGCGCCGCAAATTTTCACAATGAAACCAAATACAAAAATGTGCAGCAAATACTCACAACGCAACTAAATACAGAAACGCGCGCCAAATACTCACAAAGCAACCAAATACAGAAACACGCTGCAAATACTTACAACACAACCAAATACAGACACGCGCCACAAATTTTCACAATGAAACCAAATACAAAAATGTGCAGCAAATACTCACAACGCAACTAAATACAGAAACGCGCGCCAAATACTCACAAAGCAACCAAATGCAGAAACGCGCGGCAAATACTCAAAAAGCAACCAATTACAGAAACGCCTGGGAAATACTCAACAAAGCAACCAAATGCAGAAACGCGGGGAAAATACTCGCAACTCAAGCAAATACAGAAACATGCAACAAATAATCACAATGCAACCAAATACAGAAATGTGCAGCAAATACTCACAACGCAACCAAATACAGAAACGCGCGGCAAATACTCACAACTCAACCAAATACAGAAACATGCAACAAATACTCACAATGCAACCAAATACAGAAACGTGCTGCAAATACTCACTACTCAACCAAATACAGAAACATGCAACAAATACTCACAATGCAACCAAATACAGAAATGCGCTGCAAATACTCACAAAGCAACCAAATGCAGAAACGCGCAGCAAATACTCACAACTCAACCAAATACAGAAACATGCAACAAATACTCACAATGCAACCAAATACAAAAATGCGCTGCAAATACTCACAACGTAACCAAATACAGAAACACGCTGCAAATACTTACAACACAACCAAATACAGACACGCGCCGCAAATTTTCACAATGAAACCAAATACAAAAATGTGCAGCAAATACTCACAATGCAACTAAATACAGAAATGCGCACCAAATACTCACAAAGCAACCAAATACAGAAACGCGCGGCAAATACTCACAAAGCAACCAATTACAGAAACCCGCAGGAAATACTCAACAAAGCAACCAAATGCAGAAACGCGCGGCAAATACTCACGACTCAAGCAAATACAGAAACATGCAACAAATAATCACAATGCAACCAAATACAGAAATGTGCAACAAATACTCACAACTCAACCAAATACAGAAACATGCAACAAATACTCATAACGCAACCAAATACAGAAATGCGCTGCAAATACTCACAACACAACCAGATACAGACACGCGCCACAAATATTCACAATGCAACCAAATACAGAAATGCGCAGCAAATACTCGCAACGCAACTAAATACAGAAACGCAATGTAAGTACTCACAACGCTACCAAATACAGAAACGCACTGCAAATACTCCCAACACAACCAAATACAGAAACGCTCTGCAAATAGCACAGACCACAACAGAAATGTTTCAGCTTGTTTCTGTATTTGGTTGCATTGTGAGTATTTGCAGCATGTGTTGTCAAACTGATGAAGATTTTTTCTTATTTTGCTGGTGTTTGTTTTCTGTCCATGTGTTTTCTTCAGTTACTAAACGTTGAGCTCTCTCGGACAGCATAATAATGGCCTTTTTTAAATTAACTGAAACAATCACAGATTTTTTATGTTGTCTCACATTTTCGGACCCCACTGTATATGCACTCCTGCCCACCCAACCACCCACACACACATGCAGGAAACATAAGCACAAACTTCTTCATGATTGCACAGAAAGGGTGCGGTGGAAATCAGTAGACGTCTCTAAGTTGTTGTCCTTCTGATAGGCTTAATGACAGAAGAGTGACCTGCTGATAATGCAGCAAAACAATGAAGATCTTTGTATGCCATTGTGCCTCAGAGTTAGGCCATCAATTAAGGTTTTTTGGGCTTGGGCATGAATTTGTTAGTATGTGCACTTTGTAACTGCCAAAACAAGAACCCTCCTGACACCCAAAAGTCAGCCAGAAGCACAATACTTAAATAGACTTAGAGATACAAAGAGTCTTATTATTGTCTGTGTGCTTGCGTCTGTGTTCGTAAGTAACTATCAATAAAAGGCCTACATGACGGGATTTATGCGTCTGGGCAGATTGGAGATATCGTAAAAGCGTAAAAGCACACAATTAGGATGCAAAAATATACTCAGTGTGTGTGCATATATGTCTTAGGGAGATTTTTATGATATTTTTTTTTTCAACATTTATTTTTTTGCTATACGAAGGTCTTCGGAACTTTCTACCATGCCTTCGTGATTAATTTTGCTCATTTTGAAATGTCGTTTAAATATATACATGCTATTGTTTTACCCTAGTTAATTATACATATATTATTTAAATATATCTTTCAAAACATGACTGTCCTTTTTTCACTGTTATTTTTGCACACAATATTTTTTTTTATTGTGCATCATTTCCAAAAAAGCTATAATTTTGCCCAAAAAATTTTAATATTATTTGTGTGTATATTTAGAACACATAAAATACTAACTATAAAATTAGCCTTAGCAGCCATTATGTTTAAAAAAAATCATCACTTAATAAATAGTTAATAAAATAAAAAAAGCATCATTTGAGATGTAGTGGAAATGTTCACGACTTTCAGAATTCTTCAGTGATGTATGTTTATACATTGTTGGACATTGTTATAATGGCTCAAAATTAAATAAACTATGATAGTGTGAAATGTGTGTTTTCAAAAAGTTTATTTTCGTAAAGGTCACAAGGCCAGAACTGTCCTTAGTTGAAGAAACACCCATATGTTGTGATTCCTGTAGCCCAAATTGAAGAGCATCACTGTGGGAATGTCAAAATCATGGGTTTAATTCCCAACTAACGCACGTCCTGAAAAACTGAATAACTGTCACAGTGGAAAATGTCTGCCAAATGCATAAATGTGATTTGCAGTCATTCTCTGCATCACCTAAATATTAACAACAGTGCCTTTTCGTCTTTCCCAGCATCCCTGGCTGTCTCAGTCTCAATGGAATCCACTTACATGTTAATATCCCATTATTCTAGATTTTTTTTCTTTGCTCTTCAGTTGCCACGAGAGATTGTAGCATAGCAACAAAGTGACTCATTCATGATGTCATCACTATAAAATCAAATGAATTTCAGCAGCCCTACTGAACGATCAAAAACACACAATGTATAAGTTGATATCAGACCTTAGTATATAACTTAAAAGACCACGGTTTTTGAGGATGACATTGTTAGCAGTAAAGTCACATATAATTACATTTGAAATTTAGCACGGAGCCAATTGTCCTGTTATCTATGATCTTTTTAGTAATCGCCTGACTGTTTTAAGTCCCCATGAATTCAAAATTGACCATACTAACTTTGTTTGCCTAAAGTGATCGTTTTGTGGTGAACAATTCATCCATGCAAATCAATCCACACAAAAAAATTTTTTGGCTTCGTAATCTTTAATCAAAATCTGAAATTTCCCCTGCCCTCTGCATTGGAGGACCTTCCCTGATGACGTAGGTTTGACGGTTTGGGTGTCTGCTTAACATCCGTAACCACGCCCCTCCAACTGACAGTAGACAGGCTGAATGAAAACACCTACTTTTCTAGATCCAATCAGGTGCTAGTTGGAAAAAAAGCCACGCCCACTATTTTGCCTCATTTAATATTCCGTTTCTCTTGGAAATACGTCACTCACAACACTGGAGTAAAGACGTTTGCAACTTCCGGTTCACGGGGACTTAAAGTCAAAATAGTAGCAAAGTAAAACAAATCAAAGGTAATGACACATTGTCAACGATTCCTCACTCAACATGAACAATGGGGTCCAAACACTGTGCTTGTTCTGTTGGGCTCAGTCTACGTCCTCTGAGAACAGGGCACATTAAAGGATGGGTGCTTTAAGCATGCTGGGCACTTTATTCCTGTCACTAGAATTTTAATCTTTGATGTGAAATCCTTGCTTTCTCCTCAAAGCGTAAAGACACATCAGGGTTAAAAATGCAGCATAGCCTACACGTTCTCCAATGAACCGCATTCATATTGCTAGGACCAAACTTAGGAGACACGTGGCCCCTCTGGTTTTTGAGCAAAATAGATATTTACTTGCAAAAAAATATATATAATTATTAAAAATTATTAAATTGTACAAGCTGCAAATATATAAGCATTTTACACTACCGTTCAAACGTTTTGGGATCAGTTACTTTTTGAAAGAATTTTCTACTTTCATTAAATTGATGCATTAAATTGATCAAAAGTGACAGTAAAAACATTTATGTTACGAAACATGCATTCATCAAGGAATAAAATATTTCCACCAAAATATAAAACTGCTTTTAGCATTGTTAATAATAAAGGTTTCTTGGGCATCAAATCAGCATATTATAATGATTTCTGAAGGATCATGTGACACTGAAGACTGGAGTAATGATGCTGAAAATTAAACTTTGCATCACAGAAATTTATTTTAATCTGTAATAACATTTCACAAAATTACTGTTGATTGCGAATGGTGGTGCTAAGAAATACACACAATGAGGAATAACCTTGGAATGAAGACTTTACTGAACCAACACATTGGAACTAGGAGAAACTCTGGAGGAAAACACAACCAAACATCAACGAGAACCGACAGAGACTGAGGGAGAACATGCGTCTACACTTGGCATTAACATGCAATCACCGTGATCCGATCAAGCAGATCGGATCATAAGCCAACCAAGACACGGTGCATTTACACCTGTCCACATCAAGTGGCTTCTGTATCTGGATAACAGATCGGATCTCACATTCCCGTGAAAAGAAAAAAAAAAAAAAAAAAATGATGGCTCCGGTGCAAAGTCGACCTGAAGTGGTAGGTTTTCTTTTAGAAACGGGGGTTTTCAGTCGGGGGACATTCTGCAAATCTCGCAAAATGAGGAGGATGAAGTACTAATAATGTGCAAGTAATTAATAATTAATTAGCAAGTACTAATAATGTGTGGTGCAAAGAAACCACATACCAGCAGCCATATCACCCTCTAGCCCAAGACTGGTTGCCCACTGAAGCTAAGCAGGGTTGAGCCTGGTTAGAACCTGCATTGGAGACCTCCTGAGGAAACCAGGTTGCTGCTGGAAGAGGTGTTAGTGAGGCCAGAAGGGGGTGCTCACCCTGTGGTCTGTGTGGGTCCTAACGCCCCAGTATAGTGATTGGGATACTGCAACAAGCACCGTCATTCGGATGAGACATTAAACCGAGGTCCTGACTCTCTGTGGTCATTAAAAATCCCATGGCACTTCTCGTCAAGAGTAGGGGTGTAACCCCGGTGTCCTGGCCACATTCACTCCAATGGCCCTTGCCAATCATGGCCCCCTAATAATCCCCATCCACTAAATTGGCTCTATCACTCTCTCTCTGGATGCTGCACACTGGTGGTGGTTGAGGAGAGACCCCGACATGATTGTAAAGCGCTTTGGGTGTACAGTAGTACATATGAAACGGGCTATATAAATGCCTCATTTATTCATGCATGTGGATAGATGCCGTAATGGAAACGGTAAACGTATGGGTCCGAGAACGTTGCCAGCTGTGGTGGGAAAAATGTGCTTTACAGAAAATTAATGGTTCTGCAACTTTTGGGTGCGAAGGCAAACATGTCATTATATTTGTGATGTACTTCGCACTCGACTGTATCACAAAACCACACAGCTACGTGCAGCAATTCCTGGAGAGAGGAGGGGGAATAGAGGGTATGCGCATGACGTCACCGTCGGCCGGAGTGAATGCGGTCACGCCCACAAGTGGCAAAAAGACTGAGCGGCAGCATTTGTTTTCAGCGTGAATGCCGTGAAAATCACACAAAATGATGTTTTATAAACAAGGTTCGGGAGGAGCACGTTCAAATAAATCATTCCAATCAACTCGTCACCAAACTATTACATGTCTACCCTATCAGCACGAGAGGAAGCATATATAAATATCCACTGTCAACTCACCTAACATTCCTTGACAGTTTCAGCATCCCTCCACCACCCCGACTCCTCACTCCTGGCTCATTCTTCCACAGCCAGGAACGGGGGGAGTACTATGGGTTCGGGCCGCATACCGAGCCCGGAGCCCTCTCCTCGGACAGCACGCCAAATATGCATTTATTCTATCTGACTTATTTGTAAGTGTGAACTCGTGAAACACATCTAAAACGGGAAAGAGCTTTGCGATTGACTGTACAACTAGATTTGACCAGAAATCTGAGGTACTGTATATTTTTACAGACTGCAAAAAGCTACAGAACAGACTATATTCTGCATAATTGGATGTTTTTAAATAAACACTGACAAAAAACTATACAAGTTTTAGGGCTGGACGATATGATGATATACAGTATAACATTAATGTAAGTGATCACTCGGATTTAGACCTATCTATATTGTATTTATATAAAACGTTTACAGGCTTCTTCAAATTTTCTTCATTTATTTCCCCGGCGTCGAAATCAGGCACATATAAATGTCAGGAAACACGATTCCTGGCTGCATGTCAATATCCATGGATCACTGGATCTTTGATAAGTTGTAAGGAACACTATATCGAGTCCAACTTTTAGTTTAAACTGATAATAGTTTGTTTTACTCGCGTTAACGCAGTTTCCCCTATTAACTCCAGTCACGCAGCAGCTCTTCTGCCACTCAGTCCCGCTGAGGGGGGCGTGTTCCGGCGGGGAAGTGACGTTAATGCATTCCCTCTATAATGACAGTGGGCGGGGTTTTGTGTGACGTCCACCTGTGAATGCAGACACGATGGCTGGATTGCGTTTACATTACACTGAGATCCGATCACAATGCGTCCTCGACTACCTCCGAACCTGGACACGCTGATCGATAACATTCTGACCAGAAGCGCGCTTACACTTGTCTTTTCAATCAATGTGTATGTAGACAACATCCGGATACAGGTCGCATGTTAATGCCAAGTGTAAACGCCTATACATGGGACAGACAAAGGACCTTAACAAGATAACTAAGTACACACAGCTGAACCAAATGAACCAATGATGAAGTAATGATGGAAACAAAGAGTGGCGGGGAACTGAACAAAAGAAACACAGAAGAAAGTCAAACAAACAAACAGACATGTAACATTGATCAAATCCTTTGTGAGCATACAAGACCATTTTTTTTTTAAATCAACAGCGGTATTAGGTGAATTCAGGTTAATTGGGACACTTTTTGCTATTAAGATGACTAAAAAAAGTGTCCCAATTAACCTGGTGCTCTCTCACAAAATTGGCACAAGATGTCTCTGGCTTGGACTGTTTATTTTCCACAACCCCTTTTGGAAAGTCATGTTATAGCTCCATCCAACTGCTATCTATTCATCTCGACCATCTAGTCCCGTTTATATTCCAGGCAGCACATCCACAATTAGGAATAATGGAGGCTAACCATTAGGGAGAGCACGTGTGTGTTCTGTAGTCTGCTGACTCACAGCTCATTTATCTGCATCCAGGAAATGCTTTGGTATTTGCTCAGACTTTGTCAAAAACCTCCGCCTGGACATCTGACTACTAATAAAGCACATTAATTAGTCCACATACACCAAACTGCCAGTCAGGCCAACTTTGATCTTATTACGCATGTTTGGGGAGTGAAAAGTAAAGCCTTGAGAGAAAATATGTTGTCAGTCTTTGTTCATAATCCATACAACTATTTATAGCTGGGGTAAAAACGGGAGCGGTAGCCTATGGGGGGCTGGCCATCTGCAAAAAGACCAGGAGGCACTCGAATAGTGTGGACTGTGGCTAGTTGTAACAATTTTTACTTCAGTAAGTATTATTCAGCGTGGACTTATTTTTGAAAGTCAGTTATACAGGCAAATACTTTAAATTCTTCACTACCAAAAAAAAAGGCTTTTGGTCATTTCCATTATTAAAGGGGTGATTGATGATGATTTCACTTTCCTAACTTTAGTTACTGTGTAATGTTGCTGTTTGAGCATAAACAATTTATTATTTTATTTATTATTTTTTTTATCATCAAATTATATACATCGTCTGCTAATGTACTTTTTAACTTTAACCCTCAATGGATGGGTGGCTGTATAACTGAATTGCCCCCTTGGGGACTAATAAAGTAATCTGAATCTGAATCAACATCTGCAAAGTTACAACGCTCAAAGTTCAAAGCAAAGGGAGATGTTTTTTTTAAAAGAAATTGCTTTTTAAGGACTACAACAAAGGGCTGGGAGGGACTACACGAAATTCCTCCCGGGTTAGTGACATCATTAACCCCAAATTTTTTATAAACCCCGCCCCTGGGGACACGATTTATAGATTATCATGACAGAATATGCTAATCAAGGACTAAGATAACCAGGGCCGGCGCTCCGCACACGCACATCACGCGCTGCGCGTAGGGCACCAAGTGCTTGGGGGGGCACCAAAAAATCTGGGTCGTGAAAAATCATCACAATAGGCTACTAGTATAAATAACAAATAAAATATGTCTAAAGCATGTTAATATACAAAAGCAATACAAAAGTAATATAGGCCTAGACCAAATTAGTCGAGAAAAAGGTGAATCTCCTTTTTCGTCTCCCTCTGGTGCCCCCCCTTCCCCACCTCCCAGTGGTCTGTTCGATTATGCCTCAATCAATGTCAAATTTGGCAGACACCGACCTCAGACATGGCCTCGAAAAGGCACCAAGAGTCGGGGGCGAAAAAAGGAAAAAGAATAGACAGCGGGATGATACTCGCGCGTCGCTTTGCAGGTAAGACAATGTTTTAAATAAAAATGTTAGTTTTGTAGCGCGGGCGCCCTTGCGTCGTGTATGCATGTCCAGGGGGGGCGTCGCTAGTAGTGCAAATGAAATGATCCGGGGCTTTTTTAGCCCTGCATGTTGAATCTTTTATTTTAACGGGGGTCCGGGGCTTTCTCCCCCGGAAAATTTTGAAACTTGGCCTGTTTAAGATGCAGTTAGTTTGTTTGGGGAGAAAAGGAAGACCGCTTAGATACGTTTTTTCGTTGTTGTTTTATGCGGATAATGCGGTCATTTTCAAGAGGTTCATAGGCCAAGGCCCAAGGGCGACATCTGTTGGTGAAACTGCAATTAGAAAAAAAAAAAAAAAAACACAATCTCAGTGTTTGTATATTTTCATATTCACAGAGTTGTCAAATTATTAGGGCTGGGAAAAGATTAATCGCATCCAAAATAAAAGTTTGTGTCTACATGATATATGTGTGTGTACTGTGTATAATTATTTTGTATATATAAATACACACACATATGCACGTATATATTTATGAAATATTTGCATGTATATACTGTATATATTTATATATAATTTATATTATATATAAATTTAAATATTTTATATATATAAATAACAAATATCTCTTAAATACATAAATGCAAATGTGTATTTATATATATACAAAATAATTATACACAGTACACACACATATATCAATTATGTACAGAATTATTATATTGTGCTTCATCAGACTAAGAAATTCTGAATGGTTGTTATTCCTTGGGTGAGTGGGTGGGTGAGGGGGTGAGTGGGTGGGGGGTGGGGGGTGGGGTTGGGCACCACCAAGCATTTGTGCTTAGGGCACCCAAATGGCTAGCGCCGGCCGTGAAGATAACTACACATAAGCTACATAAATTCATCAATTAACCATTCAGAAATGTCCTGTTGCATTCTACATGTTGTCACTTCTTCTTGAGTCTCTTCATCATTGTCTCCGGTTTGAACAAAAAAGGCTAAAAGGTTTTGAAATTGTCGGGGCATGTCTGTGTGAGGTAAAAGGACACAAGCTCTTGAAGCTCCACCCTCTGATCCGGGAGCTGCAGCGCATTTGCATTTAAAGGGACTGACACAAAAACAGTGCGTTTTTGCTCACCCTCAAAAAGTGACAATTTTAACATGCTATATAAAAATATCTGTGGGATATTTTAAGCTAAAACTTCATATACACACTCTGGGGACATCAGAGACTTGTTTACATCTTGTGAAAAGGGCATTATGCCACCCCTTTAATGGATAAAGTATTTGAAAATCAGACAAAAATACAAAGGTACAAGACTGTTAACGGCTTTAGTGATAGAAAGAACTACAATCCCATGAAGCATTGCAGACAGCATAATCAAATGAAAAATAAAGGGGAAATATCAAAATATTCATATATATATGGATTATATTTATAAAAATATATTTTAAGTTTATTGCAAAATATGCTTACATATTCAAATATTTAAGTATTTTGAGAGCGTAGGGAGATTACGTCCTTTGTGCTTCATGGGAGTGGGCGGAGCTAACAAAATCTTTTGGCGCATTTTGCTTGTTTCAACACTCTGGTGAAATTGTCTGTACAGCATCATCATGGGTAATGTAGTTTTTCACCACAAATTAAACACGATTATTCTAAAACTTAGTTAAAACTTAGTTCAACAGAAGCAAATTCTGTTGATTAACAACCTTGTAATTCACAGTAAGGCTGTCTTAAAAAGGTTTATAAGTTATTGTTACAAATCTATTCCCCTATGGAAACATTGAATGGAGTTTTTACTCCTGGAACCCAGCTGTTGCACTTTATAGCATGTTGAAACTCACGGTTATGGTAAGGGGCGTTTAACATGCTTGAATCGTTTGACCAATCACAACACACTGGTCCAGCCAACCAATCAGAGTACACTATGCTTTTCTGAAGGAGGGGCTTTCTTATGAAGACAGGAACTAAACTGAGTGTTGCTGACAGACCAGGAAGAGAGGGTCTGCAATAACATAAAATGTGTGAAATATAATGTTGAACATTCAAACATGAAGACCTATTCTAGTAAACTAGGGATTAGAAAGAGGGAATTTATTACTCCTTTTCCCTCGCACTGCGTCACAGTGGCATTGCTGTGGGAACGCCTCTGCGTAATTGCATCTTGAAGCATGTGTGAAATCAGTCCAGTGGAATGGTGGGACATCACAGGTGGCTTCATGACCAGGAAGCTTTAGAGAGCACCTGGACCAAACAATCCACTCCTGATGGTTGCTCTTCGATGAGAGCCCCCAAGCTTGCGGAAAGTAGTGAGGGACATCGGTATATCCTGGTGGTCAGTGATTATGCCACGAGATATCCAGAAGACTTCCCACTTCGATCCATCACCACACCAAAAAATTATTCATGCTCCCATCCAGCTCTTCTCCAGGTTAGGCATACCAGAGGAGATCTTGATGGACCAGGGAACCAACTTCACCTCACAGCTAATGGGGCAACTACACACACACATGGGCATCACCGCCATCAGGACGAGTCTATACCACCCACAGACTGACGGCCGAGTAGAATGGTTCAACCAAACCTTGAAGAACATTATGCGGAAGTTCGTTGCAGACAATGGACATGATTGGGGCAAAAATATCTACCTTTTGTGCTTTTTGCATATAGGGAAGCTGACCCCAGTCCCACTTGTTCCACAACATCCAGTATAGTCGTGATCAGCGAGACAAAGGACTGCAAAGCACAGGCTGGGGGCTTGCAACATGGCGATATGCAATGGCAGTCTGGCAGGTCATACTGGAGCACACGCAAATAACAAAAACAACATTGCCAAATTTGCCTTCCTACAAAAAAAATGGAATCATTAATGAAGGTCAGGGAAATGGGAAATTAATTTAGAGAAATCTTAATAAATTAACTAGTAGGAATAAAGAACAAAGGATAACTTTATTTGAACTCAAAGTGAATGGAATCCTGACCCAAAATAATGATATGATTGTCACGGAGTGCGCGCCTGTCACGGAGCGCCCGCCTTCACCTCTCTCCGGTCTCACCCGCTCCTTGTCACCTGAGTTCTAGAATTGCAATTCCCATCATTCCCCTCTGCTATCATTAGGATCCATCCCTGCCTGGTTTCCCCATTCAGTCATCACTTCCACCTGTTAATCATCACCTACCCGTTATCTGGACTGCTCAGTTCTTTGTTCCTTGCGAAGTCTTGTTTTGCCACGCTGCATGTTGCTACATGTTCCTTTGATGTTTCATGGCAGTGATTCCTTGTTTCATTACCTGTTTTAATAAAGTGCTGCAGATGGATTCGACTGCCTCTGCCCCGTCGTTTCAATGATAGCAAGTACATTTAATGATTTCTTTCTAAATGCAGTTAGTGAGCTGGCTCAAGGTATCCCAACTGAAACTATACCATCTTTCCCCATTGATAAAGCTAAACCTATTTTTAAAATAAAGGAAATATCGGAATCAGAGGTTATTAAAATTATAAACTCACTAAGGAACTCAAAAGCAAAAGATTCATATGGCTTGGATACCGCATTTTTTAAATCACACAAGGACACACTATCTTGCCCCATTGCACATCTGATCAATCTCTCAGTTAGGCAAAGTACTTTTCCAAGCTCCTGGAAAACAGCAGTTATATCACCGATCTACAAGTCCGGTGATAAAACAATGGTGTCAAATTATAGACCCATTAGTATTCTATCAGTGTTATAAAGGTGACAGAAAAATGGGTAGCAGAACAGCTGAAAACCCATCTAAACCTGGGCCACACCCCTTTACATCCAATGCAATTTGGATTTCGTACAAATCACTCTACAGAGACAGCTAATTGTTTTCTCCTTGAAAACATTTAGTCAAAATTAGATGAGGGTGGTATAGTAGCTGCAGTGTTCCTGGACCTTAAGAAAGCTTTTGACACTGTGAATCACCAGACACTGTTGTCAAAATTATCTATATCTAATTTTTCAGATGAGGCCATGAAATGGATGGAGTCCTACTTAACTAACAGGAAACAGAGCGTACATATGGGTAATTCTTATTCTTCACACCTCGACTGTAATATTGGTGTACCTCAGGGGTCAGTATTGGACCCTTGTTTATCTTGTTTAGCCTGTACATTAACGATTTACCTTCAGTCTGTCGATCTGTTAATATACAAATGTATGCAGATGATACAGTTCTTTACTTGCATACCAAGAACAAACAACAGGCTGCAACTAAATTAACTGAAGAACTGGTATATGTTTCTGACTGGCTAAAAATGTCAGACTTGCATCTTAACATTAACAAAACATGTTCTTTTCCAAGAAATCCACAGGTGCACAGGAGGCTGAGGTTTTTCTTGAAGGAGAAAAGCATATGGTTGTGTCCGAATTTAAATACCTCTGCATTATTTTAGATTCTATCTTAATTTTTAAAAAGCATGTTAAAAAGGTGGCTAATACCATCAGATATAATCTGGCTAACTTTAGACATAAGGCCATATATAACCACAGAGGCGGCCAAACTTGTTATCCATGCCATGATTTTTTCTCACATATCATACTGTTTCACAAACTGGTCCCAAGCAAACATTACAACTCTTAAACCAATAGTAACCCTTTATAAACAAACTTTAAAAATATTAGATAAAAAAAACAATCAACTATCACCTCTGCCATATCACTACTAAATACAACTTATTCAATTTTAGCAGTTAATTACATCATCTAGATGCCTGCCTCATTTTTAAAATATTATATGGGCTTGCACCTCCACCACTGGGTGAATTTATACAACAGAAGAACAGCAGTGGCAGGGCAACTAGGGCAGCCACCAGGGGAGACTGTGTTGTAAGTTTGGCCAAACAGTCTTCTCAGTGCGGGCCGCAAATTATTGGAACTGTCTCTCTACTGAACTCAGAGAAAGCACCAGCTATCTATCATTTAAATTCACATTAAAGAGATGGATTAAAAATAATCAAAACTGCAATCACCAATAGTTGGTTTACCTTATCCCAGGTACTGCCCTTCTTTGTACTGTACTTATTTAATTATTCTATTTGCTTATTTCTCTTTTATCTTCTTTTTTTCTTCTGTCTTAATTGTTTCTATTTTTCATGTATTCTTGTTTTATTAATGTAATATGATGATGTGTTGACCTGCCAAGGGACTACAGATGAAAATGAGCTTTTCTGCTAACTCTGGCACATTTACATTTTGAGTGTAAACAAAAAATGTCAATTGATGTGCATTGTCCCTTTTAAATAAATACATTTTAAAAAAAAAATTAAAAAGGGAAGTAAAGGCAAGGCAAGTTTATTTATATAGCACATTTCATACACAATGGTAATTCAAAGTGCTTTGCATAGAAAATTAATTAAGATAATCATACAATAATCACAACATATGCATACGAAATAAAAATATCATGCATAAGATATAACTGGTTTCTCAACTGGTTTCTCGCCATTCAAACACCTCTATGGCTGGCAAGTCCAAGGACCGTTGGACCTGTTGGAAAATAACAGCAAGGACCCTGCTGCGAGGACCCTGCATCCAGAACTGAGAAGAAGGGCATAGTGCAGCACGTGCTTGAGATGAGAGACTGGCTTGAGCAGTATCGGGAACAGGTGAGGGAAAACCTGCAAGAGGCCCAACAAGCTCAAAAGCGATGGTATGACCAACATGCCAGACTTCGACAGTTTTAAACAGGGCAAAAAGTGTTACTCATGTTACCAACATCATCTAAAAAACTGTTGGCCAAGTGGCAAGGACCATACACTGTGCTACTGAAAATGGCACCAGTGACCTATGAGGTCCACCACCCCGACAAGGAGAAAGCCAAACAGACTTACCATGTAAGACCACCTGACCGACCTAAGACCATTGAGACAGTGGCATTACCGGGTACCTTAGAGGCTGGTGGAACTTCTAAAGGGGGAGATCAAGATGATGAAGGACCTAGGAGTAATAGAGCCTGAGTGAATGGAGCACTCCTTTGGTCATCGTTCCAAGGAAGGATGGAACACTGCATGTCTGCATTTGTTTCCATAAGCTGAATGCACAATCAAAGTTTGATGCTTACCCAGTGCCACGAGTGGATGATTTGTTGGAGAAAATTGGACAAGCCCAGTTGATCACCACAGTGGATCTCTGTAAGGGATACTGGCAGGCGCCCCTCGATCCAGCCTCCAGACAATATACAGCATTCCGGGCCCCAGTTGGGTTGTACCAATTTAAGGTCCTTCCTTTTGGCCTGCATGAGGCACCTGCCACATTTTAACAGTCGATGGATCGAGTGCTCCAAGGCTGCGAGGATTGTTTAATGTAAAGTCTGTTAGTCTGAGACTAGCCAAACCGGCGCTGCGCTGCGCTGGCCAAACCGAATGAATGAACAGTGGCCAGTTATGACGTCACTGACTGTGATGCGCCAGCCCAGTGCAATTGGAGGCCAACAAAACCATTGTGTGTTTTAGTACGGGTACCTGTCGGAATATAGACAAAGATGAAGTGTCAAATGTTTTGTTTATTGTGAACACATTGTCTATATGTGGGGATTTTGTGTATTTATATTTGAGTGTGTGTATATATGCATTTTAAATATAGTATATATAAGTATAAGGAGTACTTAAGTTTATGTACAAAAAAATTATACCTTTTAATGGTGGTGCCCAAAAAAGGGCCAGAGTATGACCTTTAAAAGCAGAGACTGGCTGCTTTTAAAGGAGGGGGCGCGGCTCAATTGCAAGCGACCCGGTAGCAGGTGTCTGCGTCTGTTTGTTGTCTGGAGCCTATATTGTTTACGTCTTTATGTTTACAACGTTTTATTTATTTATCATTACTTTAGTTTGTGTATGGGTGTTTTGCCGTGCTTATCGGGTCAATAGAGTTTTTTTTTTTTTTCTACTTTTGACAATTGTGTTGAACATCGCTCGGGGTTTGTTTGTGAACCCCGACAGGATCCAATACACAAGAGACTTTCTCCTGGGATTTAAATCAAGCAATTATGTGGTGGACCTAGATGCAACTCGGGTATTAAGTCATGGGGAGTTTGACTGTTTCGACTTTTTAGTCGGTGACAATGCTCCGATACAAAGCTTTAGGTGTCCGGCTACACCTGGTAAACAAATCAGGAAGAGAGGGAAACGGGGCAGAGTGCGGCATCGACTTAGAAAACTAATGGAAAAGAAACGTGTTCCCAACGATACTGCTGGCTATTGTCCAGTCCTTAAGGAACAAAACTGATGAACTGCAAACGTGTGTGGCCTCTTTGCGCGAGTTCATGGACGCTTGTGTGATGGCTTTCACTGAGACGTGGCTGTCTGACACTGACCTGGATTCTACCGTGAACATTGATGGTTATGGGGTTCCGATCCGTTTGGACTGTGACCCGGAGATGACGGGGAAGTGTCACGGCGGGGGTGTTTGCCTGTACATCAATCCAAAGTGGTGCAACTTTGACTGTGCGCGAGCGGATTTGTTTACCGGACATCGAGCTGTTGTCGGTGTCTGTTAGACCATTCTATCTGCCTAGGGAATTCCCCCAAATATTTCTAATAATAATAATAATAATTCATTACATTTATATAGCGCTTTTCTAGGCACTCAAAGCGCTTCACATGGAAGGGGGAATCTCCTCAACCACCACCAATGTGCAGCATCCACTTGGATGATGCGACGGCAGCCATAGTGCGCCAGAACGCTCACCACACACCAGCTTACTGGCGGAGAGGAGACAGTGATGAAGCCAATCAGTGTATATATATATATATATGGGGATTATTAGGATTATTTCTGACAGTAGTGTACATCCACCCAAGAGCAGATATAAAATCCTCTTCTGATGTCATCTTTTTAGTAGCTCAAAAACTACAATCTATCTCTCCCGATGCCCCGTGCTTCTTTTTTGGTGATTTTAATCATGTCAACTGTAAAAAGACGCTGAGCAGTTTCACCCAGTATGTCACCTGTCCCACTCGGGGGAAGAGAATATTGGATCTCTGCTATGGCTCTATCAAGGGAGCCTATAAGTCTTTTGCATTTTCTGCCTTTAGGATTTTCTGACCATAATGTGGTGTATCTTTTGCCCACAGACGTGCTACATAGAGACAAAGTGCAGGCACGTGTGGTGCAGGTGTGAAATGAGGAGAGCACTATGGCCCTACATGGCTGTTTTTCCAGACTCATCCAACAACATTGATGAACTGACTGATGCAGTATGCAGTTACATCTCTTTCTGTGTGGACAGTGTGATCCCCAATTAAGACAGTTGTTTCCTATCCTAATAATAAGCCCTGGATATCTAAATAACTGAAACATCTGTTAAGGGAAAAGAGGACTGTTTTTAATAGTGGTGACAAAAGTGCATATGCTGAAATTAGGAAGGTTGTGCGAGCTGAAATAGTAAAGGCTAAACTTCAGTATAAAAGGAAAATTGAGTCTAAATTCAGTGAGTCTGATCTCAGATCCGTGTGGAATGGAATGAAATTAATGACAGGTCTACACAAAGGCACTAGCACTGTGTCATTAAACGGTTTTGATTCTAATGAGCAGCTAGCAAATTAATTAAATAGTTTTTATATGAGATTTTCAAACAGTGATTTTAGTGAAAAAATCGGTCACATGGGTGATAATTTGGTCAGTGATTGTATTCTTGATTTTGATATTGATGTGTCTGAGGTCAAATCATTCTTTAAACAAACTAATGTTAGGAAAAGTCCTGGCCCGGACAACATCAGTGGTCGAGTCCTTAAGTCTTGTGCTGGTCAGTTAAGTGAGATTTTTAAAGTGATTTTCACTCTATCACTTCAGACTCAAACAGTGCTTAAAATTTGGAAACATTCTACAATTGTTCCTGTAGCTAAGTGTAAGAACCCTAAGGTCTTAAATGACTTTAGACCTGTAGCTCTCACCTCATTGGTGATGAAGACTTTTGAGAAGTTGATTAAGCAGGAGTTACTGAAGCAGGCGGAGGAACAGTTAGACCCTCTCCAGTTTGCTTACAGGGCTGGCAGAGGTGTTGAGGATGCAATACTTACATTGTTAAATTCCCTTTATCAACATCTGGAATCCTCAAAAACTCATGCGAGGCTCCTTTTTATTGACATTTCCTCAGCATTTAATACCATTCAGCCCTTCTTGTTGGCTGAGAAACTTCAGTCTCTTTTTAACTTGAACTCTAATTTAATTGGCTGGATACTGGATTTTCTGTCAAACAGGTCGCAGTGTGTTAGGGTAAATGGTGTCTTATCCTCAAAAGCCCTTACCTCCACAGGCTCTCCTCGGGGCTGTGTTCTTTCATTTTTTATTTTTTTTTATTTATTTTTTTTTTATTCATTTTAGCTGACGCTTTTTATCCAAAGCGACTTACAATTGCTATATATGTCAAAGGTCGCACGCCTCTGGAGCAACTAGGGGTTAAGTGTCTTGCTCAGGGACACAATGGTGTCTCACAGTGGATTCGAACCCGGGTCTCTCACACCAAAGGTCTGTGTCTTATCCACTGCGCCATCACCACCCACTTTCACCTTTGCTTTTTATTCTATATACAAATGACTGTAGGAGTAAGTATGAGAATAGGCACTGTGTAAAATTTGCAGATGATACTGTTATAGTGAGCCTTTTAAATAATGATGAGGATGGACATGGCCCTGTAGTTGATGATTTTATTGCGTGGTGTGAAAACTTATATCTGTCTATTAACGTTTCCAAGACAAAGGATATGATCATCGATTTTCGTAGTTTACAGCGCAATGTCTCACAAACTGTTATTCAGAACATGAATTTTGAGACAGCAGATGAATATAAATATTTAGGAACCATCATTGACAGCAAACTATCTTTTGAGAGCGACACAAAAAAAGGCTCAACAGAGACTTTTCTTCTTGAGGAAGATGAAGTCATTAAGGGTGTGTAGGACTCTGATGATGACTTTGATGACTTTGTTTTACCAGCGTTTTATTCAATCAGTCTTGACATTTTGTATTGTGGTGTGGTACAGAGGCCTTTCACAAGCATAAGCTAGCTAGGCTGGTAAATGTTGCGTGGAGACTGTGTTAGGTACAGCTACCACAGCTGCAACATATTATAATAAACGGGTCAGGGGTAAGGCTAACCAAATTCTAAATTGCTCTGATCACCCACTTTTTGGGGAGTTTAATTTGCTCCCCTCAGGTTGACGTTTTAGGCTACCCATGTTAAGAACCAGACGTGCCAGGGATTCTTTTATTTCTGTGGCTATTAGGAACCTGAACTCACTTAGGTGATATCTTATGATTGTTTATAGTATATGCTTATTATTAAATTATTTATTCCGGTCATTATTCATTAAGATATACTGATCTGTGTATTGTATTGGTTTTTGTCATTTGATTCTGGGGAAGGAGTGTCTCCATTGATTGATTGATGTGTTGATGTGTGTCTTGTGTTGTGCTTACAATGTTGTTGGCATCTGGTGGTGCTTTTATTCATTCATGGTCACTGGTCTGTTTTGATGTTTATTTGTATGATTGACACAAAAAGAAAATCTAGGAAATGAGTCCCATGGAAAATAAAACCAAATTTCTATTTAAATCCCTAGTGAAAACAAACCTATACCAAAATGCATTTAAATATATTTATTTCATACTAAATATACTACAAATACATTAACATATTTACTGACATATCGCTTGAGACTTACTGATATAAATATTATAATTAAACTTTATTTGGTGTACTTTATTGCACAATGCACATTTCTTAATATTAATCCTAGTATGTAATTAAATGTCACTAATACGAAGGTTAGTATGATCACTCTATAATGTCAGTCTTTAAATGAAAGGTATAGTGTAGCCTACCTATAAATTATTTGCAATAGTTCCACCTTAGCACAAACAAATTTATTTAAGTATATAGTTGGACCTTAGCTCTATTTCTGGATAACTAAAGTGCATTAAGTACAAACTTAGTTGTTCCAATTTAGCAGACTTTAAGTATACCAATTTAGTTTACTAAAAGTACAATTGCAGGGTATTTATATTAAGTAGGCTACATATGTAAATGTACTTGTAGTATACTTAGCATAAAATAAATATATTTCAAATACATTTTAGTATATTTATTTTTCACCATTAGTTGTAATTCTAACAACCCCCAAATTTGCAGCTGTATTAACCTAATGTATGAATTCTGTGTTATTAGATTTAAATCAACAACATCAGAACACAATTAACCACATGTTTTTTACAGTTTAGAATTCCATTAAAGGAACAGTTGACAAAAAAAAAAAAAAATGATGTCATTATTTATTCACCCTGTTGCTCCAAATAGGTAGCTTATTTGTTGTTGTTTGTTTCTGAAAAAAAAGGGAATTTAAAGTTTAAACTTAAAATTTAAACAGTATTCTGAGTACTATTTTTATTATAATAAATATTGTTGTGATGAACATTTAAGTGATTATTACTATTCATTAAAAATCTTGACATAAATCCTACCTATCGTTGGTGGAGTCACGAGAGAAGTATACTATCTGGTTTGTGAACAAATCATTCTTTTGAGGCAGATCTTTTCAATAAATCAAGTTAACAAGAAAGAATTTTTTTCTCACTGCTTTAGCAGCCTGCTGAAATACAGATAATCATGATGTCATATATATTTTATCATTATATTTTTTTCTTATAATTTTGTGCCTTTTGAAATCTGAAAGCCCCAGTCTCGTGTCCAAAACACATTGTACAATTTTGGGCTGTCCCAGACAAAAGATGACCAATCGTGGCAATTTCAAACATCGTGGCTCCCAAACGGTGGTCCTACTTCATACAGTGAGAGGTTCAAAGTTGTCACGGTCTTGCAACCAAAGATAGCCTGCGCCTTCTGACAGTGTCAGAAATTTAGCATGATCATCTCACACTGTGTTTGCTGCTACGACCTACATCTGCTGACTAGCCAATTCAATTTCTACATGTAATGGCATATTGATCAACATGACATGGCACTAAAACTTGAAACTACTTACAGTACATCAAGCTCCATTTGCAAAATTGGAGTGCCAAGTTGGCCTCTTTTCCCTAGCCATGACCGCATTCATATTCTTCTCTTTCGTTTCCTCCTCTTTTTATCAGCCCACATAAAAAACACAATTGTCAAAATGTGATTAATCTTGCTCAATTTGTTTGCTGATGACGTTTTATTCTTCTATTCTAACTTGCGTTGTAGCCTATAATTCTATAGGTGTCATCATCATACAGTCTATATACTGTACATGTTGTACCCAAGTTTATTAGGTACATGCCATCAGTGTGATCTGTAAATCGCTGTAAATTCTGTAGCAGGCATCAGTTACTGCATTGCACAGTAAAAATAGTCCACATCATTCAGATTATCTTCTTTAGTGTTCTACAGAAGAAAGTCAGTCATACAGATTTTGAACGACGTGAGAGTGAGTCAATTATGACAGAATGTACTTTTTTGAATGAACAAATCTCTTAATTTTAATACATTCACTCCAAATGACCTTTTCAGTTTTTACTGACAGAGAATTATAGAAGTTATTATCAGTGCTTCACTGTAGATCAAATTTCTCATTCACCGCAACCCTCAAACTGTGGAGAGTTACGACTTCCATGCACTGCTCAAGTGCTCACTGACTTCACCGAAATGCTCCATCACTTCTTTGCCATTTTTGACATTTCACTCTCACCAGCCTCTATAACTTGATGGCTTCTCTACAGCAAAAAAACCATTTGTTCAGCTAGAAATCGGTGAATCCTGGTGCAGTCTGGAGTGTTCGTGACTGGATGTCATGGCCCATGTCTCACACAAAGAGGTAAATGGTATCTTTGTCATCAGCTGGGTTGTTTGCAACAGTGAATTGGTGCCATATGTGTGAATTAAGTTAAATGTAGCTAGGTGGGTGTGTGTGCGTACACTCCCTGAAAGACTGATAAATGTTAACCATCGAGGTTCTTAACTTGAACTGTAATTTTAGCATTGCTATGTTGCTATTTAGACCAACAGCTCCATTTTCTATGTGATATTTATTTTATGAAACAAAAATTCTATAAACAATAAGATAATATCAAACTTACATTTTAGAGACAACATTCCCATGCAGTTACTACTTGTGTATTTTTATTTCGCTAACAAAAATAGTCCATGTGAAGTCAAAGTACAAATTGCAAAGCAGCAGCTTTCCTGATTGAATTGTTGTTGTTGACTAAATTGTTCAATTCACTTTTTTCGTTTCTGAATGAATGTGTTGTTGAATGAATCAGTTAAGTGAACGATTCAATAAATCTCATGTTTATTTGTTCTTGAATGTGTCTATGGCTGCATCCGAAATCGCATACTTCCCTACTATATAGTAGGCGAAAAACAGTATGTGACAAAAGAAGTATGTCTGAATTTCACAGTACTCATAAAAGAGGCAAAACGTACCCAGATGACCTACTTCTTCCGGCAAGATTCTGAAGTGTGCATACGATGGACACTTTACTATCCCATGAGGCCACAGGAGAGGATTTGTGAATGGCAGAGTCACATGCAACTGAAGCTGGTTGGTCACATGATAATGACAACGTGGCGAATGTAGTACATCCAGATTAAATTCATACTACACACATTCATACTGTATAGAACATACTTTTTAGCGGCCGTGAAGTAATTTCTCATACAAAATATCTACTCAAGAGAGTATGCGATTTCGGATGCACCCAGTGTCTTTTAGCGTTTTGGTTGAGAATGATTTATTAATGATTCGATTTCTTCAAAAACACTGATTCATTCATGAAGATGACGTTTCTCTCTACCTACTGGCTTATCTATGTGTGCTTCTCAATTCTTATTTGTGCAACCTTGTTTCCTTTCCTCACGTCCTTTCCTCGCCTCTTAGCTCCACCCCATTAGGATGTGAGGGAAGGATACCAGTGGCGGCTGGTGAAAAATATTGTAGGTGGGGCTGTGTGTTTTGGGGGTCCTCTCTCCGAAAATTTTGAATTTCGTAGATGTGATTTCCTGCATTCTGGTGCATTTTAGGCCTTAGGCCATGCCCCTTGCCTATACCAATAAAATAACTTAAAACAATACCAATGGTCTAAAAATACAATATTAATTGAACTGCCATGTAGAAATCAACAGTTTCACAGGTAATGATAATGAACAAGTTGCATGCTTATTATGCTTCGTGTCCAGATAGAAAAATTGCAAACGCATAACGATAAATTATAATAGGAATTACAGCAATCTAGTTCTTTAATCAATCCCCAGCTGTAGACTACATATCTTTAAAGTTCAATGTAGACAAATTGACAATTGGATAATGGATAACAGTCTGTATTGATACTATAGAAAGAGAGAGAGAGAAGGCTCTCAGAGAGAGGATGGGACAACATTCTTGAAGTGAACACCAAGTATGAGAAGAAAGATGATTTTAACATTTTAACTAGTATGAAACACAGTAATCCAGCTCAGAACTAAAAAAAAAAAAAGCAAAGCAAAGCAAAGCAAACATACAGTTAAATTCCTATTGAGATCCTATTTTAGTGGCAAATGTCTGTGTATGTGTGAGTGAGTGAGAAAGAGAGTGACGGAGACAGCCAATAAAGCTTATTGAATTGAGATAGCAGGTGTTTGTGTGTGTGTGTGTGTGTGTGTGTGTGTGTGTGTGTGTGTGTGTGTGTGTGTGTGTGTGTGTGTGTGTGTGTGTGTGTGTGAGAGAGAGAGAGAGAGAGAGAGAGAGAGAGAGAGAGAGAGAGAGAGAGAGAGAGAGAGAGAGAGAGAGAGAGTGACAGCGAGTGTGTATGTGTGGTTCAAAGTGAGTGAGTTGGAGAGATAGATGGAGGGTGAGTGTCTGTGAGAGGAAGAAAGAGAGAGTAAAGAGTAGAGAGAGACTAAGATATGGTGTCTGTGACAGTTAGATTTGTGTGTATGAGAGAGGTAGATGGAGTGAATGTGTGAGTGAATGAGGGGGGGGGGGGGGGGGGGGTGGGGGGGAGAGTTAAAGGGATACTTCACCTCTGGAAATATGAATGTGTATTTAAAATGGGTCATTTATGTAGAAGAAATGTGAAATTATTTTTGAATTTGGAGCTTTCTAGACTGAGAAAAGCCAGAAAATGTATTTTTGGCTTATGTGGGTGAAAGACAACAACTCCCAGAATGCACTTGCTTCGCTGCCCTAGGTGGCCACGCCTACCGGTAACAGAGCGCAGTAGTTAAACAACAAGTCTAGGCTAGTGAGTCTCTGTGATGAGTCTGCCCGGGATTTCGAGATTGCCCAAAATGTTCGGGATTCGGCTTTTGCGTTCTACAGTCGCCATTAATTATGTTTACTGTGGCGAGCAGGACGAGACTGAGGGCGTGATTACTTTTGAGAGACACCTGTGGGACCCACCGGTCTCGTATCTCTCACGGAGGAGCGGGAATTTTCTTAGCAATGTTAAAATGTACATCAACCGATCACTTGTTTAGCGTTCATGTAAACACTACATTCAGATTCACCAATGACCAATCGGAATGAATTCAGAATTCAGACATGTCCGTGAAAAAGAGGATGAATGGTAACCCCTACTACTCAGCTTTCTCCTACTAAGTTACTCAGCTTTCTCCACAGAACAAGAGCCTGCTAGCTTAGCTTCCAAAAAAGATGGCTGACACTATGTGTACATTCTGTGAGTGAGATCCCACCATCTATGAAAACATGCGGAACTGCTCCTTCTACTGGCTGTAGTCTTTAGCCTCTAGCCAAAAAATCCTCCGATGACGCAAAATAACGATTTTTGCGTCATCGGAGGATTTTTTCCAGACAAAAAAAATCTCTCGTTTCAGGGGGATATGAGGGTGGAAAGCACGGTCATTTAAAAATACTACAGGTTTTCTACTAATTCAAAGCTTAATGCTAAATCCTGAAGAATCCCTAAGGAATAAGGTAAGGTAAAATTTGGATGTTGGGGCTCTGAAGTTCCCCTGTTAGGTGGCTAGAACGATAGAGAAGCACCAGCTATTGGGCTTCTTTTTGAGTGTCTTATGGCTTCCTTTTTATTCACGGGGTGTGCCACCACTCATTCTAGCTCATTCTTCTCATGATGAGAGCCTTCAGGCCGCCGCTCATTCACATAATGGAATATTAGCGGAGCACTAAGTTCTTGTCAGCCCTTGAGCTATTAGCCACCTCAGGGTAGAGTAGTCTGTCTCCTCTCTTAGTAATAATTATTTTATTTGAGAGTATAGTATATTTTTCTCTAGACTGACGCTGGAGCTTCAGATAGATCGTATGCCCGGCCCACTGTGCCGTCTGACATTTTCCTAGTGCTTCTCCAAGCCTCAGATAGATCTATGCTTATAGGCTGGCCCTCACCAGGGCCGCCTCTAAAAGCTGGCCTAGGCTATACTAGGGATAGTGGAGGCGTTCTGCTGAACCATTTCTGCCTCTGGCCATTCACTACGTGAGCATAGGCTTCCTTCTTCCCTAGATTACAGCCTCCTCCCATAATAGGGAGTCTTTCGGCCAAGGCCCGCCCCCTTCTCTGCATTCAGGGGTCCTAAGATTAACGCAGGTTGATAGTAGAGGCATGATTGTTAAAGATCTAGGGTTAGGCCTCCAGTAAGCCCTCCCCATTACTACGGGTCTTTTGGGCAGGGTTAGGCCATCTTTCGCTCTGTGAAGAGATTGTTTGTTGTCAGACCCCGCCGTACAGAGCTAGCATATGGACTTGGGCATCCAGAGTTGGCTCCACTCAGCTCGCTGAGGTACTGCTCAAGTGATGGGTTGAAGGTGGTTTCCTTGCAAGCAAGCCCCACAGGCTGGGCACAGGAGAATCCCTGTCACCACTAGAGCCACTGGCAGGCCTGCACCCTGTTAAAATTATCAGAGGCAGATGGTTGTTACTCCCCCATTGACTCAAGGTAGTTCTGAGTACTCCACTCTCAGCTCTGTATTAATCTACCTAACACCACGATGGCTCGGGTTGAGCGGAGAGTTCTAAACTTTATTTGATTCTGGTTTTTGAATTACGCTCCCCTGAAGCCAGAGCATTGGCATGAGCTGACGCCCATGCATATAGATGATAGGCCCCTCAATCGGGGGCCTCCACTGAGGCAGAGTGGTGTATGTTGTACTCCACTTGCTTAGGTGCTCTTCGGTCAAAAAATTTCTATTTTGTATTTTTTAAAAATCCCAGCTTCATCAGAATGACTTTTATGGCATTAGGTATGTGAACAAAAAAAAATTTAAAGCTGCAGTAGGGAGGTTTGAGAAAACGTTGACTTAGCCTGAAAATTTGAACAAGTACAACTTCTAGGTCCCACCCCCTTGCTCTCTGCTGCGCTACAGCCCTCCCTCCACAGCTCGTCCTCCACAGCGGAGCCTGTCGTGAACGCGCAGGCTAGTAAACAGGCCCACCGATAACAGCGGATAAAAAGTTATATGGCACATTCACTAATAGGGACTAAACGTCAATAATATGCTTTACATTGACTATGGCCTGCCCATACTTTGACTACAAACTTGGTCCTCAAATCATTATGTATTTTCCAATAGCCTACATGTAACTTTATAACGTTGCACTCTTTCTATAAGTTATAAATAGCTAGTAAGATAACGTTAATATAACGGTAACTAACGTTACAGTATGTAAGTAATTATTCTAGCGATATATAATGCTAGATAAGGTGTGCTGGTACATTATTTCAGCAACATGACAAGCCAGTGAATTAGCAGGTTTCAATTGTTGCTTAGCAGAGTGCGTGACATTTTATCTACATGTTAGTTTTGACACCGAGTCAATGGGCTCTGTGTAATTCTTTCTTTTTCGCTTGTTTATCGTCATCAGTCTTTTTCCTTTTACCTCTTTGTTTTATGAGCAGGTGTCACTGGAGAATTGGCAGTTTAGGTTGTTTCTCCGTCATAAGCACAGCTGCAGCACGCCGGCAATCTTGAGTTTGAACGACGGCTCGCGCTCCGGCGCTCGCGCTGTGCAAGAGGGGGTGTGATCAGCGCGTACACAAGCGTGATTGACAGTGCTAAGACACTCCTCCTGGCTCTGATTGGTTGTTTCTGACCGGGAGCGTGTATTTCTTGCAAATGGCAATAGGACCACTGGGAGGAGCCAGAGGAGCTTGATTTTTACACAGATTATCTATCTCATATTCTACTGTCAGGACATAATGACGGTTTTAACAAATACATGTTTTCAAAAGTTACCTACTGGAGCTTTAAGGCATGATTCGAGCAGGCTAAGTGGTCGTACAAAAAATTGTCACACTTTGCTCTTCGGTCAAAAATGACCGACCATAGGAATGAATGGGGAATTGACAAAAACACATATTCTCTACAAATCGGCCACGATGCAGAAAAAAAAAGTGCTCAGCAATGAAGGGGTGAAACTCTAAAACATCAATAGTGAAAAACATAACATAATTAATAATTATAATTTTATATATATATATATATATATATATATATATATATATATATATATATATATATATATATATATATATATAAAATATGATTATTATTAAAATTATTAAAATAATAGCATTACTGTTTATTTATTTATTTATTTATGCATTTATTTTTATTGAGTTGTAATGTTACCTGTAACAAAATACTTTCTCTGTATTCAGGTTTGACTGTAGTAATAATGCAAAAACGTGTACACTTCACATCAAACTTATTTTTTAAAAATTTTATAAACCTTGGCAAAAAGTATTATTTGAGAATTAAAAAAAAAATACATTCAAATCCACATCTTAAAAGTAAGTAATTTGGTCCAAAAACAACTAGAGAATTTGCAAGCCTCTCCATAGAGAGCTATGCAGGCATCTAGTGGTACCACCATGCAATAACCTGTTTTATTTAATTTTCTATCAACAGATGGCGCTAATCGGACTTAAAAACGCCTGTCACGCCTGAGGCGTTCCCCAAAGCATCATCATTGCAGTGTCTCGTTCCCTGTTCTCAGGGAACAGAGGTTACAGTCGTAACCTGAGACATTTTTAGTGATAATCCAAAAGTTTATGCAAAAATCCTATTGGGTTTTTGTCTAGGGAACCAGTGTGATGCTAACTGCCGGTTGGCCAACAAAGTGACTTCATACCTGCACCACTCTATGGAGAAGCACCCGATGTGTGTGTGTGTGTGTGTGTGTGTGCAATTGGAATAGTTGTTAATTAGACAGGTTACTAGGCCTACTGCTAATTGTTAACAAACAAACAAAGACTGGTATTTCATATGGATTGTGGTAGCTTGTACCAAATGTTATTTTTCAACTGTAAATTTGGCCTGTATCATGGATACACTGGTGCCTTTAAGAGAAATTATATGCTGTCATGAAAGAGTGGAGGGCAGCAAGAATTGAGTTGTATTACATTGATTCCAGCTGAATCTGTAGCTTTTGCACCTGAAGCCTAACCTGTGTAGCTTTCATCTGTGTATACTGGTCATGCCCACTTGTGATAATTCTTTTGCCACTACATCATCTGAAAAGTTTGTAGCAAGGTGATTTAGACTTGGCTAAGGTCAGCATTTTCAGACCTTAAGGTGTCCACTGGTCCATGACCATCCAATATCAGTGCTGTAGCAGCCCTGGATTTCAGAAAATGATTGATCAGTTGATAAAACTGGCACAAACTTCACACTCTTATTGAGAAAGAAATCCCTCTGCTTAATGAGCTTAAGTAAGGATCAAATTAGAAGTGGAGGCACACTATGGTCAAACATGATTCTTTACAGTTTTTAAAAATGCTAACACAATTTTAACTATGGCTCCATTTTTCTAAACTCTACACACAAACCCACAAAACACGCACGCAAGATGCAAAACATCACATGTAAACACTTCATTCAAAACAATTTTAACTCTTCTAAAAATTATATTTTTGTTTAGTAACTTTAAACACAGACATAAAATTATCAGCTACATACACGCCAAACTAAACAAAGATTTAAAACACTACTATTGTGTCTTTTGCTTGTTCAGTTTGCAGTGGAGTGTACAGGAACTTGTCACATGTACATGTATGTGAACAAATACACTATACATGTATGCAAAACTAATTAATTGTACAAAGTTATGGAACTGAACTGAATTAATACTGAACTGACTTGAGCTGAATGATGACACTATTGGCTTGTTAGAGCTGCTTTACAGCAGAATCTGAAATTGTTACTGTTGTGAAGCTGCTGTGAAACAATCTATATTGTACAAAGCGCTTCAGAAATAAAGTTGACTTGGCTTGTATGCATATTCAGTATATATATATATATATACTGTATATATATATATATACTGTATATATATATATATATATATATATATATATATATATGTGTGTATGTGTATGTATATATAAATATATATATATATATATTATACATGCATAATATGTGTGTATATTTACAGATTGTTAGTGTAACCCTCAAAATAAATAAATAAACGTGAGCATGTGAGCAACTGAACAACTTATTTAAAATTACTTCTACATGTAAATTACATTAAAATATGTGAACCCATTTATTCTATAGACAGTAACTGTTTTTCAGAATATGTTTTAATTATTGCGCTGCAACAGTCTGAATGTAGGAAAGAACCTACAAATTAAAGTCCAGTTATTAAAGGTTGGTGGCTTCAATGAATACAGTTTTTCTGAATTGCTAAAACACTAAACCCCATTCTCTGAACCAAATTCGCAATAGCCTGAACCAATTTGTTGAATAAATCACTCTTTCTGTAAAACATTAAACAAGTTCATGTAGTTAAAACACTGTTTGCAGGACGAGAAAAAGCAAGGTGTGGAGAATGTTGTCAAGGCTGGATCTGGCTTTAAGTTTTTTCGGTAACACTTTAGAATACTGTATCTTACTTACTGCATAACTAATAAGGAATTATTGAAGAACTAGGTAATTCTTCATTAACTACTTCTTCACTGCTGTTAACTACTAAGGAAGATGTGTTAACTAATCAGTATGTAATAGAATTTTATGATTGTGTTAAGTAACAGTTAGTTAATCAATAACTAATGAATTCTGTCATACTTCCTGAAGAACTACCATTAATTATCTATTAATTAAGGTTCAAGAAAAATAACTATGAAGTAACTACTAATGAACAGTCATACACAATAGTCACTACAATAATCCAGTTTTTTTTTTAGCATTGTAGTGGTGGAAGAAGTACACAAATCAAGTGCTTGAGTAAAATTACAGATACCCCAATAAAATATTACTCCAGTAAAATTATAATTAGGCCATTTTCAAAATTACCTTAGTAAAAGTACAAAGGTAATTAATTTTTAAAGTACTTTAAAAGTAAAAAGCATATTATTATACTTAGTTCTTATACATTTTAAACTTATTTTGCACCATTCAAGTTCCGGCAATATTGCGGTGTCTACATTTTACAGTGATTTGGTGATGCAAGAGCGTGGGCATTTGCATCCTCTTCTGGAGAGTTCTCAGCGCCGCCGATTTGGTGTATTTCTTCTGCAAAATACAGGTTTGTGTACGTTTTTATTAATCTATAAAATCATTACTGTGCTGTAAATCGTTTTATTTTATGCAAGGCAACAATACAAGGACGCGATGTCAGTTAGCCTATAGCTGAGTCTGTCTTTTTTGCGTGATGGAAACGCCTGATCCCTTGCATAAAATTATTTTATTCATAAAAATAGTAAATCTATTTACATCAGATGTTAAAATATGTTCTTAGAGCTGTGCACTGTTTGTTTGTTTATGGGCAGGTTATGGAGTCAGTCACAGCATATTTCGGCTACGAGTGAAACGCAGGGCGGCGGTCTGAAGTTAAGTTTCGATTTCTTGAATTAATTTTAAAGGTTTAACTTCTGATTTTAAAATGTTTGTTAAACGAGTTTAAATGTAGACAGTATACATGTTAAAACAAAATATCATCTGAAATGAAGGAAGACATCATAGCTTAAACGAGTCATTGTAGTGTATTTTACAAAGGTTATAGATGATTACGTTACTAATGTTTGTTTACAGTAAGTTTTATTTGAGTCAGAAGTATGTGGTAACTCTTTATTAATTACTAATGGGTTCCCTATATTTTCACTTTAGAATACTGTTTCTGTTACGGAAGCAGACGGACAACAAGGTAAGTAGTGATGATAACTTTTGATTAAACAGCAGAGTATCAGGAGACTTCAACACGCAGAAATAGGTGAGTATCAGAGTCCAGATATGGATAATTCTTGAGTACAATCCGTGACTGAATAATGGATATTTCCTTTGCAGGAACGGCTGGAGGAGATTTTCAGAGCGGATAAACACTCGGATAGAGAGGCTGACAGACTGACGGCACACACTCACGCACCACTTGGCTGGACTGAATGGCATACGGCTCGCACACCGCTGAGGAGAAGATCTGGACAGGCTGGGATCGGCACTGAGAACTGGTAAATAAACACAAGGTAGATGGGTTAGTGACACTCGTAGAGAGAAGCACTATGAGTCCGCTTCGTATGAACGAGCCCGGACAATGAAAGGTGCGTGGTTGTGTGCTTATGAAACAGAGTGGTTGATGGGGTGCAGGTGTCTCTCGTTAGAACTCAGGTGATTGTGATCGCTGGGTGATTGTGGTGGAAGAACCTGGCCAATCCGTGACATTACCCCCCTCCCCAGGGCCCGCTCGTGAGGGCCGAGGTCTCCGGTGCCGTGGTGGTCTTCCTCGTCCACGAGGTCCAGGGAACTGAGGATGGCTGGAGTGGAACTCTTCCATGATCGTGGGATCTAGGATGTCGACTCTTGGGATCCATGATCTCTCCTCTGGTCCGTATCCTTCCCAATCGACGAGATTTTCCAATCGACCACCACGACGTCGGGACTGCAGGATTTCTCGAATGGAGTAGATGGACCCTTCTTCCAGCATCAAGGGGGGGGGGGTTCCTCTTCATGGCCAGGTTCTGTGGAGGAAATAAGAGGTTCGTGAAAGGGTTTGAGCAAGGAAATGTGAAATGTGGGGTGAATTCTGTATTGCGGTGGTAGCTGGAGTTTGTAGGTGACAGGATTGACCTGTTCCAGGATGGTAAAAGGGCCAACAAACCTGGGGCTAAGTTTTTTGGAGGGCAGACGCAGACGCATATCGCGAGTGGAGAGCCAAACCTTATCTCCCGGAACATAGACTGGGCCCGAAATCCTCCTCCGGTCAGTGATTGTCTTGGATCTGAGAACTGCCCTCTGCAGATGATGGTGAGCTTCGTCCCAAACTCTCTCACTCTCCCGGAACCAGTAATCCTCTGCGGGGACCTCAGATGGTTCACCATCCCAGGGAAATAGGGGAGGTTGGAATCCAAGAACACACTGGAATGGTGTCAGGCCGGGCGTGGGTTGCCGCAGTGAATTTTGGGCATACTCTGCCCAGCCCAGAAACTGGTTCCAGGAGTTCTGGTGGCCATTACAGAAGGTCCTGAAGAACCGCCCCACTTCTTGGATCTTCCTCTCCGTCTGGCCGTTGGTCTGAGGGTGGTTGCCAGAGGAGAGACTGACTGTCACACCTAGGAGCTTGAAAAATGACTTCCATACCCGGGATATGAATTGGGGTCCCCTGTCCGATACAATGTCCTCGAGGATCCCATAATAGCGAAAAACATGATTGAAGAGAAGTTCGGCGGTCTCCAGGGCAGTGGGAAGACCTCTTAGGGGTAATAGCCTGCAGAACTTAGAGAATCGATCTACTATGACGAAGATGCAGGTGTTTCCATCCGAAGAAGGTAAATCAGTCATGAAGTCTACTCCTAGGTGTGACCAGGGGCGGTTAGGAATTGGCAAGGGTTGTAGCTTTCCTGCAGGTAGATGTCTGGGACTTTTGGACATTGCACACTCCTTACAACCTCGTACATACCTCTTCACATCCCCTGCCAAACCCGGCCACCAGAAGCGTTCGGATAACAGCGAGAGAGTGTTGTTGGCCCCGGGGTGCCCAGTGCCCAGAGAGGTGTGAATGGTGTGAATGAGATCTACCCGTTGTGCCCTAGGGATGAACTGACGATTAGGTGGGCAGCCCGGCGGAGATCGTGGATTAGGAGTGGCGACGGCTGGAGGAGCAGACCATTCGATGGGACTGATGATGATTTCTTTGGGTATAATGTTGGTGGTTGTCTCGGGAGTTTCTGTAGAATCATGTCATCTGGATAAAGCATCGGCACAGACATTCTTAGGACCAGGACGGTAAGTAATGGAAAAATGGAATCTTGAGAAGAATAATGACCATCTAGCTTGACGGGGACAAAGTCGTTTTGCATCACGGAGGTACTGGAGGTTTTTATGGTCAGTGATAACTTGAAATGGATGAGTGGCACCTTCCAACCAATGTCGCCACTCCTCCAGGGCGAGTTTGATGGCCAGGAGTTCACGGTTGCCAATGTCGTAATTCCTCTCCGCCGGGTTGAGTTTCCGGGAAAAGTAGGCACATGGATCGAGTAATTTAGGTGTCCCGTGTAGTTGAGAAAGGACGGCTCCAACTCCGGAAGTCGAGGCGTCCACCTCCACGACGAAAGGAAGCTCAGGATCTGGATGCGTCAGTAGGGGTGCTTGTGTGAAGGCAGATTTGAGGGATTGGAAGGCTGCGGCCACTTCAGGAGTCCAGAGGAGACTTTTCGGTTTACCTTTGAGCAAGTTGGTGAGTGGAGTGGTGATGAGGCTGTAACCTCGTATGAAACGTCTGTAAAAGTTGGCGAATCCAAGAAATCTCTGAAGTTCCTTGATCGTGGTGGGTTCTGGCCAGGTAGTTACTGCAGTGACCTTCCTCTCATCCATGCGGACCCCCTGACGGTCAATGAGGTAACCTAAGAACTGTACTGATGGGAGATGAAAAGAACACTTCTCTGCCTTAAGGAAGAGGTGGTGAGCTCTGAGTGTGTGGAGGACCTCCGCAACGTGGTGACGATGTTCGACTTCACTCCGGGAGTAGATGAGGATGTCATCTATGTAGACGACCACGAAGCGATGCAGAAACTCCCGGAGGACCTCATGTATAAAGTTCTGAAATACGGAAGGGGCGTTGACCAGACCGTAGGGCATAACCAGATATTCATGGAGGCCAGTAGGGGTCACAAAGGCGGTCTTCCATTCATCCCCTTTTCATATTCTCACCAGGTTGTAAGCGCTGCTGAGGTCCAACTTCGTGAAGATGGTAGCAGAACGAAGTTGTTAGAAGGCCGCGGGGACGAGAGGAAGGGGATGTTTGAATTTGACTGTACCTTGGTTTAGGGTCCGATAATCAATGCATGGCCGCAACCCTCCATCCTTTTTGGCAACAAAGAAGAAGCTGGATACTGCGGGAGATGTAGAATGCCGAATGTACCCTTGATTGAGAGCTTCCTGTATATACTCCTCCATGCCCTTGGTCTCTGGCAGTGACAACGGGTAGATCTTACCTCTGGGCAAAGGAGTATTTAGAATCAGGTCAATGGCGCAGTCCCATGGCCGATGAGGTGGTAACTGGGAAGCTCTCTTGGGGCAGAAGATGTCTTGGAAAGGGGAGTAGATATCAGGAATCTTCGTGGACTGTTTCTCGAGTGGACTTTCAACTGATGTGACATAGACTGGAACAGGATACGGAGTAGGATGTGGAAGAACCGGAAAACATCTTGGTAAGCATTCCTTGCCCCACTTTATCACTTCCCCGGAGCCCCAAGAGATGATGGGATCGTGTTTCACCAGCCACGGACGCCCAAGTATGATATCCACATTGGCTCCCTCCAGAACCAGCAGCTGAATATCCTCCTTGTGTAGGGCTCCGATTTGGAGTGTAACGGGTTCACATTTCCGGTGAATACGTGGGCGTGCAGTGATGAACTTGGTTATGGGTTGGATCTGGTAAACATTTGACGAGGCTTCGGTGCGGAGCTGGAGCTGGCGACAGAGGGTTCCCGAGATGAAATTCCCTGCTGACCCGGAGTCGACGAGAGCGTGAGCTGAAACCGAGGATGTCTGGGTAGTTAACTGGACACAAGTAGTGAGAGGATGCATCTTTTCCTCATCAATACGGAAAACACTCACCGATGTTCGTATGGGACGAATTGGACAGTTCAACCGAACATGCCCACTGGCTCCACAATACATGCACAGACCCCGGGTCAGCCTCCTCTGTCGCTCAGCAGCGGTAAGTTTACCAGAGTCGATAATCATGGGTTCTGGCTCTGGAGGGCTGGCGGTTTCAGATGGGCGGAGGAGTGCAGTAGCGTTAGAATGGGACTGATCAGATTGCATACGGTCTGAGCATCTGATGGATTGTTGAATTAATTTTTCGAGCCCCATATTGTCATCCAATGCGGCCAGTTGCAGGCGGAGTTGGGGTGTGAGACCAAGCCGGTAGGTGGTCAATAAGGACCGCTCGTTCCATCCACTGGCTGCAGCTAGAGAGCGAAAGCGAAGGGCATATTCATGAATAGACATCTTTCCTTGAGATAAATAATAAAGTTGCTCACCGGCTGTTATCTCTCCATCAAGTCGGCTGAATACTTCTTTGAAGTGGGAAACGAAGGCTTGTATAGAACTAATGGCTGGGCCAGCTTGCTTCCAGATCGTTTCGGCCCATTGGAGAGCTGGACCGGTGAGTGGAGATGTGATGAATGCTATTTTTGACTGGTCGGTAGGATATAAAGTGGGTTGCATGGTAAATATGAGAGAGCATTGAAGCAAAAATCCGTTGCACTCCTCCGCCCCGCCAGAGTAGGGCGCTGGTCAGGCCATGGGACTGGAAGATGCGGTTGCCGAGGAAGTGCTCGGTGGTGGCGGCGCTGGAGGAGCGATGGTAGTAGAAGATATTAATACCCTCTTCAATGAATCCACCAGCTCTTCAAAGGGATCTGGAACACTCATGCTGTTACTGTCTTTTAGGTCCGGGCTAACTGTTATGGAAGCAGACGGACAACAAGGTAAGTAGTGATGATAAAGTTTAATTAAACAGCAGAGTATCAGGAGACTTCAACACGCAGAAATAGGTGAGTATCAGAGTCCAGATATGGATAATTCTTGAGTACAATCTGTGACTGAATAATGGATATTTCCTTTGCAGGAACAGCTGGAGGAGATTTTCAGAGCGGATACACACTCGGATAGAGAGGCTGACAGACTGACGGCACACACTCACGCACCACTTGGCTGAACTGAATGGCTTACGGCTCGCACACCGCTGAGGAGAAGATCTGGACAGGCTGGGATCGGCACTGAGAACTGGTAAGTAAACACAAGGTAGATGGGTTAGTGACACTCGTAGAGAGAAGCACTATGAGTCCGCTTAGTATGAACGAGCCCGGACAATGAAAGGTGCGTGGTGTGTGCTTATGAAACAGAGTGGTTGATGGGGTGCAGGTGTCTCTCGTTAGAACTCAGGTGATTGTGATCGCTGGGTGATTGTGGTGGAAGAACCTGGCCAATCCGTGACAGTTTCAGGTTATAAGTAATTCCTGAAGAATGATCTAATAGCCTAAAATTAGTCTAATTATCTAAAAGTTCCCTATATTTTCACTTTAGAATACTGTTTCAGGTTATAAGTAGCCTAATTCCTGGATAGTTATTTGATAATTCTTTATTAATTACTAATGGGTTCCCTATTTTTTTCACTTTAGAATACTGTTCCAGGTTATAAATAATTCCTGAAGAATTATCTAATAATTCTTTATTAATTACTAATAAGTTCCCTATATTTTCAGTTCCCCCCAGTTGTTGCCTAAAATACATGAATTTACTCAATGGCATTCTATGCTGAGGAAAACAGACACACACAGTACTGTATATAAAATATAAAAACTAATCTGAGGTTAGTTTTGTAAGACTGTTCATTAGTTACTTCTTAGTTTATTTTTCTTGAACCTTAATTAGTAGATTATTAGTAGTAGTTCTTCAGGAAGTATGACAAAATTCATTAGTTATTGATTAACTAACTGTAACTTAACACAATCATAAAATTATATTACATACTGATTAGTTAACACATCTTCCTAAGTAGTTAACAGCAGTGAAGAAGTTAATGAAGAATTACCTACTAGTTCTTCAATAATTCCTTATTAGTTATGAAGTAAGTAAGATATAGTATTCTAAAGTGTTACCGGTTTTTCCCTTTGCGTGCAGAGATGACATTGCCTGTGATGTGGACAAAGTCCTCCGCCCGGACCCAACATGAAGACATGATGCTGAAGCAGAATAAATCTCTCACTGACCTTGATTTTGCAGTTGCACAACTCTTCTGAGTGTACTGTAACATGCTTTTCATTAAGAGTTTTTTACTGTAACCTTTTTAGCTTTTGAAGTTGGGTCACTGTTTTTCACAGTATGCAAGTGCTGAATATACAGACATTCAACAATATTTCGTATAATACTATACTTGCAATGCATACAGTATACAATTTATTCACCTACTGTAAGTTGTGATTACTATACTTTTTTACCTAAATCCAAAATTTGTTTATAACATACAAATGTAAACATTTTTTGTTTACAATTTTCTGTACCTGCATGCTTTGGATTCTGTGTTCTCCATTGTTTGATGTAGTGTCTAATGAATTATGTAGTGTTTATAATATTGACTCATGTGTGTATGATCTGAAAGGATTTTGAGCACAGATAAAATGGTTGAGGCAATTGTTTGATTTTGACAGAAGACTCAGAGGTTCTCTGAATATGGTTTGAGTATTAGTGGAAATGTATGATTTTTTCCCCCCATGAAAATGTGAATGAAAAATGTTCCTATGGGTAAACGAATTTTACATGGTGAAGTGGAAGTGAACCAGTGAGTAAAAGAGAATTTCACTCACTGAAAGAACAAGAATAGAAACCAGCTTATAGCTGTAATACCTCAATTTACATTTAAATAACAGGGGAAAATAGGATAGTAACACAACTGCATCCAGAATAAATCGCATTACATGGAGCTTATAATGATTCAGATTGTGATTTGACCCTTGCGCTGGAGGCTAAAGCAGTATCCAGAATGAGGACTAGAACAAGCAAGCATTGCCACTGCTTATTCTTTTCTTATATGTTTGTTTCCCTACATTCTGTCATGTCACCTTGGTTTTGAAATGCTACTTGCACTTGTTTCAGGTCTTGATATATGTCCTGAGTGTTCAGACCTGTGCATTGTTTTCCGATTAGTCTTTGTATTGTTTTGTCTTGTGTTGTGTTGGCTAGTCATTGGAATTGTTATTGTAAATGTGTGGAGAGTTGCTACTTTGTATGTTTTGGTAGTAACAAATGGTGGTATCTATTAATACTTACCAGTTTATTTTAATTATTTGCATGCAGTATGCCTTTAATGAACAAGAAATTCCCATTACGGTAATATGTCCTTCTCAGTGTTAAGGTCGAGACTTGCCTTCGTTCGCGAAGGTGGAGTCCCCATCCCCAGGCCCCTCTCTAGTGTCTCTTCTGGGCTACCTTCCCAGAAGAGGCCTGGAGTGCCGTCCGGGCTGGGTGACCTGAGGATTACAGTGAGGGGTAATCTTCCCGGCAAAGCCTCGTGGATCCCTCACTCCTCTCTTGCACCGCAGCCGGTGGATCTCCCCAATGAGCGTGCTGGTCCCTCTGTAGTGGACCGACTCGTTCGGGGCCCCTCCAGAGGACAGGATGTCCATCGCTACATCGGAAGGGGAGCTGGGCTCTGGAGATGACGACTCGGCTGCGCTGCCTCCCTCTGGGAGACCAGCGCTACCCGAGCCGGATCCAGAGATGGCAGCTATGCTCAAGAAGGCCGTCGAGATGGTAGGGCTCGAGTGGAAACCTCCACCGTGTCCCGAACCATCTCGGTTGGATGATTGGTTTCTCGGATCGGGCCGGTCTGGTTCTCAGCCTGCCGCTCCGGTACCTTTCTTTCCTGAAGTGCATGAGGAGTTGACAAGGGCGTGGATGGCACCTTTCTCTGCCAGAAAACGCCTGACGAGGCTATCCCTCCAGTGGAGCGGTCTGTTGCGATGCAGCTGTGTCCAGCGAGCACTACATCATGGTACCTCATCCTCGTCTCCCCTCTAAGGCATGTACGTTTTCGTAAGTTTCGTAAGTTTCGTAAGTTTTCGTAAGTTTTCGTCCGTTCTCACGGGCGAGGCTTACAAAGCCTGTGGGCAAGCCGCTTCCTCTCTGCATGCCATGGCATTGCATCAGGTCCACCAGGCCCAGGCACTCATGAACATGCACGAGGGTAGCCCAGACCGTGAGCTCCGCACTAAAACCAACCTCGCCCTCCGGGGCACGAAGGTTGCAGCTCACGCGATCGGTCTGGCGATGTCCACCCTTGTGGTCCAGGAGTGCCATCTCAGGCTCAACTTGGCGGATATGAGAGAAGCGGACAAGGTTCGGTTCTGGACTCACCCGTTTTCTCAGGTTGGGCTGTTCGGCGACGCGGTAGATAACTTTGCCCAGCAGTTGCCCAGGCCACCCAGAAGCAGACGGAGGCCATCCGGCACATCCTGCCCCGACGACCTGCTGCTGCCTCCACCCGTCCGTCGGTGGCAGATCCTCTGCCTGCTCGTCGCCGAGGGCGCCCGCCTGCAGCTGCCTCTGCTCCCGCTGGACCGTCGCAACAGCCTCCACCCAGGTCTCAGCGTGGAGTCGGAGGGATGGAGGAATGCTCTTGGAGATGGTCACCGACCACTCGCTAAACTCGTAGGAGGACCGGGTGAAGTTTTTGTTTTTTGTGTGTGTCTATTCTGCCGCTGGTTTCCAAAAAAAACGGAGCCAGCGGCACCCACATATTCAAAGAAAGAGCAATTTCTCCCTTCCTGGGCCCCAAGAGGGCTAGTTAGTGGTGTGTGACCCTGTAATGCCTTGCACCCTTGCACCCTGTGTGCGTACATCGCAGTCCTACTGGCGAAGGACGCGATGTAGCTTCTTCCTCCAGCCTATATGAAGGCCGGTTTCTATAAACCCGCACTTCATTGTACCTTAGATATGTGGTGGGTTATGACCATCTTGGACCTGTATCAATTGAAACGGGCCCTTTTTTGAAACCCTCCGTTCAAGTTGCTAACACAGAGATGCATTTCCAAATGCTCCGTCCCCAAGGTTGGTCTGCTGCGTTCGACCTGAGGGACAGTACTTCAGGTCTATATCCTTCTGCTCCACAGACCATTCTGTGTTCTTGCGTTCGAAGGGGCGAAGTATCAGTCCCTCCCTTCGAGTGCTCCTTAGCCAGTTGGGTCTTCAGGTCAACTGGGAAAGAGTAAACTCGGCCACGGGTTGAGGATCTCTTTTCTAGTGTGGAGGGTGACTCGGCCCAACGCATCTCTTAACAAGAGTATGTGTCAGGTCAGTGCTCTTAAAGAAGTGAGAATGGGTCCCACTGAAACTTATTCAGAGGCTCCTGGGGCCTATGGCAGACACAGCCGCACGGCTGACTTCGGCAGGGTCCCAAGGTGCCCGTGGCAGAGCAGCACGCCCGTGTAACAATCACCCTGGCTGGCCGCCAAACCCTCAGCCCGTAAACACACCTTTTGTTTCTCAAGGCAACGGCTCCTAGAACTAGTGTCCACCATTACCGGCTGAGGGGCAACATACAAAGGGCATGCAGTATCAGAGGTCTGGGCGCCCTCTGGCTGCATTGGTATCAATTACCTCGAGTTGCTTACAGTTCACCTCGCTTTGAGACACCGCTGCTCAGCGAGCTTGTACTGGTCTGAAAAGACAGCATTACGACCGTTGAGTTACTCTCCCCTCGCATCTTGCAACTCGCCTGCCACCTCCTCCTCAGAGTTAGAAGCTGCTGAGATCGCTTCATTCCACGTATTACTGCTGGCCTGCTCAATCTTGCCGCTGACAAGCCTCACGGCAGCTGTGGCCCAGGGAGAATGGAGACTCCGTCCCCAGGCGGTCCAGCTGTTTGGGACCACTTCGGGGTCGCACAGTTACATCTGTCCGCCAGTTCTTCTTTCTCCTGTCTGAGTGAGCATTCCTCGACACAGAAAAGATTCTGGCCACAGCTGACCCCGGGGCCCTGACAGAAATGTGTTAAAACCCCAGTGTACCTTCTTGCACAAGACTGTGCTAAGGTCAGGGAGGAGATGGAACAGGTCTTGCTAGTTGCCCCTTATTGGCCCTACAGACCTCTCTACTCTCGACAGCCCTTCCTGACTCCTTCCTCTGAGCACTTTCTCAGAGACGGGGCACGAGACACCCGCGTTCGGACCCTGGAGAGTCTCCGGGTCTGGTTCTTAAAAAGGACGGGATACGGAGGTTCTGGTTACTACTGCAAGGTTTTGCCGTAGAGACCCTCACTTCTGTTGAGCACCCTTAAAATGAGGCTTGCTCCACCTTAGAAGTGGAACCTATTCGTTGAAAGAATCTTCTTTCCGTGAGGAGATCCCGAATGTTTTCGGTCACTTCAGTGTTTTCCTCCTGCTAGATGGGTTGGAGTGAGGCTGTCTCTTCCACCCTCAAAATGAATGTTGCCTCTTAAAAGTCCTGTTTTTAAAGAAACAGTTATCCTGCTTGCTTGGTCTCTACTAGAGGGTAGGGACTTGCTCACATTTTGGTCAGCGAATCGTGCCTGGAATTCGGGCCGGCTACCTCTCATGAAATTTCCCAGCCTGGATATTTGCCCAAGGTTCCTACCTCTCCTACGGGACCAGGTGGTGATCCTGCAAGCGCTGCCCCGGAGGAGGCAGATCCAGCCCTTGCTTTTCTCTGTTCTGTCCGCACCATTGCAGTTATACGTGCACAGAATGCAAAGCCTGGACCTCAGACCAGCTCTTGTCTGTTACGGAGACCAGCAGAAGGGAAGGCTGTTTCCAAACAGAGGTTGGCCACTACATGTGGTTGCCTTCATCTTGGTGAAAAAGTTTTCCCAAGGTGCACGTGCCCACCTGGGTGGTGAGCTCCTCTTAAGTGAGAGTATTGCTCCCTCCTAGGCGTTGACACAGAGTGCATCGCTGAACAGATGTTAAATAGAGTTGGAGGCGGGGCGACACCCATCATGTTCGCTAGAGATCTAGCCTATGTGTCGAACCGCTGCTTCCTGTGGCATGAAGCCAGTTTCACTGTAAGCCCGGTTCGTAGTGTCGGCCTGCTGCGCCATTTCCCTCCTATGGACTGGATACGTGCGCAATTCTAGCTCCTGTTGAGTTCCCCTTATTAGACGAACCTTGTCGAGTTCCTCCATACCCTTCGGCAACGGACATGGCGGAACGTCCAAAGCCAGGCCTATCACTCGTATGCACTGGTGGACCCTGTGTTAGGCTGGGTCCACATGTTGTGATCCCTACGGCGATCCCATATGTGTATTCTTCCACGGTACGGCTCCCTCCGGCGACCCCGTGTCTTTCCTCGGCAGAGCCTACTCTGCCGTCACTGTTCGGTTGATCCTCCCCCCGTTATAGGCTGGAGTCATCCCAGTGACATTCCATATGTTGTACTGCTCGGTCATCCGCCCGGTCCATATGTGTATTCTTCACATGTTACCTCCCTTCGGGCAGGATGTGGTTTCCGCAGCGTCCCTTCCTTCCATTGATAGGGTACACTTTCCCAGTGGTCCTAAGCCCTTCCATCTCCGCCTCAAGTTGCGGAAGGTTCACGAGGCTTTTGTCCAGGCACTGGAAGGTGGCAGCACTAGTGGTGCTTTCAATTGGTGATCCCATTCAGTCGACGTCGACTACGTCTGAAGTTCTCGACTGAAAGGGAACGTCCTGGTTGCGTATGCGTATTATACCCGCACCGAGGGGACGGAGTGTGTAATGAAAGTCACGCATGCCAAATTCCATTGGCTCGTTCAATAGTACTCGAAGATGACTGGCTCCCTGGCGTGATCCCATCCAGTCGATGCCGACTACATCCTCCGTTCCCTCCTTCAGTGACTGTATGTAGTGCTGGTAAGTCTTATTCATTGTAGTGAATCGGTTCTTTTTATACAAACATCCTTCGCTCAAATAGCTTTGAAAAGCTTGATTTATTCTCATAGGTCGAGTTACTAGCGTAGGAAAGTCAAGTTTGTTCTAATGAATCAGTTTGATTCCAATAAATCATTCATTCAAGAACATTGTGGGAAATTTTTGCAACAATGGCGCATTAGTCTGCAAAAACTTGATCCTGATAAACACTCATTGTCACAACGGACATTAAAAAACCCGACACAGACATCTCCCGGAGATCCCAATTCTATCATTAAGATGCCAAAATCGGAAAAATGTTTCGGGTGAAACATGGAACATCCGTTACAATGAAGCATCCGTTTCGGGTGATCCGAGTTGGTCAGATGTCCAGAAGCTATCTGATGCTCACCGGACAGCAGCAAAGCACAGGACAGCCCACTCACCTGTCAATAACCTAATTAACCTAAACAAGGAGCATCTCTGTCTGATCAAAAAATATATTATCATATTTAACGCCAGTTTCAGTTGTAACATGTACAGTATGTCATGTTTTAGTTTTGTTTTTACTCTGTTTGCCCTGTTCCCATTCTCCTTAGTTCGCTGTAGAGGCTACGTTCCACTCCACTTTTAGACACACACTTGCGAACTTCCCTAAGCACTTCCCCTTGGGGGAATCCCTGCCACCATTTTGAAGTGTGTTCCTCTTTGTGAAGTGGACGAGGGAAGTTTATATGGACAGACCCACGTCCCCTCAATTTTGACCAAGAGAGCGAGTCTACTCCGATGTACAATTCAAGCAGCTCTATATCCCATAATTCAACTTGATTGTGACATTACAGCAGATTGCGCTTAACTGAAGTGTATGATATATTAATTATTTTGAGAATTAATCACATAATACTTGGAGATACCTTATGTTCACAGTCAAAGTTTATACTATTTATACTCTTTTTTATTTTTTTTGTGTGTGATTTTATTTTTCTCCAACAGCTCCTATACCTATTAGGGGTGGAACGGTATTCGTATTGAACCGAAACGGTACGGGCGTCACGGTTCGGTGCACGAATTTACACGGTATAAAAATAAATAAAACTCGCGTGCAAATTAATTAATGTACTGCGGAACTACTGTTAGAGACGCGGGTTCTTTAGGGACACATAATCTGTACCATCGGCTTAGCTCTGAACGCGCGTTCACTTCAAACGTTGGCTTTATACGCACGTCCTATTCCGCTTTGGACTAGCGTCGAACTAGACACGAATAGACGCGAATTTGACGCTCTATTCGCGTTTGGTGTGACCGCATAATGAACAGGCTGCGATGTCAAGATTGCAATGCTGGAGTGTGTGTGTGTAGGTGTGTGTAGGTGTGTGTGTGTGTAGGTGTGTGTGTGTGTAGGTGTGTGTGTGTGTGTAGGTGTGTGTGTGTGTGTAGGTGTGTGTGAGAGAGAGAGAGAGAGAGAGAGAGAGAGAGAGAGAGAGAGAGAGAGAGAGAGAGAGAGAGAGAGAGAGAGAGAGAGAGAGAGAACAGTGGAAACATAAAAAACATACTCCGTCATTTTGTTCATACAGATCATTAAACCTGCAAAGTGTTTACTTATATTTGCGTACACTCGCAATAAAACACAACATTTTGCTTTTGTCACACTGTAAACTCTTGTCAAACTGTAACCTACCAAAATCCCACACACACACACTCACACAAACACACACGCACGCACACAGTTTTAAAAGCAAAAAATCTTACACATTCTACATTGATTAAAAAAGAAAATCGAATGTGTTTTTAATGGTAGTATTATTTTACACAGGAATCAATTATTTATAATTCAGATGAGAATAATGTTACATTGTTAATTAATAATGTTCATTAAAATTAAGGAAAACAAATATATTGATCTGAAATATAGCAAAATAATTTTAAATTAATTCATTACCAAACATATCGCAAGGTCTTTTTGTCTTTATTAATTTAATTAATAAACTAATTATACAAAACTATTGTCAGTGCACTACAAATAAACTGGTTCTATGCCTTTATTGATAAAACTTGCCTTCTGCATTTGCTTTTCCCTCCATTGTACCGAAATCGTACCGAACCGTGATGTCTGAACCGAGGTATGAACCGAACCGTGACTTCTGTGTACCGTTCCACCCCTAATACCTATAGGATTTTTTATATTTTCCCCAACAACTTACAGAGTGGTGCATAAAACAAATTTATAAGTAAAAAAGGGGTTTAAATATTAAACCAGCTCAATAGTGAAATCCAAGTGATCAAGGGCTTAGTCCGTTCCATTTGAACCTTATGCACAAGTTCCTAATGAAATGTGGAAGATTTTAACTGACAAGATGATTGACAGGCCAGTTTACCGTGACAGGATGCGACAGAAAGCAACTGTTAAAGACGCAATTGTATGTCTTTTGTCAATTGTTAGTATGTCCCAAAGCTTGTCTACTTTTTTGCTACACAAAAAAGTAAAAAAACAATACATATATTTTAGTGCTGTCAAACGATTAAAATATTTAATCGCGATTAATCGCATTAATGTCATAGTTAACTCGCGATTAATCGCATTTAATCACACATTTTTATCTATTCTAAATGTCTCCTGATTTCTTTTTGTCCCATTATTTTTTTCTCATTTTAATGCTCTTATCAACATGGAAAAGTGGATCGGCTTGCTTTGAACAGTATATGCCAATATTGTTTTCAATAAAAATCATTTGCACAATTTCACACTAAAACATTCACACTTGGAGCAAATAATCTCTCACACAATGTGACACTGTCCATCAATAAAAGGGTGAAAGAAATACTGACTAGGTCCTGATATTGATGAGGGGGCGGAGAATTCGCATCAGCTGTGTGTGTGAGTGTGTGCGTGTGTGTGTGTGTGTGTGTTTGGCCATCATCAAGTGGTATTCAGACTGGAGGTGCTGCGATGATGATCAGTTCACAACGACAAAACACACAGATCACTTTGGTCTTGTCAATGGAACCATTTGGCAACTTTTTAAAAGTAAACTTTCCATTCAGAATCTTATTGGCGTCCATTTCGGTGTCTCGCGCTCGTCATCCACTCAAAACTGGACGTTTTGAACGTTCCTATAACATTCAGAAATAACGTTTTTAAAACTTAATGGGAACGTTATGAAAACGTTCTTATAACCTAAAATTGTAAGCTGGGGAAGAGGAGAGATTCGCGATTGCACTGAACACGTTTTAAGTGCAGGTACATATTCTCTGAGCGAGCCCAGAGAAAATTCTTACAAGAGCAGCGTGTATCTGAGAGCGCGCGACTCGAGCACAGAGAGATTCGTGCTCGGCACATTATATTCCGCGCGCGAGCAGAGAGATTCGCGCTCGCGCATCCGGCTCGCAAGCCCAAACAAGTGTGTGCGGCGTGCCTGTTGTTTTGTTTCCGGTCTAGCTAGATTCGCTTGCGCTTTCAAAACGTCCTCGCGCGGCGCAAGCCATTGAAATGAATGGGTTTCATAGCGCAGCGCCGCGCATGCCGCGTCCTGTTGCAAAAGCATGCGGGAAAAAAAACTACAAAGTTTGCTAGGCCAAAAAGGCCGTTAATCGCGCGATAAAAAAATTAACGCCGTTAAAATGGGTTTGCGTTAACGCCGTTAATAACGCGTTTAACTGACAGCCCTAATATATTTTAGGGCGTATTATAGGCGAATTGAGATGCAGCATTAGTCTCCTTGGCTGTCAATTAGTTATATCACACCTGTTCCGTTTCAACCTAATTACTTCCCATGTATTTACGTCCCGAGTTCCCTTTCTTAGTCACTCCGAGTTACGTCGGATGACGGAGAATGGGGGTTTCGCCATAAAGCCTATCATCTTCGAGTATTATAAAACGAGCCAATGGCAATTAAATGCCATGGGTCTGCGGAATTTGCATAGCGTATCTCCGCCCCACCGCGTGGGTATTTAAGGAGAGACACCTGCAACAGCAGATCATGTTTTCGCTTCGGAGCCAAGAGCATCTCTTCACTCCACAAGCCAAATCCTGAGTATCAGTGACTTCATCTCTTCGAGACGAGCGAACTCTCCGGTGTTGGTGTGACGGCGGTATCCAGCGAGCTTCACATTGCCTGCGATCTGAGCAGTGGTCTGCCGGTCTGTGTGTTTCTCCCTGGTCGCCTCAGCATCGCAGAGTTTTTCCTCTCATAAAAGAGCTGCACGTGGCACGTCTTTTTAAAGATGTCTCGCGATCGAGTCCCAAGGTGGGCATGGCATCATGGCACGCTCTGAGTCCCAGTGACTCCGACCTGCCGTCAGACCTTCGCCCCGTGGCGGAACCTCAGCTTTCTACGGGCCGGAGTTCCCCTAGAACGAGTTTCCAGGCATGTTGTTGTCTTTACAGATGCCTCTGCCACGGGCTGGGGCGCCATGTGCAATGGACATGCGGCCGCGGGCTCCTGGACAGGACCCCAGCGTCAACTGCATGTCAATTGCCTAGAGTTGCTGGCAGTACGCCTTGCCCTTCACCGTTTCCACACGTTGCTCAAGGGTCAACACGTACTAGTCCGTTCAGACAATACCGCGACAGTAACGTACATCAACCGTCAGGGTGGTCTACACTCCCGCCGTATGTCGCAACTCGCACGCCACCTCCTCTTATGGAGAGAGAAGCACCTGAGGTCACTTCGTGCTATTTACATTCCGGGAGATCGGAACTTTGCAGCCGACGAGCTGTCACGGTTTCGGCCAATCTCTGGCGAATGGCGACTCCATCCCCAGTCGGTCCAGCTGATTTGGGACCAGTTCGGGGACACACAGGTAGACCTGTTTGCCTCCCACGACTCATCCCACTGCGCCCTGTATTCTTGACCGAGGGCACGCTCGGCACGGATGTACTGGCGCACAGCTGGCCGCGGGGCCTCCGCTTATATGCGTTTCCCCCAGTGAGGCTTCTCGCACGGACCCTATGCAAGATCAAGGAGGACGAGGAGCAGGTCACTCTGGTTGCGCCATACTGGCCCACCCTGACCTGGTTCTCCGAACTGATACTCCTCGCGACAGCACCTCCTTGGCCAATTCCTCTGAGGAAGGACCTCCTTTCTCAGAGACGGGTCACCCTATGGCACCCTCGTCCCGATCTTTGGAACCTCCACGTGTGGCTCCTGGACAGGACGAGGCAGGTTTGTGTACCCTGCCACCTGCGGTGGCGGCTACCATCACTTCCGCTAGAGAATCGTCCACGAGACATGTCTACGCGTTGAAGTAGAACCTCTTCGTCAACTGGTGCTCTTCTCACCGAGAAGACCCCAGGAGATGCTCGATCAGTCTCGTGCTTTCCTTCCTGCAAGATCGGTTGGAGCGAAGGCTGTCTCCCTCCACCCTGAAGGTGTATGAGGCCGCTATCGCCGCATATCACGATGCAGTTGAAGGTAAGTCTCTGGGAAAGCACGACCTGATCATCAGGTTCCTGAGAGGAGCGAGGAGACTGAATCCTCCTCGCCCTCCTCTCGTTCCCTCTTGGGACCTCTCAGTGGTGTTAAATCCCCTGCAGAGGGCTCCCTTTGAGCCTCTGCAATCGGTTGAACTAAAGTTCCTGTCAATAAAGACAGCGCTCCTGGTTGCATTGGCCTCCATCAAGAGGGTAGGGGACCTGCACGCATTCTCCGTTGACGTTCTCCGTGCCTGGAATTCGGGCCGGGTCACTCTCACGTGATCCTGAGACCCCGGCCTGGATATGTGCCCAAGGTTCCCACCACTCCCTTCCGGGACCAGGTGGTGAACCTGCAAGCGCTGCCCCTGGAGGAGGCAGACCCAGCCTTGGCACTGCTCTGTCCAGTACGCGCTCTCCGTGCTTACGTAGACAGGACGCAGTGTTTCAGGACCTCAGACCAGCTCTTTGTCTGTTATGGTGGGAGACTGAAGGGAAAGGCTCTCTCAAAGCAGAGGTTGTCTCAATGGATAGTGGACGCCATTGCTTTGGCTTACCAACAGCAAGGCCGACCATGCCACCTTGGTGTGACAGCGCACTCCACACGGAGTGTGGCCTCCTCTTGGGCTCTAGCGCATGGCGCCTCACTGGCAGACATCTGCAGAGCAGCAAGCTGAGCGACACCCAACACATTCGCCAGATTCTATAATCTCCGAGTGGAGCCTGTGTCCTCTCGTGTACTCGCTTCAACCAGCTAGTACTGGACCCGCTCAGGTGTCTTCGCTTGCTCGCCATTCCACTCCACGGACTGGATACGTGCGATATTTCCTCAGCTGAGCCTTCCTCTCTGAAGCCCTGAGTTCCTCCAGCACTGTTGACGCTGGCACAGTGTCTATTGCCTGTGCGTTGGCTAGGTGCCTACGTGTGCATGTTTCCTCCCCTGAGTAACCCCCACATGTGTATTTCCACTGTAAGCCTCATTGAGCATGCGTCTTTCCCTCGGCAAGCCACCTTGCCACTCCTGGAGTTGAAAGTTGCCACCCCACAGGCTGGTCACTCCAGTGTTCCTCCATATGAAGCCCCCCTCGGGCCATATGTGTCTTCTTAAGTCCTCCCTACGGGTAGGCGTGCTGCGGCATATTTCCCCTGAGATATGCTTCCCAGTGTACCTTGGTATTCCTGTGTAAGTAGGACTCCTTCGTCCGTGCCTATATCGTGACAGGGAGGTCAGACTTTGCAGAGCACTGGAAGACAGCTGTGAAGGTGGCGTGATTACAAGGGGACCCCTATTCTCTGTCATCCGACGTAACTCGGAGTGACTATGAAAGGGAACGTCTCGGTTACGGATGTAACCCTCGTTCCCTGAGTAGGGAACGGAGACGTTACGTCTCCCTGCCACTTCCGCTGTACCGCTGGGTAGATGCCGGAGTTCACTCTCGGCTCCTCAGCGAAGACATGATCTGCTGTTGCAGGTGTCTCTCCTTAAATACCCATGCGGTGGGGCGGAGATATGCTGTGCAAATTCCGCAGACCCATGGCATTTCATTGCCATTGGCTCGTTTTATAATACTCGAAGATGTCCGATGTAACGTCTCCGTTCCCTACTCAGGGAACGAGGGTTACATCCGTAACAGAGACGTTTTCCTTAGTTCTTTGTCAATTATTGTTTGTGTTGACAGTGGTTATTTGATTTCTCTTATGATCTCCTGAGTGTTTATTCTGGATTTATAAAAGATTGTGTTTTGTTCCTATTCCTTCATCGTGTGCTTAATACAGCTACTGCACTGTGACATGAGACAATTCCAAATGGATTAAATCAAGACTTTAGGTCAACAGATTTACTGTGATTTAGCTTGGATTTATAAGGTAGGCTGCATTTGTACTCTTTCTGCACTGTACTCTGTACACTCTACTCTTTCTGCAATCCTAATTCATGAGCACAAATAGGATTAGTATTCACATTGAATGTGCACAATTTTTCATCCACTAACTTTCACTTTATTGAGCTTTCATTACTAAAGTGCAGATAAGAAGAAGCCTAATTTGACAAAATTACAAATGTGAATTATTCCCACACAATAAAGAGGATAAAAGACATTCATTTATTTTTATAATTGATGTCTGATGTGATAATGATTCAGAATTACAACAGTGTTCCGTGATCGACTGAGACACTATTGCTTTACAAGATGTGATTACAGCCAATTAAATGCCAATGGAAGTTCATCACCCCTGTCATTCAGACGAGCAGGTTAATGTCATTGTTCATTTTCCACAGAGTGACTCCACTAGCAACTCTGGACCTTGTATGAGTCAAGGTCAATTAAAAATGTCAAAGTTAAAAGGAACAAAGTAGCACAGAATATTAAAATTCGCTGAATATCAAAGTGCGCTGTTAATATTAATGAAGTAAATTCTGACACATTTGATCTGACACTGACATTTCAGAAATTAGATGATCACACTGTCCTATGTGATATGTGAGTGTAAGTCGGAGTAACTCTGCACTTCACATGAGAGGATGACGTGAATTTACGCGATCATTTTTGATAGAGGTATGGATCTGCAGTTTAATGAGCTGAACTGCTACAGATTATTGATCGTGAAGCTGGTCAAACAATGCCCTTAGCAGACCTGACAATAGCTCCTATGAATTTTCATATGATCTTTTGAGGCTTCACTCTACAATGTGAGCTTTGAATGGTTGAAGGAAGAAAATTTTGGTTCTGATTGGCATTCTTTCAAAGTCAAATGAGTCACTGTTACAGTTAAGATTGATGTTAATGAACAGCAGTTGAACCTGAATTGAAATCCTAACACGTCCTTTCACTCACTAGTAACCACATTTAAGTGGTTGTGTGTGAAAGAAATGAATATTTTACTCATCAAGTATGCATTAAATTGTGACGTTTTGACTTCTATACTGTTGCTTTCTGTTCAAAGTTCACAGTTCACTCTGTTTCCACAAAAATATAAAGTAGAACAACTGTTTGTAACATTGATAATAAAATGAAATGTTACTTACCAGAATGATTTCTGAAGGATCACAGGACACTGAAGACTGGTCATGATGCTGAAAATTCAGCTTTACAATCACAGTAATAAATTGTATTGTAATATTTCACACTACTAATTTTACTGTATTTTTAATCAAACAAATGCAGCCTTGGTGAGCATAAGATACTTCTTTCAAATATAGGATTCATATTATATATATATATATATATAATAAAATATTAAATTATATTTTTTCTCCAAGTTATAGCGGTTTCGTGCAATGGCACATTTTCTTGACTGTCCATTGATTTTGCTGTGTTTCGGTCTTGTCGTTTGTTCTTATTTTTTTTCACATCTGTTTGCCTAATCACTGGTCTTCTTGAGTAAAGAAAAAGAGTGAGAATGATGGAATTCTGTGCTGTGGAAAACTGTGTGTGTCAAAACCAAGGCATAGGAAAGAAGCAAGAAAGTAGGTCTGTTTGGTCAGATATGGCTAATCCGCTCACAGCTTGACAGAACAGGAGCCCAGAACTTTCTCCTCCAAGCCTAAAAGCCTTCAAACTTAAAGCTTTTCTTCTTGTCAACATTCTTTTAAATGATCTTTTTGGATAGGACATGGCAAATTTTATTGCTATTGCAAAGCTCGGGAGACTTATAGGACATGTGAGACATGTTTCATTTAACTATCAACTTTGCATGTTGCCTGTATTTTACTTTTAGGTGCCAACAGTTTCTTTGGAGAAAAAAATAACACTTAATTAAATTTGTATTAAATAATTAAATGACTGTAAAAAGTACAGATGAGATTCTTTGGTCTTGGAAGAATTTCATGAGAAATATTTGAATTCATATTGAAATGTTTGACTTTTGACGGCAGACTATGGTGTCTTGACAAGTGTAGGAAACTCATAAGTGAAGAGCAGGAGACTTGGATGTATCTTCAGCAGGATTCAGTGGGCAGTCCTTAAAAGTATTGACCTCACACACAGCCTCAGAAGTGACAATGTAAAGCATCTAAAGACAATACAGGAAATTAACACCGAATGTGAAGATAATAGTAACCCTAAATGGTATCATATCACAGCATATCATATCCGGCAGGATAGCAATTTCGAGTTGTAGGCTCTCTGTGAGCCTCGTTGTAAGATGTCCTAAGCATGGAGCGTAGTTAGGTCTTCTCTTAATTTACAGAGTCGTCATGCTGAGGCCTCCACTCCTAGAGCTTGACTAGAAGGTAGGGTATGTCAGGTTATTAGGCTCTCTATGCCTCCTTGGCTACTGGATGTTGCTAGGTCACCTCTCATTATGAGGCTGAGGCCTCCACTCTGCAGTAGCTAGCTCTTTCTGAGCTTTTTTGGCTACTGCCTTTTGGATAGAGCGATGCTAGGCCTCTTATTGAGGCCTCCATTCTTCAGGGCTGTCTGAACAGAAGTTCTGAGTGTTAGGCTCTCTGTGCGCCTCCTCGGATGCTGGCCTGAATAGAGAAAGTAGTTAGGCCTCCTCTCTTTAAGAGTCATCCTGTTGAGGCCTCCATTCTTGAGAAGCTCCGGTCTATGACAATATTTCTTCAAAGGTGTTCGTAGGAATACCAGGCTATTGAGCTTGCCTGAAAGGGGTCTTATAGCTCGGGCTCTGGTCGCAGAGAATTTTAGGGATGGGGATGGGGACACCTTTGAGTCTTTGACTTATGTCAGCCATTAAGGCACTCATCCCTTCAGCATGGCGGAATGGATACTTTGTTCCACATAGCGCCCTCTATGGGATGCAGTGTGGGTTCCCTTTCAAAAGGAAACTTCTCAGGTTACACATGTAACCATGGTTCCTTGAGAAGGGGAACGAGACACTGCGTCCCTTTTCCATGCTTCAGGTATTGCTGGCACGTCTCCTTCAGACAAGAAGTGGATGACGCATTACACAGGTGCCCTTTTGTACTCACGGTCGCACCAGTAGTGAAGTCAAAGTCTGCTGTCTGCCAATGTCAAGTTCATTGTCGTGTTTAGACACATGCTTCAGACACCAGTCATGCCGGAGGCATTCCCCATAGTGCCCTCTAGGGGACCCAGCGTCTTGTTCCCCTTCTCAGGGAACCATGGTTACAGGCAGGGTTTGAAATTAACACCCGCCAACTCACCAAATGTGGGTAAAAATCAAGTGCGGCGGGTAATGCTGTGAAATCACTAGCCAATTTGGCGTGTTAATAACTTTGTTTACTCACTTTACTAAGGAAGTTCGTGTAAGACAAATCTGCACGGATTTAGCACAAATACTCAACTCGTGAGTCATCGTGATCTATTAAAGGGGTAATATAATGCCATTTTTTAACAAGCTAATATGATTCTTTAGGGTCTAAATTAAAAGTTTGTAATATACTTTAATTAAAAATTCTCATTAGTATTGTAAGAAAACACTTATTTTACCTGGTCAAAAACAGCTCTGTTTTCAGCACGCCGTTTCAGTGCATGTGACTTTAAATGATAATGAGCTTTGCTCACCCCGCCTCTCTGTTCTGTGCGTACACCGTTTGAACACAATAACCATAACGCGTTGTTCCGTATAAACGTGGGATTATGAATTATATTGAGAACGTCATACATAGAAAACATGCCGTAATGTACCCTGAGTGTAAACCTTAGACGCATTGTGAAGCGTGCAGCTAGCGATTGGCAAAGATTAATATAAATATTAATATAAAGTTTAATAAAACGTTACACTCACTTCAGTTCTTCCGGAGGTTCAGCAGGAACACAAATATCTGGTACCGATCCTTTTTTCATGAGCAGCTTCAAAACCAGCTTTATACTGATCCTCGTTTATAAAGCAGTCTGGTGTGTGAAATGATTCGCGCAAACATGAGAGCATTGACGTTGCTCGTGGGGAATATTCCCTTCGAAAACAAACTCAGCCACTGCGTCTTAAGCGGTTCGGATTTAGGAACATTAAAATGACTGCTGTGTTCGTTATTACACCCAAGAACAGAACACCACAATCGCTTAGACGCCATTCTGCTCATAGACAGTGCTCCAGCATATCAACAATGACCGCGCCGGTCCGCGCGGACTATAATTGACAGCACGCTCACTCACGAGCGAGGGCGGGTCTGTGTTGAAACGCAGCTGTCAATCAACAATCGCGGGAGGGGCGTCCGATTTAGTGACGTCACAAAATCGAACAGCTCAATTTGAGGCATATTACTTCTCTTCCTTTGAAACCAAATAACTGATTTCTTGCTGCATCAATGGGAAGAGAATTACATAAATGAAGTTCCAAGTGTCCAACCAAAGGGATCACTAATCGCCATAATGGTGACTAAAAATATTTTAGGAAAATCAACATCAATTTATGAAGTCAGCTTATGTGATGTTCTCTCAATTTTTTTAGTTGTATTGACAATTCAACAATCAAGATGATTTTGGGAAATGAGTGAATGAAACAGAAAAATAACTGCAGAAGTGGAGCAAATTAGTGAAAAGTCCATTAAAAACCACACTCAAACCAATCATTTAATCTTAACTTGGGGTTTTCTGAGTAAACAAATCATAGTATGTGAATAGTACAGATAACTAGATTTTTACAATTAAGTTAAGACATTAAGTAAAGTTAACTAAATAGTGTTAGTTAGAATCACTGTTGGATTTTACAGTAAAACATTAAAGCACAGTATGACAGAAAAAGGGTTCAAAAGCAGCGCATTCACTACAAATGTTTTTATTTAAATTAATATAAAAATGTGGTAACTTCTGAATAATGATTTCATGAAATTTTTTGTGCTTTATTCCATTAAATGAAGTTCCTAGTGAGCAAATCTAATCTTTCAATCAACAGCCTGAGCATATAAGCAGCCGCTTACCTCTCCCTAGCATCAGCTGTTCCAGTATCCCTCCACCTCCCCAAACTCCACCTTCATCTTAGGAACCTCATCCTTTTAATTATCAGGTCCTGCATTTAGCCACTGTAATATCTTAAAGATTTTATGGGCAAACAAACTCGTTAATGAGAGTTTAATCTAAATGTGTGGGCAATATGAGAATGTACAACAGAGTTTAAAATCATTATGTTTACTTCATTACTTTGCTCACTCTAGTAAAAGAGTGCGTAAGCGCGGTCTAGAGTGTCAATAAGGTGCGCACATATTTACGCCTAGTGTATGTTTTACATATCCCGATATGTGCGTGGAAAATTGCACATTTCTAGACCCATTTTGTGTGTAGACTACGCACATTGGTTCCCATTTATTGCATATATCAAGACTGAGGGTCACGACTGATAAAACTGAGAAGACTGATCCAACAGAAGAATTAATAACCACCTAAAGCACATTTGTATCTCTTATTTCTCTGCTGAACCAAGCAACTTATGATTATTGTGTACTTTCCAACTTTGCCTTCCAACAGTGTCCTGAGCAAGTACAAGTATCTATGAGCCAAACAATTTTCTGCAAAACAGTGAAATGATGAACTGTACGAATTCAAAAGCAAAGTTTACAGCTTGAACGCTTGAGTTCTTGGCTCATTATCAGAATCACTGCAAAACATTACACATTAACACACAACCACTGATGTGCTTCATCCTATGATAGCTGCAACTATTGTTATTATTTTATTAGCATCACTGACACGCTAATGAGTTTAGCACATCAGATGGGACCGTGACAATTACACTGCTCATTTCGGCTTCTTTTCGCTCAGTAATGCTAATGCCTCTCATCAAGTGCCACAAGACAGATGACTTTTCTCTTCTAATAGTCATAGTTTCCTTTGTTAAATTGCCAGACTCAGAAGCGAGAACTTTGAGGCCTTATTTAATTAGCCCCACATGAGCTATACTTGTTTTTCTGTGTGATTACAAAAGAGATGGCAGGTGCAGCAGGGAGATCACTAAGTGTTTTTGGCCACCATGCACTTTCTTTCACTTTTTCAGTCCTTTGCAGTAGGCTTAGTGCTCAGACATTCCCCGCTGGCAAAAATAGTAGACATACACAATGTTAAGCCTAGAAAGCCGGGTGCGAGGAGTGTGTCTTGTAAATTTGAATCACATCACCACAAAGAGCAGAGTCCTGCCTGTGGAGGGCAAGATGAAGGCAAGACGTCTCCCCACCTTTAATTTTCATCTTGACCATAAATGTCACTAAATTTGAGCGATTTATTATAGTATATAATTTTTTTCTAATTATTATTATTTTGACATTTGACATCTAAACATCAACATTTTGGAGATTTATTCCATCTGAAGGTGGATTTGTGAGAACCGTGGTTCATTTAGAGGTGGAATATAAGCCTATTTTTTTTTATTTTGGAAAGTAATTGTAAATAAATTAGACACTCTAAAAAAGACAGAATGGACATATAACTAATCAACAGCACACTCCATTTAAGATGCAATTCATAATAATAATACATTTATTTATGGGTGACTTTCAAGACAAACAATATACAATAATATACGCGAAGAAGATCACAAAGATTTGAAGCTGCTTACATTGAATTCTGTATCTAACTGGAAGCCAGAGTTGTCTTGGAATGTGCTAAATTGAAGGTGTTCTTGTAATGATCCGGGCTGCTTAATTCTGAAACATTTGAAGCTTATGAAGAAGCTTTTGTGAAACACCCCTGAGAAGAGAATTACAATCAATATGAGATGTAACATGCATGTACAGTACAAGGACAGGAATACTATAGCTGTGAGAGATGTTTAACAGATGATATTTCACAGATGATTATGCTAAGCGTGTAATGCTATTTACATGTGCCTCAAACAATCAAGTCACCCAGACTCGAGTTGTAATTGTCGCAACATTATAATAATGTATACTTTGTTTTCAACCAATGTTATAATTTTGAATTATAAATAGCATTTAGTATTATTTAGTGATTTTATTTGGTAAGAGTAAAGTGCTTTTATTTTGAAGTCTCCGCGCAAGGCTTTTTGGGACACTCGCAAGTGAGAGAGTCGGCAAGCTAACAGCAAGTGAAGCACGGACAATTTAATGCTCTGATTAAAGTGTTAAGGTTGTTACAGTGGATGTCAGCTATCTAAGGAAACCTTTATTCCCTTGTGTACAGCATGCAGCCAACGAGGTATGCTGTTTTGTGTCTGTATTTTACTTTGGTGAACGTTATTTTACATGCTGCGCATGTCATTGTATGTTCATATTAAGCTAATGTGGTTTTATTTTCTCGTTATACTGTATGTTTAGTTTTCACGGTGGACTTGGAGAATAAGCTTCAAATAAACCTGTAGCAAGGAAACCACTTGTGTCTGCCAGTGCTTCGAGGGAATTACAGTGAAAACTCGGACTGTTCATCAACGCGAGTGGACATTGATCGACGGCTCGCAAGTTCATCAGTCGGTAGCGCGCAGAGCTGTCATCAAAGGACTGAAGCCGAAAACATGCACGCACGCAGACAGAAGTAAGAGGACGCACAGATCTTAATGAACAACGTTTTCAAGACAAAGCCATAAAGAACTTGAACACTAATAAGTCAAGAGTGATCTAAGAAGAGGGCTTCTGTTAAGGTTTGCCAAAAAGATGTTTGCGTCAATATAGCGTCTGTAGTGTGTGTAGTAAATGTTTTGACTTATGTGACCATGTAATATACATTGAAGCTTGCTGCTTGTAGACACACAGTGCCAGAGTTACAAGGAAATTATATTCAAGTCTAAATAGTGTGTTTGGAAATAAGTGAAGGTTATTGGCCATTTAATATTTAAGTGTCTAAGTCTAAAGTGCATAATGAGCACATTTTAAAAGGTAATATTCAAAGTTGAGTTTAGCTTTTTTTGTTGCTCATTTTCAATTTTCTAATCGCATTTTGAACCTCATTGAAAACTGGTATTTGAAAGCCTTTAAGTCATTTAAGCTTACAAGTAACAACATGTAAGTGACATTTACATTTAAGTAAGTGTTAAAGGTAAACATAACAGTTTAATTACACCCTTTATTTAGAAAAGTGTGTCAATTTAAAGGATTAGACAATGTCAGAGTCAAGTGAGCCTACAACCCAGGTTAGGGAAAGCATAGAAGATCAAGTTGGTGTTGCTGAAGCCCAGCAAGAGGAAGCGCAGCAGCCAAGACGAAGTCAAAGAGTCAGAACTCTAACCGAGAAAGGTAGAGAATTGCAAGATGAAAAAATTAAAGCGCTTCAACAAAGGTTCAACTACATTTACGACAAATGGAGAACCCAAGTTAAATCTTCAAAGAAGCCATTATCACAGTCAACAGAGCCCTTACCTGATGATCTGCTTAATGACATCATCGGTTGCGTCACAGGTCTTTCTGCAGACGTTCAGCGTGTTTATGATGAACTACGTGACATCTCAACTCCAGAGCAAGACACACGTCGAAGAGTGGATCTGTGTGTAGAGATTTCCAAGTTCATTGTATCCAGAGCCTTAAGTCGACTGGATGGAAAGATTCCAGAAGGAGAAAAGCAAGATTGGCCTGAAGCAGGCTCTCTCTTCGACTCAAGTACATACAAATCGGGTTCTGTCACTTCTCTCTTGAAAGGCAACTCAGTGCATTCAAGTAGGTCTTCTGTTAAACGACAAGAAGCTGCCGCTGAAGCTGCTGCAAGCCAAGCTGTTCTGAAAGTGTTACAAGAACAAGAGAGAGAACAATTGGAAATACAGCGCCTAGAATCAGAAGCTAAAAGGAAGATAGCTGATCAAGAGGCAGCAGCAGTAAGGCGTCGCTTAGAACGAGAAGCAGAGGAAGTGAAACGAAGACTACAGAGAGAGGAAGACGAATCTAAAATTAAAGCTCAACTGGAAGAAGAGTTTGGAGCTCTACAGAAGACTCTGGAAGAAAAACGGAGGAAGATACAGCATTTGGAGGCAGTAAAAGGTCTTAATGCAGCACGAGCGAGAATGCAGGTATATGATCAAGTGAAAGTCATAGAAGAAAAACGGAAAGACATATTAGAGCATGAGATGGTAGCAGATAACAAAGTCCCGGCTCCTTCAAGTCTTCAGTCTCTACGTATGACCTCCATCCCACAAGCTATGACCACCTCAAATGAAAGTACATCCGAGCTCATTAAGGTGCTTGCAGGCGCTTTAAGTGCCAACAGAATTCCAATTCCTGAACCTTCAGTTTTCAGTGGGGATCCATTGCAATACAACGATTGGAAACTCTCCTTTGAAACACTGATCGACAAGAAGAACCTTCAAGACAAAGAAAAGATATACTACCTTCGAAGATATGTGAGTGGACAAGCTAAGAAAGCCCTTGATGGTTATTTTCTTCTCGGAACTGAGTCTGCCTATGTTGCTGCATGGGAGATTTTGGAAGAGAGATACGGAAACCCATTCACAATTGCAAAGGCATACAGAGACAAGCTCCAAGCGTGGCCCAAGATGGGATCTAAGGACAGCCTTGAGCTCAGGGAGTTCAGTGATTTTCTCCGTAGTTGTGAGGCTGCCATGGTTCACATCAAGGCATTGGAAATCTTGAATGACTGTAATGAAAACAGGAAAATTCTCTCCAAGTTACCTGATTGGCTAACAGCAAGATGGAACCGGAAGGTTATCGAAGTAGAAGAAGAGAGAAACCAATTTCCCTCCTTTAGCCAATTTGTCAAATTTCTGGCAAGGGAGGCCAAAATTGCCTGCAATTCCGTCACATCATTGCAGTCCCTAAAACAAGGTGAAGCTGAAAAACCAAAAGTCCAAAAACATCAAAGCTTCAGAGCAAAGACACTGACTACAAGTTCCAGCGAACAGACTTTTACTACATGCACTTTCTGTAAGAAAACTGGGCATACTTTGCACAAATGCAGGAAGTTCATGGAGAAAGCAGTTTCAGACAGAATCAAATTCATTCGAGTTGAAAGGCTATGCTTTGGGTGTCTCAGGTCTGGTCACCAGTCAAAGAGCTGCAACAGTAGGAGTGTCTGCGACATTTGCAACAAGCGGCATCCTACCTGTCTGCATGAGGAGCGAGACAAAAAAGAACAAAGCCCGCCACAAGCCAAGCAAAATCCAAGTCAAGAAAGATACAGAGAAATACCTCAATCATCCCAACGTGAAGGAACCACGGCCGCTACTTCCAATAGAGTAATACTTGGTGAAGTTAATGCACAAACAGCTGCAGTAATTCCTGTCTGGCTTTCATCCTTAACTCAACCAGAACAAGAAGTACTTGTATATGCTCTGTTGGATTCTCAAAGCGACACAACCTTCGTTCTAAGTGAAGTAGCTGAAGCCTTGGAAGCAAACAAAGAACAAGTCAAGCTCAAGCTCTCTACTATGACCTCAAGAACCACAGTAGTAAGCTCTCAAAGAGTAAATAATCTACAAGTCAGAGGCTTTTACTCCGGTAAGAACATCTCCTTGCCACCAGTCTACACGCGCGAGTTTATTCCAGCCAACAGATCGCACATACCTACAAAAGAAACTGCGAAAGCATGGTCCCATCTAGAGCACCTCCAAGAAGAGATTGCACCTCTGCAGGACTGCGAAGTAGGTCTGCTTATTGGGTATAACTGCTCACAAGCTCTACTTCCAAAGGAAGTTGTGTTTGGCGAAGATCATCAACCTTATGCACAGCGTACGGACCTTGGATGGAGCATTGTTGGCCACGGGAATCCCACTGTAGACTACGGTGATGCCATCGGAATCAGTCATCGCATAGTAGTGAGACAAGTGACACCTGGTGTGGAGCCTTCTCTCAATCTCAAAACTGAAGTACACTATGTGAGCCGAACCAAAGTAAAAGAGATCACTCCCTCAGACATCATAAAGGTCCTTGAGTCAGACTTCTCTGAAAGAGCTGGAGAAGATGATCCGGTGTCTCAAGAAGATCTCAAGTTCCTGGCAAAGTTGAGAGAAAACATCACACAGAAACACAATGGTCACTATGAAATGACATTACCGTTCAAGAAGGATAGACCCAAATTACCTAACAACAAGACATGCGCAACACATCGACTGCACTGTCTTGAAAGGAGACTAAAGAAAGATCAACAGTATTACAAAGACTACGTAAACTTCATGGACGATATCATTTCACGTGGTGAAGCGGAAAAGGTCCCAGAGGAAGAAATCGACAACAATCCGGCCTGGTATATTCCACATCATGGAGTTTATCATCCACGAAAACCAGGAAAAATACGTGTAGTATTTGACTGTTCTGCCAAGTTTAAAGAAACATCTCTCAACGACTATCTGCTTACCGGTCCTGACTTGACAAATACATTGGTGGGTGTTCTATGTCGCTTCAGAAAGGGTTCCATTGCAGTCATGTGTGACATTGAAAGGATGTTCCACCAGTTTCACGTGAAAAGGGAAGATCAAGATTATTTAAGATTCCTTTGGTGGGAGAATGGCAACTTGGAAACCATACCATCAGTTTACAGAATGAAGGTCCACTTGTTTGGAGCAGCCTCGTCTCCTGGCTGTGCCAACTTCAGCCTGAAACATCTGGCAGGACAAGGACAAGGTCAGTTCAGTGAAGACTCCATACGCTTCATTCAAAGAAATTTCTACGTTGATGATGGTCTTGCAAGCGTCCAAACTGAGAAGGAAGCCATTCAGCTCGTCAAAGAATCTAGAGAACTTTGCTCCACTGGCAAGCTAAGACTCCACAAGTTTGTTTCCAACAGTGAGAAAGTGATGGCAACCATTCCAGAAGAAGAACGTGCCACAATCAAAGATCTAGACATGGCCTTGAGTTCACCGCACATGGAGAGGGCTCTAGGAGTAGAGTGGTGCATCACATCGGACTCATTCAAATTCAGAGTTCAAGTAAAGCCTAATCCGCTAACAAGAAGAGGTGTGCTCTCTACTGTAGCCTCTGTGTATGATCCCCTGGGGTTCATGGCACCCTTTGTCCTTTTGGGGAAACAAATACTCCAGCAAATGTGCAGAGAGAAGATTGGCTGGGATGAGGAACTTCCGGAAAACCTAAGACCTAAGTGGGAGTCCTGGATTAGAGACCTACCCAATCTGGCTGAAATGCAAATCAAAAGATGTTTTTTACCTTCAAATTTCGGCGACGTGAAGGGATATGAACTTCACCACTTTGCGGATGCAAGCGTCTCCGGCTACGGTGAATGTACCTACCTGCGAGCCATTAACATGTCCGATGAAGTTCATTGCTGTCTGGTAATGGGCAAGTCAAGAGTGTCACCAACCAAGGTTACAACTATTCCGAGACTTGAGCTCTCTGCGGCAGTTGTTGCAGTTCGAACTAGTGACATGCTCCAAAGGGAATTAGAAATCCAAGATCTGCTAGAGTTCTTTTGGACAGATTCCACAGTCGTTCTTGGCTACATAAACAATGACGCCAGAAGATTTCAAGTTTTTGTAGCCAACCGCATACAGAGAATTAAGTCAAGTACAATGCCTGAACAATGGAATTATGTTGCCTCTGAGGATAATCCGGCAGATCATGCCTCTCGGGGTCTAACCGCAGAGCAACTTAAGACCTCAGACTGGTTCACAGGTCCAAAGTTTCTTTGGTGTAAAGAACTACCTGAAAGAGAACCCAAGGTGGGAGAAATCAGACAGGATGATCCAGAGCTTCGCAAGGTGCTTGTGTGTAATACTAAAGCCAAGGAAGACAGATCTTTTTTGGATCGCCTACAGAAATTCTCTGATTGGTCAAGAGCAGTAAAGGCAGTTGCCAGATTGAAAAGAAAAGTCAAAGAATACAAAGGTGTGAAGCAAAGAACCAACGAAGCTACAAGCCTAGAAGAAAGGAAAGAAGCAGAACTCGCTATCATAAAGCTAGTTCAAGAAGAAGCGTTCTCAGATGAGCTAAAGAGCTTGAAAGCAAAACGGGTAGTTACCAAGACCAAAGACAGTAAGCTGAATAAGTTGAGTCCTTTCTTGGACGAAGAGGGTATTCTAAGAGTGGGAGGACGCCTAAGTCAAGCCACGCTACACCCACATGTGAAGCATCCGGCAATACTCCCAAAGAACTGCCACATATCAGTCTTACTCATTAAGCACTTTCACGAAAGAATACAACATCAAGGACGTGGAATGACAATAAACGAACTGCGAGCTAATGGATGGTGGATCCTGGGATGCAGCGGTGCTGTCTCATCACACATCTCGAAATGTGTCAAGTGCAGAAAGTACCGAAGAGGTACTGAAGAACAAAGGATGGGTGACTTACCACAAGACAGAACAGAGATGACTCCACCCTTCACTTACGCAGGCATAGACTGCTTTGGTCCAATCTATGTAAAAGAAGGAAGGAAAGATCTCAAGAAATATGGTCTCTTACTTACCTGTCTATGTTCAAGGGCCATACACATAGAGATGATTGATGACATGACAACTGACGCATTTATTAATGCTTTAAGGGCATTCATTGCCATAAGAGGAAATGTGCGTCAACTAAGATGTGACCAAGGAACTAACTTTGTTGGTGCAAGGCGAGAGTTTGCAGAACTCATGAAAGGAATGAATCAAGAAAGAGTGAAGGCTCTAGGATGTGAATTTCTTATGAACCCTCCAGCAGCAAGTCATATGGGTGGTGTCTGGGAGAGACAAATAAGAACAGTAAGGAGTGTTCTAACTGCTATACTCGACAAGTCAGCGCAAAGGCTTGATAGCACCTCACTAAGGACATTTCTGTATGAGGTTATGGCTATTGTTAACAGCAGACCACTCACAGCTGAACATTTGAATGATCCATCTGGACCTGAACCTTTGACTCCGAACCACATCCTTACAATGAAGTCATCCATCATTCTGCCTCCACCTGGACAATTTGTTGGGGAAGATCTCTATCTTCAAAAGAGGTGGCGTCGAGTGCAGTATTTGGCTAATGAGTTTTGGACCCGATGGAGGAAAGAATATCTGTTAAACTTACAACCAAGTCAAAAGTGGCACAAGGAAAAAAGAAACTTGAAGGTCAATGACATTGTCCTTCTACAAGATGATCTGGTACCACGCAACGAATGGAAGCTAGCAAAAGTCTCAGAAGTCTATCCAGGGTCAGATAGTAGGGTGAGAAAACTAAGGTTGCTAGTTAGTAACACTACATTTGACAAAAAGGGGAAACCCACAACTAAAACAGTGTTTCTTGAAAGACCCATACATAAAGTCGTTACTCTGCTTGAGGCAGACTAAGGTGTTTAATGTGTTTACTGAAACTCCATGCTAAATGGTTAAATATCAAAAATTCAGAAGTTGTGTTTATAAGTTTACTTGCAACAACCATTATGTGTAGAGAAATCCACATTAAGGTTTGTGTGATTTGGTGGGAGTGTAATTGTCGCAACATTATAATAATGTATACTTTGTTTTCAACCAATGTTATAATTTTGAATTATAAATAGCATTTAGTATTATTTAGTGATTTTATTTGGTAAGAGTAAAGTGCTTTTATTTTGAAGTCTCCGCGCAAGGCTTTTTGGGACACTCGCAAGTGAGAGAGTCGGCAAGCTAACAGCAAGTGAAGCACGGACAATTTAATGCTCTGATTAAAGTGTTAAGGTTGTTACAGTGGATGTCAGCTATCTAAGGAAACCTTTATTCCCTTGTGTACAGCATGCAGCCAACGAGGTATGCTGTTTTGTGTCTGTATTTTACTTTGGTGAACGTTATTTTACATGCTGCGCATGTCATTGTATGTTCATATTAAGCTAATGTGGTTTTATTTTCTCGTTATACTGTATGTTTAGTTTTCACGGTGGACTTGGAGAATAAGCTTCAAATAAACCTGTAGCAAGGAAACCACTTGTGTCTGCCAGTGCTTCGAGGGAATTACACGAGTCTTAACCTAAAGGGAAGGAGAGATAACAGAGTTATCAATAGTAAGTTTTGTTTTAGTTTTGATTTAGTGCCTACTTATAGGATGTCAGTTTTCTCACTATTAAGGCGACGATATATTTCAAGCGAAATCGAAGAACGAACTGATATAATTTCGACCAAAATCAGGCCAAATCGAAGTTTGTTTTGTGTTCGGTTTAGGAGTTCGAAACGGAAAAGTTTGCTCCTGCTGGCAAACATCTTCAAACTCCCATTGGTCCTTGGCGATTACATAATAGGTGAGGCTCCGCCTGCTTTCACATGGAACTCTTATCTGGTTCATTTCTTCTGTTGTTGAGTCCGTCGAGGTCAGATGTCCGTGGGTAAAAACACAAACACACTGTAGAGTCGCTTTATATTATATATAATTAATATATATATATAATAATTATAATTCTGATTAAACGAGACACTGGCACTGTTTTTCATGTTTAATACTTTAAAGCTGCTGCTTGTAAGCAATCTATTGTATAAATTATATAAAAAAAACGTGATGCGACTTTACAGGATACCGAATTGCAGAGCTTGTGCAAACATATCCATGTTGCCTTTTCTAATGCTTTGTTTAAAAAAATATGCTTCAAATGCTGGCGGTTTTCTAATTTTTGTTGTGTTTATTGCGTTACTGAGAGAGGAAAGCGCAGCACATATTTATATATTCATCTAACCATCACTCTCAGCTGTGTGGGTGGTGGTGGATGTTGTCTTACAGTATATTTCTCCTCACGTATTTCGAACTTCGTTTTACCCCAGTGAAGAATGAAAAAAAAAAATTCGCCGTGAGAATACAGGGGCCTTTAACCTTAAGAAAATTGCATGTAAACCATGATTTAATTTCAGATTAACAGGCCAAAAGAGAGGAAGGTGGTAGTGTTGAATTAGGCTTTAAAGATAGAGCTGGGTATCATCTGTGTTATGGAACACAGACTCGGAAACAGGGAAATACAATGACAGGTCCTTTATTTAGCAACACAGAGTGTAATGGTGGGAAACAGGTAAGTGAATAGGACAATGAGGAATATCGATGGCTTGAGATGGATGGTAATGAGAAGTCTTTTGTCTTACAGGTGCAGGAGATCATGGATGACAGATGCAGGATGCCAGATGGAAGCTCACATCTCGCTGGCTGGGATGGTAGTTGAGAACACACGAAGGACTTGGAAACACGAAGGGATGAGACGCTGGAGAGAATGACTAAGGAGAATAATTGCTGGAGTATCACGTTGGAGATAACTTACAGGAATCAGGTAATGTCTATGAGCAATACCAGACACTGAACTGGTGCGAGGTGTGTGCTTAAGTAGCAGAACTAGATGAGGGAGATGCAGTGCAAGTGTGTGTGATTAGTAATTACGTGCTGGTGAGTGCCAGGAAGGATTATGGGGAATGTAGTGCAGATACGTTGACAGCTGACAGAGCTGGTGAATGTTAAAAAATCAACATAACAATGAAAATGTATACCAAATTTAGAGAAAATGTGACCTAAAAGCAAAAATAAAAAAAGGAGGCCCCAAAACTGAGCCCTGAGGCACGACACTAAAGATGCAATTATGTCCCAAAAATTTCCTACTGTTCTGCTGCACACTCAAAAGTATGATTTTTATCTTCACAAAAAGAGTACACTTTTAGGGCATAGTATAATTGGGATGCAGCATTATTTTTTTTTATTTTTTTTTCTGATGTATTTTATTGAAATTAATTCTGGGGTTTGGGGGGGGGGGGGGGGTATTCAATGACTGATAAGATAATTACTTTTAAATAGAACATTACATTTAGTATTTTAAATTAAAGATATTTTAATGACAATAAATAAATGAAACAATAAAATAATACATGAATGACTGGAATTAATACATATTTATGCATTTGGAAGATGCACAGTGACTTGCATTACATTCCAGGTACACATTTAAATTGTATCAATTCCTGCTTTCCCTGGAAAGCGAAGCAATGAAATTGGCGCTGCTAACACTGTGCTCTACTATTTGAGCTACAAGAAAGTACATAGTCCAGATTTTTCCCACGCCAAACTAAATACATTACATTTGGACTTCTTAATTCTTCTGCCTCAACTTTGTCTTTTCAGACACACAGAATTTCACTAACACAAGTGCACGCTGTTTCTCCTTTGCACAGATATGCATAAAAGTCATTTTCTAAAGTTGTTAAAGTGCTGCATAATCATAAATCATAAATCAGTCCATCCTACACACATGCACACCATGTGAGCTGACTCAGCATGAGCATTTTTCTGTACCACTGCTTTAGTATTCTGTCCAGATGCCCCCCTACAGTCACAAGTGCCAACACTTTACAAATATCTCAGCACATTTCTTCATAACAATCATTGTCTTGCTAGTAGAAATCAATTCAACAAAACCCAAAAATAATAGCTTGCACTTCCACTTTCTGTAATAAAAGAATTTCCAATATAGCGAGAAATGAACAGCACTTTGATTCATGAAACTGTGTTCCACTCAATAATGGTCTAATGAAGAGGCAGAAAAAAGGCAGCGCTGAATCGAGGAAGGCTCGATTTCACCAAATGAGCAGCAGTACTACAGCTGTGAAGGTGAACAAGTAAATAAAACAGATGTGCACATTAAGCCCCTTTCATACATATTAAAATACTTGATAATGTAAATTCATTATCTATCTATTAAATATATTTTTCTTAATGTGTCAAAGATAAAAAAGTTTGCCTTTACAATAACAAACAACATGAAATATGCCTGACCTCAGAACTCATTTTCAAACATAAAACATAATTTGTACTCTTCTCATTCACATGTGAATTCAAATTTTGGAGATACTAGTGAGTGGGAAGCCCATAAAGGGATGCTAAGGATGACTCATAACAGCAATTCCAGAGGCACCAGTGAAATGACAATATCACATCCCCTTAACACCTATTAAAGAGAAGAATGTCAGCATCATTTAATAACCTTCCCAATGAAGGGCGTTCATTTTGCGTAGCCATGGAGCACATTATGGGTTCATAAAATTGGCAGTATTATTCATTGTTCTCTTTTGGTTGGTTTCTTTCTTTTTGTCTGTATGTCTGTCTGTCATTTTTGCTTCCCATACCTTATCTTTTCTTCATATGAAAAGCTTTTGTCTGAGTACACCCAGTAAACTATATAGTTATCTGCATGAGTTCTGCTCATGCTGAGCAACTCTCTGTTTCCATGGTTTCCACTCTTCAAATATTATGTCCACAACGTCGGTCATGTCTGACTGGTATAGACCACTGCTCGGCAGAATTCCTTGGCTGAACACCTCCAAAGGTCACGTAAATAAAAAGAGAAATAATCAATGAAGTTGTGTTCACAGTACATGGAGAACTGTATCTTCTTAAACAGAAACTGTGGGGTATGGAAGTTTTATAATTGTTTTGACACAAAGAAAAGTTATATTTCAGATTCTGCACTATTTCTAGGTATGACTCTTGGCACAGATTAACAAATGTTCTACTTCCATTGACGGTCAAGATGCTCTTTAATTTTTCTAAAATCATGCTATAGAATAAACTCAGCATGTTTTACATAAAGGTTTCTATCAAGTTTTGCTCACAGGATTTGCTTTCATGAAAGCAAAAGAATGATACACCGTATACTAAAACATTCTGAAATTCACGTTAATTTTTTATTTTAATTAAACTCTTAGGTGTTATGTGATCACATAATATGTTTGAAAAAGCTGATGTCAGAGTCGCACGGAGTGACCCGAGTTTGAATCCCAACGCATGCTTAATTTGCATTCCACTCCATTAACTATCATATCAGCATAAATATATATTTTAAAAAAATTATATCAATTTATAGTAATATAAGTAACATTTCAGAGCAACACATTTGTCTTGGAAGTCTCAGTTCAGTGATGCGTTAGGTTTGCACAAAAGCAAGAAAATGTTGGGGTTATTACGCATTCTTGTTTGACTCAGGTAATTACTTTGCATGGTTGTCTAAAATTCCCAAAGCATTTACAGAAGAACGGCAGGTAAATCCAATTGATTTGGTGATGCCAAGTGTAACATTCACGAATCGAAGTTGGCGCAATCCCTGTTTATCATGCTGTGGCTTAATGAGAATTATCTGTCACAGTAATTTCATGCTCATTAAACGGAAAAATTATAATAACACCAATAAAAAAGATGTTTAGTGTATCAGTAGCCTATAAAACCGATTCATTTGAAATGGATTGTCATGGGGGTCGCCATGTTGAGATCACATGATCATTTGAATACTACTTGCTTTATCTCGGCAACCCCCTATATTAATCATGGCTGACCGTGAATAAACCATTTCTGCAATGCTTTTGAATTATGCTACATCCACACCACTAGGTGTCAGTATAAGCCGAACACTAGGTGTCAGTATAAGTCTCAGGGGCTGTTTACACGACACCGTAAAAACGTAAAACTTTTTATGCGTTTTGGCCGTTCATTTACACGACAACAGCGTTTTGGGTGCCTGAAAACGCAAACTTTTGAAAACGGGTTTCAAATCGCTCGTTTTTGAAAACAGTCTCCGTGTAAAAAAACTAATATGTGAATCTCGGAAGACGATGACGTTGTACACACGCGTATCGCGTGTTGCAGCAGAATACAGTGGTTTTAGTCGTTTTCGCGGATCCGTGTGAATGGAGATCGTTTTGACAGTGGTGTCGTCTGTACACGGAAAACTCAAAGAAAAAATGTCTCAGTTTTAAGCATATCGTTGTCGTGTAAACTTACCCTAAGATGACCAGATCAACATTGAAAAAAAAAATCTGTGTGCATTTGTAATATTTTTTTCATTAATCAGTAGAATTTTTATATACTTTCATGATATTTTTATATCATCTACTTTTTACTCTTGCGCAAAAAGGTCTAATTAAGTATTACACTCATTCTGGGCCAATAACACAGCAATTAGCCATTCCTGTCCACCCCCACATGAGTTGTTGGGCAGGAACATTGTCTTACTGGTATCACTTGGATGCCCCTGCATGCACACACTCATTACTTACCATACCATCACTGAGGGAAATGTGGTAATTTGCAAACCTTTCATTTAGGTTCCTGGTAATTATACACTATCTTCTGAATGCAGTGTGGACACTTAGTGATGAGTGAATCACCATATGGTTTCACCAAGTGTTAAGTCACTATAACAGATGCCGAACACGTTGTCATCATTCCTTCAGGATTGGAACTGTGATGTTTGTTTGCGTTGTCACTTACATTTTGTGGAAATAGCTTCATTCTGGGCTCTTGCAGATGTCTCAGTAAAACTTGTGAAAGAAAAGTGGTGCTTGGCTGGTCTGCGTTTGTGAATGTATTAGACCATGATTATTTAGGGCTGCTGTCATTTATGTCTTTAGCCTGGTTGCTGGGAAAGAGATAGAAGCAGGAAGTACGCTACAAAAAAAGGGGTTTGGTTTATTGACAAAGGCAAGTAGCTCACAGGCTTGTTACTGGTTGAAAACTGTAGATTCAGTTTCGAAAGAAATCTACACTGCAGTCGTCATTCTATCTTCACACATGAAAAACTTCAATTGACCCCAAGCCAAACCAACCCCTGCCATGATTTTATCAAACATTCTTGGCTCTTTGTCATCTTCACATGTCAAAAACTGGATTCATTTTCTAGATGACAGCTGCAGGGTTTTTTTTATTTTTTTTTTAATGGCTAAACTATTTTCTTCACCATATAAAACATGCATACGTTTACAAAGAGAGGTTTATTTTTTACTGTACTTCTATTAAAGGCTGGAAAACACTACATGACTTTTGTACAGATGTTTTTTTTTTTTTTTTTTTTTTGTCCTGTTTTGCAGTCTGAGGAGAGCCAGTCTGCATATTTTAGGCGCAGTTGAAAATCGCATAGAATATGATGGGCACAGACTCCGACTTTTTAGCTTCAGGCTTTGATTTCTTCCAGTTTGAGGATGTCAAACGTATGAAATTTAGAGCTGATTTTAGAACAAACTTTGTATTCATTTTTCGTATGTGTCCTAGAAACACGTGTTTCTAGAACACACTGATGTTTTGTTGTCCATGTTTTAATGTACTTTATGTATTCTTATGAAATGTGATTTATTGTATGAATACGTATTATTGATTGTTTTAATGTATTTTATCTGACATTACACCTGCCCAGGGACTACAGTTGAAAATTAGCCAAGTTGGCTAAACTGGCACATTTACAGAAATGTTTATTAATGTCCACTGTCCCTGTAACTATAAACTGTATAAATAAATAAATAAATTAAAAATTAAAACAAGATGCTAGTTTCTGGGTGAGTTTGAATTATGCATTTACAAGGTTGGCAAGTGCATTATGTGTTTTAACATCTGTTCCAATTTTAAAAGTCATATGTACTGTAGATCCGCCCACAAAGTTACTTGCATTTCGTGTTTGATACTTGTGTTTCAGATCGTTTCAAATTCACACCTGTACAGTTCAGAAAAACCTTTCAGCAGTTCTGCCATCCTGGATTGAAGAAGAATAGGATGCAGGAGAAGAAAGTTCAACATCCTTACTTTAGCAATAAAAATGTTTAAAAAATGAAACACAAATGTGATGTTTATCTAAAGTAATTTTGCTTATTTGTATGGTTGAAGTAGATCATCGAAGGTCAGCAGCAAAAACATTAAAACATTAAAAACATCTTCATTTGTGTTCAGAAGACGAATGAAAGTCTTACGGATTTGGAACAACATGAGGGTGAGTAAATGAAGAATTTTCAATTTTGGTCGAAATTGTTTAAATCAAGAACCATCAGTTTTACATCCATACAGTCAGATGCATTCCACGATAAGGGTGCAATTTGTTTTCCTATTACTTTCTTAGGCACAAATCCTATGTTTTTTATTTAAATAAACCATTATCATAAATCATAAAATGAACCTAGATACAGTAGTTTAACCACAAACCATGTTTCTACATGCCCCTTAAAATAAACTATATTCAAACATGTTGATCAATATAAATGTAAAAAAGTGGGAAAAACACATTGTTTAAAAGTTTCAGTCCCGAATCTCTACCCTACTTGTGGAGAATGCAGTGTACATCATACATAATTGTTCTATGAACCCTTTCCTGATCCTTCTCGCTCCCGTTGCTTCTCATTCCCCTCTGTTCTGAGCTTTCTCTGCTTCCACCTTCCTGTCTGTCTCTTATACTTCATCCCGTTTTGTTCTCATCTCTCTCCATCGAGCCTCTCATCTCTCCAGATGTCTCTTAAGTCCTATCTCACACGCGTGCTCAAAATGCCGAATCCAAACTTTCTGATTAAGGAACACATTTTCCAGATCCACCCTCCCCGCTCTTGTTGTCCACAACAGCGACAGACGGTTTTTAAAATTGTATAAAGATATGGCGCATCTACACAGCATAAATATTCATGGGTGACTCTTCTTGTGCGAGTGCATGGGAGAATCAGGCTTCTGGTAAATGATGTTCAGAGCAATCTGTGCTGCTTTGGCTCTAGTTCAGGCCCTCCAAGCTACTGTTCTAGCTTTCCAGACTGACAGCTAAAAATGTAAACACGTGAATGCTGAAAATGTTGATGTTTTTCCAACAATTTTGGCTTATAACAGCCAACAGTTTACTTCCAAAGAATTCAAATTTGACAATCAGTCACACCACTCTAAGCTGTGTTGCAAATATGCTCGGCAATTGCTGCAATTTATCCACTACCCTGGTTGTTTTGTCTTCAGTTCCACCACATCCCACAGGTGCTCTAATGGGTTGAGATCTGGTGACTGTGGAGGAGTGTCATGTGTCAAAATTGTGACATCCCAACGCTATCTCATGACCAATTCGTACGAATTCGTACTAGTGAGTAAAAGGTGGCTAATTCGTACGACCTCACTCATACGAATTCGTACGATTTGTCTAAACCCCAGTGATGGGTAGGTTCAGGGGCGGGGTCAGGGGTAGGTCATTCCCACGCGATCCAGTTGAAAACAAAATGAAAAACAAAATCGAAAATGTCTTTACAGAAAATTGTGATAGTTTTGAAATTGGATATAAGTTATGAAACGTCGACTCGCTCAATTAATAAGAGATAATTAATAAGAGAATCTAATAAGCATATACTGTATATGCTGTTTATATAAATGTATTATATATTTCACGAGTGCCTTTGCCAATATAATCTTTAAGCTAATAAGGTTAAGCGTATTTCGGCTTGCTGGCCGCAGTCAAGGGGCTCGTAGAAGCAGCTTCAACTTGAGCTAAGATATACCCCCAGCGGGAGTAATGCTTGGATGATGAGTATGTAGCGAGATACCTAACTTATGTTGCTGGAGTTGGGGAGGTGGAGGGATGCCAAAACAGCTGATGCCAGAGCAAGGTGAGTGGCTGCTTATATGCTCCAGCAGTTAATTGAAAGATTAGATGGGTTCACTCATCCCGAAATTGCATTGTGAACTTCACAAAGTAGACATATAGGGGCAGATTTACTAAACAGGGCAAATTAGCGTGAGAGCGCAATTCCAAAACAGCGGGGATGGGAGTGGAAAGTTCTGCGCGTGATCTAGTGACGACACACAACTTAATGAACACAGACGCAGCCAGATCATTTCCATAATGACCAACGCAATCTACATCCTGAAGAAGTAGATGTGATAATAATATATTGCCTTATAATATAACACATATGACAACACTACTCGTGATATAGTGACATATATGTACATATATTACATTTCCATATGGGTAATAAAGGGGCCAGTGTGTGTGTGTGTGTGTGTGTGTGTGTGTGTGTGTGTGTGTGTGTGTGTCGTGTGCAAACTTTAACCTTCTATTCAATGTTGATTGTTTATTTGTGTTTGTTTTTATTTACAATTATCATGATTATTAATAATCATTTAAATTTTTGGGGGGGTGGGGTGGTTCCATATGACATTTTACAATCTGAACTAACTTTTCATTATCATAAAAATGTTATCTGATATTTTATGAGACTTATTATTGACCTTGACACACAGTCATGAGGGTCTGCAGTGGTCAATGTTTTTTTGTTTTTTTTATGTTTCTGCATATTGGTCTCCCCACATGACTTTTATTTTTGGAAATAAAGTGTCTGAAATATTAATAAAGACCAATGCAATTATGTTATAATACAGTTTTTCCCCCCTGAGAAATAATAATAAATTATAATGTTAAACCACAAAACAATTAAAAAAATGTCTTCATTATGATATCAGGATAGTTCAACCTGATATTTTGTATTTTATGCAACCAAAAATGTGCATTTGTTGTGTAATTTTTTAATAAATTGATAAAACCAGAAAAAATATGCCCTTGTGCTTGATCTCCGTCACAATTTATTGATGCGTATGATTATTTATGCTAAACTTCTTTGACATTCAGTCAATACAGGAGCTCCTTGGCCTTACAGAATTATTCATGTCATCTTTTCTTTATTCTTTTCCCATTTTGACACATTTAAATGACAGAATCACTAGTAAATCTTGTCCTTGTAGCTTTTCTCTCTGATAGCAAATACACTACTGAGGCTGAGTGCTGTCCTAAAAGAGCTATTCTCAGCTGATTATGATACAGTTGTTAGACATGATGATATGTGGTACGTGATGAGGCTGTGACTGAGCACACTTTGCATTTCCTGTTTGATTGTCAATGCCAAAAAACAAACCTCCCTCCTCCCATCCATTCCCAGCCATGGTCCTGCTAATCCGTTTTCAAATGTAATAGTCACATAGAATTTCCATGGATGAAAATTTGGGTCAGGGGCAAGACAGGAGGAGAAAGGACATATTGCACTGCTGTCATATCAGAATGAAGACATTTTTTTTAACAAAATGGTCAAACTGTGAAATGCTAAATGGATTATCTCTTGTTTACAGAATCACACAGTCTTTCAAAAGACACCCCTATGGGTTTTATGATTTATGTGTGTGTGGGTGCATTTAATGTTGTTTTTTGAATGGCATGATTTAAGATTAGTGCAGTGGAAAGTAGGTTACAGAGAGGGTAATAAGGGACTTCCTAAGAGGAAGTTTAACTTGTTGAACTCGTTGAACTTGTCTTCTCAGCTTGGTCAGTCTTATCATGTGAAGGACATGAATGGATCATTTGAACAATGTTGCTGCTTAACAGAAATAATTTTGCTTCATTGAGGTCTCCATGAAAACACTATCAAATTGACGATTTTTGTTTTTATGGAATATTGCCGTTTTTTATAGAAATTATTATTATAAATGATCATTTAAAAAAATAATTTGTCCTCTTAATCTTTAATCAAAATAACTTTCGTGTTGATGCGTTTACTGGTGTGAGGGCGGGACAACCTGTCACTCACATGAGATTACAGCAATAGTGTCCAGTAATAAAAATATATAATATAAATATAATTATAATATTATATAAAAAAATAATAGTCCAGTTCCTGATGGAAAAAGTATTAGTATTAGTAAAAGTATATAAAAAGTATCTAAGAAAAGTATTAAATTACTAGCTACTAATTACATCTTTAACAGTGTTAGATTAATTTTAACTCTCTCTAAAACGTATTACATGACTTATTTCAAATTACTTTCTATCCAACATGAACCTTGACCAGTTCGAACAATCGGAACATGAAGCCACTCTTTTTAACCCTTAAATGCATACCTTGGGTCATTCACTACCCTCCTCGTCATATATTTTTTTTTAAAGATAGAAAATCTCAATCAATTCATTATAAACAATTTAACAAGAAAGAATATATAAAAATAATGCCTGTTTTCCCATTCATTTTTGTAAATATTGTATAGGGTCGCTAACGACCCGAGGTGTGTAACAGTGTAAGTATATATTTTTTTCAGCACAACAATAATTGAATCTTTGATGACTGAATAAGTGCAATTTATTCCACAAAGTAGCAATGTCTGATACACAATGATAAAGTGACGTTTCACTCATAGTTACTGCAGGCAGAAAACAAAAGAATCATCAGCAAAAGTTGAAATGGCTTAGTGATTTACTGCAGAGCAAGTACTGAACGCAATCAAATATTGGTGTCACTGTCACTTGATGGTGGATCTGGTAAAGAAGCCGTCAGCAATCAAAATGTTGATTTTGAAGATGTTGAAAATGATAGTTTTGAGAATATGTTTGAGACCGTGAATATGATGCAGATGCTGAATGAACTGGGAAAAGAGCTCTGACGAGGACAGTGATTTTGGTATAAAACATCTGCTCAAACTAAACCTTTCCAAACTCCAAAAGCTAACAAAATATGCTTTATTTTATTCTTCTGTAATTGTTTCTCAAATATCAGGAGAGTTCTATATTATTGTGACAGGTAGATCTATCCGTGTTATAGATACTGGTCGCTAAAGACCTGAATATAATATTGATTGGCAAAACATTTCTGCATTTAAGGGTTATTTTTTTCAAATAAATACAGAATGATATAAATTATTATTGAACTGTATTTAAATATTTTAGTATTTAAATGGAGGTTACATTTAAAAAAATACATTTTAACATTAGATGTTACATTTTGATGTAAAATATTGTTTTATATAGAATTATTGTATAGTCCATACAGTATTAATGTAATTACATCAGAAGTAACTGTACAGAAAATTAAGAGTAATCCCTTTTCTTTTTCAAGGTGAAACTAAATAAATTACAGTAACTAATTACTATCTGCTATTGACTAATATATATCTACACATCTATGTACAAATCTGCATATTGACTGCTATATAAAATAGTATAAGCAGTCTGCTAATTCAAATTCAGATATTGCCTTTATTAGTGTGTTAATAGTAAATCATTTGATCAACCAATTTGTTCAAGAACACTGATTCTTTAAAGAAACCCAAAAGCCACTGCAGTGTGCATTGTTTATAGATGTGAAACGGTTCTGCTGTGACTGCATGTGGAACTATTTTAGTTGGCGGAGCAAAAATAGACAAATTAGGCTAAATGATAATACAGTGCCTGAAATGTCCTGCTGATAACTCAAAACAACATTTTTGCTCGTGAGATATTGCTTATTTGTAAAATGCAACAGTGCCTGTCCATGTTTGTTTGTTTTTTTGTTGTTGTTTCTTTAGTGCCATTGGTTTTGAAAGCATTTTTTCATATTCATTTTTCCCATAGGGATTTAAAAAAAGTTTTGATAAAGAGTAATAAGCCATGAACCAAACCAACCAGCTAAACGGGGTGAATCACAAAATTACAAACTTTGACTTGAAGCAAAAAAAGTATTTGAAAATCAGAAAAAAAACACAAAAGTGTAATTCACGGCTTTAAAGAGGGAATATAATTAAAGCGGTGGATAAATGTAAAATACTAATTAAGATAATGTATATAGAAACAGTTGTTTGTTTTTACATTTATTGAAAAGTATGCATATGTACAGAAATATCCAAGTAGAGTATGGAGGTTGACTCGAATTTGCTTGTTTCGATTCTCTGATTGGTCAAGATTTCTTTGCATAATCATGAGTGATGTTTTTCAGCAGAAATTCCACTGTTAAAGGTGCTCTAAGCGATGTCAGGCGTTCTTTAGGCCAAAACATTTTTTTGTCATATACAGCAAACATCTAACTATCCGCTACCTGGCACCCCCTGAATACACTGTAAACAAAAAACACGATCTCTGCAGACAGCCCAGGCTCCACAAACGGCAACAAAAACAAACTGCGGCAACCCGCTCCACGAAACATAACAAACAGTGTTCCAGCCAATAACCGACAAGAATGATTTGGGGGTGGGGTTAGTGCGCGTACACATGAAGGGGGGTGTGGAGGAGAGAGGAGCATGAAGAGGGAAGTTAGAATTATAACTCTTTAAGTTTGATATGGCCGACACACGACCAAAGAGACTACGTTCCGATGAACAGATTGCTAAAATACAAAGAAGAGGGAAAATGAAGAGGGAAAATGAGAAGGAACGCGCAAAGTCCCGGATTTAGCTACATCAGAAAAGCCTTCGAAAGGTGGCGAAGGGCAGGGAGCTCTGTTTTTGCTGGACAAGTGGGTAAATCCAGTTTGGTTTTTCTAAATGGACTTTCATGTTCGCCTAACAAACACAAGGATATAATTAGCTAGAACTATGCAGTCAGTGCTAACTTTGGTGAATACCGGTACAACTGTTTCTAGCAGCTAGCTATATCGATCTCTATTGTAAATGATCAAGCAAACTCACAGTAGGGCGACAGTTTGTGTTAATGATTGTTTTCACCAACTGTTTGTTATGAATTTGAATGTTCATTCATTGCCTATTGACAACTTTGACTAAATTTGTCTACGACGGTTGTTTGATTATGCTCACTGGGAAACGCGAAGCTAACGTTATTGCGTCCTTGTGTATGGGAGCTAAAGTTATAACCTCATGTGGCAAAACATTTTATCGTGTTTTTCTGGTAATGTTTATCTTTTTCTGCATTCTGTTTTGCATTATATGCAAGCATTTATTGGCGACATTAACGCTACACCTTGAATGAAGAATCACTAAAACTACAGGGGGACGGGACGGGATGAGGAGGAGGGAGGGTCTAGCTAGCCTCCGTTTTGTTTGACAATACTTCGAACGTCAACAAGAAGTGACGTCACCCGACATCGCTTAGAGCACCTTTAAGTGATTATTTCAAATAAATAAATAAGTTGCAATAATGTGATCTGATGGCTTTAACAAAAGCATACCATAGATTAACAACTTCATAGCTTATAGTAAAGGTCTGTCAGCAAATTCAGCATGAAACGTCTTTTTGGTTTTCTTCCCTATTGTGACGGATATAAGTGAAACGGCTTCTTGAACAAGAAAAAATTAAGGGTGGGACTTGATTTTGTCCATCGGGAATCGATTGGATGGTTGGATCATTGTTGTTTGCTATTTCTGTGATGTCATGTGAGTGACAGGTTGTCCCGCCCTCACGCCAGTTAACGCATCATCAGAGAAGAGAAGAGCTGTCACAGCAAGAGGGAGGGAAAGCTATTTTGATGACTAATCATTTATAATAAATAATGCAATATTACATTAAAAAAAAATTGTCAATTGTTTGAACTTGTTTATTCATCTTGTCTCAATTGGAACTGTTTCTTTGTGGAAGCTTTGCGTTTAGTGAGATAATAAAATATTTCAACTCAAATGAACATTTTGTGTCCAATTATTTTCTTATGTGGCAAGCAGCCATGTGATAAGCGAGTGCGTGGAATACCGTAAATTAAGCCCTGTTTTATGTCTAGGTCCTGATTACCCTTTCCTGATCACCGGCTGGATGCAAAAGTATCCCTTACATACTGTATAAACTTTTAATGGTGAAGACTGAGTGTTTTGTATTACCACAAACAACACTAAAAACTTTGGGAAGGTTTCTTGTGTTTCATTCAGGCGTATGATTCTGTTGCATGGCCTTAAAGATCTGCTTCACTGTCCCAAATACATATTTGGATATTTGGATAATTGAGTGTGGGCTCCGGATGCAAAGACGTGTTTGCTTGTCTTCTTAGCTGCCAGACTCTTACACAACTACTAATTAGATGTTGTTGTTTAAAAAGTAGGTCTTAAATTTCCCAAACTTTCCAGTTCCTGCATTAACCAGACTATGTGCCTGAAGTGTTTTTCTGAATTTCACCAGCAACTATTTTTTTTATTTAAATGAAAGGTGTTCTTAGACAGCCCAACACTTTGGGAAATATGTTAATTCCCCTGGAATAACATTACCATATTTGTAGATGAATGATTTCAATTTCTCTGCCAGTCAAAGCAATGCAATCAAGAGTTTGAGGCTCTGCCGGAGCATGACCTTGCGGGTAGATTCTTAAGGAAAAGTGAAGGCTATTAATCCATACAAAATTATTTACACACTTCATATGGAGACCACATCAATTATTAAATGCAGCAACTTCCTGCGATTAGCAGAAACGAATCTCTGTCTCTGTCTGGAGTCTGCCTCTTATCTTGTAAAATACACATAATATTAAGACATTTTTTCCCTGTTTTCCATTCCACCATTTTTAAAGTGCTGTCTTGATTTTTTTTTAAAAGGCAATTAATATCAAAGAAGCTGAACCTGCATTTTAAGTATTAAACTCAATCCAGTATTAATCCTCAATCCCATTGTATTGTGTTCAGAAACATCATCATTCCTAATACAATCATGCCTGTGAATATTAATTTATTGAAAAGGATTTGAAGGATGTCAAATTGACCTTAAGGGAGACTGTTAAGGGAGATTATCCAACCGTATCAACATACATCTGCCAAAGAGCCAATTAATCTCATATTCTGTACATCAAAACATCTGCCTTGGCATTTGAATACAAATTTCCTCTCTATAAATGATCTGTAGTTTCTTGAATATCTGCGTTCTAATCTGTAATAATCCTACAAATCCATTCCACATGTTTGCAGACACAAGACTAATAAAAACAAGGCTCTGCAGACAGTGTTGTTTTGGAGAAGAAGTTTTGAAATGCCTGGTTATCATGAAGCCCTTTCCAATAGAAACCCCTTATTCAATTTTCATAATATTAAATGCAGTGTTCCGATGAAATTTGTCAAGATAAAAATCTGTCGATCTGTATAAAGCACCATCGGTTTTCTCTAACAGCAATGAGTCAGTTGGCACACACACAGCTCATCGGTTTTATTTTTAAAGAGCAGTGGAAAACCACCAGCATTACACTGAAGAAAGAGGAGTCACGGAGGCAAAAGGGATACAGTTGGATCCTGTCAGTTGCAAAGCTTTTTAATTTGCAGCCCGAATGCAATGTCCTGACACATACCAAAAAAGTCATACCAAAAAAACAAACAAAACAAAAAATGACAGTACAATTTTCAATTGTATTGTAGCTAAATATGAACTCTTAATGTCTGTTTTCCCCTTAGGGCAAAACAAAGCAAAAAATGGGAAATATATATAAGGGGAAACCATAGGAAATAGGATAAATAAATACAAAATAATTCACATACTAATTTACAGCTCTCAGTTATTTGTTCAAAATGAACTCCAATGAAATTTATTCTTTTGAAATAAACTCTGGTTTAAGAAGATACAAAAGGAGTTTAGCAGCAAAACATGTAAAAGCATTGGCACGAGACGTAACTGAATCATAGCAATGGCAGATATGGCAAACCAGCCACATTTATCAAGCACATACATATATAGTTGAACTGGTGCCAGTGGAATCAGGGGAGGAATGTGAACTCACACACCATCACGTATGCAAAGAAACCTCCACACAACAACATTCGCACACCCTCTCACACACAGCATACATTTCCAAACATACACGGCAGTCAGACACAACACATACCTATTCATAATATTATTTGCTCTGCACACACACACACACACACACACACACATGGAGATCATTAGCAAAAAAGACAATGACCAAAGAAATAGAAAGCATCACTGCTATCAGCCCTTAGTCCCAAAGTATCACCCTGCTGACTGTTCAGACATTTAGGGTGCAGTAGATCAGTGTACACCAACAAATGATCATTTGTTCTTTTATACAAAGAAAAGTGCTGAACCAAGTCAGAAAGAGCACCTCCAGTGAAATCAAGAGGTTTGTGTCATCTGACACAGTCACTAAAGTCCAATGTATTTTTTTTTTTGATGACGCAAAGAGTCTTATCATTAAAAAAAGACCATTTGTCCTAATACATATCAAAAGTTCCTGTAATAAACATTTTGCTATCTTAAAGCCTATTGGCAACCAGTTCAAGATGGGAAAATTGAGAGATTTCCCACGTCCATGACAGGTGTTCTGTATTCACAGAGCTTTTCTGCATCAAAGCATAGCTGGAAATCTCCCCAATGGCCCTGCACTAGGGGGATGGGGGGATGGGGGGATGGGGGGATGGGGGAGGGGGGGGGGGTTAGATCTGTAACTAGAAGCCGTAATGTTCAATCGGAGAAACTTGCGTCAGCTCATTTCATACACATTGCCCCTGGCAAGGATTTCCACAAGAGTATTTTGTGTCTTTCAGCTTTGTTCTGCAGAAGTATAGCTGTGTAGGCATCAGGTAGACCAATCAGCATGGACAAGCTGTATGTAAAGATTATGAATGGTGTACCTTTGAAATCCTTAGAGAAATCCATGTTTGCAGTACCCTCAAGGCCTTGTGTTCTTAGAAAGCAAACCTGGACAAAATAGAGTCATTTGAGTCGCACTGTGTCCTGGGCAGCACAAAAAGCCCTTCGTTTACAACACAACAGCACCGTTATTGTGCTTCTTTTAGTCCATGTTCTGAATAGCTGGATATTTGTTGTCTGAGGAGGCAATCCACCTCAGGAGCTTCAGAAGAATGTGCCTTTGGTCTTCTTGCAGAGAATCTTTTTGAAGGCTCTGCGGAAGTCTTTGTTGAAGATGGTGTAGATGACCGGGTTGAGGCAGCTGTTGCAGTAGCCGATCCAGAAGAAGAATTTAAAGAGTGGTTCTGGCAGGGCACATGACTCTGGGCACACAGCCTGTAAGCTGTACGAGAAGAAGAAGGGGAACCAGCAGATGACAAAGACGCCAATTACCACCGCCAACACAAAGGTGAAGCGTTTCTCTCGGTTCACCATTGCTTTGCGCCGTGCTGAGTTGGGCGTTCCTTCCTGCTTTGTCTTCCGGGTCACCAGCTTGGTGCCTTTGGCGGTGGCGATCATGTCTCTGTATTTCTGTATAGTGGCAGGGGAATGGATGCCACTAGGTGTCACGTTAGGAGTGCAAGGGACCTCTAACCCCCTCCCACCTTGCTCTGTGTCCGAATCAGAGCTCATGCTCTCTCCGTTATTGTTGTCAGGCGGTTTCTTGGTCTTCTTCACTTTTTTCCCGTGTTTAGGTTTCTTAGGAGCCATTTCAGATGAATTTGAAGGAGACGGGGAAGGACACGGTGTGGTTGGCGTCAGGGCTGTCGAAGGGGCTTGCAAAAGGTTGTTGGCAATCGGGGTGCTCGCCGCCTGCTGGACGGACTCCACTTGGGACACAGCCAGAGTTGGAGGCCTAGGGTTTTTATGCAGGGTAGCAGGCGTTTCATCTCCTCTTCCGTTTTGCAGACCCTCCTTGTGCTGAGACGTTTCGGCATTGGCTGGGACCTCTTTGCGGGGCTCCCCTGGTGGACACCGCGTGCGCTGCTTGGCAATCTGGTAGATCCTTATGTAGACTAAGATCATAATCAGACAAGGAGCAAAGAAGGAACCGATAGTAGAGTACAGGATGTACCAGCGCTCATCATTGAGCTGACACTGTGGCAGCCCATCTGAATCGACTCCTCCTTTATTCTTGTTCATGGAGAGTAACGGTGGAAAAGAGATGACTGCTGATATCAGCCACACCACCAAAATTGCACATTTGATGCGTTTGTGCGTCCGCTTTGCGCCGTATGTGACGGCGCGTGAGATAGACAAGTAGCGGTCTAGACTGATGGCGCACAGGTGTACTATAGAGGAAGTGCAGAACAACACATCCAACGCCAGGTAAATCTCACACCATACGGTACGGAAATACCAGTATCCCATCAGTTCATTGGCCAGTGAAAACGGGATGATGAGGGTGGCTACCAAGATGTCTGCAGCCGCAAGTGAGACCAAGAAGAGATTCTGGGGTCCTCTAAGTGAGCGGCTGGTTAAAACAGCGATGATGACAAAAATATTACCCACAATTGTAAAAAGAATCATCAATGTGATGGCTGTTGCAAAGATTGCTGTGGCTTCTGGAGAGTATGGGGCGAGCTTTATCATACTTTGGTTACAAGAGGGTGAAGACGTGCCTCCGGTGCTGTTGATGTTGTGGCCAGGAAGACCTGTGCCTGCAAAGCACACGCTATCCATGACTGCCAATGCCCTGCCACTAAATATGTTGTGGACTAATGTTCTCTCTCTAATCCAAATGTGGGTAGAATAATTTTAACAATTCGTTCAGCTGTTTTTTCCCCCCTCTAAGAACTTAGTGGAAGATATTTTGTTAAATATTAAATTAAATAAACTCTTAATGTATAAACCCCCTTACGTATAAACGAATGAATACATCTCTAACTGCAGTAAATATATGGCAGCCATTGTTATGTCACAAATCATCGAGTGTTGGTATTTTATTACGTAGCGTCACATAAAAAAAAATCGAATAAATGTCATCTGAGTTTTGGAATTTATGAATTGATTTAAAGGATAACCATCAAATAAATTATATGTCAGATTAAATCTAATGAGTTATTATTTACGGTTGTAATTAACTATAATTTACAAAGGAAATGTGAGGGAAAAAAATCCCGGCCATTGCAAAAATACGAGTGACACAGGCAGATTAATTGGCAATATAAAAAAAGATGCGCAATATTGTGCTTCTGTAAATTATTTGGAAAACAGTAATTCAACACAAATATTCAAGTTAAGAATAAAAAATGGTATAAATTCATAAGTTCTTACAAAACAAATATATTGGAATGCTTAAATGTAGGTTACCCAGATGCACAACCCTCCACGGAGCGCGAGGCTTTAAATATAAATCTCCAGAGAGCAAGCAGCAGCGCGCGGCGATGTGCCAGTTTCCCCTCACAGTTTTCACAAGTTTGCAAAAAGAATTTAAGCGCAACAACTACCCTGATAAATGATGTAGTCTGATGTAGTTGTGTCGTTGTTACATTCCTGAGTGTAGAAAGTCGGCATAATAAAGATTCAGAGGCACGCGCAAAATTTGTCTGGTATGTCCAAAGCACTAAAAAGAAGTATGCCTGATAACAGCTTGTCGTCCGTCTCCCTCCGTGTTACTCCCGTTATAGTCACAGTATCTCATTCAGCAAGTTAAATGCCTCCTACGTGCATGCCTGCCTCAGTGACCGTTTTAAGTATCGCGCGAGCCCCACTGGATTCATATCTACGCAGCGGTTCTCCTCAGGACCCCAGTATAAGTGATGTCAGGACGGGCGTCATGAGGCAACTCTTCCCTCCCACATAAAAGCCTGACCTATCATAAAACTCTATTGTAGAGCATAAAACAAATACAGCCGTGTATGGGTGCAATTAAAATAATACATTTTGGAGAGGTCAACAATACAATCAGCTTGTAGTAGGCTATGCAAAATGGATAAAGGTAATGATTTTGATTAATGATATTTACATAATGAAGAGTATACAGGATTAATGCTGCTATATATTCGTTTGGGAAGTTTACATAAACTCGACCACCGCAGGATGTTGTAAAGCGTCATGTAGGCTATGAAAAAGTAAAGGTTGTTCTGCAGTTTAAGGTGCGTAAACTGCAGAAACATATTGTCTACATCCAACAAAAAAGCAACAAATTAAAAAGTAAGTAGACTGTAAAAGCAACAGAGACCTGTCTGAAACGTTTAAAACTTTAATCACAGACTGCGCTCTCGTGCGTAAAAGGACTCGTGACAATCGAGCGCTTCCTCCGCACCGTATTCGCGCTTCATTTCATAAAGATCAAGTGGTTTAATGCTCTCTTCAGATGAAAAAGTGCAACATATACCCAATCGCAATTTAGAAGCCCCTCAAGCGTATCCATTAGGATCGGTTTCCTGAATCACCTGTATTACCGTCGTGATTTTTAGCAAAGAACACAGGACGTTATGTCAAAAGGGTCGAATAGTTGCTGTATTTCCAGTATGCAAAAAAATATATTAAATAAATATTTGCACGAAGCAGCATTTCGCACAGAGAGCTCTTCAGTGGAGAACTATATTTATAACTATATAGATATTTGAACTATATAGATAGACAGACAGACAGACAGACAGACAGATAGACAGACAGATAGATAGATAGATAGATAGATAGATAGATAGATAGATAGATAGATAGATAGATAGATAGATAGATAGATAGATAGATAGATAGATAGATAGATAGATAGATAGATAGGCCTAGATAGATTTACTTTGTTCATTTACAAACCTGTGGTAAGCGCTGCCCCCTTATGGACAACAAAATACAAACAGGCATGTCTTCAGAAGATATTATAAATATCTCAACATCATTTTGCAGGTGTCTGGTTATTTAATAAGTAATTACTGTCGTGATTTTTAGCAAAGAACACAGGACGTTATGTCAAAAGGGTCGAATGAGTTGCTGTCTGTCTATCTATTGCATTGCTATCTACTGTCTATCTATTGCATAGCCTACTAATTTTAGGACCCCCTTGAAAACGAGATGATGTATCTCAAGGGGTTTATCCTAATAAAAATAAAATTTACTTACAATTATTTCTTCATTGATCCAGCAGACAATGTATTTTGTTCAATATTTTATTCATACAAAAGTCCTTGAAGTTAATGCAATGTTGTTGCAGGATGACGTTCACACATACTGTGTAAAGCCTGTTCTTATAGACTAAATTGCTTGGCTAGATATCCAAATCTTAAAGGGTGTTACAATTTCCACTGCATGACAGGTTCTTTTTCCATTCATGTCTGTAGGCCATTTAAAACCATGACACTCCTGAGGATGAAGTTCTCTCTGTAAGCTGCATTTCATATATTGTAATTTTTTCCCCCCAATAGCTTTCAAGAAGTTCATGATGTTCCTTCTGGGGAGAAGTCATTTTCTTCTTGATAGACTGATATATCAGAGAGGCCGTTTAAAATCGACCCTTGTGAAAAATAAGTGCGCTTAATTGTATTGAACATGCACTTGTAGTGTATACTTCAAATCTAAAAAAAACTGTACTTGACAATATAATATTGATGAAATAAAATGCCATTTAAGTGTACTTAGAGTTTCTTAACACACTTCTAAAAGTGCACTTTAAAAATAACATCACATTAAAAGTTTTACCTTAAATTACATTTTGAATCATAATGTTTTAATAATATTTTGTCATTCTTAAAAGAAGTACGCTTATTTTGATGCGAATGTGATGACTAATATACCAAAACACATGCAAAGTACTTAATTTTAATTTGAACTGTAGTGTTATTCATTATTCAATTTACAGTAAAGGTATTTTAAATGTACTAAATTGCAACTTCATCATTACAAATATGTAATTACAAATAAAATTAAATACTTGACACAAGTTTCAATAGGTTAAATTTTAGTTCACCATATTGTCACATTTGACAGTATGGGCTATTTCAATTATGCAATTATGAAACATATAAAGATGTACTCAAGTCCTACCACTGTAAAAAAAAAAAATTAAATAAAAAAGAATAATTGCTGCCTTAAATTTTTTAAGTACAATTAACTTGAATGTTAAAGTCATTTCAACTTAAATTACATTAAACTTCAAAATGAGTTCAGGAAACTTCTTTTGATGAGTATTTATATATATATGGTTTTGATGAAAACATGGTTTGAAGCAACCCAGCATTTTTTTGTATATTTTAAGTTTATTATTTCTGTAATAAGTACTCTTTATATACTTTTTGGCTATTTTGAGATTATCTTCATCCGCTGGTCATGTCTGCTGGCTGATCCTCTTGTATCAGTTCAAAACCTACAGACAGCCTTGTAATGGACATTTTAATTTGAGTATAACTAAATAATATATAAAAAAGTATTTTAATAAGATCATTTTTATGTATCAGCCTATGCCTTGGATGTACTGTATAGCCTATAACGGACCATTTTATGTCAGAAATGTTATGGAAGTTCGTTTATAAGAGAGAAAGAGTGAGGTTATGAATGTCATGCTTGCACCGTTAATTCTGCAGTTTCTGATAGCAATGAAAACAGAATCATGCAGAGCAACATTAGTTAGGCTATTTGAAACAACCTCGATTCCCAACAACAAAAGCAAACTGTGCCTTTACATCATGTTCCTGTTGTTATGAGCAAGCTGATGGGGTGCGCGTTCACAAAAAGAATTAACCCCGGACAACATGCAGATTTTCCAATTCACTTAGACAAAGGGCATTGGAGCTGACAAGACTGCCAATATTCCCATAGCCTGTGGTAAGCACTATTTAAATCAACAAGTCCTCCAACCCATACGACCATTTAGGTCGTTTGTGACTACCTTCAAATACGACACATAAGAGCGTTCCCTAAATTTGCGCCCCTACCGGCAGCTGGAGATATTGAGAAACGTCTCGGTTACGTATGTAACCCTCGTTCCCTGAGTACAGGGAACGGAGACGTGTCGTCGGGGGAGTTCCCTGACGAATTGGGATCACGCTAGGGAGCCTATTGCCTTTGAGAGAATTAAAACGAGCCAATGGAATTGGCATGCAAAATTTGCATTCCGCAGCCCGCCTACCAGCGCGGGTATAAAAAGCGGAAGTAAATATTGCGTAATGCTTTTCGCTGAGGAGCCGAACAGTGTCCAGTCCTCCGCGAAGGTACAGCAACATGGCGAAGGGACGACACGTCTCCGTTCCCTGTACTCAGGGAACGAGGGTTACATACGTAACCGAGACGTTCCCTTTCGTCCTGGGAACTCCGACGTGTCGTCGGGGGAGTTCCCTGACGAATTGGGATCCCTAACAAAACGCCATGGTGCTGGCCCCTTCCAGCGCCCAGCTAAGCTACCCAAGCAGTTTTACAAATTACGGGAGCTAGCAAGGGAATCGCACTGCTGTTCCGCAAGACCCGCACAGTGGATAGGATAACACTGGGAAAGCGTGCCCAACCCGTAAACAGGGGAAGGGAACGCTGCGGAAGCCAGATGCCTGAAGAAGGCCTGGAATACACATATGTACTAGCCCAGGGGGATAGTGAAACATATGGCAGTCCCTGAGGTAGTCCCCTCCAAGGGGAGTGGGAGCGTACTCAACAGGGACGACAGAACGAGTCTGTCAAGGGGAAGACACGGCTAGACTGCACGTGGCATAATGGGTCACCGAAGAGACCACTGGACATAACACCCAGTCTACACAACAACTCCCATAGAGGTAGTAGACCTGGCGCCGGCGGTCCGCCACGCCTGGCACCGAAGGGGTGATGGAGGAACTCACGAGGCTAACCAACGTATGGCGCCAACGGAGCGAAAGACGCACGTATCCGGCTGAGGCACGGAGTGGCGTAGCAAGCCGACACAACCTATTCCCTCGCACCACTGGCCGTAGCGAGTACTCGGGAGGAAATAGGTTCCACACGTAGGCTATAGAATCTAGCGAACGTGTTCGGTGTCGCCCAGCCCGCAGCTCTACAAATGTCTGTCAGCGAGGCGCCTTGAGCCAACGCCCAGGAGGCGGCAACACCTCTTGTAGAGTGAGCACGCAACCTGGGAGGACAAGGCTCACCCGAAGCTTCATACGCTTGGGTGATAGCATCCACTAACCAGTGAGCTAACCTCTGCTTGGAGACGGCCTTCCCCTTCTGCCGGCCTCCGTAACAGACAAAGAGCTGGTCTGAGGTCCTGAAGCTTTGCGTTCTGTCAGTGTAAACCCGCAGGGCGCGGACTGGACAGAGAAAAGCTAGGGCTGGGTCTGCCTCCTCCTGGGGCAGCGCTTGCAGGTTCACTACCTGATCCACGAAGGGAGTGGTAGGAACCTTGGGCACATATCCGGGCCGGGGTCTCAATATAACGCGAGAAAGGCCCGGCCCGAACTCTAGGCACGATTCGTCGACCGAAAAAGCTTGCAGATCCCCGACCCTCTTAAAAGAGGCCAATGCCAACAGGAGCGCTGTCTTAATGGACAGGATATTCAGCTCGACTGTCAGCAAAGGCTCAAAGGGAGGACTTTGAAGAGCTCTCAGTACCAGAGCTAGGTCCCAAGAGGGTACAGAGTGTAAAACACGAGGTGGATTTAACCTCCTAGCACCCTTGAGGAATCTGATGATCAGGTCGTGCTTCCCCACGGACTTACCTTCTACTACATCGTGATGTGCGGCTATTGCGGCAACATACACTTTGAGGGTGGAGGGAGACAGCCTTCGCTCCAACCCATCTTGTAGGAAGGAAAGCACGATTCTGATCGGGCAAGTTCGGGGGTCCTCCCGGTGGGAGGAACACCATTCGACGAATAGGTTCCATTTCAATGCATAGAGGCGCCTCGTAGAGGGGGCTCTAGCAGAAGAGATGGTGTTTACCACTGCCTGTGGTAGACCACCTAGAACCTCCGCGTCCCGTCCAGGGACCAGACATGGAGTTTCCAGAGGTCTGGACGCGGGTGCCATAGAGTGCCCCGTCTCTGAGAAAGGAGGTCCTTCCTCAGAGGAATCGGCCAAGGAGGGGCTGTCGTGAGGAGCATGAGTTCCGTGAACCAAGTCCTGGTGGGCCAATAAGGCGCCACTAACAAGACCTGCTCCTCGTCCTCCCTGACCTTGCACAGAGTCTGTGCAAGAAGGCTCACTGGGGGAAACGCATACTTGCGCAGGTCCCGGGGCCAGCTGTGAGCCAGGGCGTCCGTGCCGAGGGTCCCCTCGGACAGGGAGTAAAACCACTGGCAATGGGTCGTGTCCGGAGAGGCAAACAGGTCTACCTGTGCGAGTCCGAAAACACTCCAGATCAGCTGAACCGCCTGGGGATGGAGTCGCCATTCTCCTGGCAGGGGAGGCAACCGTGAAAGCTCGTCTGCCACACAGTTGAGCTCCCCTGGAACATGAGTGGCGCGAAGCGACCTCAGATGCTTCTGACTCCACAGGAGGAGGTGGGAGGCGAGTCGCGACATGCGGCGGGAGCGTAGACCACCTTGTCGGTTGATGTACGCAACGGTCGCAGTGCTGTCCGTACGGACCAGTACGTGCTTGTCTTTGAGGAGCCCCTTGAGGCGGCACAAAGCCAAGCGTACTGCTTGCAACTCTAGGCAGTTGATATGCCAATGCAGCTGGGGCCCCGTCCACAGACCCGAGACTGCATGCCCTTTGTACGTGGCCCCCCACCCCATGGCAGAGGCATCTGTGAAAACCACAGCATGCCTGGAAACCTGGACTAGGGGCACTCCGGCCCGTAGAAACGCAGGATTCGACCACGGGGAGAAGGTTTGGCGACAGTGCGGGGTCACTTTGACCCGGAACGTGCCGCTCTGCCACGCCCACCTCGGGACTCGATCGTGAAGCCAGTGCTGGAGCGGTCTCATATGTAACAGGCCGAGCGGCGTTACTGCGGCTGCGGCTGCCATATGCCCCAGGAGCCTCTGAAATTGTTTCAGTGGGACCGCTGTCCTGCCTCGAAAAGACCTGAGGCAGGTGAGCACTGACTGGACGCGCTCCTCCGTGAGGCGCGCTGTCTGGGCGACCGAGTCCAACTCCATACCGAGATAAGAGATCCTCTGCACGGGGCAGAGTTTGCTCTTGTCCCAGTTGACCTGAAGCCCCAACCGGCTGAGATGCCGTAGCACCATGTCCCTGTGCTCGCACAACACATCTCGCGAGTGAGCCAGAATGAGCCAGTCGTCGAGATAGTTGAGAATGCGAACGCCTTGTTCTCTCATGGGAACAATGGCCGCCTCCGCGACCTTCGTGAAGACGCGGGGTGACAGGGCCAGCCCGAAGGGTAGGACTTTGTACTGATACGCTCGACCCTCGAAAGCAAACCGAAGAAACGGTCTGTGACGAGGAAGAATCGAGACGTGAAAGTACGCGTCCTTCAGGTCGATCGCTGCAAACCAATCCTGGGGACGGATGCACTCGAAAATGCGCTTCTGCGTGAGCATCTTGAACGGGAGTTTGTGCAGGGCCCGATTCAAAACTCGCAGGTCCAGGATTGGCCGTAACCCACCGCCTTTCTTGGGTACAATGAAGTAGGGGCTGTAGAACCCGGACCTCATCTCGGCAGGAGGGACCGGCTCGATCGCGTCCTTCGCCAGCAGGACATCGATCTCTTTCCGCAGGACAGGGGCATCCACTGACCGCACACGGGTGAAGTGGACGCCCCTGAACCTGGGAGGCCGGCGTGCAAACTGAATTGCATAGCCGAACCGGATGGTGCGGATGAGCCATCGAGACGGACCCGGAAGCTCTAGCCAGGCTTCCAGGTACCGAGCCAACAAGCCCACCCGAACCACCGGCGTACCCGCGGAGGGGCAGCGAGGTGGAAGGCAGGGACCCGGCTGCAGTGGCGATGTGGCCACTGGAAGCGGGGTCTGGGCGTGGAGTTTGCCAGAGACCTGCTTCCACCGAGGGGCAGACGGCAGAGAGAGCGCGTGGGCTTTCTGCTGCGGGCTGCCCCTTGGCGAGAGGAGGGGAAGAGACGAGGTACGAGGCCCTGCCTCCTCGTGAGCTGGTCTCTGCCCCTCTGGGCCCAGCCGCCGAGAGGAGCGACGCAACCGAGGAAGCGTTGCCGCTCTCTGCAGACTGGGAAGAGGGGAACGGGAGCGATGCTGCTCGGTGACAGCATCCACTGCCATTCTGACCCTCTTGGACGGAGGAGACTGCGTGCCCACCAGTCTCGACCGAGGATGACCTGAAGGAGGAAGGAGAAACTGCTCTTTTAATGAATTTTTGGGTACCGCTGACCGAGTGGCCAGCGGCGGAACAGAAAGTTTTTTCATACAAAACAAAAAATTCTCCGCCCGGCCCTCCCCCGGGGGAAGGAGGCGTGCAGGGGCACCCTCCTGAAGAGCAGTCATCTGGTCCTCCTTCAGGTCGCCCGTCTCAGGAGCGCTTCCCTCCCTTCCTTTTACGGGAAGGGGCCGGGGGCGTCTGAGCGGGTTTGGCCGACCTCTTACGACCAGACTTCCTCACTCCAGGGTTGGAAGGCTGCGCTGGAGGGGGAGCTGGCGCAGGAGGACGGCCTCGGCGACGGGAAGCAGCTGGAGGTTCAACAGGAGCAGAAGACGGACCCGCAGCAGCCCGTCTCCTGTGCAGGACGTGCCGTATCGCCTCCGACTGCTTCTGGGCGGCGGAGAACTCTTGGGCTAAGGTCTCCACCGCGTCGCCGAAGAGGCCGCCCTGGGAAATGGGGAAGTTGAGAAGTCTGTTCTTCTCCGCTTCCCGCATCTCAGCCAGGGTCAGCCATAGGTGGCGTTCCTGGACCACTAGAGTGGACATCGCCCGACCCAGCGAACGTGCGGCGACTTTCGTCGCCCGGAGGGCGAAGTCCGTCGCCACACGCAGCTCCTGCAGCAGAGCCGGGTCAGAACCACCCGCCTGCAAGTCATGGAGCGCCTTTGCTTGATGTACTTGCAAAAGCGCCATGGCATGCAGGGTGGAAGCGGTGTCTCCACACGCCACGTAGGCATCCTTGGTCAGACCGGAGGAAAACCTACAGGCGCGGGAGGGGAGTGAAGGGGCACCCCGCCAAGCGGAAGCGGTCTTAGGACACAATAGCATCGCTACCGACCGCTCCACTGGGGGGATTCCCTCGTACCCGTGCGCCGCTCCACTGTCCAGGGTGGTGAGGAGGGAGGAGCGAGGATGTCCACGCCTGGACGCAAAAGGTGCCAGCCAAGACTTCCTCAACTCCTCATGCACTTCAGGGAAGAATGGGACTGGAGCAGGCCGTGGGGCAACAGAACGGCCCGCCCCAATACACCAATCATCCAGCCGCGAAGGTTCGGGACCCGGCGGAGGGTTCCACACAAGCCCGACATTCGCAGCCGCCCGTTCGAGCATAGCAGCCATTTCTGGATCCGGCTCAGGCTGAACCACCACACCCGAAGGGGGCAGTCCTGCCGAGTCATCACCAGAAGATGACCGCTCCTCCTCCGATGCCGCGATCGACATCTGATCCTCAGGTGGTGCTCCGAAGGAGACAACCGGAACCGCCCGAGGGGGCTCCGGCCGCTCCAACGGAAGCGCCGATGGCCGCGAGCTACTAGAGGTGTGAGGATGCCGATAGGATCTTTCACCAGTCGAAACATTGCTCACAGTAATCCTCATTCCCAAGCACGAGAGGCAGTATTTGTGGCCATCATCCCGAGGGAGAGATCGACCGCATCCAGAAACGCACGGGTGAAACGTCATCCTGAAAAGGACGCGAAACACCCGTGATGCTCTTTTAGAGAAAGGAAAAAAACTCTTTAAATGTGCCGAGGCACAGAGGGACCACCGCGGCAGACAAACGGGGAAACTGCAAGCCCGAATGCTGCACTCCAATACCAGCCGTTAAAACAGCTTTTTGTTTCTGTTTCAATCCAGCCGCGGGAAGCGATGGTCGCTCGAGTGCCGTGACGCCAGCAGCAGAGGATTCCTCTCTTCTCCAAAAGACGCTCGTTCTGTTCTTCTCTTCTTCAAAAGCTTTTTCAGAGGACACAGCAGCTCAGAGAGACACACTGGAGGCTCCGAAGCTAAAAGCATTACGCAATATTTACTTCCGCTTTTTATACCCGCGCTGGTAGGCGGGCTGCGGAATGCAAATTTTGCATGCCAATTCCATTGGCTCGTTTTAATTCTCTCAAAGGCAATAGGCTCCCTAGCGTGATCCCAATTCGTCAGGGAACTCCCCCGACGACACGTCGGAGTTCCCAGGACGAAAGGGAACGCATTATAAACTTTGACTTTCGCCTCAATGCATTATGGGTTTTTTAATCTACCTGCTAACGTTACCAGTTTACGTAAAACTCACCTATTCAAAGTAGTTTATTGCTATAAAAATATATCTTTTTGATGACTTCATCACACGTACAGGTAGGGTTTCCATCCGTCTATAGTCCCGTGTTTATGAATGAAAAAGATGTCGTGTTTCAAATCGGTATGATTTCAAGCTAACGGACGCCAGCATTATAAAGTTAGTTTTCATTGTGACATTCAAAAATTGAAATTTGCCTGTGTTGGGAAAGGTATCATGCAAAAAGTCCACACATTTACTATGTTTTACCAGTAACTGTCGATCCGCCATGTGTAGTAAAAGCACAGTAACGTTATACCATGCTTCCACCGTTAACCATGGTAACCACAACAATTACAATGCTTTTACCACAGTACCACAGTGTACTATTATAGTTAAAGCACAGTAACACAACACTTACCATGTTTTTTACCACAGTTACTTAGTTGTAATGTGGTAGTTGTAATTAAAACACAGTAATATACCATGATTTTACCACAGTCTGTGTTTTTACTGTCTACTATTTAAAGCACAGTAACCACAGCACTTACCATGGTTTTACCAGAGTAACTGTCGTTTTACTGTGGTGTTTGTAGTTGAAACAGTAACACAACACTTGCCATGGTTTTACCACAATAACCACATCACTGGCCATGCCTTTAATACCTTTTTGTAATGTAATTGTAATTCAATATTCTTTTTCTGTCTTGCAGTTACTTCAGATCACATACTCCTCCATCTCCATCTCCCACAACAACCTTTAATCCAACAGCTCTTTTAAGAGGCCATCTCTCGCAAAAACATACTTTCTGTCTGTCTCTGTCTCTCTCTCTCTCAGTTTTTTTTAAACTGTAATTAATTTACACATATTTTGCTCTCTTTCTTTCTCTTCTTCATCATTGAATATTTTTAAAAATCAAAATTTGATCAATTCTGTCAGAAAGCTGCTATTAACAGGGAACTTGAAGTCAAAGCTCCCAGTGCTGATCTTGAAGAAGCTGCCAGGGAGGCTGAACAAGTCCTTCAAATTAGGTAATGTTGAACACATTAAGTTATAGCTGATTTGCTTTAATGAATGTATCCTTATTTTATGTTTTATTAACTTTCCTTAAAGTCCTTCCTCTCAAATAATTTGGTCCACATCATTTTTAACACACTGTCTCAACATGTATATTTCTCTTTGTTTCAGCTGAAAAGGAAGTGCTGTCAAGGGCTTGTTAAACCTGTATTCGTGGAGAGGGATGAATTCGGCCATCTTGTGCGTTTATGGAGAAGGAAAAAAGCTGCAAAGGCAAATGTTTCCAATGGTATGTCTGTGTTGGTCTTAACCCTTGATTGAACATTACTGCAGTTACATTTTGCACAGCATTTGATGTTTCTTAAACTTTGTTTTACATACTACACTACCCCATCAGTAAGAGCCCACAATAAAGCGCCATGTCGATGTAGTAATAGTTCATTCAACTGACCAAGTCAGCAAATTCATATGATATTGTACAAGTGCACTCGTACAAAATTCTATGACTTTTACTCCAGCTGCTTTCATTGGCCATTGCCTTAACTCTCTTGCACACTGTGCACATTGTAAGTAGTCGGACCGTTTATATCAGAAAGTTCATATCAAATCCATTGTATTCTTTATTAACCTTTACATATTGGCGCTGTCTCTTCTCGTACCGACAGTAGGCTACATGATATCTTTCCACATGTTGATTTTTTTGACCACATCTGTTTAAGAAGCAAGAGTCTGGAAATGCTAGTTTAACAAGTTACGTGACACATCAGATCTTCAAATAACTTGTCCTAATCAGATCACTTAAACGATTAGTTCACCCAAAAATTAAAATTCTGTCAGTAATTACTCACCCTCACCCTCATGTTCAACCCCGTAAGACTTTCATTCATCTTCAGAACACAAATTAAGATATTTTTGATTAAATCTGAGAGCTGTCTCACTCCTCCATAGAAGCTAAGGGATCGAAACTTGCCGGCCTAGAAAGTTAGAAAAGACAATGTTTAAAATAGTCCAAGTGACTACAGTGGCTCAACCTTGAGTTTATCCAGCGACGAGAATACTTTCTGTGAGCAAAAATAACGACTTATTCAACTCTTCATTTCCTTCCCTGTGGGCCTCTGAGTGAGTTCCCGTAGTGTAACAGCGCAGCGCTTCTGTGTTGTACGTCAGAACGTAGGCTCGCTATTGGCCGACGCAGGTCATGTGTGTGATGCGTGTGACGTACAACACAGAAGCGCTGCGCTGTTACACTACGTGGCTCACTCACAGGCCCACACAGAAGAAAATGAAGAGTTGAATAAAGTCGTTATTTTTGCTTGTTTTTGCGAACACAAAGTATTCTCGTGGCTTGATAAATTTATGGTTAATTGACGAAAGTCTTACGGGGTTGGAACTTGCAACATGAGAGTGAGTAATTACTGACAGAATTGTAATTTTTGGGTGAATTAACCCTTTAAGTTCGTTCATAACACCAAAAACAATAATTATAATGATAACTATTTTAACATCCACAACAAACGGTTAAAGTTGGATAGATCCTGATTGGCTGTCAATGTTTTTATAGTTCATCATGTGATTTAATAAAATTCTCTTTTGTCCTTTCTTGCAGGATTTGTCACAAATTACTTAGTCCTGCTCCATCAGCTCTCTACAATCTCAAACCCAATGGCTCTTTTAAGACCCAACCCATCCAAAAGCTTCCACATCGCTCTCCGTCTTGTGTGGCACATCTGCTCAGCCCTTCTTCACTCTTATTGCTAATTTCCACTCTGACCATGTCTACTTGTAATAATTTCTTTTCTACAGTGAACACTCAGATTCTACTGTGAGCACTCCTGTCACCATCCCTCCCACTGTATTCTACTTATCAACACAGAGAAAGAGGGGGGAAATGGTAATGTAAAAATAACCTATTTTCTTTCTTTTTAATATTATTTCCTTAATTGTTTCAACTTAATGTTATTGAATTGCATATTGTGTAATTATATATATATATATATATATATATATATATATATATATATATATATATATATATAATATATTTATTACATGGCTTGGTTGAATTCTAATGTAGAATGCGGTCTGTTATTTCTTGAACAGACCGCTGCTAAGTATAACACACCGTTGCCATGAAAAACAGAGTGTTGCCATGGATTCTAACCGTAGAGACGGAGCGCTAAACGCTATTTTCTTTAGCGGAAGCAATACAATCATTTTTAAATCAATAAACTCCTTTTTAAATCAATATTTTGAGTCAAATTATGAATTTATTTGGTAGGTAGCCATGTAATAAGCGGGATAATGTCCCTTACACATTATCCCTTATATATCATTCCAGTTCAGTTTTCTCCATCCATCTGAAATGCCAAACAAAATTACATGTTGTATACTATTCATTGTTGTTTTAAAGGGGTTTCGGTTACATATCAGTTACTTTATCAATCAGTGTTTTTTTTAAAGAGTTTTCTATTTTTCACTATAATTGATTACCTCAATGCAGATATTTTTTTATATAACCAACCTATTTTTTTGTTTTCTTTTCTACATAGTGGCGCAAATTGGAGAAGTACCTGTGTGACAGAGGATGATATGCTGAGTGCTTATCTTTGTATTTAAACAGTTTGACATATAAATAAACATTGGGAAATTACTACAAAATGTGTCCATTTATTATGCTTTTTTTTTTATTCCTATATTTATACTAGCTAATAATGGTAAGGGATCCATTTCCAGGAAACACAGAAGTAATTAAATATATACCTTTAATACATTGTAAATGTTATAAAGCACTTCATTTGAATAGTAGCTGAACTTATCTTTGTTTAAGAAATACTGAATGCTTGAATAATTATCAGAGGATTAGTTTTTTGTAAGCAAATGAAACTTTTTGAATTATTTTAATACTTATTTGTCATACAGTATCCAACTGCAACATTTTTCTATTGCATGTAATCTATTGTTGCATCGGGTTAACCCCACAATGCAATCTGTCATTTTAGTTTTATATTTAATGGGGACAAATAAATGTTTAATTTGTCCATTCACCACAAGAACCTGGAAGATCCTGTCATAAATTACCATATATGGACAAGTAAGTGTGACGCATCTGCTCAACTGGGTTGTCATTGGCTTTGACATTTCCTTGGCACCTACAGGACTGGCTGTGGTTGGACAATCTTTAAACCCATATTACTAAACGTTTAATGCTGCAAAGTACGTTTTGCTGTTATAATTACGTCAGTAATACATAAAGTTAACAATGTGGTGTTGATTTGTTGTGAGAAATTACCCCTTTACCGAGATCCTAACCCTAACCCTAAGTATAAGTTAACTGAACTACAAACAAAGACTATTGCCAAATAGCATAATGATAGAGGCTAATGGGCAATGTAGTTTAAAACGTTTAATAAAGACATTTTAAAAAATACTATCTTTACTGAACATAGGGATATCTAATCATGGTCATTGTGCAAACCTCTAAGACATATTTGAGAGGCAGGCTAAAATTTGGTATTTTACTATAAGCACTTTTTAAAACACCTTTATACCACCTTTTCATATATATATATATAATTTTTTTTAAAGTGAAGTCAACATCATAATGTAAACCTAGCATAAGAATAGTGTTGACAATAAACAAAGACATCAATTTAAACAACCAATACACTTGTGACACTTCATTGTACAACATTGTTTTACTGAATGGCATACTGTCCAAGTACACACAATGTGTAACTTATGGCTCAAAAGTCTTAACAAAAAATGAATGCACTGCAAAGCATCATAATGTAAAAGTTCTGGACATCAGAAATTTGAATGCTCATCCTGCTTATAGTACAGGATCCATGTTGATCTTTCCCTGGTACAGCATCCTCAGTGTGCCTGAAGTGCCCATAAGAATATAGCCCATGCAGTCTCTGGTGATGCATCTTTCAGCCTTTCACTTCATGTAACTGAAATTTGGCATATTTACCATATTTGACACAGCATCTAAGTCCTAAAACATATACAATGGTAACATTCTAGCAAATGATTGTCCCAAATGTCATTAATATGACAAATGTTCATGTCTCAATTAAAACAATCATGGTTATGTCTTTTTACAAAATCTAATTGTGTATTTACCTAACACAATCCTCAATAAATAATATTCACCATATTTTGTTATCCAACACCATGTACAATACTTTACTGGATAATACATCATAAATACAGCTAAAGTAGCATATCAAGACTTATGATATTTGAGAGAAATAAAAAAGGGTTGTTATAATCATGATATTTATCTCCCTATCAAAATCTTCTTCTTCCATGTATATAAGCAATTTGCAATTGTTATCGAGCACAGTACAGTACAAATGATGGACAAAAGATGTGATCGAATCAAATAATTTTATTGTCACAAAACTATGAACCCAAGTGTGTACAGGTGATGAAATTCTTTTTTGCAAACTCTGCACAATGACAGTATGGATGACAAGTATAGAATATTTACATAACACATACAGTATTAATATACACAGTATATGTTAGGGACTCAATACAAGTAGAGAACAATATATGGTACAATATTATACTATACACAGATTGAAAAATGAAAAAAAAATAAACAAAATAATCACAGTATACATATACAGTGCATTACGGTATGAATGAGTGAAAATAGAATGTCAGGGTCCAGAATAATGCTGAGTAAGAGTCCAGTAAGTGTAATTGAAAAAATGTAGAGCATATGAGGTTGGGGGGTGGGGGTTGCTGTGTGTGTGTTACTGGTATGAGTCCAGTCTGCTGGTGCGGGTTCTACAATAACCTCTGCCTGATGGTAACGGTGAGAGCAGTCCATGGCCCGGGTGTCTGGATTCTCCGTGCTTTCCTCACACACACCTGTAGGAAGGGAAGTTTCCTCACACACTCCCTTGTCCTGGAGGGAGGGAAGCTCACCTCCAACAGTGTTCTGTGCAGTTGGTAGAGCTTTGCAGTGATGCAGCCAGTCAGGATCCTCTCCACAGTGTAACATTGAGGGTTGATTTGAGTGTTTTGGTGCTCATACTGAACTTCCTCAGCTGTCTGAGGAAGAAAAGACACTGATGAGCCTTCTTCAGCACAGCATCAGGGTGGATGGGTGAAGTTCTAACCAAAGAAAATATGTATTTAGGAGGTGGTAAATCAGCAAACCATATATAATAGTATTATTTAAAATTGTTGCACTAGACCAGGATTGTCTTCAGGATTACTAAGGCTATAGGCAGGTGAGGTTTTTCTCAGTGTTGGAGCCAAACTCTGCAGGACAGCGGCTCTCTAGGACCGAACTTGCCTACCCCTGCACTAGACTTACCATTGATTCCATGGGCCGTAACTCTGACCTGTCAACGTAGAGCTGGAATGTATTCTTCACAGTGGATAACTGATGCAGTGCTGCACTTGGTGGCCACAGAATCGTCTCCTGTCAACAAAAACTCCATCTCTGGCCTCAGACCCATTTCTCCTTAGTCTGGACGATGTGAACTGACCAACTGCGTGAAGACGGACCTGAGCATTGAGTGTGTTCAGTGCCATCTATCGGCTCCTCTACCTCTTGATGTAGTCTTTCTGTACAAGTAGAAAATGAGAACATAGTGCAACATGCCTATTTCTTCATCAACTGGCTTCATCCTCCTTAAAACAATCAGACAAAACAACAATTTTAATAATAACTCCAGAAAAATTGTCAGTACTCACCATATAAAGTAATTTCCTGCCCAAATTCCAAAGATAATGGCACAGCCTATTTGCTCATTCTAGGAGCTATAAACATGTATGTATGAATACATTTCTCATCCCCAACAGGACTGGTTGTCCTGGTAAATACTGGTTTGCCTGGCTGGCTCTTTTTCAGCTGTAAAACAAGAAATGTCTATTGACCCCATTAAGACACGAACTGAGACGGGCAGAATTTTGGGTGTAAGTTTTAATAATGAGAGAAAGGCGGTACTAGAAAAAGCTGCATCTTCAATAGCAAGCTATATTAATAAATGAATTCCTTTAAACATGATTACTTGCTGCCAGTATTGTTGTAAGCAGTTTAAAGGCCTCTTCACACAAAGGATGAGCCCACACTGCAGCTATTTAACATATAACGACACAGAGGAACAATTTCGTTGGAATCACTTTCAGAAATGTTTTTTTTTTTTTTCAGCTGATGAACTATAAAATCTTTGACAGCCAATCAGAATCTACTCGACTATAAAAAGCTTAAGCATTTAAAATGGCAGACAACATTACCACACCACACACTTTTAATAATAAACAGAACTTTATCGTCCTTTTGTTGTGGATGTTAAAATAGTTATCATTATAATTATTGTTTTTGGTGTTATGAACAAACTTAAAGGGTTAATTCACCCAAAAATGACAATTCTGTCAGTAATTACTCACTCTCATGTTGCAAGTTCCAACCCCGTAAGACTTTCGTCAATTAACCATAAGTTTATCAAGCCACGAGAATACTTTGTGTTCGCAAAAACAAGCAAAAATAACGACTTTATTCAACTCTTCATTTTCTTCTGTGTGGGCCTGTGAGTGAGCCACGTAGTGTAACAGCGCAGCGCTTCTGTGTTGTACGTCACACGCATCACACACATGACCTGCGTCGGCCAATAGCGAGCCTACGTTCTGACGTACAACACAGAAGCGCTGCGCTGTTACACTACGGGAACTCACTCAGAGGCCCACAGGGAAGGAAATGAAGAGTTGAATAAGTCGTTATTTTTGCGCACAGAAAGTATTCTCGTGGCTTGATAAACTCAAGGTTGAGCCACTGTAGTCACTTGGACTATTTTAAACATTGTCTTTTCTAACTTTCTAGGCCGGCAAGTTTCGATCCCTTAGCTTCTATGGAGGAGTGAGACAGCTCTCAGATTTAATCAAAAATATCTTAATTTGTGTTCTGAAGATGAATGAAAGTCTTACGGGGTTGAACATGAGGGTGAGGGTGAGTAATTGCTGACAGAATTTTAATTTTTGGGTGAACTAATCGTTTAAGTGATCTGATTAGGACAAGTTATTTGAAGATCTGATGTGTCACGTAACTTGTTAAACTAGCATTTCCAGACTCTTGCTTCTTAAACAGATGTGGTCAAAAAAATCAACATGTGGAAAGATATCATGTAGCCTACTGTCGGTACGAGAAGAGACAGCGCCAATATGTAAAGGTTAATAAAGAATACAATGGATTTGATATGAACTTTCTGATATAAACGGTCCGACTACTTACAATGTGCACAGTGTGCAAGAGAGTTAAGGCAATGGCCAATGAAAGCAGCTGGAGTAAAACTCATAGAATTTTGTACGAGTGCACTTGTACAATATCATATGAATTTGCTGACTTGGTCAGTTGAATGAACTATTACTACATCGACATGGCGCTTTATTGTGGGCTCTTACTGATGGGGTAGTGTAGTATGTAAAACAAAGTTTAAGAAACATCAAATGCTGTGCAAAATGTAACTGCAGTAATGTTCAATCAAGGGTTAAGACCAACACAGACATACCATTGGAAACATTTGCCTTTGCAGCTTTTTTCCTTCTCCATAAACGCACAAGATGGCCGAATTCATCCCTCTCCACGAATACAGGTTTAACAAGCCCTTGACAGCACTTCCTTTTCAGCTGAAACAAAGAGAAATATACATGTTGAGACAGTGTGTTAAAAATGATGTGGACCAAATTATTTGAGAGGAAGGACTTTAAGGAAAGTTAATAAAACATAAAATAAGGATACATTCATTAAAGCAAATCAGCTATAACTTAATGTGTTCAACATTACCTAATTTGAAGGACTTGTTCAGCCTCCCTGGCAGCTTCTTCAAGATCAGCACTGGGAGCTTTGACTTCAAGTTCCCTGTTAATAGCAGCTTTCTGACAGAATTGATCAAATTTTGATTTTTAAAAATATTCAATGATGAAGAAGAGAAAGAAAGAGAGCAAAATATGTGTAAATTAATTACAGTTTAAAAAAACTGAGAGAGAGAGAGACAGAGACAGACAGAAAGTATGTTTTTGCGAGAGATGGCCTCTTAAAAGAGCTGTTGGATTAAAGGTTGTTGTGGGAGATGGAGATGGAGGAGTATGTGATCTGAAGTAACTGCAAGACAGAAAAAGAATAGCTATTGAATTACAATTACATTACAAAAAGGTATTAAAGGCATGGCCAGTGATGTGGTTAGTAAATAGTAGATAGTAGACAAATAGTAGACAGTAAAAACAGTTACTGTGGTAAAAGCATGCAAGTTACTGTGCTTTAACTACAAATACCACAGTAAATCTAACGTTACAGTTACTGTGTTAAATCCAAGGTGTGGTACTGTGCTTTAACTACAAATTCCACAGTAAAACTACTTAACTTAGGTAAAACCATTGTAAGTGTTGTGTTACTGTGTTTACAAATACCACAGTAAAACCACAGCCTTAAAAGCATGGCGTTGTCTTATTTAACTAAAAATTCCACAGTAAAACTAATTACTATGGTAAAATTTATGGGCACTGTGCTTTAACTAGCAGGATCGAGCTAATATACTGTGGTAAAATCACATTCATTCAGTGGCATTCGCAACTGATTTGTAAAGAAAAATTTCAAACTATACTTACTTACACATGAATTGCCGACAGTCACAACGATACATTAAATATATCTTTAAATAAAATAAAACAGATATTGATTACGGCGTTCAGGGTCATTCTTTCTCTTGCCGCATTTAGTTTTTATTGGTAACGACAGTCAAAGGTCATTTGATGACGACACACCCGATAAACGAGACTGTCATAATATATGACTGCTAGAGGGCGCTTCATTTTAAAACGCCACTATAGGTCGTAATACGCTGCATGTACAAACGACATATGGGGTCGTTTTTCGGAGGAGGACAGTCTCATTTAAATTATTTGTTTAGATGCTGCTGCTGTCAGAATAATGGTGTCAAATGAAAAGTGCGGATATGATTTCAGTCGCTGTGTAATGGCTCTAACAGCCAAAATATTTACTGGGTAATGTGTGATTCAAAAATATGAGCCCCTCAATGGCACTGGATCAAAGTTTAACAGTTAAGGCTGGATCCAATTAAAATTTCAATTTAAAACTGACACGGTAAGCAAATAAGTTTGGCGGACAGCATCGCACCAAAGCTGTTAGTTTCAGAAGATGTTCAGAGTTTTATTCCATTATCCAATCCGCTTTATCCTTATTAGGGTCGCGGAGGGCTGGGGCCTATCCCAGCGTCTAGGGTCACAGGCAGTGTCGTCTCTTGCCAGGCAAAGGGGAAACCCCTCTGGTGTGCCGGATCCAGCATTGAAAACACTTCCTCCGCTTTCACATATTCTTCCTCCTCTCCTTCTCAGTTTGTTTCCATCTATTGTTCGTATCCACATTCAGTGCACCTGTGCCACCTGTGCACTCTGAGCTGGCTTATTTTGTATTGGTTTGATCACATCATTGGAAATAAGAGTCGCTGTGTGTGTAAACGATGACAGCTGTGTTTTAGTTGTGCTGCCCATTGCAACACATGCATCACAGTGCGAAATGCGTTTTAGTGAATGAGAATGTTTTGTAGAAAGAGTACATACGATTTGCAAATGGTGTCTAACTGCCTGAACTTGTTTAAGGTTTTACTGAAAGAGTGAGTTATTCGACAAATTGTTTTAGGCTATTGAGAATTTGGTTCAGAGAACGGGGTTTAGTGTTTTAGCAATTCAGAAAATTGACTTCGAATAATCAGCAGATAGCGCTGTGGTAAAAGATTTCCACTGTTTGTATCCTGTGGCAAAACCATAGGGCAAAACCAACAATCCAAAAAGTGGTATTTTCCCATATTAATACTTTTGTAAGATTACCACAGCAGTGAGCAAGGACGGATCTTGAATGTATGCCAATGTAAAATAAAATAAGAAATGCACAATGTTATCAAACATTTGGGGCCAGGAAGATTTGTTTATAAGAAACTGAAACTTGTTTTAGAAAGGACACATTAAAACTGATAAAGATGAATATTTATATTTCAAATAACTGCTGTTCTTTTGAACTTTCTATTCATCAAAGGATCCTTAAAAACTATTATTACGGTGTCTACAAAAATATTAAGCAACTGGTTTCAAAATGTATATAAAAAATAAGGGTAACACTTTACAATAAGGTTCATTAGTTACCATTAGTTAATGTATTAACCAATATGAACTGACAATGAGCAATACATTTGTTACAGTATTAATTAATATTTGTAAATTTTAGTTAATAAAAATCCAGCTGTTCATTTTTCATGTTAGTTCACAATGCATTAATGTTAACAAATACAACCTTTGATTTTGATAATGTATTAGTAAATGTTGAAACTAATATTAACAAAGATTAATAAATGCTGTAGAAGCATTGTTCATTTTTAGTTAATATTAACTAAGGTAGTTATCTAATGTAAACTAATGAACCTTAAAAAGTGTTACCAAACTTCCTATTCATCAAAGGATCCTAAAAAATGTATTACGGTTTCTACAAAAATATTAAGTAACTGGTTTCAAAAATTATAAAAAATAAATAAATAAATAAGAAATGTTTCTTGAGCAGCAAATCAGAATGATTTCTGAAGGATCATGTGACACTGAAGACTAGAGTGATGATGCTGAAAATTCAGCTTTGCTATCAGAGGAATAAATTACATTAAAAAATATATATAAAAATAGAACATTTTTCAAATGTATTCTGGTTATTTGGACATAAGAAGTTGTGCCTTGGGGACTCTTGAGGCAAGAATCTGTCAGTGTGTAAGGATAATATATTTATATATATATATATATAAATATATATATATATATATATATATATATATATATATATATATATATATATAATGATTGATTTCATCCAATATCATCGTGTATATCACCAATTTCATCGTGAAGTCGCATACGCCGTTAGGCAGCACTAAAGAATAAGAAGATGATTGATTTAATTAAAAAGATAAAAAAGAAAACTACATTCAGTATTGCATTAAACAAATGAATCCATCATTTTATTTACATATTGAAATGAGTAAACCACATAGCTTACAAAAGATCTTATCAAAACAAATCTAATTTAAAGTGCATCGCGTGAATGAAAATAGATAAATAAATATTCACAAAAATGAAGGAAATAACACTTTATAAAAAATAAAACACATTAGCAAATTGGCTTTAGTGCCTTTATCTATCGCAACACAATTTTAACTTCATTTTAAAAGGACCTGATCACAGTTTGTCAGGTCTTTGCCCTTTAAAACATGTTTGAGACAGACAACTTCATGGAAAAACTTGACATTTACCACACATAAGACTAAACCACAAGTCACAGCCATATATGGTCACAGCATCACTCAATGGAACATTGACTGATGCAACATCTGATGATCTGCAGACATACATCCTGAACATATACTATTGTTGAAGGCTAAATGAAAACGCTTTAGGAGACTATATTAGACGTTTGGCAGGACAGAAGTTGTTTGTCTGTTTCATCAATATCTCAGATGGGTTGATTGTGTAGTAGTCGAGTACACAATGTCACAATGACATGTGACTATTACACTTTCCATGAGGGATATTGAGTGTAGCGGTCGTTCGGAAACGACAACTAGTTTGTGTTGCCATAAACAATCAAGAACAGGTAGTCAGTTGATGCAGTCTACAAGTTTACCCAAACAAGTTGAGTTATGCCATGGTGTTAGTTTTAAAGGGTGAGATGCCACATCTGGTCCCACGTGTCAGTTTGTACACCCATAGCATCGAGCAAAAACTTCCTTTAAGCACCTTTGTAGGTTTGTCACAGTCTTTGAGGTCAAATCTGCGACTAGTAGATCTGAAAGTTAGTGGGGCCAGTTCAAGATTTCTTGACTGATACTAAAACACAGTGCCACTGTTTTCTCTGTCTAGTACAGAATAAGGGCACAAAACGTCCGTCTCGAACTGCAGAAGTTGTCCCATGAAAGCTAGATTGGGTGAGATGACTTGTCTGCGGCGTTTTACAAAGTCGAAGGCCTCGTCCAGACGGACACGTCGAGCGTGTATGAGGTACGCCAGGCAGATGGTGGCCGACCGGGAGATTCCTGCATGACAGTGGACCAGCACTCGCCCGCCACTCTCTTTTATCGACTCTGCAGATGCAATGAAGGTGAGCGTTAGTTTTTAGCTAGTTGTTATTTTTCTGAAGGATTCTGAAAACACTTTTTACCATTAGGACTTACCAATAAAATGGATGGCCTCTGGAAAGAGCACGCGTATGTCTGCGGCAAGACTGTCCTCCACCTTCAGAGTTTTGTACTGAAGTTCCTCCTCAAACAGGTTCGGACAGGAAGAGGACACGTTGAGAACTGCCGTGATACCACAGCGTTCCAGAGTATCCCGTCTGGATGAGTGATGCGCACTGCCCAGAAAGAGGAAGGGGAGGATTTCAACTGGACCACCCTGGTAATCAAAAAGGATGAAAATCAATGAGTATATTCAAAAGATATTGTGTGATATTATTACCAGTCATTGTACAATTTATTATGATTTTAAGATTTCTAATCACCAACCTGATCGTAGAGAGGAGTCTTTCTTCCGGACACAATGGACTCTGGTTCACTGAGAGCAGGATTGTTTGAGAACATGACAGGAGTGTTAAAGCAGAGCTCTGGATAAAGTCCAGAGAACCCGTCAAATCCACCTAGAAATGGTCAGAGAAAACATTTAGTTAATTTTCATTTTCTGGGTTTGTACACTGTAAAAAAAGTTGCTGACTAATATTTTTATGTAAAGTACAATCAACTTGTGCAACATTTTGCTTTTTCCAAATATATGAGCTATTTATGTTTAGTAAATATAATTACATTCATTGATACAACTTAATATAGTCAGGCTGAGATATATTAAATCATAGTATTCCAGTTAATTCAAATGTTAATATATTTTAATTGTTTAGGTCACCTGTCAAACAATATACATTTATTTACAATTTAAATAAATATGGGCCTATAGAAATATAAAATATAGCAACTTAGAACTAAATTAAAGTATTCACAAAAATAATTACAACATGTAGTAGACATGTTGAGTCGTTAAATCTTTGTTCCAATTTTTTAGTGTGTAAAAGAAATAGCACGTATTGAAATTTAACTGAATTTAAGTTCTATTCCTCAAAAACAACGACAACATTTCTAGTTTTCTACCTTGTAAGAAGCATATGTGCGTCGAGGCAGACTGGACCTCTAACTGAAGGGCACTGATGAGGAGACTGGCCAAACTCTCGCTCTTCAAATCCCTGACCGACCGACTGTTTTCATCCAGGACCACCACCGGAGAGAAGTCCCCGTTCCGCAGCTGGGCCAGCAGAGACTTATCGGCCACCAGCCATTCCAGAGACACCACGGAGCTCTTGGACCTCCGTCTCAGCATGGAATTCCAGTTGACGTTACGGGACTCGATGATGTGCGCTCGGGAGAAGCCGAGGAAAGGCCGACAGTCCAACACAATGCATCCTCCAGACGCGAAGAGCTCAGAGGGAGTCCGCAAAATATGAACTAACTCACTACCTGAGATCTCGAGAGGGTCGCCGATACCCATGACCTCTCCTGACAAACAAACAGCCGTGAGTGGAAAACGGATATTCTTCACAGCATCAAGCGCGTTCAATATATGGGAACGTATTTTGTCCTCTGGAAATGAAGTGCTATAAACAATAACAAAAATAGATGACACACAACAGTATTATGTACGTGGAGGCCTGGTGTGTTTTCACAGTATTAGCCTATTGCTTTGTCTTTAACTCTAAATGTCATATAATCTTCGTCTGAATTTCGTCAAAGCTTAGTTTTAAAGACCTTTATTTCTCAGCAGATGTGATTCTACAGTACAGGAGGGGTTGGAAACAGTATTTGTATCGCGTCTCCTCCGCCACAGCCACGCCTCGTTTTCCACATAAGGAACAGACGTCACGTTCGGAAACACCATATATGGTCTGTTGACTTAGACCGACATTCCAAATATGGGTGTTGACGCGCTCTCCGCTCTTTTCCCACCGGCACGTGGTCGTTGGGGTTACCCGTGTTTTTTATTTCGTGACGTGAATTTAAGCAGTTTGCTACCATAGAGCCGTACAACCGCAGCGGCAACACACACACACTTGCACACGGCCTATTATTAGTTATGACACCCGTGCGGTGAGGGCTTTGGGCAAGGTCATAAGAGATAGGTCGTTAAATCAGGAAGAGACATCAAACCACGCTGAAGGCGATGATGTTATTTTTCATGGTTGACCGTAGGCTACCACGTAATTTTGTGTGGGTAAAATACACTGTGCTACAACTTTCCACACAGGTGTACAATTTCAGTGGGTGATGCAAGCTGTCAGGAGAGAGAATAGACACAAAAGATGCCAAGAACACACACACACACACACACACACACACACACACACACACACACTTTACACTTTAATATGCTTTAAGCAGAATAAAGAAACATTGAAATAAAATAAAAAAGTCAAGTTTAAAATTATTTAGGAATGTAATGAAAGCAGAACTAAAATGTTTATTAAACCAATATAAAAAGAAAATTAGGCCAATAAATAAAAGGTTATTAACATAAAATATCATTATTTTATTGTTTTATTTGAAAAAACATGCATTCCAAAGTACATTGCAGTAAAGTAAACAGGGGTATCCGATATATTTTCATTATGTATGACAAATAAATTAAAATAAACAAAAGTGTATCTCTACAGTTTGTACATTAGTGCAGATAATTGTATCATAGTAGCAATTTTATTTAGTTATGTCTATAGTGTCTCTGAGACTCCAAATATTTAAAACAGGTTATCAACATGGTGATTATAATCAAATCTCATAGCATTAGAACATGTATCACAGCAACATATCAACCTGATACAATATGTCAAGTATTATTTTTTGAGCTATGAAAATGACTGAACCCTCAAACAGAACATGAGGCTTAAACAGATAAAAAATTGTTTGACGTTTCATTAGAAAGTATCATTGTATTGATTGATTTTTTTTAAGTTCTTAAATTGAATGTTTCGCCTCAAAAAATATACAGTATTTTACAAGATTGTCATAATTTTCTCCGCATTTAACTCAACCTAAAATCACAAAGCAAAACTAAAACCAGAGGTTGATTGTATGCAGTAAGCATAGCGGCAATGTATTTAGGTCCTTAGTAATTGAATGATTTTTTTTTTAAATAGACACTTTAAAATCAATTATGTGACTGGACAAACCCAGAGACAAACAGATCAATTCCAAATGTACGCTTCTTTTTTTACCCCTAAGAACAAACAGCACCGTGGCAGACATTAAGGAGCAGGTTGTTCTCTTGATGCTCGAATGACTCTTAACAGCACGGCCTCCCACGCATCCTACTTATTGTGGTTGTCCAGGACTCAGTGTCTAGCCAGCACGTTCTCAATGCACATCCACACAAAAGAGGCTTGTACTTGTGAATGAAATGATGTGCAGTGGAGAAATGGGCCATGTGGTATAAAGTGGAAAAACAACATGAACTCTGAATGCAGGATTATGTTTGGAATTAAACAGACCAAGGGTCTGGATAATCTTTAACAGCAATCTGTAATCTGAGGTCACATTCAAAAACACTGCATTCAGACTCTCTCTATCCCTATATCACAGGTTATTTGTCTTTCTCATCACTTTTCATTTTATTTAATTTATTTATTTATGTATTGGCTCTGCACCCGCTGTTCTCTGCAGCTTTAAAGGCACAACTCAAATGATTTTTTAATGTATTTGGAGCAGTTGTTCTAAACCTCTCCATACCCTCTTTATATACACTTACATTAAAGATATTATGGAATAATTTCTACTGACAACATTTTATAGGATTTAGCAGTGATTTCACATTGTAAAATGATTTTTACAGTGAAATTACTTCAGACTACTGTATGTAATTTTATGCCATTACACAAGAAACTGCTGTAAATAAAACAAATAATAGTCATATCTTGCTGCATTGTGGAATAATAGTGAAGTAATGCTGATTAATAGTTATTGACTATTAAGTCTGATCCTATCTTGAATTCTACACTACATTGAACATACAAAAACTGTTAAGGGTGGTTGGGGATTAATGCTATTTTTGTGAGCTCTGGGAAATTATTAGTATGACTCAACCTGGAGTGAAACTTACACTTTATATGGTCCACAAGACATTCTACTAATAAATAACGTTGCAACTACATGTCATGTCGAAAAAAGTGTTAACAAAAATATGATGGAATTCATTCATTTATTCATGCCTGAAATGTAAATGCAACATCACACCATAATGTGTGTAAATATATACAGCATTACTGTAGCACAGATCATGTTCTACATCGCAGTCAATTCCTCGCTCCTGTTCACACTGCAGTCTTAGAATACTGTTGTCATTTCCTGTAATCATTTGTAGAACCACTACTGTAAAAAATTACTGTGAAAGTACGGCAACAAGTAGCCAGGAATAAAATGTACATTCAAATGAAAGTACGGAAACTATAGCCAGGAATAAAGTGTAAATTCACCCTCATTCTTTTTCTTTACGCCATGGAACACCTCCCACAAGCCTGAGCTCACATTTCATTTATTTTAATTGACAACAACAAACATATGGCATGACTGGGGGAGGGGGTGTGTGTCTGTGAATCACACTGAGAATGGAAATGATGCTTCTTAATCAATACGGCCTATCAAATGAAATGTGATGCATCATAAGAATGCAGTCTTATGCTATTGCTCAATAATACCCCCATATGATAACCAAAAATGCCTGCGGTTAACCAAACCAATTATGACTTAAAATGACATCATTATGCCTCATGCTGACAAGAAGTATTATTCTTAACTCTCATGTTGACTAACCGTTTTAAAATGTGGGCTCCAAGAAATCTGTGTGTATACTAATTATATTATTATGTATATAATATAGTAATTATATTATTTTTGAAACTCAATTTTTATTTATTTTTCTTTCTTTCTTTTTTTTTTTATGTTCCTCGGACCCTCATTATTGAAGCTTTACCTGCCTGATTTATCATGTGACAAGAATTTTATTTATTCTGTTTTGGGTCAATGTGAAAACTACAGTAACACTTTTCAATAAGGTCCCGTTAGTTAACATTATTAATGCATTTACTACCATCAATGAATAATACACGTGTTGCATTTAATTGTCTTTGTTGACATTAGTTAACAAAAATACAACTGTTTATTGTTAGTTCATGTTAACTCAAGTTACATTAAATAATATACAACTTTTGAGTTTAATAATGTATTGGTAAATGTTAAAATTAACATCCACTAAGACTAAAATATAAGTAGTTCATGTCAGTTCATGTCAATTTATGTAGTTTCCTAATGTTAACAAATGAAACCTTATTATAAACTGTTACCAAAACAAATGATAAACCAATGGCAAAAGTGGATCAGATATTTTTATTCATAGTTTAGTCATTTTATTAACGGCATTATTTATGGTTTCATATTCAGGCTCCCTTAGACCCCAAACTAATGTGATATTGAAAGAGGTTATTAAATATTTATAGGCTACATATATATATTGTGCTATTAAAATTACTCTCTGAAACCCAAACAGAACATAAGCAACATCAATGTTTTAATGAAAAGTATCATTGAATTGATTCAAATATTATCCGCCAAAATATACAGCATTTCACAATATCGTAATATTCCACTGCCTGTTGAAAATAAGCAACTCAGCCTAAAATCACAAAGCAAAACTAAAAGCACTGTTGTCAAAGGAAGAGGAGGAGGATCCTCCCATGCACTGAGGTGTAAAGAGCAGCTGAGTTTAGCTCTGTCCTCCTTTCTCATTCACTCCCTCAGTCTTGAATTTCCCTTCATTCACTATGTTTCTCCCCCGTCTTTTTCCCCTACAATTTCTCCCACAGCCGTGGCCACTCTTCCATCCCACACTCCTCTTCCTGTTAAGTATAAGAATTTGAAGGTTTGTGTTCATGCTTGCCTCATATCTGGCTGTCAGTGCATGTCTTTGCTCGTCAAATAATTGGCTTGTGACATAACCGTCATTTCAGTAAATAAGAATTTAGTGAAGACTCGCGTCACAATTGATATGAGATCAACTGCTAATGTTGTAACTATAGAGCAGTCAATTCAGTGTGTTATTTTACTGCTGTTAATTATGTAAAAAAATTGTTAAAATTAACACAATCTTGCCTTTTTGCCAGCATCTAAATATACTATATAAGGGATTTTCTTGCAGTAAGTCAAATGTTCTTGTTCATGTTGTTGTTGCTGCTACAGACAATCTGTCTTGCCAGACCACAATAACTCATTCTGCTCAGAACGAGTAAACAGCCGTTCACTCTCGTGTTCAAAAACATCCTTCATGCGCTGCAACTAAATCTCGATCAGGCTCAATAAACCCAGAAGCTAAATGAATCGCTGTGGCCTATAACATGGAAATAGACGATATAAAAACTATATCTACACTCCCCTGCTGAACGTTTTTTTGTGACGTTAAAAATGAAACATAGATAACTTTGTTTGCACCTTTAATGTAAAAATTACAACCTTTCCAATGCCACCGAAAACCACAGTGACATATTTCACAGAAAAAAAGATAAAAATACAACCGTAAAATAACCTAACTGCAGTACTGTGCACCAACCTGAAATATGACTAAGTTGAAGCACCCTTTGATTTTATCCATCTATCTCTGTCTCATTCCTGCATGTCAGTCTTTTTTATTTCTCACCATATATCATTCAGTGAATCTAGACACCTGCTGCATTGTGTGTGTGTGGGTGTGTGTGGGGGGGGCGGGGGGGGGGGGGGGGTGTGTGTGTGTGTGTGTGTGTGTGTGTGTGTGTGTGTGTGTGTGTGTGTGTGTGTGTGCCAGTGGCTTTGTGAGGGTGTCAGGATGAGGGTGTTGAGCTTCAGTTATTGTTGCAAGGGTGGTGTTGTGGGCTGAGGTTAGTTTAACGAGCCATGCAGTGTCACAACTTCCTGTCTAAGGAAGAAATAAATGAGAAAAAAATAAAACTGTCCTTCGTTGCTATGGAAAAAGAAAACTGTCAGAAACTAATTCAACAGTGGAAAATGGAGACGAGTGACGACTGTTTTTAAGACTAGAAGCATTGCATAAATAATAATCTGGCTTATGCTTTATTAACTTTGTTGAAATTTTTATCATTTAATTCACTTATAATTTGAATTGACAAAAAAATGTAAACAAAATGATCAATTTAAATATTTAATACTTTAACCCTGCATTAATGTTTCACCAATATTCTTTTTACATATTGGGGTCTTTAGCAACCTGAATCTATATCTAACACGGATGCATCTCTGTCGCGGTAATATAAAACTCTCCTGATATTACAGTAAAAATTACAGAAAAATAAAAAAGCATATTTTGTTATCTCAGCTTGGAAGGGTTTAGTTTGAGCAGATGTTTTATACTATCATCACTGTCCTCATCAGAGCTCTTTTTAGTACATTCAGCATCTGGCTCATATTTGCAAGCTCAAACATATTGTCAAAACTATCATTTTCAACATCTTCAAAATCAATATTTTGATCGCTGACAGCTTCTTCACCAGATCCACCATCAAGTGACAGTGACAATAGAGAGCCTAAGTCCCTCCCCTTCCGGTCGACCACCATGGGACCTTATTTCGGAAAAATATTGTATGGTAGTCAATGGCGAGAGACAACAAATATTTTGATCTCGTTTGAATTGTGCCCTGAATTACACATATGATGTTTGTCAATTTAAAAGATACATTTTAAAGTCAAGAAAGTCGCAGTTTGATGTAAAACTGTTGAGGTATAAGACTGTGAAAATACGTAATTACAAAGACCCAAAAGGCGCACATTTTCTCTCAATGAATGAAGCTAACTTCACTGAAGCTAAAGTCTGTCATTGTTTCTATAGTCTTATATTATAATCGTAATGTTACGCCATCATGCCTGAGTGTTTTGTACCAGACTGCACACATACGAGCAGCGCATCTTGCTCGTTGTTTCGCTTCCTGTGAGATGTAGTTCATTGAGTGATTTTCACATAAAACTAAATGTTACTCTTCTGTTTTATGACAAACTGCGACTTTCTTGACTTTCAGAAGTATCTTTTTAATTGACAAACATCGTATGTGTAATTCAGGGCACAGTTCAGACGGAATAAAAAGATAAGTTGTCTCTCGCCATTGACTACCATACATATTTTTTTCCGAAATAAGGTCCCATGAGCCGAAAGCGGAGGGGAGGGACTTAGGCTCTCTATAATATTTGATTGCGTTCAGTACTTGCTCTGCAGTAAATTACTGAGCCATTTCAAGTTTTGCTGATGATTCTTTTGTTTTCTGCCTGCAGTAACTATGAGTGAAACGTCACTTTATCATTGTGTATCAGACATTGCCACTTTGTGGAATAAATTGCACTTATTCAGTCATCAAAGATTCAATTATTGTTGTGCAGAAAAACAATTGTTAGCGACCCTATACAATAACAAAAAAAATTAATGGAAAACCAGACATTCTTTTATATATTTTTTTCTTGTTATTGTTTATAATGAATCGATTGAGGATTACTAGAAGGTTGATGTCTTACTTTAAAAAAATGAGGAGGAGGGTAGTGATTGACGTCCCTGGTCACTAAAGACCCAAGGTATGCGTTTAAAGGTTAATAATTGGTGTATATATATATATATACCCTTATATATACTGTATGTAATATATATACTGTATATATATATATATATATATATATATATATATATATATATATATATATATATATAGTATATATATATAGTATATGTATCGAATAATTAATTTAAATAGTGATCCTGTGGACCACATTTCTTATGTACTACATATTTGTTATTTAGAAAAAAAAGAATAGTACTGGAAAAAAAGAAATACTAATAACTATGTCTTGATCACAAATGGCAAATGTCTTAAGGGACACCCCCTCCACGTTTAATCAAGCTGTCTGTCTTATACAGGAAGTTGATGAGTAATCCGGTAAAAATCAATACTTACTCGTAATTTCAACTCTATGCACATTTTGTTCTAGAGAAAACAACCAACCACTCAAAAAAGCTTAAGGAATAAATAGTTAGCTGCATAAAAAAAAAATGTTTTGAGAGAACTATCCAACTTGTGTTTACTTTTGCAGCACTTCCTGCCTTCCATGATGTCACTTGTCTCAGTAAAACAATAGGAAAATGCAGAAAAACTTACATAAACAATAACTGAAAGCATCACAGCCAGTCATATAAAATCACAACTGAGCAGAACTTTCAAAACAGATCATTTCCCATGACTTAAGGACTTTCCCCAGAATCCCCTGTGACATGATAATAATAAGATATTATAAACATTAACATTATGATTTTCTGTAGAGCCACTTTGTAACAATGTGTATTGTGTAAAGTGTTATATACAAATAAAATTGACTTGATACGACCAATGGCATTTTCTAAAGTACACAATAGGAGAATTCCATCAACCAATTCATTTCGAACAACACAATATTGTAACAAAAAGAACTGAAAAATAGTCTCATCATCAATCATATGTAAAGAAGGCATTCTAAACAGGAAGTCTGAAAGTCTCTCGGTTACCAAAGGGGAACTTCATATGAAAACAAGCAATTCAGAGTTTTCAGCGTACACTCCTCTGGTCAGAAGAGGGGATAATCCCCGGGATTAACCAGTTGGCAGGGGAATATTAATTCTAGAAAACATTGTAATCCAAGAGATTTAGCTCTCCCACTTTATCTTTCATTCCTCCCACGTGTCTGCCCAACCAAAACATGTAATTCATTCAACTGAAACGTGTCTTCCTTTTTTTAAATAGGCTACCAGTTAATGGATCTCTTTGCATTTACATGTGCATGTGAACTCAGTCGGTAACTGAATAACATATGACTGCACCTGGTGGACAGATAATAATGCAACTGGCATTAACCACTGAGATAAACCCAAAATAAATTACCCATGAAAATCTACCTTCAGAGCTTGTCCCTAAGTATGTCACATGATTTCATGCCAAAGCATGATGTCACCATTTTCTGGATGAGCTTTTGGCAAGTTGAATGCTTACTTCTTTTTTCTTCTTTAAGTTTTGCACCTTAAAATAGCCAACTTTTCATACTATATATATATATATATATGTGTATATATATATATATATATATATATATATATATATATATATATATATATATATATATATATATATATATATATATGTATGCATAAATATGGCCTACAACAGCAGAAGACACACACCGGGTGGCACTACTTTCTGCTAAGATTTCATCTAAATTGTACAATAGAAGATTAGAATAATGTTGTCTGATCTGATGAGTCTCGATTTCTGCTGCGACATTCAGGTCAGAATTTGGCGTAAACAACATGAAAACATGGATCCATCCTGCCTTACATTAATGGTTTGGGCTGGTGTTGGTGGTTTAATGTGTGGGAGATATTTACTTAGCACACGTGGGCCCTTTAGTACCAATTGAGCATTGTTTAAACAACATTCGATCAAAAATACAGTAAAAACAGTAATAATGTTAATTTTCTTTACAATTTAAAATACAGGGCTCTACAAAACTGATTGTGAACATTTGTTTTGCCATTTCTCCCTTATCCTTTCATTCAAAATATTATCAAAAATGTAACCTTTAATTACAGTCAAATAGTTGAAGAAAAATTCTTATCATTCTTATCTTATCTTATTCTTTTTCAAATGGGGTTTGGGTCTTCATTTTGTGGTCAGTGAACTGTTCTGTCATTTATTTTGAGATGTGCTTTGGATCATTGTCATGCTGGAAGATTGAACCACAAGTTTATGATACTGTGTCCTAACAAATGGTCCAGGGTCTTCAGAAGAAAATTAGCCCCACAGCATTAAAGATCCACCAACATACTTCACAGTGGGGATCAGGTACTTTTCAACATTGCTATGTTTCGGTATATATCAAAAACCACCCTGGGTATTTTTCCAAAAAGCTTTATTTAAAACCAAGTCCCAGTTCCAGAAACGTCAGGCATAACTGAGATTGTTGTTTGAAGTCACCAAAAGCTTTTCTATTGCAACCTTGCCAAACAAGTTGTGGTCACATAGGTGAGGTCATTCTCAAACAACTTTGATCCTCAGTTTGTTTGTTGACTCAGACCATCCTCCTCAGTGCATGTGGGGCCAATATAGACACATGTCCTCTTCCAGGTAGATGGTGACCATTTCCAGTTGATTTAAACTTCTTAATTATTGCTCATATAGTTGAAATGAGTATTCCAACAATTAAACTATTATCTTATAACCATTTCATGATTTGTATAGCTCAACAACCTTTTCTCACACATCATTACTGTATTCTCAGGTCTTTCGTGATGGATGACTATAGAAATTTGGCCTGTGTGTCATCATATTTATAACCTAGTGACACAGAGGAAGTCATGATTTATCACTTACGTGTTCCTGAACTTAAACTCTGTACTTAAAAACCTACCATATGAATGGAAATATACTTCAGTTAGATTTTTATGCATTAGAATGTGTAGGGGTGCCAATAATTGTGAAACACATATTTCAGAAAATACATTTTTGTTCCCTTTCAAGGGAACTCGTGCTGAGTTGGCAGTTACACCGTGTCATTATTTATTTAACAAAAACTAGGCCAAAATGGAGTAGCCATGTGTGAAAAACTAAGTACACCCCATGATTCAATAGCTTGTAGAACCAACCTTAGCGGCAATAACTTTAAGTTATCATTTTCTATATGACTATCAGTCTCTCACATCGTTGTGGAAGAACTTTGGGCCCCTCTTCTTTACAGTTTGTGGGCATCTGTTTATGCACAGCTCTTTTAAGGTCTTGCATTTAGCAGCATTTAAATCGGGTTGAGGTCTGGATTTTGACTGGGTCAATGCAATACCTTGATTCTTTTCTTTTTCAGCCATTCTGTGCTTGGGATCATTGTCCTGGTTTGTTCACAGGATGGCTTTAGAGAAGCTAGTTCGGTTGTTCCCTGCCGGTCATTAGCTTCAGGGCGTCAAGCTGACTACTCGAAATACACCAGAGACCAGTCTTGAGAGGCTGGTTCCCATTGTAGACCATCTGGCAGCGTCAAAACTTCTGCCAAATGTGCAGTGTCCCGCAGATTATAGAAAAAGGCTACAGAGTTTAGTTTGATTCTCATCTGCCTAGGTTCAATGGGATCCTGCCCTCAGTGGTAGGTCCCAAGCAGGCTCTGGTAATGGAACAAGAAGTCATAGCTCTCCTGGGGAAGAAGGCCATAGAACGTGTTCCTCCTCCCGAGAGAAAGTTCAGGTTCTATAGCCGGTACTTTATCGTTCCAAAAATGGATGGGGGGGTTGCGTCTAAATCTAGATCTGCACAGACTGAATCGAACATTATAAACATTCAAGTTCAAGATGTTAGCATTAAAACAAATCATAAATCAAATCAGATCTGAGGACTGTTTTGTCGCAATAGATCTCAAGGACACATACTTCCACATCCTTCCTGAACACAGGAAGTTCATCAGGTTCGCTTGATAAATTGATAACTTGATAAATTTTTCATGTGCTTCGGGTCACGTAGACGAGGGTCCCCACCAACCAAGCAAAGGATTAGTCAATGCTATTTCTATTGCATATAAGGTGTGTGGTCAGCCTTCATCTATGGCTGTAAGAGCTCATTCATCTTGAAAGATGGCGGGTCCCAAATCCTTGTTGTCAGTGGTATCCCTACAAGAAACTTGTGATTTGGCGAGCTGGTCCTCTCCTCTCACATTTGTGAGGTTCTACTACCTAAACTTGGACTCCACACCGGGATCCCGGGTGCTCACGTCCTAGATTGTGCACGCTAGAATTCACACTAGATAGGCACTTGTCAGTATGACGGAGTGGGTGTTCCCGTAGCATTGTAACTTCAAACACAGTGCGAGTTCCCTTGAAAAAGATCGTCTCAGGTTGTGACTGTAACTAGGTTCCCTGAAAAGGGAACAAGACACTGCGTCGCCCTGCCATACTTCCTGTATGTGACTTGCTTTGGCCAATCAGAAGCTGACATTGTTTGGTCCATGTGCGCTTTATAGCTTCCTGGTCATGATTACACATGTGCTTCAAGACGCAATCACGCAGAGGCGTTCCCATAGCGTCGTTACTTCCGATGCAGCGCCTCGTTCCCATTTTAGGAAACCGTGTTAACAGTCCTAATCTGAGATGTTTAATGATAAAATGTTTGATTTTTTTGAATATTTTGAATGAAAGGCTAATGGAGTTGAATAAAGTTTTGGCAAAAACAAATGTTCTCAGACAGTTTTGTTCATATTTACCAAGGGTGACACTATCTGTGGCAAATGTATTCCTGTGATGACAAAGAAATTATTATTCCAGTCTTCAGTGTCACATGATCCCTCAGAAATCATTCTAAGATGCTAATTTGCTGCTAAAAATAACCACTTGTTATTATTACTAGTATTATAAATAGCAATAAAATTCATATCACTTTTTTGAAAACTGTGATACATTTCTTTTTAGAACTCTTTGATTAATAGAAAGTTCTTTTTTTAAATAGAAAACTTTGTAACATTATAAATGCCTTTACTGTTACTTTTGATCAATTTAATGAATCCTTGCTGAATAAAAGTATTAATTTCTTTGAAAAAATCTAAAAGACTCCACACCCATACTCTTTTAGGAATGTATAGTCATTTACTGATGTATCTCTTTGGATCACATCCCTCATTCTGTCACAGAAACCAGCTCAATGTTCTCTCCATCCTCCCCCTCTCCTCCTCTCCTGCTGTCTCTTTCCTCCTTCTGGCGCTTCATGGTCACTCTGTCAGAGGGACACAAAGCAACATGACAGAATGAATGAAAACATAGTGTGTTTCCTTCCTAATCTTGTCTCTCTGAACAAAATCACCAGGATGCCATGACAGATCACCCACTGTCATTCTTTTTTCCTCCCTATTCTCTCTCCCTGCATGTGCCAACCATAATGCAGTTCAGTTTATGTCCCTTGCAGAATCTCCAAGACGTTTATCAGTTGTTGTCTTTTTTTATATATATACACTACCATTCATACACTGCCGTTTGGTCAGTAGTTTTTTGTTGTTGTTTGTTTGAAAAAAAAAAACTTTTATTCAGCAAGGATGCATTCAATTGATCAAAAGTGACAGTTAAGACATGTACAACAGGAATAAATGACATTTTAAAATGTATTACAATAGAAAACAGTTATAATAAATTGTAATAATATATCACAGTATTATTTTTTTTCTGTATTTTTGATCACATTAATGCAGTAAAAAGAGGAAATAGTAAAAAGAGCTTTTACAGTAATTTTGTAGGAATTTGATAAAATCTATGGAATTTTGCAGATGTTTATTCATGTTAAAATAGGTACATAATAACAATATTATTGATATAGTAAAACAAATACAAATATATATATAAAATGTTTATATAGCGCTTTTTACAATACAGATTGTTTCAAAGCAGCTTTACATGATAACAGGAAAATAATGCAACAAAGTTTGTTTTTAAAAGAAAATAACATCCAGCTTAAGTTCAGTGATGTTACATTTTTGTTGTAAAAAAATATATTAATTTAGTTCATTTATATACATAGGCGCTCTGGAGAAAACCGTGATGTCATCGCAAATGCATCAATTAGCATTTAATTTTATATTTTCATTTTTAATATTACTAATTTTGTTGAGTGATTTTGTCATTTGTATTTTTTTTTTCTATCTTTTATTTATATTTCAGTTTTAGGTTTTGTAATTTTAGTAGCCAATACTTCAACTTATTTTATTTTAGCTAGTTGCTAAGGCAACATTTTCATTTTCATAAGTTTTTCCCCTAATATTTAAATATTTATACTAACTAACTAACTAACTAGCTTTAGTTAACAGTAACAACACTGGACACAATATTATTAACAAACAATAGCAGGCGTTCCATTCCAATTCTGTGGGAACCTGCTGCTTTCCGTGGGTGCAGATTCCATGTGGGCCTGATTATATTTAACCAAAATATGAAAGTTTAATGTAAACAATGTCACTTCATGAAATGTAATTTGACAGCTACTGTAGTCAAATACTGCTACTATATATACAGTAATAGCAACATATGCAAAAAAAATGTGCTAAGCAAGACACATATTTAAAGGGGCACTTGGCAACTATTTCAACTTAATAAAACTGTTTAGAAATCATTTGAATGGTTTAATAACCTGTTCTGGAGAGAATGGTGGCTTTCCCCGCTCCCCCCAGCATTCCCAGGAGGAAAACCAACCTTGCAACATCGGGACTAACGTCCCGGTAAGTTGGAAATAGGAAGTCTCGTGAGAAGCGAGAACAAGCGAGAAACACGAACTGCTTTATGGCAATTCCACATAATTCTATGATACTGTGTATGATGTATTACCCACCTTTATAGCTCCACACGATAAAGTTGGCCGGCTCCGATAATAACAAATGCACATAAGCCGCGGTAGAAGGCGAGAGGAAGGTGCCGCAAGTGAGTTTTTTTATGACAGTGTTGTGAAAATATACGCCGCACAGCTGTAGGTGGAGCTCGAGGAGAAAACATGCGACAACAAAAGTGAAAATCAGCAAATAAATGACTAGAGTTGCCAAGTTCCCCTTTAACAAACATCTGTGAGGTCATCCAAATGTGTTTTGTGAAGCAAATGTTTTTCTATGAAATGTCTCTCAGAAGTGTTGCTCTGATCAATAATTGCTTAATCATTTAATTACTCATTCTTCCTCCCTGTCTAATTACATAGCCCTTTTAATATGCCCAAACTGCTGTGCAAGCACGTGCAGAGGGGGGCGCTTTAGGTGCTCGAGCCCCTGCCCTTTTTCAAAATTAATCAAAAGTGCCCTTCTCAAACAAATATCAATGATAATATTGTGGTCAATAAAACAAAATGCATTTGATTAAAATTAACATGACAATATGTACAAGACCAAAGTACCCTAAATTCACGTTTATTTTTTACGTTTCTGCCAGTCTGAGGTGTCGTTGCCATGACGCGTTGCTGGGGGTTGCGTCGCTTGCATGTGACTGTTTTGCTTCGGACTTGACTCACTGAAGAGATCAGTCTCCGTTTTCGAGGGTCGAAAACTCTGTGGACGGCAGGCGCAACCGTAGCGAAAGTTATGCGTTTTCAAATGAAAATGCACCGGTGTACACGTATAACTTATTGTATGGTATTCCAAAGTCTGCTTGGGTACCGATGCTCTCGATCCAAATATGGTTCTTTCAGTGATAACGTTAGGCCTAAATGGCTCGACCGCAATTTTTTTTACCTTTTTTCCAATAATTAAAGGTAACGTTAGTGTGTCGATTCAATTAAAAATCAACATATCACATATTTTACAATATTACATAATTCATTGAAGCCTGTTTGTCATGTATAATACACCGACCAATCGTCATCAGGCTTAACAAGTTCAAATTTCATTGGACAATGTGAAGTCGAGCGGTAATTTTCAGGTCATTCATAAATCGTTTGAAAATGACATGGACAGATGAATTTACATTTATGAAGCGATCTGAATCTGCATCGTTAAATCAATGGATGTTAATTGACTACAAAGCACTGCACAAAACTAGCACCAAAAGTACCATTAATGGTAATACTAGTAGCCTATTCAAGTCACTTGTATTTTGTCTATGTAAATTGATACGTTTATTATGCAGTAAACATAATTATTCATAGATAATTATGCAGCAATAGTATAATAGTACAGTAAAATAGAAGTGTCCAAATATTTGACCAGTAGTAATGTTTTTTTTTAAATACATTTTCCAGGATTCATTGATGAATAAAAAGTTAAATAGAACAACATTAAACCTTTACTGTCACTTTTTTTTAAGCAATCATCCTTGCTAAATAAAAGTATTAATTTCTTTAAAAGAAAGAAAGAAAGAAAATTACTGACCCCAAACTTTTGAACGGTAGTGTATATTGGTGTAAAATATTTATATTTTAAATAGATGCTGTTCTTTTTTTTAACTAAGAATCCTGAAAAAAAGTATCAAAGGTTATGCTGATATTATAATAGAAAACAATTATTTCAAATTGTAGTAATATTTCACAATATTACTGTTTTTTTCTGTATTTTAGATCAAATAAAATAAATGCTTAAAAGTTTAGTGTCCAAACTTTTGGCCGGTTGGCTACTTATACTATTATACTAATAATACTACTAATATATATATATATATATATATATATATATATATATATATATATATATATATATATATATATATATATATATATGCCCCTTTTTTACATTTGAGCCCCTGCCCCTGAAGAACTCTCTGCACCTCCCTGCTGCTGTGCATCAAACCTAATCATGTTGTTATCATGACATACCTGAGGTACACTATGATGACAAGGCTGCCTGTGATGCTGAGTACAGTGAGTAAAATCAATATAATGAGGAAACTGCTCCTATGAGGGCGAGGTGTGGCGTCATAACCCGAGGGCAGGGACGGCAACATCGCAATCAGTCTGGGGGTTGTAGATGGCAGTGGGTTGACTGAGGGAAGGAGATAAGAGGAGGACAAAAAAAATTCTATACTAACTAGACTACAATGAGTTATCACATTCAACACAAACATTATAAATCCGGCCTACCTTTCAGTTTAAAATAAATGCGGGACAGCACAGTACCCTTTTGATCCTGTAGGAGGCAGCGGTACATGCCTTCCTCACTGGTTGTCAGCTGATTGAGTACAATTTTAGACTCCTCTGTCACCACCAGCACTTCATACTCCCCATCATGTGACAGCTTTCAATGAATAATAAACAAACTCATTTTAGTACATTTTAATTAATAATTCAAATCAAAATCGGTATCTGGTTTGTGGATATTCATAATAAAACAGTAACATATCAACCTAAAAGATAAACGTTTAAAGTAAGCTAGTTGCTAGACCACTATTGAAGCTACTTAAGGGGGCATTACCTTCTTAAACATTTCTGTAAAGTTATATATAATTATTACATGGTATAATCAGTACTTGTTAGAAAGAGTTGTTTTTAACTGGAAAGCTGAGCTGCTGTTGTGCTTGAATTTAGTCAAGTTAGCATCACTTTTTTTAGCTAGTTACTCCCCAACATTCACTTATGAAAAAAGAACTACACTTAATTGTATGGAGTGCACTTCAAATATTGAATTTATTTTTCAAACCTTACTTGCTTATAACATTATTTACATGAAAGGCCACTTAAAGTGTACTTCATCGACATTCAAAGTAGGCCTACATTTTAAATCGTTTTTAAAATATTTTGTTGTGCTTTAATAAAGTACACTTATTTTGATATGTTGACTAACATACTAAAGCACATGTAAAGTACTTGATTATAATTTTAACTGTAGTCTGTTGTTCATTTAGTTAATATATTTGCAACATACTAAATTGCAACTTAATCATTACACTCACAATGTACTCTGTTAAAATGAAGGATTTTTTTCATATTGATTTTTCGCAGGTGTTTTACCCGTATTTTGAATTCTGCATTAAATTGTGTACAACTGACCTAAAATTTTCAATAGAAATGGCATATTTCAATATAAATGGTATATTTTATTTGCCATAAATGCTTGTCAGTAAATTCGGCATACATTTTTAACCATATTGCAAAGACAATAGAACTAATTATGAACTTACAGATACATATATATGAAAGATATACTTAAGTCCTAATTAAGTGGGTCAAATAAGTTAAACTAATTGCATTTATTATAAATATAAACTATAATAAATTTCCATTTAATTGCAAATAACATGCAATTGAGTGTCCAAAAACATGATATTCAGTTTGCACTTAAGCATATTCTTTTGAATTATTATTTCCGTAATAAGTCTTTATGTTAAAGAGCACTTGTCTGCAACATTATTCAAAATGGCTTCAAGATTATTTGAAACCTGCAAATGCATTCAAATGTGTGTGCGTCTGTGTGCATGTACATTCTTTTCATCAGGATGCCAGGAGTAATGGTACTCGGTCTGTCCAATGACAAGAGCGTGCCAAGGCAGGAAACAGTCCAGCACCACCTCCTCTCCTTCATCTGCCTTAAGATGATTCTCTGATAGAAACAGAAGGAGAGAAAAAACAAAAGAGATGTGCTGATATAGTCTGTTAAAGCTACTCAGGTGTGTATATCCGTGGGTGTTTGTCTCACCTCCACAGTCTAGAGGTGGAGTGGCTGACAGACATGTAAAGAGCCTATACTGACAGGAAGTGCAGTTAATCACTCTCTGATACAACAGCCCTGTAAGAAACAACCATCCGCACCCACACACACACCCAGTGAGCAATATAATATACATGTATCATCACACTCCATTATACTCAGCGTCCTATGCCACATACAGTACACAACCAGTCAAAGATTTGAACACACTTGACTGAATTTATGTCTCTCAGGAAAATAATTTTGATCTAAAAGCTTAAAGAGGACCTATTATACCATTTTACAAAGTCTTGATTTAGTTTTTGGGGTCTAGTAGAATAGGTTTTCATGGTTGAATATTCAAAAAACACTATATTTTCACATATTTTACATTGTTGTAGCACCTCTCTTCCCTGTCTGTCAGAAACGCTTTGTTTAGTTCTGGTCTCTATGAAGCCCCTCCTTCTGAAAAGTGCAATGTGCTCAGATTGGTCGGCTGGACAAGTGTGTTGTGATTGGTCAACCGTTTCGAAAAATTTCGGAAATTTCGCTCCATAACCATTTCAACACACTACTAATGCAACCAGACCTCAACCCCTTTTTTACTTATGCCTTGGGCGGGACTTATTTAAATGTTGTGACGTGTACGTTCCCGGAAGGAAACTCAAGACTACAATCGAGGCGTTTCAGGGACAAACAGTGCGAACTAATATAGAGAATAACTCCCTTTGGAGTGTCATTTTTCAAGCTCAAACCGCAAGATTACACACTAAAGAAAGTTGAAAATGTGTGGGAAAAAAACCATAATAGGTCCACTTTAAGCTTAAATACATGAAGAACTGTATTCAGTGTGAACATCTGTAATCCAAGCGGAGGGTGGCTTTGTTTTTGGTTGCCACATAATTCCCATGCTTTCATTTCTGTAATTCATTTCACATTTATCTTTTTTATTATTATTATTATAAAATATGAAAAATGGTGATAATAAAGAATGTGTGTGAACAAATGTTTGACTTATTGTGTTAAAATATAGGAAATCTCCACCTTATTTTTCACTTAAGGGTAGGTGCAGCCATTTGTAAATTGAATGTGTCTGGCTTCCGGTGTCATCCGCTTCCAGTTATTTTTAGCTGTAAAAAAAAGCTCCTTATGCTGCTTGATATTGCAAACTGGTATTTCTTACCCTATTATTTTAATGTAGTGACGTAATTATAAATACCCGGAATTATAATGAACCAGAAGTCTCGCACATTCACAGAAAATAGTTTACTTCCGCTCTGAAAAATAAGGTGGATAGAAATCTCAAATTGGTACTTACCGCATTTATTTGGACATAGACCTTTGGAAAATAATAATGATAAAACATAATTAGAGAGAATTAGGAGTTCTGAAACATCATTGCTATTTAAAAACATTTACAGTACGCCCATTGCCTATACATCCTTACCTTGGGTAACAAAAATCTCCAAATGTTTCTGAAGGATTCTCTTTCCTTTTTCCACTATAGTAATCATATCCCACTGAACAGAACCTACACAAGAATAACACAGTGATTTGTTTCATGGCTTCAGATGTAAAGCATCTTCATTTTTCATGTTTTTACTCTAACATGAAAATGTTGATCTTTTCTCCTTAAAAAAATGAACGACTGCTCATTTGGAAGTACATAATCTGCATTCAGAAGCTCTCACCTGTCCTGTCTTCTTTCCAGTGCCTCTTGAATTCACTCTGATATTCAGTCCGTGCACGATAGAGTGTTGTAGGATCTAAAGCAAATCAGATAGCACTCAACATCATCATTTTTAATATAACGTGAAGACATAGACAAGCAGAAATTTGGCAAATTTTGCATGTATAACCAGTCAAAAGTTTGGAGAAGCTTAATAGTTTTTGCACCTTTTCCCAAATTCTGGAAAAATAAATTAAAAGTAAAACAACTAAAACTGATATATATATATATGTGTGTGTGTGTGTGTGTGTGTGTGTATATGTTTTTTAGACTTTTGCAGATATGAATGTGAAGTAACAATAAAACCAAATAAAATAAGTATTCAGCATCTATAGGCTACACTGTTATTAGAAGAGTGTTAATCTAAATGGGCTATTTCAACTACATTCAACAACAACAACAAAAATCACAGACAAGAATAGCAGCATCTCCTCGCTACTCCTGATTAGCATACATACTCCTCGCTACTCAACATTTGAAGTGGATCAAAACTTTTCATCAAAGTTATACATGAATTTTGAAGAATACCTGTTCTTGTCTTAGGACAACTTTGATTAACTTTTTTGGTCCACTTTAAATGTTCACTATACACACACACACACACACACACACACACATAGCTAGCATATCTGAATGTGACTATACTTGAACACCATAAAATAACATATTTTACCTTCAAGGACCTAAAGTGATATCTGTAGATATACTGACTGACCCAGCAAGTGAAATGCGTACTAACCTCCCCGGACAAACCATACGTACGTTTTTGACGCTGTTTGACTTGCTTCATCTACACCAAACACAAGACAGATGTCATCCACATTGTAGGAAATAAATGTTCCCAACCTTTCCCGCTAAGAAATTAATTGTAAGCATCCAGACTGAGATTTGCTTTTATCCCATCTCTCGTGCAAGTTACACGCAAGCAGATAATAAGCCGTCAAACTATTCAGGAAAACATTTAATGTTCTGTGTAAAAAAATGTAACTTACGCATCAAACTCTTATTGAAAGGGTCCGATAATTCCAATCATCGGTTTTTTTTTTTCAGTTTTTGGAAATATCGTAACTGTTGCCTTTTCGCTGGACTTAAAGGGTACGCGGTTGTGGTTTTCACAGATCTGAGATTTAAAAATGGAGCCACCGGAGATGCTTCACAAGACATGCGCAGTAGCATTCCAACGCATTTGTTATTGTTATTCTTTTACTGTCTATGGTTATTGTTTACGTCCTTGAAATTGACTATAACAGCACAGCAGTAGGCCTAACGTTACCTATGACACCCCGAAATGATGTGCTGGTCTCCCGATAGTTGACGTAAGCCTGCTCAATTATTTGCTTCAGTTCAATCTGATCACGGACAGTGATTCCTTCTACTGAGGACAGAAAATCTTCGTGCACATAACGAACCACCGGGTCACACTGCAGACAGGACCTTACACTGGGGTATGAACCCAGAATCAAAAACCAGCCAAAAAGAACCGCAAACGCCATTTTGGAATATATAAAACGTGAATCTTTGGCATTATTTAACCCTTTCACACGTATGTTTAGCGTGAGTTTTAAGGCGACCGTTATTTTAGAACGTATCGGTCACGTGACACACCGCAGCCACAATAGCACTGTATGGCAGATGTATCGCTTTTATTTCGTTTTTCCCCCTTCTTTTTCTTCAAAATAATCACAAACTTGTTGACTATGTCATCAACTAAGTTACCTGATATTCCGAGTCTCAAATACGTGTAAGTGGATGTGTTTTGTCTTTTAAAAAACCTTTATGATGATCATAATAGCTTATCTATGCGCGACGCAGTTCAGAGAATCGGATCCCGAAATACATGAAAGTAAGTGGCCGGTGATCAAGAATCCCCAATGTTCATCAAATGTTTCAAGACATCAAGGTTATGTCAGATGCAGACAAGAGGGTTCAGGCAGGCTAACGTTACTTCCTCTAGATTATGGAATGCCAAAGCTGACTTAATTAAAAATAAATAAATACATAAATAAATATACGAAGAAATGTAAAAAAGCAAAAATACATAAATAAATATACAAAGAAATGTAAAAAAGTACAAATAAATGACTATTTATACTTTTATTTCCTTATTTATGTATAATTGTATTTTTTCACACATTTATTTATTTATTTTTTATTCGTTTATTTATTTCCACTTTTATTTATTTCCACATTCATTTATGTATATATGCTTTTATGTCTACATTTATTTATTTTCACATTTATGTATTTCTACATTTATTTATTTCCACATTTATTTATTTTAACATTTTTTTGTCCGTATGCTAATGAGGGGGGGGGTGTTTTACCTCAGACATCAGCAATCGAGCTCAGAGTGGCAGTGCTGAAGCTTTGAGGCCAATCGAAAATCGATTTATAGGGGGAAATATCACCACGACCATGGGCACGACAGGTGCTGTTTGAAAGGGCATGATGTGCTTCTGTCCTCCACTGCATGGGGTGAGATGCATGGCTCACTAGCTGCGTTTACATGAGCCCGTTTTGTTTGATTTAAGAATAATTCCAAATTGATGGCTTGTGATTAATCAGTAGAGCAGCATCTATGAAATATGGGTTGTGCTTTAAGCATTTGAATTGTCACCTGTTATGCATACGAAATTATGAAACGCGAATGTAAACCGTGTATTGAGTCGCGTTTCAAACTCATTGATCAATATGCTTGCGTAGGAGTCAGTGAAATGTGCGCTGGTTTCTTTCCGCGTTCTGCGCTGGTGTGCGAGTCTCATCGACAATAAACGCAAGCTCGTATCAGCCCTATCCACCGCGTTTACATTGTTATTAATAGTGGATACTTTCATGCGCTTCCATGCCCAAGCAGCGGCGGCGCCAGGGGGGGTCTTGGGGGGTCTCAAGACCCTCCCAAAAAATGCTTTGACCCCCCACCCCCTTCCTGATTAAAAAATATATATCCGGGATAAATATTTAAAAATGTTTATCTTCAAACTACGCAGAACAATAATAATTAATAATTTATTCGACATACAAAATATATAAACATAAGAATCACGTTCCCTCTAAGCTGCGCGCGTGCGCGGTCGTGCACTTCTGATGCCGCGGCCGCGCAGAAAAGAATAATATGCCACGCAGAGGACTGACGCGAAATATGTGGGGAAATCCATTTGATTGTAGGCCTATGTGAGAAATAATTGCAGTGCTCAAACTGGTGAGTGCAGTTTACAGGTCTCATAGAAAGAGAACGATGTGACACGTGTGTTTGGCAATGAGTGTGTGTGCGGACCAAATCGCTCAATACGAGAGGCAACGAGAAACGCATAGACATGTGAAATAAAATCACATCATAATGTTTTAACGAAGAGTGGTTTGATTTAAAGTGGTGGAAATAACGGATGATGGACACAGAACGGTAACAATTACACACACACCCGCGTGCAAGCTCAAAATACATCATTAGTTTACATAGATTTAAATAGTTTCAGGCATGGTTAGATTAGGCTACTATAAAAGAGTTCACATATTCACTTTTCTTGAAAATATTTAGCTATTAGATCTAGCTATTTGCAGTAAATGCTTCAGTTTTGTTTTCATATTATAATAATATAATATGAAAACAAATTGAAGCATTTAAACTGATATATTATATCACTTCAAATACTCCCAATTCATTTTTTTATATTATATTTGGCATATATTTTATTATATTATAAGCCTAAATAAAGAATCTCACAAGGGTATTGTTTAGGGCTCATTGCCATGAAAAAGTTTGAAACCCCCTGCTAAAGAAAATATAGGCTAGGAAATTCATAAGCTATAAACAAACATTTAACTTTGATGGTTTAATGTTGCCTGTACAATTAATTGACTGTACAAAAACACTTTATGGTTTTCCTAAACCATCTCAGTGTAACAGCTTAATTTTCTTGCATAATATATTATATTATTGTAAAGAATTGAACTGTCCTGCAGAAGATTTTGTAAATAATTTTTCATAGGATTTCTTAGTAAAGACTGAAACAGAGGACACCGAGGAATTGGAGGATGAGGAGGATACTATTTTGTAAATATGTTTTCTGTCATGGGTGTGGCTATGGCAATTAAAGTTCGAGCATATTGTTTGCAAACTGCAATTGATTAATTAATTAAAAACAAAGTAGTTGATATGCTGTGTTGTTTTTGTTGTTAAGTAGCAGCAATATGCAGTTATTAGCCGTGTCCACTGTATTTTTTGTTGGTTTTCATGAGACCCCCCTTGAAATAACCAGGACCCCCCATTGCCCCCCCAATCAAAATTGTCTGGAGCCGCCACTGTGCCCAAGTGTCTGCTATCAGACCCGTTGAAGTGCAGTTTCTGTTCATGTGTGCTATGTGTGTTAACCCTATATAGCCTACCCTACATACAGTTAGGGTGATGTACATGACATGACTAAAAATGTGATATTGTCCGCACACATCTTGCGTTTCGTTTGGTCACACCACAAGCTGTCACTGTGGCCTCAAAGCTTCAGCACTGCCACTCTGAGCTCGATTGCTGATGTCTGAGGTAAAACACACCCCCCTCATTAGCATACGGACAAAGAAATGTTGAAATAAATAAATGTGGAAATAAATAAATGTGGAAAATGGAAATAAATAAATTTGGAAATAAATAAAAGTGGAAATAAATAAATGAATAAATGTATAAATAAAAAAATAAATAAATGTGTGAAAAAATGCAATTATACATAAATAAGGAAATAAAAGTATAAATACTCATTTATTTGTACTTTTTTACATTTCTTTGTATATTTATTTATGTATTTATTTATGTATTTTTGCTTTTTTACATTTCTTCATATATTTATTTATGTATTTATTTATTTTTAATTAAGTCAGCTTTGGCATTCCATACTAGATCAGTCTTGATGTCAAAGTACATCATCACAGTAAGTCAGCCCACTCAGTGGTTAACATGACAGTGGCGGGCCATCCCACCCCGGAACAGGCCCCGCTGTAGGTGACAACTGCAAGATCCTTTTGCTTCGTTAATGACGTGTGATGACTGTAGGTTTGATAACAATGAACATGAGCACATCGGAAAGTTTTGAAGTTTCCATGTACCCAAACCATCAAATTACACATGTAGTCATGTGTGTGCATTTGCATAGGCTTTGAAATATAATTCAAACCTGGAAATAATTGAGAGTTTTGAAAAATGTTAAAGAAAGAAACTATATCATGTGAAATGAAGAAGACATATTAAAGATTCTACAGTAGTATATGTCAAACAAGCAATACAAAAAAATATTCTAGAAGTCAAAATCAGCCAATATCAATGAAACATTGCCACCCACTGGTACAAAAAGCAGAAATGCAAAACCTTTCAAGGCATCCCTGCAATCAAGAAATTAATAATTTTTAGTTAATCAAATGTAAAGGTATTTGGACACCATTTTAACCAAGAGGATAACATTTATAAAAGGATAAAAGATTATAAGCAGGGAAAAGATATGGTTACCTGATAGTTTATCACCTGCCAGAACATCTGGGTAAAGTTCAGCATACTGTCTCGCCATAAAGAAACTATATGTTTAGAAGTTCATTTGTGTGTGCATAACCATCTGTCTAAATGTGCATTTAAAAAAAGTGCACAGCGCATAATCTGTGCAAATCTTCATCCATGCACATTTACTTAAACTGACCCCTTGCATTAAATACACAAGACTCAAAACTGTAAAAAGTTTGCATGGCATTTTACTTTTAAACATTTTCTTTAACTTATTACATTTAGATTCCAACAAAAAAAATACTCCTATCACAAGACAAGTTACTGTGACAATAGCAATGTAACAATGTAATTAACAACAATGTAAAATAACAATGTATTATCTATGCCCCAATGCATGCTGGAAGAGGGTACTTTTTTCTAATTAAGCTTGAGCTAAAATAAAATGCATTAAACCAGTTCGCTTAAACTAAATCTGTGTATATTATTAACTGACTGCATGGAGATGCATTACTTGTTTTCCTGAAAGTTTCAAGTCATTAGGTTATACACTTTATTTCGATGACATTCTAACTAGTTACTTTGCAACTATGTCAACTAACTCTCATTAGACTATTAGCAAACTGTTAGGTTAGGGTAATAAGTTGACATTTACTTGCAAAGTTACTTAGTAGAATGCCTGTTGTGGAGCATCACAATAAAGTGTTAGCAGATATTAAACAGACAGTCTAATAATACTGCTAGTTGACATGTTGTTGCAAAGTTACTTATATAGTTAGTAGAATGTCTAAAGTGGACAATCAAAATAAAGTGTTACCGTTATTAGAACTATAGTGCATAAACCAAAACTGCTTTTTATGGTGTTTTTACAACCGTTTTACAACTTTTACAGTAAAAACACAATACAAGCTCTCAGACTCAAGAACAAACAATGACACTAAAGAAAAAAACATTCTCACACACCCTTCGAGAAACTATAATCATTGTGGCACCACACCTAAATAATAAAGTTATTCTGCCTAGTCTTCAATGTCCAGCAGGTGTTTGCTGAAGAACTCTGCTCTCTGATGGCAGGATGTATCATGCGTTTGAAGATCTAAACAAGTATTAAAGGTACACTCACCCTTAGCAGAACAAACGGAGAGCCCCTCTCATTGGTTGCATTTAACTGGGATGACTGGACTGAAATGTGATTCAAATTCACTTTTACTTACTCAGATCCCCTTTTGCTTGGTAAACCCCTGTCATTATTCAGCATTTGCAAGATTTTTTACCATTCAAATATTTCCCCATTTCTTGAGTTTGATCAAACTAATAAATCTCAAGTTTGACTAGGATTTTTACTGGTTGTGATATTAACATAGTCCATGAAAATTCTGGTGGTTTGACATTCATAAAGTCATGTGAGAAATTCATCTTTATAATCAACACTGAACTGACTCAAAGTAAATAGCGACTCTTTTGTTTTCTGTAGAGCTGCTCAGTTGAATTCAACATTTGATTATTGATCAGTTTTTTTCAACTGAACTGAATTTTAGAGCTGATTTACAGCAACATTTGATTTTAATATTTAATGAAGTTTACATCATTGATCACTTTCCTGTTTATCACTGTGAAGCTAATCTGTATTGCAGTGGCGTAGGTTTGATTTTGAAATTGGTGGGGACGGGGACATCAATATTTAAATATATTAAGTTTTGATCAAAATTATTGCTAGGGATATATCAGTGTCACTGGATATTGGTAGGGACACGTCCCTAGCGTCCCTACTAAATTCTACGCCCCTGCTGTATTGTATAAAGCGTTAAAAGGTGATTTGCCTCTAAAAAAACTTATATGTTACCTGATGTATGTTCATTTATTCATCAGCCGACAGATAAGTTCAATTTATACAACAAGAGATTCTCAGAATTATCATGTAAAAGCTTATGTTTCCTGTTCACTATGGCAACGGTCACTCTGTCCTAAGTATCTGTATTATAAGTCATACCACACACTGATAACACTAATCTTAATTAATTGGATTCTCAAGGACAGGGCAGGTAATCATTCACAAGTATAGGGACAAGATAGTGTACATATGAAGATAATATGCAGATTATAATATTTTTTTTCTAGAAGACAAAATTACAAGCAAGTAAGGTTCTTGAAGTGCTCATGCTGAAATTCATCTCTCCTTTAAAAAAAAAAAACAGGCATTTCTATTTCATATTATCCCCACGCATAGTGTTTTTATAGGCTAATCACTGCAAAACATCTTTGTGTTTAAGAGTGTTGGTAAATTATAAGTATAATTCAGCACATTGAGAGTTTACTGTCCAAGACTCTGAATTACTCAAACTATTAAGGTACAGAGACACAGAAGCTCAAAATCATTGGCAAGCTTTTAAAATACTTCAAATAGTTTGAGAAAAATGCACGTGGTTGTGTCCAATCTGCTTAGAAACACAATGGAGTGAAAGCCACAAGTCTGGCAATAGTCTAGTTCAAATCCAGGCAAGTGTTTTTCACTTGCTTCAGAAGTGTGCAGACATTTTTGTTGATTTTTTACAATTATTTTGTTGAGCACTATTATAACTGAAATTTTGATGTGCTCGATGGATCGAGTCTACTATTTATATTCACTCTATTCTATGTTTCTCAGTTTCAAACCCCTTCTCTCGTCTCCCCTAAAATTCAACAATATCTTAATCATTAATCATTTGTTTTGATTCTGCACAATTACACCTGTCCTTTTACTTTATTTAGATTCAGGAATATACAAAAATCATATATTGTCATTATAGTCTATTTATTGGTCACACAGCCCATTTGTGTGCATAGAAAAAATGTGGATATTTAGACATTGTAGAATGTCTAGGCCTTAGTAATTAAGTGCCAAAAGATAGCATATCTATTAAAATATTTAAGTTATTTGAAAGGTGTCAGCTGCCAAAGAGGCACAAAATCTTAAGGTTTCAACTTTCAACTGGTATTATTAGGTAAAAAGGTAAATAATAGCTCTCATTGAGGTTATCAATCTGTCTTTTTTTAAGATTCTGTTTTCTCTCTCTGGAAGCTTTATTAATCCTGCCATTCATACAGTATACTGTGGCAAAATAACACTATATGCAATTGTGCCAATTTGCTTATATAAAAGCAACATGTATTAATGTAACATACATTTATCACATAAATGTAATTTAATTGTATTATATAATGGATACATTATTAAACAAATAAACAGTAATATTCTGTAACTATTTTCTGTTTAGATATGTTAGTAGCAAATGTAAGATGTTTATACCTTTCATTAGTTGTGTGGTGGCAATTTTAATGATATTCATTGATCTTTAGTTAAATATAGATGATTCAAAGAATGTCACATGTGTGTTTCTCACTTGTAGTTTGAAAGGATTCTGTTTATGTACCTGGGGAGGCAGAAGAGGGAGACACTCCAGAGAACAGACGAACAAGGACCTCTGACCTAGATGTCAGAAGGCCATTTGGTGCAGGGGAGCTTAGTGGGCCAACTAGTGACGTCTATGGAAAACTACTGGGAGGAAGGCTCTGGGGGGAAGAAGGCCTTGAAACTAAGATAAAAGCTAGTTCAGTCTGTCTGGGGGGTGTGTCACTCTTCTGCACAGGGTAACAACTGTGTATTAGACTGCTCCTATTCTTGCAAGAATAAATACTTCTATTTTATATAATTTGACTCTGAGTGTCTCTTACGCAGTGATGTTTGTTTGAGAATTTTTGCCACAACAGTTTTGGTGTCAGAAGTGATATTCCTTGGACGTGCATCCTGGACCTGAGATCGGACGGTGTTTGGCCACCTGGACTAAGTAAGTTCCAGCTCTACCTCGTAAACTTGAGAGAGAGGGGCCGACCGATGTCAGGGCCGGGAGAGTCGACCACTGGAATCTAAAGAACCTGCAAGTGGCATGAAACAACGTCTCTGGTAAGGGTCATTTAAATTCGGTTTAATTGGGGGAAGAGTGAAATTGAACCATATTGGCTGAGGGCTGTTTCTGTGGTACGTAATCTGAGATTAATTGAGATCTATATATAGATCAAGAGGTTTCAAACAGATACGAGAGAAAATTATCTGAGATTAATTGAGGTCTGTAACAGATCAAGAGATTTCAAACAGATAGGTAACCTGAAAATCAGTTGTTCCACCACGGAGCAAATTGTTTTTAGGTGCTGAGGCTAATTAGGGGGAGCCAGAAAAGAATTTTTTTTGGTAAACCATAATTAGGAGGGCACTAAATAGTGCAATCCGACCGATTTGGGTCAAAAGAAAAGAGTCGGATTTGTTAGGGACGCCTAACAGATTAAAGAAAACGCGCGTTGAAGAGAAATCCACAGAGAACAGAAAACAGCCGGTATGGGGATGTCTCAAAAGCAAGCTTGCGAAATTTGGTACACCGGTGTTTTGTCAAATGAGGTATTGAGCGCCACAACATTAAAGATGGTGCGGGAAGCAGTTGAACAGAGCAGTGAGAAACAAAAGTTGTGTCTGCGTTCAACATGTGTGTAAAAAAATGTGAACAGATAATGGATTGTTGGCTTGAAGATAAAATGTCGAACTGCCAGGAGAAATAATGTTTTTTTACTTCATCCAGTAAATGGATGCATGACATTAGATGTCTATAGAACTTAAATTCATATGACAAGGATTGAAGTAGCAAGAAGCAATAAGGCTGTCTGTGTGAAATAGGGGGAACTGTAAGTGAGAGACTGGATGGAAGAGGGAAGTGAAAAACAAAAGGTTGAGACACGTGTGTGTGAGGATTGTGCAAACAATCATGTACTGGTTAGATAATGAAGGAACTGGCATGTTTGAGAAAAGAAAGCAGAATATAGTAGAAAACTATATGTGATGAAAATAGAAATGGTCTGACAGAATTTATGGAAGTCAAATTAACTGTTTAAATGATATGAAAAGTCAGTTTTAGAATAAAATAAGGCATTGTATGATTGAAAGGGATTAACATGATATGAAGAATGTTTTAAGCAGAATGGGGAACAATTCTAGATTTTGATAAAGTAATGATTGAAATGATGATATATCTGCTTTATTTTATTAATGTTAAGAAAATAAGGGTATTGAAGCAAGTAGCTATAATGGTTGTCTGTGTAATTTACGGACTGAGTAATATAATCTGTTTTGGAGAAACAGTAGAGATAAGACTGAGACAATAATGATAATATTAAGTTGAATCTGCAGACTAACCATGTGATGGAAGGGAAAAGGCTTCAAACCACTTGTAATGAAAATAATGATGTACAAATTGTGTACAAACTTTATGAAGAGTAACGGAACAGTCCGGGAAAATAAATAAATAAATAAATAGTGAGACAGAAGAGAGCAAATGCTGTAAACAGCTCTGCTCAGAAGATCTCACTTTGAAGAGATTTGCAGATGATGTTTTGTAAAAGATAAGCTGGGAGAAATGTGTAAAGACAGAAAACAAATTTGAATATTTTGAGCATTTTCTGTGCTGCTCATGAAATTATGTTCCGCCAATAAAATGATGAAGATTATGATTTGGCTATTGTGATTAAATCCGCGACTGGTGGACTGTAAAAGAATACAGAGGACTGCTTATCAGTGGCTCTGTTTACATTCCTGAAATGGGACACACACTGCTTCAAGAGTGTGCAGTAAGTTGGAGCCGTTTGCAAGCTCACAGTGATCAAACTATAGTCAAGGACAGGTGTCTGATGCTGTAATTGAGGCTGACACATGAACCCACCAGATGACAGAGAGTGTTTTTAATGGTGGTCATCAGGACAATTTAATAGGTAACTGTAAATGCCCACGAGAAGGTGTTTGAAAATGTGATAGTGACACATTTCTGATAATAATGTGGGTTTGAAAGTAGATCAGTGTTTAAACGACGACATTGACATTTTGTCTGAGAAATAAGAGATAGAAAACAAGGTCAAAAGATTGAAGTCTTAAAGTGAATCCTTTTGAAGAAAAGATCTATAATAGTGAATTGATGAATACAGGTTGATGTAAAATTAATGACTCCAACAAATGTGAGTTGCAAAATATATCAAAGTTAACAGGATGATTGTGTTTTAATTAAACATTTTAGAAAGGGTTTAGATTAAGGAGAGAGACTAATCTCACGAATGATTTATAATAATTGCAAAAGATGTATCAAGCAGAGAGTGCTAGCCTTGTCAAAGTTAACGTAATTGAGAACTTGACAACTAAAATGCTGATTGAGAAATGTGAAACGAATAATTATTTAAGATCAAGTAAGCAGAAGCAATACTGGATTAACAGTTGCTGAATGCTGATTAAACAAACAGCTTGAAAAGTTGACCATGAAAGTTTTGCTTTCAAAAGATACGTTTGTTATTGGCTGTAATGAAACAGTTTGCTTATCTAAATCTGATGTGTGCTGTGGCTGAAACTGCCAGTGCAACAGAGACTCAATCTGAGTGGAAATTTGTAATGTCTAAATAAAGACAACTATAAAAATTATGTTTATTTGGAAACACATGTAATTTCTGGCAAATGTGCCTTAAGCTGGGATAGAGTTATAGGATGATAGATAAAAGATTGATGTTAGAAGTTTATGAGAGTGCAGTGTGCCAGTCCTGAATGTCTCAGAGTCTCTCTCATTCAATGTCAGCTCAAAGCTGTTATCTGTGATAAGCTATTTGTAGTAAAGCACAGTTTCAGTTGAAGAATCATAGACACAGAGATGTTTAAAGAAACAATTGCCATAAAGGGCAATTTGTATTTGTAAATGTTTTAAATGTAAAACTGAATGACTTTAAAGAAGTCTTTAAAATAATAATGCAGAACTTGAAGACATTTTATTTTATTTTAGGACCAGTAACTTCTTTGTCTCATTTAGTCTCCACCATTCAGGACCGATGGCTCCGTCTACAGATAAAGTTCACTGAACGTACGGATGATCCAAATTCGCTGAGTATAGTCTAAGCAGCTAGGTTTCTGCTTTTAAGAGGGTTAATGGATTTAAGTGATTAAATACTGTTGTTATTGACCTGTCTCCCTGTGTGAACACTATTAGGCAATGGGAATGGCTCTGGTGACTCTTGATTGTGTCTTTCCTAAGCTCCAGAGAACAACAGATTTTGTTGAAGAAAACGGTCAAAGATTCTGTGATGGGAAAAAAGCGGTCACCAGTGGGCACGAGTGACCATCTCTATGACGGGTAAGACCTTCTTTGGCCAGACAGGGGGCAACCCAAGCCAGAGGGCACACGTAAAGTCACTGGGCATCTCCTGAATGGGGGTGTTTTATGTGAGACAGGTATGAGAGTTGAGCAGGAGCTGTGAGGCCAGCAGCGTCCTTATGCCGTTAGGGGGAGATGACGCGGTGACGAGTTACGGCATGTCTCCCCATAATGCAAAGCTCCTCTATACCACTCACCAGAAGAAACCGCATTAGTTGTATGGCTTGTTTTTCATTGTGACAAGTGTCTGCAACTATACCCAGGGGGGACAACACCCTGAGGAGAAGAAAATTATAGACAAGGAGCTAATGGCAATGGGCTTTCAAGAGCCAGCTGAGACCGTGAGGGGATTGCCATTATTAATTGTTGTGGAGACAGTAATAAAACTTTTTGATGTCGGTTGCCTTATGGGCAAGGAAAATGTATAGAAGTTTATAACATGGGTTTTAACTCCTGAAGGTCGTTAGACATGGTGGTGACTAAAGATGAAGACAGCTTTGTAGATTCAAGTCTGGATAACAAAGCTGGATGGTCAAAGGTTATTGTAATGAATTTAATATTACATTTTGTATAAGAAATGTATTTATAGTGAGAGAGACTGCTTGAGCGGAGGAAGGAATGGTAACTGTGTCTGTCTTTCTGTTATCGGCCTGCTAGACCAAGCTGAAGAAAAATAATGATAATGAAACAAACCAACCCAGCTGACTTGTCTAAAAAATTAAATGAATAATGAACAAGACATGCTTTGAAAGTGGTTAAGAGACCATGTAAAATTAGATAGAAGCTACAGGAAAATGTGAAGTTTAAAATCTTATTTAAAATTTAAATCCTTTTAACGATGATATAAGGAAAGGGCAAACATTGAGAATGAGCAGTTAACATATGTGTGTCTAGTATGAGTGTGTGTGTGATGGTGACTGCACTTTATGTCTTGTATGTATTAGTTTGTGGTACTAATATTAGAACAGTATTGAAATTAGAACAGAACAGTTTTATCATTACAGATGGGTTAAGGCAAATGACAAATTTTAAAGAAGCCGATAATTCTGAGTGGAACGGTTGAAAAGACAATACAGAACATGGGACGAGCTTTAAGTTGATTGGAAATCAAGCTCTGTCTGGTAGTAATACTTTTGTCATGCAGGATGTCGATTTGAATTATGTTCTGGATCAGTTTAAGTATTTGTGTAAATTGGAATTGTGTAGTTGTAGATCACCATCTGGCATGGGCTGAGATAAATGAAAATGTTGTAGATTTGATGGCAACAACAAAAATGACATATTGGCTAAGTCAATTTCGAAGTATCAAGAGAGCCCTTAACATTTATGATAATTGTGAACAAAGGGGGAGAAATGATTGACTGACATTGACCAAGTCTGTACAGCACGACCTGACCTGATAGGGAAAATTGATGACTTTAGAAATGTTTGTGATGGCTGACTTGAGACCAAACAACAGGCCTGAAAAGCAGGATTCGCTGTGAGACTCAGGGACGTTGCCCTTCAAATACTTCGATAAGAAGATGAGATTGGGCTTTAAGTGAAGAATGTAATATTTTGTTTCAGAGGCAGAGAAGGATGTCTGGGCAAAATTTGGCTGAAGGACGCCGTTTGGGTTAGTGTTGATGGCAAACTTTATAAAAAACACTATGTTAAATGTTATGTTAAATTGATGCTCGAGTTGTGTCGTGCATCAAGAGGGAGATGGTATAACAATTGCCAAATATGGTTTACTTGGGTCCCAAACAAAATTTGCTGTCTGTACATGTATTTGCAGGACTGTTTCAACAGGAAACGCTAGGGCAGATGTGGCAGCACAGCAGACAAAAGAAACTACGTATTTTACTATCTGAAAATAACCTCGACATTTGTTTTTCTTTACAGAGCATGCAGACTTTTGGATACAGGGGAGAATGTCCCCTATAAAATGATGGCTATGGATGTATTTGGCTAACTATCCTGGCCTAGATTGTTATTGTGGCAGAAAGAAACAAGGCCACACCTGCGCAGGGCAAAACTTAAATTTTCCTTTTACAGAATGTCAGGATGGGTTGCAGAAAACAGAACTGATTCTGTTCCAAATGTATAAATATTGTTTTTCAGGGGAAAAGGACCCCGAGTGCTATTAAGTGAGCGAGAAATTATCCGGTGATAATGTTTCAGGTTGATTCCACAGGTCACACCAAAAGGGACGAGCGGCTAGACAAGCGGTCACTAACAAAATACTTAAGGTCTCCATTCACAGGTGAAAGCAGGCAAGAAATGGTTCACTCCAGTGGGGGTGCGGTCGTGATTTAAGGGAAAACCTTATAAGGATCAGAAAATGGTTGGAGAATGTGACACCTGGGTCCAAGCCTCTCACCTTAGACAACACCAACAGGCCACAACCATCCCATAGTCCATGGGGCGAACGAGATTATCAACACGCCTGGAGGAGGATGTGAACCAGCTAATGGTTTAAGAATGTGGTTTTGTGATTATTTTGAGGATTTGATTTGATTAAATCAAAATAGGGCTTAGTATTGATATACAGTAGATCAAAAGATTTGATTGGTCACTTATTCATTAGGAAATATTTAAGGAAAATGTTTTTGGGAAGAGAAGATCTATTAATTAATGTAAATTATAGGGATAATTGTTGAAGCTTATTAAGTAGAACCACAGCATGTTTGAATTAAAAGTATTGATTTGATTGGTGCAAATGTAGAAAATCTATTAATTTATGTGTAACAAGCAAAAAGACGGACCGTAATGGAGATATTAGAGTTAATTTTGAACAACTAATTTGGTTAGAGGAATGGGAAAAATTATAAGACTTCTCTGGTTAGATTTGTTAAACAGTGCGTTCAATAGAGCCTACTAAATTGAATTAGAAGTGAATGAGATATGGAGATGGGAGTAGATTAATGGAAAAGGCTTAATGATAGGAGTTAGGATTGTTATTCTGATAATTTTGTTATTCATGGGTGAATATGATTACAGTGACAGGTGAAACATGCTGTCTGTTCAATTGGTGAAAATGACAGTCTATCCCAAGGATGAACAAAATTATGTGACGATACAGGTAGCGGGAGCTACAGTGAGATATGTGTTAAATGTATGTTCTGTTTGTTTTTCTTCTATTTGTTTATTTTCTGAGAAAGATTAAGGGCAAAGATTTAAAGGGGGTTAAAAGCAGCAGTCATCCGTGTTACGAGATGGCGTACAAAGATAGGGTTTGAAACTGAGGGATTTTTTATTTTACTTTTATCTGGTTGTTTCCTTGCTATGTTATAACTACCTTTTCCTTACTGGCGTGACTGAGGGTCTGTTTACAGGAGCGCAGGAACAGTGATTTCTCGCTTAGCCCGGCGCAGTAAAATGTTTACTTGCTTGCTAAAATATTACGGGGCCTTTCCCCCACAAAAACAGCCTTATGCTTCTTCATTCTAAACTTTTCTTCACAGGTTCAAGGAGAGTGATCATTTATGCAAAAATCAGAGATGAAAAGTATAAGTGTGATGATATGACTTAAAATTTGTCTTATTGTTTATTATTGTGATTATGGGTAATCAGAATGATAAAAAGTGAGGAGTTGTGGTGGCAATTTTAATGATATTCATTGATCTTTAGTTAAATATAGATGATTCAAAGAATGTCACATGTGTGTTTCTCACTTGTAGTGAGAGGATTCTGTTTATGTACCTGGGGAGGCAGAAGAGGGAGACACTCCAGAGAACAGACGAACAAGGACCTCTGACCTAGATGTCAGAAGGCCATTTGGTGCAGGGGAGCTTAGTGGGCCAACTAGTGACGTCTATGGAAAACTACTGAGAGGAAGGCTCTGGGGGGAAGAAGGCCTTGAAACTAAGATAAAAGCTAGTTCAGTCTGTCTGGGGGGTGTGTCACTCTTCTGCACAGGGTAACAACTGTGTATTAGACTGCTCCTATTCTTGCAAGAATAAATACTTCTATTTTATATAATTTGACTCTGAGTGTCTCTTACGCAGTGATGTTTGTTTGAGAATTTTTGCCACAACAGTTGTTTCGGTACCACTTTACAATGAGGTCCCATTAATTAATATTAGTTGATGCATTAACTTCAATGAACAATAAATTTGTAACAGAATGTATTCCTCGCTGGAGGAAGCTGAGAGCGCTTGAAAATACTTCCTTATATATACACACACTCAAGTACAAATAAAAGGGAAAAAAACAGCAACATATATAGATGTATAGATATAGTAGTGTAAAATCATACTACTATGCAAAAATTGCTTTTTAAAACAAAGCAAATATGGCTGTGCTGACTTCTTTTCAGTCTTGCAGTCTCTCAGGTTGACTTTATTTCACTTGTTTACAGGGGCAGTGCACATTAATGAACAACATAAATGTAAATGTGCCAGATATGCATAAAAAAATCGTAGACCCTTGACAGAATGTTAAAAAGTCACCCTAAAAACCAAGCATCAACAAACACTCAAAAGAGAAAGAAGAAAAAAGAGGGGGGAAACCCCATTCACATTATCAAATTAAAAAAATACAAGTACATGATTCCACGTGGAAATCAAATACACTAACAGAAAATTTTGTCTAAACATATTGTGCTACATAAGAGGTAAGAAAAATAGTGACAGGAGAAAGCAAATAACAAATAACAATTATTACAAAGAAGCTAGAATTAAGATACTAATGTTGACAGTGCTGAGTAGTAAGTAACCACTTTTTTTTTTTAGATGAAACTTAATAATAATAAAATAATAATAATATGTTTATTTTATATAGCGCCTTTCAGAGTACCCAAGGTCGCTTTACAATAAAGTACAAATAAACATGACATAGAAACAATAAAATAAATTGAGATAGTGGTACATAAACATAGAAATCAAGGGAAACAAGTAGCAAAAAGATACGTTTTAAGGTGAGTTTTGAAATCGTGTAATGATGAAAGGTCGCGGATGTGTTGGGGAATAGAATTCCAGAGAGTTGGGGCAGCAGTACAAAAAGCCCTTCCACCAAATGATGATAGTTTGTGCCGTGGGATCGTTAAAAGACCGGTATCGGAGGATCTAAGTGTGCGAACTGGGGAGTAGGTATGGATGAGATCAGAAATATAGGTGGGGGCAAGACCATGGAGTGCTTTGAATGTGATAAGGAGTATCTTGTAGTTAATACGAAAACGTACTGGTAGCCAATGAAGTCTGCGTAAAATCGGAGTAATGTGGGAAGATTTCTTTGTGTATGTAAGGACCCTAGCTGCGGAGTTCTGAATGTATTGGATTTTATTTATAGATGAGTTGGGTAAGCCATAGAAAAGAGAATTGTAGTAATCAAGCCGTGATGTGATGAAAGCGTGAACCAAGGTTTCAGCATCGCTGATGTTCAGAAATGGACGTAAGCGTGCGATATTACGAAGGTGAAATAAAGCAGACTTAGTGAGAGAGGAAATGTGTGGAGGGAAGGAAAGAGATGAATCAAAGATTATACCAAGGTTTTTGACAGTAGTGGAAGGTTGAACCGAAACTCCAGCAATGTGAACATTTTCAACACAGAAACAGGATGTAAATCGAGGTGAGCCAATAAGAAGTAGATCTGTTTTATCAGTGTTTAGTTTGAGAAAATTACTTGTCATCCAAGCATTTATATCATCAATACAGGCTGATATGGAATTTGTGGGAAAAGGAGCATTGCGTTGTGAATGGATGTATAGTTGGGTGTCATCTGCGTAGCAATGGAATTTAAAGTCATGTTGACGGATGATGTTACCTAATGGGAGCATGTAGATGATGAAGAGAAGAGGCCCAAGAACAGAACCCTGGGGAACACCGTGCGGGACAGAGGCAGTAGTGGACTTAGCCTGGCGGATAGAGATGTAATGCTGACGATCAGACAGGTAGGAAGTTAACCAAGATAGGGCAGTTCCAGAAACACCAAGAGCAGAGAGTCGTGAGATGAGAATACTGTGAGAGATTGTGTCGAACGCAGAGGAAATATCTAGAAGAATTAGAATACTGGTGGAGCCGGAGTCAGTGGCCATAAGGAGATCATTGACAACCCTAAGAAGTGCTGTTTCAGTGCTGTGGAGAGTGCGGAAAGCGGATTGAAAACATTTATAGTGGTTGTTGGATGACATGTGTGTTTGAAGTTGGGCAGCGACCACTTTCTCAAGGAGTTTCGAAAGAATTGGTCATGTTGGTGGGGTCGAGGCCAGAACAGAACCAGTACTTAGTAGTTGGGAGATGAGAAGTGAAATCGGCAGAGAAATAACAGGTGCACATTTTTTAAGTAAAGTAGTAGGAGCTGGATCAAGATGACAGGAAGATGTGTTTGCTTTGTTGATTAGCTCAGAGATATAAGCAGGGGTTGGGGGGGCAAAATCAGTGAGAGTACCAGGAGTAAAAGCAGTGTCGAAGTCGTGTGTGTAGACAGGAGAGATCATGGATGGGAAATGATTGTGAATGCTATCAGTTTTATTTAAGAAGAAATGCAGGAATGACTCACAGAGGTCTGCTGAGTTACTAATGACAGGTGCAGGAGGGTTGGTGAGTTTATTGACTACTGAAAATAGTGCTTTAGGTCGAGAAGATGCATTATTGATAATAGTAGAGTAGTAACCAGAGCGTGCAGTGTTTATAGCAGATTTGTACAATTGGATATGGTCAGTGTAAGCAGTAAGGTGAACAGTCAAAAACTTAAAAGAACCATATCCAGTCTTCTAATTATTGAAGGGATGGAGTTCCATTCCCTTGCGGCTTTTACTGAAAATACAGAGCGTCTAAATTGACTTTTTCTGAGAGGAATAATACAGTCCCCTCTTTCTCCAGCCCTTGTGGACCGATGTGCAGTTGTTCTAACGCTAACATACAGTTTTAACAGGAGAGACAGGCTATGCATAGTCTTAAACATAAGACAAACATCTACATCAGATTATCCCAATTTATCAAATTGTATTTTTTTTGTATTGAGCAATGATGAAAATTAACTGATTTTTTTTATCAAGAATTTTTGTGATTGTTTATAAAGAGAGTCCAATGGTTTTAGAGTAGTGGTAACCTAATAATTTAGACATAAGACTTCTGTGGTTTACAGTGTCAAAAGTCTTTGTGAGGTCAAGAAACACCGCCCGACAACCCCACCTTTGTCTAAGAGAGACTTGACATTTCAGTCGAAGTTTGCTCTGAAGCCAAATTGCATTGGATGAACTAGTATGAAATGACCTAGTATTTAGATAATCAGTGATTTGCACAGCCATTCATTTCTCTGCAACCTTTGAGACTATTGGTAAAACACTAATAGGTCTGCAATTACTAACAGCACGAGAATCTCCACTTTTAGATGTAGCCACTACAGCAGATGATGACTTCCACGTGAACAGTTGATCATTTTGGTGATAGTTTTAACTAGTGACTCACTGAGCTCTTTGAGCATTACTACATCCATACCAAATATATCCTTTGCTCTGGATGGTTTAAGAGATGTAATGTTAAAAAAATGTCTAATTCATTGACTGCTTTTAAAGTAAATGCTTGTTCCACTGTATTACCTAGATATACTAATGTAAAAAAAAAAAAAAAACTTCAAATTTGAATAAAACCTACTATTTGAAGAGGGAAGACGATAAATTACAATTAATACAAGTGACCTTTGTGGTGATAGAATAAGATTCAGACCAATACATTCCAAACCCATACAATTTGACCAAGCGATTTCATTAGACTGGAAACCAGTTTTCACATAGATCATAACTCCACCCCCCTTAGAACCAACTCTATCTTTCTTATACAGTTTAAAAGCAGGTACTTCTAATGCTGCTGACGGGGAGTTTACATGAAGCCATGTCTCAGATAAACAAAGAAAATCTAAATTAGAGTCCAGTCAAAAGATGATGAATTTGATCACTTTTTGATATAATACTTTGTGTTCAAATGACCACCTGAGAGACCCTTTGGCTTAACTTTAGGATCCCAAATTGTTCTTGATTGATTTACTGTCCGAACGATCCCCTGTGTTGCCAGGCTGTGAGCTCTCTGGTGTGGCGGCTTGAGTTCCCTGTCGAGTTGAAGTTGGATTTCGGGCTTCGGGTCACGTCACGAGCTCAAGCCCTCCACCAAGGACAGCAAGTATGTTATTTCCTATCCAATACAAAGATTATATGAACATGTCAACTCATAAATGTTTTCACAGCAGAATTGAATTCTGTTTGCATCACTGATTCTGTTATTTTCCTGTTTAATATCATGAAGCTGCTTTGAAACAATCTGTACTGTCTAAAGCGCTATATAAATGAAGGTGACTAGACTATGACAACAACATTAAAATGAACTCTGTTCACTCCACAAATTTGAAAATAGATAAATGATAACAACAAATGATAATAATCCTACTCTGTCCGTCTGTTATACTTCCTCACACCTGAAATCACCGATCGAGTGAATCTCCTGAACTTCTCCAATCTACAAGAAGATCATTTTCTAATCCATTTATGATGTAACATCTGCTCTAACGTCGGCCGTTTAGTTGGATCCTTTGTAAGGCACTGGCTAATCAGATCACTGCATTCTGTACCAATATTAATAAGAAGAGAGCTGGTTAGTCATGATGAGCATGTGACTTGGCATCTAAACATGATTAATGTAAGGTAACATGTTCTTTATCTTTACTTCAAAGGTGAAGTATGCAGTTTCTGCATCAAAAAGAGCATATTTTCAAAAGACCTTGCATGCTTCACGCCTTCTCCCAACTCAAACATCACAAAGGCAACTCTTACTGGTTCAAAAAGATCTTACATAGAGTACTTCACCTTTAACTCTTTCTGTACAGAGCCTTTGCTTTATGTGTGCGTTTATCAAAGATATCAATATTATTCACTCACCTTTGGATAAGTTGGAGTTCCTAAATGTAACTTTGGCTTGTGTGATTTCCATTCTATTGCCAAAAGGAGAACATGCGTTCACCATCTCATATAACAACACTCCTAGAGCCCAGACATTTGTTGGGACGGCGTGGAATCTCGTATCTGTGAAGACTTCAGGTGGGCGGTAAGCCATTAATCCTGTAAGCAAGACATTTGCGCGTTGTTGAGCTTTTTTTTTCCCCAAAGTGTCAAATAATCAGTAAGTCACTACATTCAGGTTTCCACACTGCCAAAATGCTCACCAAGGTATATTCTGCTCTCGTAGCCGTCACTACTAAGTAGCTGACCGCAGCCAAAGTCTATCAGCTTGAGCTCTAACGTGTTTTTCTTCATCAGGAAGTTTTCCGCATGAACGTCATTATGAAAAACGCCATGTTCGATGCAGTGTTGCACTGCCAGCACAGCCTGTCTCATGATGACCCGTGCCGTTGGTTCATCCAGTTCAGGGTTACGGATGATGAAGTCCAGCAAGCTCTCGCAAGGTTCGGGGTACTCCATGACGAGAGTGAATTTTCGAGGGTGTTCAAACCACTCGTACAGCTGTATGACGTAGGGGCTTCTGGGTTCTTGCCTCATCATTAGCAGCAGCGCCACTTCTGTTACGAGAGGTTCGAGATGCCCAGGCTAGAGAAAAGTAGCAGACAGAAGATTAGCTGGGTACAGATCTCATTTTTTAATGTACTTTTCTTTGACCTCTGTAGATACAGAGCCTTTTCAGCTCAAAGTTATTTGGTGCTTCTAGGCTTATTTGTCTATAACATGTACAGCTAATGCTTCCTACATGTGTATTGACTACAGTAATCAGCACTTAAACAACTAAATACACATTCAGGTTTTAAACAACTTACAATATCAAGATAACGATTGTTGTCAGTCTTGCTGATCTGCTTGATGGCAACCTGCAAAAAAACAAAAACAAAAAATGTTTCATTAACAGTAACCGTATTCAGGCACCTGACCTTGCACTAGGTATTAAACCATCTGTAAATTGTATTTAAATGTGTTTTGCAAAAATGTTTGTACAGTTCGGTAATATTTACCTTTTTGCCATCAAATTTCCGTTTTCCCTCGTACACCCTGCCAAATCCCCCGGATCCAATCATCTTTCCTACCTTGAAGAGAGACGCAAAGGACCCTGAAAAACAGAAACAATATTATAAATATATGAGGTTGCTAGATCCTTTGAATTAATAATAAAAGGTTACACTTTATTTTAAGGTGACGTACTTACATTGTACTGACTCAGATAAGTATTGGGTAATATTAATTGACTACATGTACTTACTATAGAGTTACGGTTAGGGTTAGTTACTTGTAAGTATGCATAATTTACAGTTATTCCTATAGTAAGTAGATGATGTACTAACGTGTAACTACGTCACCTTAAAATAAAGTGTTACCGGTAGCACTTTATTTCACAGTCCTGTTCCCCATGTACATTCTATGTACTTATTAAAGTTATTACAATAACTGGGTAATAACTAGGTACGAACCTTCACCTAAACCTAACCTTAACCCCTGCAGATACCTTTAATGATATTAATATGGGGGGAATAATATTATTATTCTCAGAAAACAAGCCTTAAGATATTTTTAGTGGAAAACAAGACGACAATAACTGTTTAAAATAATGATCAAGAAATAATGACTGTGGATTTACCATTATTTGGCTTGACGGCTGAGTGATCTGGATCAGGCTCTGGGTCCAGATCTGGTGGAGGGACGAAAGGCTCCACAACATCCACAGCCCTGCTGTGACAACAGCAGCCGAAATGATGTTTCAGAGCCTTCCACGCGCTCCTGAGGAAATCACAAATTCCTTTCCTCTCCCTGTATTCTGTAGGTTTTTCTGAAATGAAGAAAAACAATTGAAAAGACAACTATTAGAAACATCTCTGACCTCAAATTAAACAATGACAAAATTACACATTTTACTGTTCGATTCGTATCTGTAATGTTACAAATCCAAGTAATGCAAATATTATACGACGGCCCTGCTTCTGCTTAATGCCTGCATAAATGTCCCAAAGTCTTATTACACAATATTAAGTATTAACATCCAGTTTTTTTTTTTTTTTCAATGTTTCAAAAATGTTTTTTCTTGCAAATGTTAAGGGAACATTCTGTTTTATAATTTTACCAACATTATGGAAACGTTCTTTTTACAAAAAGAACATTTTAGCTAAATTATGCTGAGCAACGGTAAATATGACTAGAGCTTAACCTGTTAAAAACTTGAAGCAGTCTTATGCACGAAATAGCAAAATCTCTATCAGTACACTTTACACCCCCCACTCTTATTTCAATCTCACCTGTTGAGCTCTTGTTCGCAGGAGACGGCTCCACGGCACCCTGAGCTGTTAGGCCATTGGAAGTCACTGTTGGCTCCACAGGAACTTGACCTGGCAACGGAGGACACATCATCTCTTGGAGGCTGTCAGACCCGGACAAACTCCAGTTGCCACAACTGTCCTGTTCACTTGGGCCGTCCGATCCGTCGCCACTCCACCTCCACTCAACGATGTACGTCCCTCTGCTGCTAAGACTCGACTCTCCGCCTCTCTGACTGGATCTGGAGCGGCCTGACACTGGAATATTTCAAACATCAAAAACAGTTTTTTTTTTTTTTTATAATATAAATAATCAATGTCAGTGGTCACTTGTTATAAGTATTTTGTTATAATAGAAGTGGACGCACATCCACCATCTGGGCTCTGCTGGCTGCCGCTCTGCCTCTTCCTCTTCCTGTGATCCTGACCTGTGAACACAGAACCAGAAAACTCAGAAGACAGAGGAGCTAAATCATCAGAACTGAAACTCCAAACCTCCAGACCAGCCGTCTGAGTGGAAGCAGCTCTCCTGGATCTGGAGCGGCCTGAGGCTGGAATATTTCAGACATCACATAGTTAGTAATGTTTTGATAATAATCAATAATGTTCAATGTCAGTCAATAATCAATAATGTAGTGGTCAGTTACAAAATGTTACTATATAGTTACTCAAAATTGAAAGGTTTATTTCACATGCAACAAGGAATCAAATACACGTGATCACTTGATCGCTGTGAAAATTGGCGGTTCAAATGGGTTATCTCGCACAAGTTTCTGCACATCAATTTAGTCCATCATCATAACATAACATACCATAAACAAATGAAAAACTAGAGCACTCACCTCCTCTTTCACTCGTGTGAGCCATCAATGTCCTCCTCCGACCTGCAATAGAAACAATACAAAATACAATACAAAAAAATAACACAGTACAACCCTCCTCCGAAATACTACCAAAATAAATCAAATAAATAAATAAAAATAAGAAATAAATAAAACAAAAATAATACAATTAAATACAAAATTAAATAAAACTACAAACTCCTAGTTTAACTCCCAGATAATAACAATTAGATTGAAGCGTCCCCAGAAATAAGATGAATATGAAAAAAAAAAAGTAAAAAAAATGGAAAGGATATATCCTCCGATCTGCTCCTCCTAGAATATAATCAGTTTTCTCTCAGGAATTCTCCGAATAGCTTCAAAATCGCAAGATCTGCACAGAAAATACTCGGCAAAAGTCTCTGAATTCGCCTCGTCTCTCGAGCAACAGATAGCGATGTTTGAGTGTAAACAAACACATTCATAACCAACATGCGTCGCTATAGCAACTAAAAGTCGAATCATCGATTGCACGCAGACCTGAAGTCGGCATCAATTAATTTACATATACTTGCAAAACACCCCGATGTACATGCGAAAATGTCATCAAAACAAATAAAACTATCCGGACATAAAAACAAAAGATGGAGTAGGCTACTTGCATGCTGACGATGAGACTTTTAAAGCCAGACACGCGCGCTTCTGAAAGGCTTGTTGTGTGTGAGAGAGAGAGTCGTGTGTGGCGTAATATATATCAGGGTCCGAAATTAACTTTTTGGCTCACCTGCCACGGGGACTGGTAGATGAAAAAAATCCACCAGCCAAGAATATTTTTTTACCGGCCAAAATAATAAACAGCCTTTTTGTGTCACATATAGCCTACATTAATTTATATATATTTAAACATTTTTGTCATTATATTTCTAGTCTATTATTTTCCATTTTTACTTTTATTTACACACATATTACACAATTTAGGCTACACACATTAAAATAATATTTTTGTGGTGGTGCCTATGAAAATAGTTCTGCACAAATTAAATGTATAATTGTATATTTAATAAAATATATGTAGTAATAATAATATATTATAATTATTTAAAAAAATATTTGGTTTTACTCTGCCTATTTTTTTTACTCCATTTACTCTGATTGATACGGGGTGCGTTTCCCGAAAGGATCGTTATCCAACTGGTAGCAATTCTCATTGAACTCTATTGGTAACGACGGAACTTGCGACCATAGTTGGCTAACGATTCTTTCGGGAAACGCACCCCAGATCAGTAACTGAAGGACTGGAAATATCAGTTGTTTTAACCATTCATTAAAATGAATCGGTTCAAAGGAGTCATTAGTTCGCGAATTGGACGTGTCATTATCGGACTGTGTAGGCTACGCGTTGTGAGATCATCCCGGCAGCTATGACATCCCACAAGATTTGTGTCAACACAGAAAACATTTCATCACTGAATAGTTTTTTTTTTCGTTTATTTAAAGTGTGGTTTATGTCAGCTGAATGTGCGGAACGCTTTTCAGAGAAGATAAGGTATTTTAGCACAATTCACCCCAGCGGTAATTCAGGAAAAAAAAAATCCGAATGCTCCACATGAAACTATGGTCTTCCGACCTTTTACCATCGTGTCGATGTATTTTGATTAATATGTGCTAGGGAGAGAGGGCAAGACAGCGCTTAGGAGACGATGAAGCCTTGTTTATACTTTCGCCTGGCTCCGAAGAGAAAAAGTGCGCGCGCGCGACCGGGGCTCTCTCTCTCTGCTCGTTCTTCAGTTGCGCACAGCAGTTCGTCTACATTACTCACCGATCAAATAAGACTATGGCAGGACAAATATTCGCTTTGGAGCAGGAGCATCGATAAAAGGACTCGTTAACGTCGAGGGCATACAATATCGATGGTTCATAAAACTTAACCGTTCCTCGAGTGGAACCGGTTTTCAATTCACATCCCGCAAACACAACAACTGCGTCATGTCCGTAGCCATCATGCCAGATATTGTATAACATTACAAAATGCAATTGTAATAAACATTTTATTACATTACTATTTTGGTATGAACATTCACCCGCCAGTGCGGCGGATAGCCTGATTTATAGGCCTAGAAATTGTGCTTTCCGCATCCCGTGAGATTGCCTTTATGTCGAAGCGGTATTAGTATGGAAGCTTGTTTCCGCCACAAAATAGGCTACAATAAAATTAAAACAGGCTTCCTGTCTGTCAATCATTTCAGGGCACGAACCCGAAAGCCGAGAGCGCAATAGAAGTTATATGAAACCGTAAACATACCAAAATGTCCTAAAAGAAATAAGAATACACACAAAAAAAAAAAAAAAAAAAAAAAAACAACAACAGCAAGACATCGGTAAAGCTTTTTCCTCGCTGGAGGAAGCTGAGAGCGCTTGAAAACAGACGCAGAACTCGCTTAGCTTGACAGGTAATGTTAGGCTCAATGTCGTTGTCACAAAGAAGTTTTCAATTCGGTGGCTAAATCTGGCAAAAGTTATAAAACAGTGCTTAACTTTGCCTGGGATCCTCACTGGCCACGTACAAACTGCAGGGATAGTTCGCCCTAAAATGGTCATCAAGTCATCATTTACTCACCCTGGTGTTGTTTTGATGCTGTATGCCCTTTTTTTTTTTTTCAAACCACAAAAGAGAAAAAAAAGTCCTGCTTGTCCATATAATGGCAGTGAATCAACCAGCATCAAAAAGCTGTGGCGGCTGTACCAATCAGACACAATTATTCACTATATTTAATAAATAGTCCAGCAAACCCCCTCACCCAACGTACGTCACAAGATTCCACTCCACGTACAGATATTGTTTCCCCTGCACAATAAATCTGCTCCCCTGTCTAGTGTCCCCGGAACATGAGTTGCCCTGATGGATGAAACCCGTGTGTGGCACCACACAATCAGCTATTTTGTTACTTATGCAATTGAAGGAACTTGTGCCTCTCTGGCTGTTGATAGAACAAACCACTGTAGAATTGTGTGTTTTCACTAAAACATGCTGTCGACAATATTTTGCTGCAGCATTTTAAACATGATTGCAATGACATTTCAGAGCTTCCATCTATCAGTGAATAAAAACAAGTGTTTCTCATACAAAGCTCCAGAAGTCTTGGAATATACAACATATATGGTCAAATGGAGGTGTGCCTTTTTGGAGCTTTCCAGACATGGTGACTATATATGAAAAGGCATTGAATGGAAAAGAGCTGCGTAACGATTCTTCACAATTGCCCTCCCAAAACTGTGTTCCACTGTAAAAACAGTGGTAGGCCTATATGACTTTGGAGTAAATATGGATGATAGAATTTGCTTTTGGGTAACTCTTCCAATAAGCTTCAAGATTGACCTAAATCTTTCTAATAACACAATAACAGCTTCTGTAAACGCTGATACATAAGAGGTAAAAGGAGAAACCAAAAAAAAAAAAAAAACAACCTTATACGAGTTTGGAACAACATAAGGGTTAATTAGTAAATAATGATGAAAATATATATTTTTTTAGAAATTTAGATTTTGTTTTTGGGTAGCTATGAGACCTGAATCTTTCTAATAATTCAAGAAATGAAATGAAAACAGAGGCTGACATTTTTGATTTTTTTTTATAAACAACCATGGAGAGGGCTGTCGTGCACCTAATTTTTATATTCTTTGAAAGCATTTATTTAAAGGGATCATGTCATACTTTTTTTTATAATCCCACTAAGATCCACTTAAAATGTTTGTCAAGATTTGTATTGAGCTGAATGATGACATCACTGTTTTCTGCAGAGCTGCTTTACAGCTGAATTAAACTCATTACATAATTGATGAACTTTACACAATTACTGAACTGAATCAACTATGAACTGACTGCAGCTGAATAATGACACTACTGTCTTAGAGCTGAATCTTAGAGAATTGAATTGTTTTTGCATCATTGAACATTATCTTCCAGTTTATCACTGTAAAGCTGCTTTGAAACAATCTGTATTAAATAGAGATGATTGTCTTAACTTTTAAAAACAAAACGTGCTTTTATTTGATTGTATTTCTGTACCTTTTATTATTAACAAGACATAGCTGCTTATACAAAGTAAGAGACCAATGACACATATACATATATATATATATATATATATATATATATATATATATATATATATATATATATATACACACACACTCAAGTACAAATAAAGGGGAGAAAAAAACAGCAACATATATAGATGTATAGATATAGTAGTGTAAAATCATACTACTATGCAAAAATTGCTTTTTAAAACAAAGCAAATATGGCTGTGCTGACTACTTTTCAGTCTTGCAGTCTCTCAGGTTGACTTTATTTCACTTGTTTACAGGGGCAGTGCACATTAATGAACAACATAAATGTAAATGTGCCAGATATGCATAAAAAAATCGTAGACCCTTGACAGAATGTTAAAAAGTCACCCTAAAAACCAAGCATCAACAAACACTCAAAAGAGAAAGAAGAAAAAAGAGGGGGGAAACCCCATTCACATTATCAAAATAAAAAAATACAAGTACATGATTCCACGTGGAAATCAAATACACTAACAGAAAATTTTGTCTAAACATATTGTGCTACATAAGAGGTAAGAAAAATAGTGACAGGAGAAAGCAAATAACAAATAACAATTATTACAAAGAAGCTAGAATTAAGATACTAATGTTGACAGTGCTGAGTAGTAAGTAACCACTTTTTTTTTTTAGATGAAACTTAATAATAATAAAATAATAATAATATGTTTATTTTATATAGCGCCTTTCAGAGTAAGGTCGCTTTACAATAAAGTACAAATAAACATGACATAGAAACAATAAAATAAATTGAGATAGTGGTACATAAACATAGAAATCAAGGGAAACAAGTAGCAAAAAGATACGTTTTAAGGTGAGTTTTGAAATCGTGTAATGATGAAAGGTCGCGGATGTGTTGGGGAATAGAATTCCAGAGAGTTGGGGCAGCAGTACAAAAAGCCCTTCCACCAAATGATGATAGTTTGTGCCGTGGGATCGTTAAAAGACCGGTATCGGAGGATCTAAGTGTGCGAACTGGGGAGTAGGTATGGATGAGATCAGAAATATAGGTGGGGGCAAGACCATGGAGTGCTTTGAATGTGATAAGGAGTATCTTGTAGTTAATACGAAAACGTACTGGTAGCCAATGAAGTCTGCGTAAAATCGGAGTAATGTGGGAAGATTTCTTTGTGTATGTAAGGACCCTAGCTGCGGAGTTCTGAATGTATTGGATTTTATTTATAGATGAGTTGGGTAAGCCATAGAAAAGAGAATTGTAGTAATCAAGCCGTGATGTGATGAAAGCGTGAACCAAGGTTTCGGCATCGCTGATGTTCAGAAATGGACGTAAGCGTGCGATATTACGAAGGTGAAATAAAGCAGACTTAGTGAGAGAGGAAATGTGTGGAGGGAAGGAAAGAGATGAATCAAAGATTATACCAAGGTTTTTGACAGTAGTGGAAGGTTGAACCGAAACTCCAGCAATGTGAACATTTTCAACACAGAAACAGGATGTAAATCGAGGTGAGCCAATAAGAAGTAGATCTGTTTTATCAGTGTTTAGTTTGAGAAAATTACTTGTCATCCAAGCATTTATATCATCAATACAGGCTGATATGGAATTTGTGGGAAAAGGAGCATTGCGTTGTGAATGGATGTATAGTTGGGTGTCATCTGCGTAGCAATGGAATTTAAAGTCATGTTGACGGATGATGTTACCTAATGGGAGCATGTAGATGATGAAGAGAAGAGGCCCAAGAACAGAACCCTGGGGAACACCGTGCGGGACAGAGGCAGTAGTGGACTTAGCCTGGCGGATAGAGATGTAATGCTGACGATCAGACAGGTAGGAAGTTAACCAAGATAGGGCAGTTCCAGAAACACCAAGAGCAGAGAGTCGTGAGATGAGAATACTGTGAGAGATTGTGTCGAACGCAGAGGAAATATCTAGAAGAATTAGAATACTGGTGGAGCCGGAGTCAGTGGCCATAAGGAGATCATTGACAACCCTAAGAAGTGCTGTTTCAGTGCTGTGGAGAGTGCGGAAAGCGGATTGAAAACATTCATAGTGGTTGTTGGATGACATGTGTGTTTGAAGTTGGGCAGCGACCACTTTCTCAAGGAGTTTCGAAAGAAATGGTAGATTTAAGATTGGGCTGTAATTGGTCATGTTGGTGGGGTCGAGGCCGGGTTTCTTTAGGACAGGAGTGACAGCAGCAGTTTTTAAATCTAGAGGAACAGAACCAGTACTTAGTAGTTGGGAGATGAGAAGTGAAATCGGCAGAGAAATAACAGGTGCACATTTTTTAAGTAAAGTAGTAGGAGCTGGATCAAGATGACAGGAAGATGTGTTTGCTTTGTTGATTAGCTCAGAGATATAAGCAGGGGTTGGGGGGGCAAAATCAGTGAGAGTACCAGGAGTAAAAGCAGTGTCGAAGTGCAGGAGGGTTGGTGAGTTTATTGACTACTGAAAATAGTGCTTTAGGTCGAGAAGATGCATTATTGATAATAGTAGAGTAGTAACCAGAGCGTGCAGTGTTTATAGCAGATTTGTACAATTGGATATGGTCAGTGTAAGCAGTAAGGTGAACAGTCAAAAACTTAAAAGAACCATATCCAGTCTTCTAATTATTGATGGGATGGAGTTCCATTCCCTTGCGGCTTTTACTGAAAATACAGAGCGTCTAAATTGACTTTTTCTGAGAGGAATAATACAGTCCCCTCTTTCTCCAGCCCTTGTGGACCGATGTGCAGTTGTTCTAACGCTAACATACAGTTTTAACAGGAGAGACAGGCTATGCATAGTCTTAAACATAAGACAAACATCTACATCAGATTATCCCAATTTATCAAATTGTATTTTTTTTGTATTGAGCAATGATGAAAATTAACTGATTTTTTTTATCAAGAATTTTTGTGATTGTTTATAAAGAGAGTCCAATGGTTTTAGAGTAGTGGTAACCTAATAATTTAGACATAAGACTTCTGTGGTTTACAGTGTCAAAAGTCTTTGTGAGGTCAAGAAACACCGCCCGACAACCCCACCTTTGTCTAAGAGAGACTTGACATTTTAATCGAAGTTTGCTCTGAAGCCAAATTGCATTGGATGAACTAGTATGAAATGACCTAGTATTTAGATAATCAGTGATTTGCACAGCCATTCATTTCTCTGCAACCTTTGAGACTATTGGTAAAACACTAATAGGTCTGCAATTACTAACAGCACGAGAATCTCCACTTTTAGATGTAGCCACTACAGCAGATGATGACTTCCACGTGAACAGTTGATCATTTTGGTGATAGTTTTAACTAGTGACTCACTGAGCTCTTTGAGCATTACTACATCCATACCAAATATATCCTTTGCTCTGGATGGTTTAAGAGATGTAATGTTAAAAAAATGTCTAATTCATTGACTGCTTTTAAAGTAAATGCTTGTTCCACTGTATTACCTAGATATACTAATGTAAAAAAAAAAAAAAAAACTTCAAATTTGAATAAAACCTACTATTTGAAGAGGGAAGACGATAAATTACAATTAATACAAGTGACCTTTGTGGTGATAGAATAAGATTCAGACCAATACATTCCAAACCCATACAATTTGACCAAGCGATTTCATTAGACTGGAAACCAGTTTTCACATAGATCATAACTCCACCCCCCTTAGAACCAACTCTATCTTTCTTATACAGTTTAAAAGCAGGTACTTCTAATGCTGCTGACGGGGAGTTTACATGAAGCCATGTCTCAGATAAACAAAGAAAATCTAAATTAGAGTCCAGTCAAAAGATGATGAATTTGATCACTTTTTGATATAATACTTTGTGTTCAAATGACCACCTGAGAGACCCTTTGGCTTAACTTTAGGATCCCAAATTGTTCTTGATTGATTTACTGTCCGAACGATCCCCTGTGTTGCCAGGCTGTGAGCTCTCTGATGTGGCGGCTTGAGTTCCCTGTCGAGTTGAAGTTGGATTTCGGGCTTCGGGTCACGTCACGAGCTCAAGCCCTCCACCAAGGACAGCAAGTATGCTATTTCCTATCCAATACAAAGATTATATGAACATGTCAACTCATAAATGTTTTCACAGCAGAATTGAATTCTGTTTGCATCACTGATTCTGTTATTTTCCTGTTTAATATCATGAAGCTGCTTTGAAACAATCTGTACTGTCTAAAGCGCTATATAAATGAAGGTGACTAGACTATGACAACAACATTAAAATGAACTCTGTTCACTCCACAAATTTGAAAATAGATAAATGATAACAACAAATGATAATAATCCTACTCTGTCCGTCTGTTATACTTCCTCACACCTGAAATCACCGATCGAGTGAATCTCCTGAACTTCTCCAATCTACAAGAAGATCATTTTCTAATCCATTTATGATGTAACATCTGCTCTAACGTCGGCCGTTTAGTTGGATCCTTTGTAAGGCACTGGCTAATCAGATCACTGCATTCTGTACCAATATTAATAAGAAGAGAGCTGGTTAGTCATGATGAGCATGTGACTTGGCATCTAAACATGATTAATGTAAGGTAACATGTTCTTTATCTTTACTTCAAAGGTGAAGTATGCAGTTTCTGCATCAAAAAGAGCATATTTTCAAAAGACCTTGCATGCTTCACGCCTTCTCCCAACTCAAACATCACAAAGGCAACTCTTACTGGTTCAAAAAGATCTTACATAGAGTACTTCACCTTTAACTCTTTCTGTACAGAGCCTTTGCTTTATGTGTGCGCTTATCAAAGATATCAATATTATTCACTCACCTTTGGATAAGTTGGAGTTCCTAAATGTAACTTTGGCTTGTGTGATTTCCATTCTATTGCCAAAAGGAGAACATGCGTTCACCATCTCATATAACAACACTCCTAGAGCCCAGACATTTGTTGGGACGGCGTGGAATCTCGTATCTGTGAAGACTTCAGGTGGGCGGTAAGCCATTAATCCTGTAAGCAAGACATTTGCGCGTTGTTGAGCTTTTTTTTTCCCCAAAGTGTCAAATAATCAGTAAGTCACTACATTCAGGTTTCCACACTGCCAAAATGCTCACCAAGGTATATTCTGCTCTCGTAGCCGTCACTACTAAGTAGCTGACCGCAGCCAAAGTCTATCAGCTTGAGCTCTAACGTGTTTTTCTTCATCAGGAAGTTTTCCGCATGAACGTCATTATGAAAAACGCCATGTTCGATGCAGTGTTGCACTGCCAGCACAGCCTGTCTCATGATGACCCGTGCCGTTGGTTCATCCAGTTCAGGGTTACGGATGATGAAGTCCAGCAAGCTCTCGCAAGGTTCGGGGTACTCCATGACGAGAGTGAATTTTCGAGGGTGTTCAAACCACTCGTACAGCTGTATGACGTAGGGGCTTCTGGGTTCTTGCCTCATCATTAGCAGCAGCGCCACTTCTGTTACGAGAGGTTCGGGATGCCCAGGCTAGAGAAAAGTAGCAGACAGAAGATTAGCTGGGTACAGATCTCATTTTTTAATGTACTTTTCTTTGACCTCTGTAGATACAGAGCCTTTTCAGCTCAAAGTTATTTGGTGCTTCTAGGCTTATTTGTCTATAACATGTACAGCTAATGCTTCCTACATGTGTATTGACTACAGTAATCAGCACTTAAACAACTAAATACACATTCAGGTTTTAAACAACTTACAATATCAAGATAACGATTGTTGTCAGTCTTGCTGATCTGCTTGATGGCAACCTGCAAAAAAACAAAAACAAAAAATGTTTCATTAACAGTAACCGTATTCAGGCACCTGACCTTGCACTAGGTATTAAACCATCTGTAAATTGTATTTAAATGTGTTTTGCAAAAATGTTTGTACAGTTCGGTAATATTTACCTTTTTGTCATCAAATTTCCGTTTTCCCTCGTACACCCTGCCAAATCCCCCGGATCCAATCATCTTTCCTACCTTGAAGAGAGACGCAAAGGACCCTGAAAAACAGAAACAATATTATAAATATATGAGGTTGCTAGATCCTTTGAATTAATAATAAAAGGTTACACTTTATTTTAAGGTGACGTACTTACATTGTACTGACTCAGATAAGTATTGGGTAATATTAATTGACTACATGTACTTACTATAGAGTTACGGTTAGGGTTAGTTACTTGTAAGTATGCATAATTTACAGTTATTCCTATAGTAAGTAGATGATGTACTAACGTGTAACTACGTCACCTTAAAATAAAGTGTTACCGGTAGCACTTTATTTCACAGTCCTGTTCCCCATGTACATTCTATGTACTTATTAAAGTTATTACAATAACTGGGTAATAACTAGGTACGAACCTTCACCTAAACCTAACCTTAACCCCTGCAGATACCTTTAATGATATTAATATGGGGGGAATAATATTATTATTCTCAGAAAACAAGCCTTAAGATATTTTTAGTGGAAAACTAGACGACAATAACTGTTTAAAATAATGATCAAGAAATAATGACTGTGGATTTACCATTATTTGGCTTGACGGCTGAGTGATCTGGATCAGGCTCTGGGTCCAGATCTGGTGGAGGGACGAAAGGCTCCACAACATCCACAGCCCTGCTGTGACAACAGCAGCCGAAATGATGTTTCAGAGCCTTCCACGCGCTCCTGAGGAAATCACAAATTCCTTTCCTCTCCCTGTATTCTGTAGGTTTTTCTGAAATGAAGAAAAACAATTGAAAAGACAACTATTAGAAACATCTCTGACCTCAAATTAAACAATGACAAAATTACACATTTTACTGTTCGATTCGTATCTGTAATGTTACAAATCCAAGTAATGCAAATATTATACGACGGCCCTGCTTCTGCTTAATGCCTGCATAAATGTCCCAAAGTCTTATTACACAATATTAAGTATTAACATCCAGGTTTTTTTTTTTTTTCAATGTTTCAAAAATGTTTTTTCTTGCAAATGTTAAGGGAACATTCTGTTTTATAATTTTACCAACATTATGGAAACGTTCTTTTTACAAAAATAACATTTTAGCTAAATTATGCTGAGCAACGGTAAATATGACTAGAGCTTAACCTGTTAAAAACTTGAAGCAGTCTTATGCACGAAATAGCAAAATCTCTATCAGTACACTTTACACCCCCCACTCTTATTTCAATCTCACCTGTTGAGCTCTTGTTCGCAGGAGACGGCTCCACGGCACCCTGAGCTGTTAGGCCATTGGAAGTCACTGTTGGCTCCACAGGAACTTGACCTGGCAACGGAGGACACATCATCTCTTGGAGGCTGTCAGACCCGGACAAACTCCAGTTGCCACAACTGTCCTGTTCACTTGGGCCGTCCGATCCGTCGCCACTCCACCTCCACTCAACGATGTACGTCCCTCTGCTGCTAAGACTCGACTCTCCGCCTCTCTGACTGGATCTGGAGCGGCCTGACACTGGAATATTTCAAACATCAAAAACAGTTTTTTTTTTTTTTATAATATAAATAATCAATGTCAGTGGTCACTTGTTATAAGTATTTTGTTATAATAGAAGTGGACGCACATCCACCATCTGGGCTCTGCTGGCTGCCGCTCTGCCTCTTCCTCTTCCTGTGATCCTGACCTGTGAACACAGAACCAGAAAACTCAGAAGACAGAGGAGCTAAATCATCAGAACTGAAACTCCAAACCTCCAGACCAGCCGTCTGAGTGGAAGCAGCTCTCCTGGATCTGGAGCGGCCTGAGGCTGGAATATTTCAGACATCACATAGTTAGTAATGTTTTGATAATAATCAATAATGTTCAATGTCAGTCAATAATCAATAATGTAGTGGTCAGTTACAAAATGTTACTATATAGTTACTCAAAATTGAAAGGTTTATTTCACATGCAACAAGGAATCAAATACACGTGATCACTTGATCGCTGTGAAAATTGGCGGTTCAAATGGGTTATCTCGCACAAGTTTCTGCACATCAATTTAGTCCATCATCATAACATAACATACCATAAACAAATGAAAAACTAGAGCACTCACCTCCTCTTTCACTCGTGTGAGCCATCAATGTCCTCCTCCAACCTGCAATAGAAACAATACAAAATACAATACAAAAAAATAACACAGTACAACCCTCCTCCGAAATACTACCAAAATAAATCAAATAAATAAATAAAAATAAGAAATAAATAAAACAAAAATAATACAATTAAATACAAAATTAAATAAAACTACAAACTCCTAGTTTAACTCCCAGATAATAACAATTAGATTGAAGGGTCCTCAGAAATAAGATGAATATAAAAAAAAAAATGGAAAGGATATATCCTCCGATCTGCTCCTCCTAGAATATAATCAGTTTTCTCTCAGGAATTCTCCGAATAGCTTCAAAATCGCAAGATCTGCACAGAAAATACTCGGCAAAAGTCTCTGAATTCGCCTCGTCTCTCGAGCAACAGATAGCGATGTTTGAGTGTAAACAAACACATTCATAACCAACATGCGTCGCTATAGCAACTAAAAGTCGAATCATCATTGCACGCAGACCTGAAGTCGGCATCAATTAATTTACATATACTTGCAAAACACCCCGATGTACATGCGAAAATGTCATCAAAACAAATAAAACTATCCGGACATAAAAACAAAAGATGGAGTAGGCTACTTGCATGCTGACGATGACTAGTGACTTTTAAAGCCAGACACGCGCGCTTCTGAAAGGCTTGTTGTGTGTGAGAGAGAGAGTCGTGTGTGGCGTAATATATATCAGGGTCCGAAATTAACTTTTTGGCTCACCTGCCACGGGGACTGGTAGATGAAAAAAATCCACCAGCCAAGCATATTTTTTTACCGGCCAAAATAATAAACAGCCTTTTTGTGTCACATATAGCCTACATTAATTTATATATATTTAAACATTTTTGTCATTATATTTCTACTCTATTATTTTCCATTTTTACTTTTATTTACACACATATTACACAATTTAGGCTACACACATTAAAATAATATTTTTGTGGTGGTGCCTATGAAAATAGTTCTGCACAAATTAAATGTATAACTGTATATTTAATAAAATATATGTAGTAATAATAATATATTATAATTATTTAAAAAAAATATTTGGTTTTACTCTGCCTATTTTTTTACTCCATTTACTCTGATTGATACGGGGTGCGTTTCCCGAAAGGATCGTTATCCAACTGGTAGCAATTCTCATTGAACTCTATTGGTAACGACGGAACTTGCGACCATAGTTGGCTAACGATTCTTTCGGGAAACGCACCCCAGATCAGTAACTGAAGGACTGGAAATATCAGTTGTTTTAACCATTCATTAAAATGAATCGGTTCAAAGGAGTCATTAGTTCGCGAATTGGACGTGTCATTATCGGACTGTGTAGGCTACGCGACGCGTTGTGAGATCATCCCGGCAGCTATGACATCCCACAAGATTTGTGTCAACACAGAAAACATTTCATCACTGAATAGTTTTTTTTTTTCGTTTATTTAAAGTGTGGTTTATGTCAGCTGAATGTGCGGAACGCTTTTCAGAGAAGATAAGGTATTTTAGCACAATTCACCCCAGCGGTAATTCAGGAAAAAAAAAATCCGAATGCTCCACATGAAACTATGGTCTTCCGACCTTTTACCATCGTGTCGATGTATTTTGATTAATATGTGCTAGGGAGAGAGGGCAAGACAGCGCTTAGGAGACGATGAAGCCTTGTTTATACTTTCGCCTGGCTCCGAAGAGAAAAAGTGCGCGCGCGCGACCGGGGCTCTCTCTCTCTGCTCGTTCTTCAGTTGCGCACAGCAGTTCGTCTACATTACTCACCGATCAAATAAGACTATGGCAGGACAAAAATTCGCTTTGGAGCAGGAGCATCGATAAAAGGACTCGTTAACGTCGAGGGCATACAATATCGATGGTTCATAAAACTTAACCGTTCCTCGAGTGGAACCGGTTTTCAATTCACATCCCGCAAACACAACAACTGCGTCATGTCCGTAGCCATCATGCCAGATATTTTATAACATTACAAAATGCAATTGTAATAAACATTTTATTACATTACTATTTTGGTATGAACATTCACCCGCCAGTGCGGCGGATAGCCTGATTTATAGGCCTAGAAATTGTGCTTTCCGCATCCCGTGAGATTGCCTTTATGTCGAAGCGGTATTAGTATGGAAGCTTGTTTCCGCCACAAAATACAATAAAATTAAAACAGGCTTCCTGTCTGTCAATCATTTCAGGGCACGAACCCGAAAGCCGAGAGCGCAATAGAAGTTATATGAAACCGTAAACATACCAAAATGTCCTAAAAGAAATAAGAATACACACAAAAAAACAACAAAAAAAAAAAAAAAAAACAACAGCAAGACATCGGTAAAGCTTTTTCCTCGCTGGAGGAAGCTGAGAGCGCTTGAAAACAGACGCAGAACTCGCTTAGCTTGACAGGTAATGTTAGGCTCAATGTCGTTGTCACCAGGCCCGTCGCCAAGGGGGGGCATTAGGGGGCCGTGCCCCCCCCCCAGATGACACAACGTGCCCCCCTAATCATATGGCCATTGAGCAAACTTACTATTGAGAGCAAAAAAACGTATCCACGTATTACATAACGAAATGTCGTCAGCAGCATTTAGCACACAGGTGCACTAATCTCTGTAACTTTAAATAACACATTCTCTTCAGAAATATGAAGATTAGTCGGAGCGTGTAAGGCTCTGCGCAAGTTCTTACCTTCCCCTGGCCAAGCGGGCTTGTCGAATTTTCTGATTCATTTGCCTGCTGAAAACAGCCTACTGTTTCCACGTTAAAAAAAGGTATTTTTTCTCAGAATTGCGTGATATAAAATCAAAATGGCAAGTTATGTCAGAGTTGAGTGATATAGCTACGGTCACATTTGCGTGTTATAAAGTCAGAATTGTGAATTGACACTTCGCAGGGAGCTTAATTGACAGGTGATCTGACCAATCATACTTCGCCATCCGCCATTTTGTCCGACAAAGCAGTCAGGAGAGTTAGTAGATTAACATGGGAGGATTTGAACTTGAAAAACGGAATGTACTGATGCCTTTCTGCGGTTAAAAAACATTCCTTGTTATGTTCATTCATGTTTATTTGATGCTATAAATGAACTAGAAGGATGAGATGATCGGATCACGAGCAGCTTTAACTGATGCTCTACAGCGATCTGTCACGACACATTAAAGAGCCACAAAACGGTATTTATTGTTTAAATTTCTTTTTTAAAAATTACCAAATTTGAAAGGTGAGACTTTGTTTAATATGTTTAATATCAAAAGTAACCTGGTCTGTCCTGTCTGTCAGCGTGTTGTCAGTCCGCGATGTATTTTTCACTGCGTGAGAACATGGTGTGTGTGTGTGAGAGCAGCGTAACGTTAGCTTGTCCGACATAACGACAGTAACTGGGGGGGCGGGTCTTTGCGAACGGTCAATTGAGAGAAATCCATGTGAGAATTGTGAGATAAAAAGTCGCAATTATCTTTACATTTTTTTTATTCCGTGGCGAAAACAAGCTTCCATATAGGCCTACTTCTGATTGCTTGTAGAGGGAAAAGCTGTCCATAAATGCTGGTCTAGGATCAGTTTTCTCCGTAATAAAAGAATATTGGCTAAACTCCGCTGTTTTGAGCGGTGAGTGGATTAGATATGCGCGCGTGCAAATCCTCTCGTTATAATAAGCAGTTAGGCTATGTAAATAAGGCATTATTGTGTATCAGCTTTACTGATAGCCTAGGAACTTTGTGAGATCGCGATGAAGTTGTATAACCGCTTTTTAAAGATAATAAAATAGGCGCTCTTTGCGAGCTTTCTGCCATGCCAAATCCTGCATATAGTCTAAAATGTTTTTAAAGGGGAAGCGCGTGTTGGTTCACCCTCCGGCTATGATCAGAAACTTAATATTTTGTGTTTTGGTGTTGTTTAAATATAGAATTTGGTCTATTTCAGTTATATTAGACTAAATAGGGGATGTTTTTGTGACTGTTTTGTAGATCATAAAAAGTGTGCCCCCCATGAAAATGAAATGCCCCCCCATTCTATATGTTCTGGCGACGGCCCTGGTTGTCACAAAGAAGTTTTCAATTCGGTGGCTAAATCTGGCAAAAGTTATAAAACAGTGCTTAACTTTGCCTGGGATCCTCACTGGCCACGTACAAACTGCAGGGATACTTCGCCCTAAAATGGTCATCAAGTCATCATTTACTCACCCTGGTGTTGTTTTGATGCTGTATGCCCCTTTTCTTTTTTTTTCAAACCACAAAAGAGAAAAAAAAGTCCTGCTTGTCCATATAATGGCAGTGAATCAACCAGCATCAAAAAGCTGTGGCGGCTGTACCAATCAGACACAATTATTCACTATATTTAATAAATAGTCCAGCAAACCCCCTCACCCAACGTACGTCACAAGATTCCACTCCACGTACAGATATTGTTTCCCCTGCACAATAAATCTGCTCCCCTGTCTAGTGTCCCCGGAACATGAGTTGCCCTGATGGATGAAAGCCGTGTGTGGCACCACACAATCAGCTATTTTGTTACTTATGCAATTGAAGGAACTTGTGCCTCTCTGGCTGTTGATAGAACAAACCACTGTAGAATTGTGTGTTTTCACTAAAACATGCTGTCGACAATATTTTGCTGCAGCATTTTAAACATGATTGCAATGACATTTCAGAGCTTCCATCTATCAGTGAATAAAAACAAGTGTTTCTCATACAAAGCTCCAGAAGTCTTGGAATATACAACATATATGGTCAAATGGAGGTGACGCGTATGCCTTTTTGGAGCTTTCCAGACATGGTGACTATATATGAAAAGGCATTGAATGGAAAAGAGCTGCGTAACGATTCTTCACAATTGCCCTCCCAAAACTGTGTTCCACTGTAAAAATAGTGGTAGGCCTATATGACTTTGGAGTAAATATGGATGATAGAATTTGCTTTTGGGTAACTCTTCCAATAAGCTTCAAGATTGACCTAAATCTTTCTAATAACACAATAACAGCTTCTGTAAACGCTGATACATAAGAGGTAAAAGGAGAAACCAAAAAAAACAAAAAAACAACCTTATACGAGTTTGGAACAACATAAGGGTTAATTAGTAAATAATGATGAAAATATATATTTTTTTAGAAATTTAGATTTTGTTTTTGGGTAGCTATGAGACCTGAATCTTTCTAATAATTCAAGAAATGAAATGAAAACAGAGGCTGACATTTTTGATTTTTTTTTTATAAACAACCATGGAGAGGGCTGTCGTGCACCTAATTTTTATATTCTTTGAAAGCATTTATTTAAAGGGATCATGTCATACTTTTTTTTATAATCCCACTAAGATCCACTTAAAATGTTTGTCAAGATTTGTATTGAGCTGAATGATGACATCACTGTTTTCTGCAGAGCTGCTTTACAGCTGAATTAAACTCATTACATAATTGATGAACTTTACACAATTACTGAACTGAATCAACTATGAACTGACTGCAGCTGAATAATGACACTACTGTCTTAGAGCTGAATCTTAGAGAATTGAATTGTTTTTGCATCATTGAACATTATCTTCCAGTTTATCACTGTAAAGCTGCTTTGAAACAATCTGTATTAAATAGAGATGATTGTCTTAACTTTTAAAAACAAAACGTGCTTTTATTTGATTGTATTTCTGTACCTTTTATTATTAACAAGACATAGCTGCTTATACAAAGTAAGAGACCAATGACACATATACATATATATATATATATATATATATATATATATATATATATATATATATATATATATATATATATATATACACACTCAAGTACAAATAAAGGGGAGAAAAAAACAGCAACATATATAGATGTATAGATATAGTAGTGTAAAATCATACTACTATGCAAAAATTGCTTTTTAAAACAAAGCAAATATGGCTGTGCTGACTTCTTTTCAGTCTTGCAGTCTCTCAGGTTGACTTTATTTCACTTGTTTACAGGGGCAGTGCACATTAATGAACAACATAAATGTAAATGTGCCAGATATGCATAAAAAAACCGTAGACCCTTGACAGAATGTTAAAAAGTCACCCTAAAAACCAAGCATCAACAAACACTCAAAAGAGAAAGAAGAAAAAAGAGGGGGGAAACCCCATTCACATTATCAAATTAAAAAAATACAAGTACATGATTCCACGTGGAAATCAAATACACTAACAGAAAATTTTGTCTAAACATATTGTGCTACATAAGAGGTAAGAAAAATAGTGACAGGAGAAAGCAAATAACAAATAACAATTATTACAAAGAAGCTAGAATTAAGATACTAATGTTGACAGTGCTGAGTAGTAAGTAACCACTTTTTTTTTTAGATGAAACTTAATAATAATAAAATAATAATAATATGTTTATTTTATATAGCGCCTTTCAGAGTACCCAAGGTCGCTTTACAATAAAGTACAAATAAACATGACATAGAAACAATAAAATAAATTGAGATAGTGGTACATAAACATAGAAATCAAGGGAAACAAGTAGCAAAAAGATACGTTTTAAGGTGAGTTTTGAAATCGTGTAATGATGAAAGGTCGCGGATGTGTTGGGGAATAGAATTCCAGAGAGTTGGGGCAGCAGTACAAAAAGCCCTTCCACCAAATGATGATAGTTTGTGCCGTGGGATCGTTAAAAGACCGGTATCGGAGGATCTAAGTGTGCGAACTGGGGAGTAGGTATGGATGAGATCAGAAATATAGGTGGGGGCAAGACCATGGAGTGCTTTGAATGTGATAAGGAGTATCTTGTAGTTAATACGAAAACGTACTGGTAGCCAATGAAGTCTGCGTAAAATCGGAGTAATGTGGGAAGATTTCTTTGTGTATGTAAGGACCCTAGCTGCGGAGTTCTGAATGTATTGGATTTTATTTATAGATGAGTTGGGTAAGCCATAGAAAAGAGAATTGCAGTAATCAAGCCGTGATGTGATGAAAGCGTGAACCAAGGTTTCAGCATCGCTGATGTTCAGAAATGGACGTAAGCGTGCGATATTACGAAGGTGAAATAAAGCAGACTTAGTGAGAGAGGAAATGTGTGGAGGGAAGGAAAGAGATGAATCAAAGATTATACCAAGGTTTTTGACAGTAGTGGAAGGTTGAACCGAAACTCCAGCAATGTGAACATTTTCAACACAGAAACAGGATGTAAATCGAGGTGAGCCAATAAGAAGTAGATCTGTTTTATCAGTGTTTAGTTTGAGAAAATTACTTGTCATCCAAGCATTTATATCATCAATACAGGCTGATATGGAATTTGTGGGAAAAGGAGCATTGCGTTGTGAATGGATGTATAGTTGGGTGTCATCTGCGTAGCAATGGAATTTAAAGTCATGTTGACGGATGATGTTACCTAATGGGAGCATGTAGATGATGAAGAGAAGAGGCCCAAGAACAGAACCCTGGGGAACACCGTGCGGGACAGAGGCAGTAGTGGACTTAGCCTGGCGGATAGAGATGTAATGCTGACGATCAGACAGGTAGGAAGTTAACCAAGATAGGGCAGTTCCAGAAACACCAAGAGCAGAGAGTCGTGAGATGAGAATACTGTGAGAGATTGTGTCGAACGCAGAGGAAATATCTAGAAGAATTAGAATACTGGTGGAGCCGGAGTCAGTGGCCATAAGGAGATCATTGACAACCCTAAGAAGTGCTGTTTCAGTGCTGTGGAGAGTGCGGAAAGCGGATTGAAAACATTTATAGTGGTTGTTGGATGACATGTGTGTTTGAAGTTGGGCAGCGACCACTTTCTCAAGGAGTTTCGAAAGAATTGGTCATGTTGGTGGGGTCGAGGCCAGAACAGAACCAGTACTTAGTAGTTGGGAGATGAGAAGTGAAATCGGCAGAGAAATAACAGGTGCACATTTTTTAAGTAAAGTAGTAGGAGCTGGATCAAGATGATAGGAAGATGTGTTTGCTTTGTTGATTAGCTCAGAGATATAAGCAGGGGTTGGGGGGGCAAAATCAGTGAGAGTACCAGGAGTAAAAGCAGTGTCGAAGTCGTGTGTGTAGACAGGAGAGATCATGGATGGGAAATGATTGTGAATCCTATCAGTTTTATTTAAGAAGAAATGCAGGAATGACTCACAGAGGTCTGGTGAGTTACTAATGACAGGTGCAGGAGGGTTGGTGAGTTTATTGACTACTGAAAATAGTGCTTTAGGTCGAGAAGATGCATTATTGATAATAGTAGAGTAGTAATCAGAGCGTGCAGTGTTTATAGCAGATTTGTACAATTGGATATGGTCAGTGTAAGCAGTAAGGTGAACAGTCAAAAACTTAAAAGAACCATATCCAGTCTTCTAATTATTGATGGGATGGAGTTCCATTCCCTTGCGGCTTTTACTGAAAATACAGAGCGTCTAAATTGACTTTTTCTGAGAGGAATAATACAGTCCCCTCTTTCTCCAGCCCTTGTGGACCGATGTGCAGTTGTTCTAACGCTAACATACAGTTTTAACAGGAGAGACAGGCTATGCATAGTCTTAAACATAAGACAAACATCTACATCAGATTATCCCAATTTATCAAATTGTTTTTTTTTTGTATTGAGCAATGATGAAAATTAACTGATTTTTTTTTATCAGAAAGCCGATTTATTTTTGTGATTGTTTATAAAGAGAGTCCAATGGTTTTAGAGTAGTGGTAACCTAATAATTTAGACATAAGACTTCTGTGGTTTACAGTGTCAAAAGTCTTTGTGAGGTCAAGAAACACCGCCCGACAACCCCACCTTTGTCTAAGAGAGACTTGACATTTTAATCGAAGTTTGCTCTGAAGCCAAATTGCATTGGATGAACTAGTATGAAATGACCTAGTATTTAGATAATCAGTGATTTGCACAGCCATTCATTTCTCTGCAACCTTTGAGACTATTGGTAAAACACTAATAGGTCTGCAATTACTAACAGCACGAGAATCTCCACTTTTAGATGTAGCCACTACAGCAGATGATGACTTCCACGTGAACAGTTGATCATTTTGGTGATAGTTTTAACTAGTGACTCACTGAGCTCTTTGAGCATTACTACATCCATACCAAATATATCCTTTGCTCTGGATGGTTTAAGAGATGTAATGATAAAAAAATGTCTAATTCATTGACTGCTTTTAAAGTAAATGCTTGTTCCACTGTATTACCTAGATATACTAATGTAAAAAAAAAAAAAAACTTCAAATTTGAATAAAACCTACTATTTGAAGAGGGAAGACGATAAATTACAATTAATACAAGTGACCTTTGTGGTGATAGAATAAGATTCAGACCAATACATTCCAAACCCATACAATTTGACCAAGCGATTTCATTAGACTGGAAACCAGTTTTCACATAGATCATAACTCCACCCCCCTTAGAACCAACTCTATCTTTCTTATACAGTTTAAAAGCAGGTACTTCTAATGCTGCTGATGGGGAGTTTACATGAAGCCATGTCTCAGATAAACAAAGAAAATCTAAATTAGAGTCCAGTCAAAAGGTGATGAATTTGATCACTTTTTGATATAATACTTTGTGTTCAAATGACCACCTGAGAGACCCTTTGGCTTAACTTTAGGATCCCAAATTGTTCTTGATTGATTTACTGTCCGAACGATCCCCTGTGTTGCCAGGCTGTGAGCTCTCTGGTGTGGCGGCTTGAGTTCCCTGTCGAGTTGAAGTTGGATTTCGGGCTTCGGGTCACGTCACGAGCTCAAGCCCTCCACCAAGGACAGCAAGTATGTTATTTCCTATCCAATACAAAGATTATATGAACATGTCAACTCATAAATGTTTTCACAGCAGAATTGAATTCTGTTTGCATCACTGATTCTGTTATTTTCCTGTTTAATATCATGAAGCTGCTTTGAAACAATCTGTACTGTCTAAAGCGCTATATAAATGAAGGTGACTAGACTATGACAACAACATTAAAATGAACTCTGTTCACTCCACAAATTTGAAAATAGATACATGATAACAACAAATGATAATAATCCTACTCTGTCCGTCTGTTATACTTCCTCACACCTGAAATCACCGATCGAGTGAATCTCCTGAACTTCTCCAATCTACAAGAAGATCATTTTCTAATCCATTTATGATGTAACATCTGCTCTAACGTCGGCCGTTTAGTTGGATCCTTTGTAAGGCACTGGCTAATCAGATCACTGCATTCTGTACCAATATTAATAAGAAGAGAGCTGGTTAGTCATGATGAGCATGTGACTTGGCATCTAAACATGATTAATGTAAGGTAACATGTTCTTTATCTTTACTTCAAAGGTGAAGTATGCAGTTTCTGCATCAAAAAGAGCATATTTTCAAAAGACCTTGCATGCTTCACGCCTTCTCCCAACTCAAACATCACAAAGGCAACTCGTACTGGTTCAAAAAGATCTTACATAGAGTACTTCACCTTTAACTCTTTCTGTACAGAGCCTTTGCTTTATGTGTGCGTTTATCAAAGATATCAATATTATTCACTCACCTTTGGATAAGTTGGAGTTCCTAAATGTAACTTTGGCTTGTGTGATTTCCATTCTATTGCCAAAAGGAGAACATGCGTTCACCATCTCATATAACAACACTCCTAGAGCCCAGACATTTGTTGGGACGGCGTGGAATCTCGTATCTGTGAAGACTTCAGGTGGGCGGTAAGCCATTAATCCTGTAAGCAAGACATTTGCGCGTTGTTGAGCTTTTTTGTTCCCCAAAGTGTCAAATAATCAGTAAGTCACTACATTCAGGTTTCCACACTGCCAAAATGCTCACCAAGGTATATTCTGCTCTCGTAGCCGTCACTACTAAGTAGCTGACCGCAGCCAAAGTCTATCAGCTTGAGCTCTAACGTGTTTTTCTTCATCAGGAAGTTTTCCGCATGAACGTCATTATGAAAAACGCCATGTTCGATGCAGTGTTGCACTGCCAGCACAGCCTGTCTCATGATGACCCGTGCCGTTGGTTCATCCAGTTCAGGGTTACGGATGATGAAGTCCAGCAAGCTCTCGCAAGGTTCGGGGTACTCCATGACGAGAGTGAATTTTCGAGGGTGTTCAAACCACTCGTACAGCTGTATGACGTAGGGGCTTCTGGGTTCTTGCCTCATCATTAGCAGCAGCGCCACTTCTGTTACGAGAGGTTCGAGATGCCCAGGCTAGAGAAAAGTAGCAGACAGAAGATTAGCTGGGTACAGATCTCATTTTTTAATGTACTTTTCTTTGACCTCTGTAGATACAGAGCCTTTTCAGCTCAAAGTTATTTGGTGCTTCTAGGCTTATTTGTCTATAACATGTACAGCTAATGCTTCCTACATGTGTATTGACTACAGTAATCAGCACTTAAACAACTAAATACACATTCAGGTTTTAAACAACTTACAATATCAAGATAACGATTGTTGTCAGTCTTGCTGATCTGCTTGATGGCAAAAAAACAAAAACAAAAAATGTTTCATTAACAGTAACCGTATTCAGGCACCTGACCTTGCACTAGGTATTAAACCATCTGTAAATTGTATTTAAATGTGTTTTGCAAAAATGTTTGTACAGTTCGGTAATATTTACCTTTTTGCCATCAAATTTCCGTTTTCCCTCGTACACCCTGCCAAATCCCCCGGATCCAATCATCTTTCCTACCTTGAAGAGAGACGCAAAGGACCCTGAAAAACAGAAACAATATTATAAATATATGAGGTTGCTAGATCCTTTGAATTAATAATAAAAGGTTACACTTTATTTTAAGGTGACGTACTTACATTGTACTGACTCAGATAAGTATTGGGTAATATTAATTGACTACATGTACTTACTATAGAGTTACGGTTAGGGTTAGTTACTTGTAAGTATGCATAATTTACAGTTATTCCTATAGTAAGTAGATGATGTACTAACTTGTAACTACGTCACCTTAAAATAAAGTGTTACCGGTAGCACTTTATTTCACAGTCCTGTTCCCCATGTACATTCTATGTACTTATTAAAGTTATTACAATAACTGGGTAATAACTAGGTACGAACCTTCACCTAAACCTAACCTTAACCCCTGCAGATACCTTTAATGATATTAATATGGGGGGAATAATATTATTATTCTCAGAAAACAAGCCTTAAGATATTTTTAGTGGAAAACAAGACGACAATAACTGTTTAAAATAATGATCAAGAAATAATGACTGTGGATTTACCATTATTTGGCTTGACGGCTGAGTGATCTGGATCAGGCTCTGGGTCCAGATCTGGTGGAGGGACGAAAGGCTCCACAACATCCACAGCCCTGCTGTGACAACAGCAGCCGAAATGATGTTTCAGAGCCTTCCACGCGCTCCTGAGGAAATCACAAATTCCTTTCCTCTCCCTGTATTCTGTAGGTTTTTCTGAAATGAAGAAAAACAATTGAAAAGACAACTATTAGAAACATCTCTGACCTCAAATTAAACAATGACAAAATTACACATTTTACTGTTCGATTCGTATCTGTAATGTTACAAATCCAAGTAATGCAAATATTATACGACGGCCCTGCTTCTGCTTAATGCCTGCATAAATGTCCCAAAGTCTTATTACACAATATTAAGTATTAACATCCAGGTTTTTTTTTTTTTTTCAATGTTTCAAAAATGTTTTTTCTTGCAAATGTTAAGGGAACATTCTGTTTCATAATTTTATCAACATTATGGAAACGTTCTTTTTACAAAAAGAACATTTTAGCTAAATTATGCTGAGCAACGGTAAATATGACTAGAGCTTAACCTGTTAAAAACTTGAAGCAGTCTTATGCACGAAATAGCAAAATCTCTATCAGTACACTTTACACCCCCCACTCTTATTTCAATCTCACCTGTTGAGCTCTTGTTCGCAGGAGACGGCTCCACGGCACCCTGAGCTGTTAGGCCATTGGAAGTCACTGTTGGCTCCACAGGAACTTGACCTGGCAACGGAGGACACATCATCTCTTGGAGGCTGTCAGACCCGGACAAACTCCAGTTGCCACAACTGTCCTGTTCACTTGGGCCGTCCGATCCGTCGCCACTCCACCTCCACTCAACGATGTACGTCCCTCTGCTGCTAAGACTCGACTCTCCGCCTCTCTGACTGGATCTGGAGCGGCCTGACACTGGAATATTTCAAACATCAAAAACAGTTTTTTTTTTTTTTTATAATATAAATAATCAATGTCAGTGGTCACTTGTTATAAGTATTTTGTTATAATAGAAGTGGACGCACATCCACCATCTGGGCTCTGCTGGCTGCCGCTCTGCCTCTTCCTCTTCCTGTGATCCTGACCTGTGAACACAGAACCAGAAAACTCAGAAGACAGAGGAGCTAAATCATCAGAACTGAAACTCCAAACCTCCAGACCAGCCGTCTGAGTGGAAGCAGCTCTCCTGGATCTGGAGCGGCCTGAGGCTGGAATATTTCAGACATCACATAGTTAGTAATGTTTTGATAATAATCAATAATGTTCAATGTCAGTCAATAATCAATAATGTAGTGGTCAGTTACAAAATGTTACTATATAGTTACTCAAAATTGAAAGGTTTATTTCACATGCAACAAGGAATCAAATACACGTGATCACTTGATCGCTGTGAAAATTGGCGGTTCAAATGGGTTATCTCGCACAAGTTTCTGCACATCAATTTAGTCCATCATCATAACATAACATACCATAAACAAATGAAAAACTAGAGCACTCACCTCCTCTTTCACTCGTGTGAGCCATCAATGTCCTCCTCCAACCTGCAATAGAAACAATACAAAATACAATACAAAAAAATAACACAGTACAACCCTCCTCCGAAATACTACCAAAATAAATCAAATAAATAAATAAAAATAAGAAATAAATAAAACAAAAATCATACAATTAAATAAAACTACAAACTCCTAGTTTAACTCCCAGATAATAACAATTAGATTGAAGCGTCCTCAGAAATAAGATGAATATGAAAAAAAAAGTAAAAAAAATGGAAAGAATATATCCTCCGATCTGCTCCTCCTAGAATATAATCAGTTTTCTCTCAGGAATTCTCCGAATAGCTTCAAAATCGCAAGATCTGCACAGAAAATACTCGGCAAAAGTCTCTGAATTCGCCTCGTCTCTCGAGCAACAGATAGCGATGTTTGAGTGTAAACAAACACATTCATAACCAACATGCGTCGCTATAGCAACTAAACGTCGAATCATCATTGCACGCAGACCTGAAGTCGGCATCAATTAATTTACATATACTTGCATAGTTATATATTTGCAAAAATGTCAGTCATCAAAACAAATAAAACACGAATACAAAAGATGAAGTATTTGCATGCTGATGCATTTGCAATGACGTTTAAAGAAGCGGGGGAGAGGTCGTGTTTGGCTTACTCAGCGTATAAAGGTACCAGACGTCCCCGTTTTCCGGGGACACAGGCCCGGTTTTTGGTGTTTTACTATGGATATGAGCGGACTTTTGACTTGAGCTCGGCGAATTCTAAGGCCCCCCCCCCCCCCCCCCCCCCCCCCGCCGCGGGCCCTGGGTACTCGGTACCCCCTTTTCCCCCCGCTACCACGCCCCTGAGTGTAGTTCTACCACACGTACATTTACTTTTACATTTACTACGTTTTTTACACTCAGAAACGTATAATACTGACGTATTTACAGCACTAAAACGTAAAATATTTACGTATTGACAGCACAAAAACGTAAATTATTTACGTATGGACTCTACCGACGTACAAATTTGTACCTGTTCCTATGCTTATTAAAATCGTGGCAAAATGTTTTGACTCTATTGCTTTCAACTGTCTTATCAATTACGTTTTCAGTCGCATTTATTAAATGCAGTTTAACGTTACTCATTTAAGAAATAATAACATTTCACTCTGTTCGTGCCTTCTGCTGCAAACTCGTTTCAGAGGATTAGCCTAAGTTAACTTACATTGTGTTAAACAAGACTACACTTTAAACCCTTTAAAATAACATTACCTTCTTCATTTTTTAACCATTTTGTAATATAGTTTATTTACCGTGAGACACAAAATGCGTTTTCTCCTATAGAACCATAATACACCAAAACACAACAGAAATAATATAAATTCTATAAATAATATAAAAGAATACATTCACAAAAGACATACATTTTATTAGCTTGATGTAATCCAAATCTTTAGAATCCATACGTTTGCAAGAAACAGATCCAAATTGGTCCGTGTAACGCTTCACAATTCAATTTTCAGACCATACAATGCAAATGAAAAACTGAAACCAGACATTCATTTTTCTTGTTTTTCCAGTTACATTATCAATGGATAGTTGCCTTTTTCTCTCGTTTTTTTTTTTTTTTCAATTTTCCTTGTGCTAAATTGTGACTTCAAAAACAAACATTTGAATTAATGAAATCGAACTGATTTTCTGGTTTTCTAATTTTCGTCTTGTAATTTGCGCCGTGGGCGGTACCATTAGCACGGGGGTGTGGCCGTGGACTAACTTTACTATCATTTCATTGATGCAACTGCTTTATTTACACTGCATGCACGTTGAGGAGAAGTTTAAAAGACGGAACACAGGACGACATTTTTCACCCGAGGTGACAGTTTTGATTGATAATAACTGCACTGTTAACCCTTAAAAAAGGTCCAAATTCTGACAATATCATGCCATTTTCCATTAAAACAGTGTTGCCAGTAATTTACCGTAAAAAAAATCTGGTAAGGTCTAACAGTGCTAAATGTAGAATTCAGGTCTGCCAATTGAGAGTAGTGGGAGAAACGGTGGCCTGGCTATTCGCCCGCTGCCCCGCTGGGTTGTATCTAGGCTAGCTTACTTATACATCTGATCATCACAAAGAGTTTTTTTTATTACACTATTTTACTTTAAGATAATGCTTTTACTTTCAACCTTTTTTGGGCATAGTTTACTGCAGGAAGTATTATTTCACATGACTTTAATTTTACTTTATTGACATTGTCATTTCCGATATATTTGATTATGGTTTTCAGTATTTCTATTCATTAAAAATAAACAAGTTCTGATTTGCAAATGGGCTTACTGCACTAATTATTATTATTATTATTTTTTTGTTAACTTTGAGTGGCTAATTTTTCTTTTCTTGTATAGACTGTCTTAGTGTTTTTGTATGATTTAATAGCTTTTCTACCATAGGTGTTAGCTTTGCTACCAGTGGTGTTGCTAGCTTTCCGTGTTTAATATACAGGTGGGGGATTTATTATTTAAAAAATAATGATAATCGAGTTACGTTTTTAAAAGCGATTTAAAGGATTAAGAATGGTAAAACGTATAGGTCTAATTGTAGTTAAGTAATCTATTTAACGTATTTGCAAATAATTTAAGCAATACTGTTTTAATGGAAAATGGTATATTGCCAGAATTTGGACCTTTTTTACAGCAAGGGTTAACAGTGCAGTTTATCAATAAAAACTGTCACCTCGGGTGAAAAATGTCGTCCTGTGTTCCGTCTTTTAAACTTCTCCTCAACGTGCATGCAGTGTAAATAAAGAAGTTGCATCAATGAAATGATAGTAAAGTTAGTCCACGGCCACACCCCCGTGCTAATGGTACCGCCCACGGCGCAAATTACAAGACGAAAATTAGAAAAACAAAATCAGTTAGATTTCATTAATTCAAATGTTTGTTTCTAAAGTCACAATTTAGCACAAGTAAAATTGAAAAAAGGGAGAAAAGGGCAACTATCCATTGATAATGTAACTGGAAAAACAAGAAAAATGAACGTCTGGTTTCAATGTTTTATTTTTGCATTTGCATTGTATGGTCTGAAAATTGAATTGTGAAGCGTTACACGGACCGTAAACGTCAAATCCCGCGCTCGTGATGAATTCAAATTCAAAAATTGCGCCCTGAAGAAGCGTTACGACATGTTTTACTGCAGGGATATCAAACGGTCATTGGCTCTCGCCCTCTCGCCTGTTTCGTCACAAATTGCGAAATTCCGTGTTCCAGTCGGTGTGCAACATTTGAAATGAAGAAGCGCGCGCGCCTTCACAGTGCGAGCCGAAACCGGATTAACATTTTCATGGATTAATAACTTAAATTCTACTCAGAGAGGACTGCGTCTGCGACTGCAACACATAAGGATTTGAACGACTTTTGGTACCGGTTTTGACATTTTCGCAATAAATAAATTATTGTGATTATAATTGTCTGTCTGTTATGTTTTTCTTCGTAATTGTAACGTTAGCCTACGTAGTTTTAAGGAATGGTTATGGGTAGGTTTAGGGGTAAATTAGGAGTAGGATTAGTGGCTCAAAATATATTTTAATGCTATATTGTTAATAAAACTGCCATTTCTACACACCTCTGCCCATTACGTTTTATCCTTTTTATATTCTGTATAAAATGGGTATGTTTAGGGTTAGAAGTAGGGTTAAGGGATCTCACATTTATCTATAAAATGGTAAAAGGGAAATTATACAGATATGAAATATACGTAAACAGTTAACGTTTTGTAGCTGAAAAAACGTAATTATGTTACGTTTAAATGTTGCAGATACGTCCATATTATACGTTTCAGGATCTATGAAACGTACAAAAAGTACGTTTTCTATCTTTGAAAAAAAAAACGTATTAATACTTACGTATTAACAATGAGACCAGGCTGAATATGCAAAATGACAATGCAATATGTAAAATGGCATTGCATTCTGTATTTAAATTTACACTTTACATTACCATTCTGTTTGGTGCAAAATGAAAATGAAATTACATAATTTACATTTGCCATTTCATACACTAGTTTTAATATGCATATTGAAACGCTTTATAAGTTGCAAAATTAAAATGAAAATGCATTACAGAAATGATTAGATATGTGTAGCATGTTCAAGCAAAAACTGTGGTAAAATGGTCATTTAAATGTTATTTTTCTTAAAGGGATAGTTCGGCCAAAAATTATATTTAACCCATGCATTACTCACCCTCAAGCCGTTCGAGATGCATATGTCAATCTTGTTTCAGACGAACACATTTTCAGTTATTTTAGAAAATGTCTTAGACCCTTCAGTGGATATAATGTGAAGCAATGGGGTCCACCTCCTTCAAGTCCCAAAATGTGCATACATCCTTCACAAAAGTAATCCATCCGGCTCCAGGGGGATAAACGAAGGCCTTCTGAGGGTAATCCGTGCGGTTTTGTCGTAAAAATATACATATATAAAACTTTATAAATGAAAATATCTGACTTCCGGCAACGATCAAAGCGCGTTCGAAGTCGGCGTACGAGGTAGGACGTAGCGTAGGAACCATCGTTACGTAGAACGAACGCGCCAGCGCAGCCAGAGAGCGGAGCAAAACAAAACTCCACTCAGGATTTCCATCACCCGTGAACGCGCGTCGATCGTTGCCGGAAGTCAGATATTTTCATTTATAAAGTTTTAAATATCTATATTTTTACGACAAAACCGCACGGATTACCCTCAGAAGGCCTTCGTTTATCCCCCTGGAGCCGGATGGATTACTTTTGTGAAATTTTGTGAATATTTATTTTTTCAAATAAAAAATCGTGATACGAACCGAATTGTAGGTTTGGTCTATCGTTACAGCCCTAGCAAGATGAGAAAGCAGGAGTTTAGTCGTTTATCATGGAATGGCTATCTGAACATCTTTGCCAAAACCAGTACAGAAGTAATCAATAAATTATCTGGGAGGGTCATGCCTTTTTTCACAATCATTTTGGAGGGTCATAGAAAAAATTATTGCTGGCGAAGGGAGGGTCAAGTCTTTTTTGACTACAGATCTCAAATCTCCTCCGGTGGCCCATTAAAAAAATAACGAACAGTCCCTTATGTGTAGTTATCTTCTAGTCATTGATTAGTATATTTTGTCTTGATAATCTAGAAATCGTGTTCCCGGGGGCAGTGTTTATGTAAATTTTAGGGTTGGTGATGTCACTAACCCGGGAGGAATGTCATGTAGTCCCTATACCAGTCTAGTCTGGGTTTCCCCATGCTGCCTTCCCGCAGCGCGATTTTATTCACGCTGAAAGGCAGGCAGTATGGATACCATGGTCCAGATTTTCGCCTCATTTAGGGAACCAATCACAGAACGGGGAGGGAGCAGCAAGACGATGACGACATCTATGCGACACACCGAAGCAGTTTGTTTATTTCTATATGGATTCAACATGGCCGCAGACGCGAAGCTACCTTTTGATGCAGCCTTAGATATTGTTCTAAGTAGTTTAGAATGCAAGTTTATTTTGAAAAAAGAGCAGCTTTTGGCGTTAAACCATTTCTTAAACAAGAATGATGTTTTTGCCCTGCTACCGACAGGCTTTGGAAAAAGCCTGATATATCAACTAGCCCCGTTAGTGGCTAAGGCAATGGGGCTTCGCGAGACCCCAGTCGTTATTGTTGTCTCGCCATTAATCACCCTAATGGAGGACCAGGTACAGGAGGGGGTCAACCTTGGATTATCTGCCGCTCAGCTGTGTCCCGAGAAAGAAAATGCGATAAAGAATTATCGATACCAACTTCTGTTCGGCAGTCCTGAGGCCTGGATGAGCGCAAAGTGGCAAGACATGTTAGCCACGGAGTTGTATAGTACCAACCTGTTAGGCATCGTCGTCGACGAAGTCTATTTAACTTATAAATGGTAAGTGGTATTTATTAATATCATATTGTCATTATGCCTGCTGTAGACTGATGACATACGTGATCTGGTATAATTGAAACGATTGGCTATGAGCTACGATTGTCACATTCACCTCCTTCATCTGTGTCTTCACTACACTTCCCAGCATTCCCGGTTGTCATCATCACCTGCACCTGCTCCTCATCACCCTCATCATCATCATCATCACCGTCACCTGTTGTCTTTGTCATTATCTGTGTATTTAAGTTCCCCTCTTACTCCTTGTCATTGCTGGTTATTGTTTGTGCACACGCACACTGTTTTGTGTTCTTCCGGATCTTTAATAAAGACCTTGTTATTTTGTATCCTCGCCTGATCTCCATCTTCATCCACCCGTTGACGTTACAGAATAACCAGCCTAAAAGGTAATGGAGGAGGATGCAATGGATGAGTTTCTGTTTAATCAGAATGGGAGTTCATTGGAGGAATTTGTTGGAATCTACCTGCATCTGTATCAGGATGTTTATTGGGAGGAGGAGTTTTTAAAGCAACGGTTCTGGAGAGGACTCGATGATCCTCTAGCCCAGATTCTGCTGCTCGAAGAGTTAGATCGGTCTTTTATGGAGTTTATGGACCGAGCTCTTTGGGTTTGTGGCTCCTCCCTTACTGTAGCACCAGCCGATCCAGAGCCCGCTGATCCTGCGCCAGAGCCCGCTGATCCTGCGCCAGAGCCCGCTGATCCTGCGCCAGAGCCCGCTGATCCTGCGCCAGAGCCCGTCCAGCCAGAGACCGTCCAGCCAGAGACCATCCAGCCAGCTCTGGAGGACACAGTGCTCCTTGTGGGATCCATGGCTGTTTTGTGTGTGTGGGCAGGACACACACTCGTCACAGCCCATGATCCCAGCTCAAAGCCCTCTTCACCGCTGGTTCTGTCCAGCTCAAAGCCCTCTTCACCGCTGGTTCCGTCCAGCTCAAAGCCCTCTTCACCGCTGGTCCCGTCCAGCCCTGAGCTTCCTTCGCTGCTGGTCCCGTCCAGCCCTGAGCTTCCTTCGCCACTGGTCCCATCCAGCCCTAAGTTTCCTTCGCCGCTGGTCCCATCCAGCCCTAAGTTTCCTTCGCCGCTGGTCCCATCCAGCCCTGAGCTTCCTTCGCCGCTGGTCCCGTCCAGCCCTGAGCTTCCTTCGCCGCTGGTCCCGTCCAGTCCTGAGCTTCCTTCGCCGCTGGTCCCGTCCAGCCCAGAGCTTCCTTCGCCGCTGGTCCCGTCCAGCCCAGAGCTTCCTTCGCCGCTGGTCCCGTCCAGCCCAGAGCTTCCTTCGCCGCTGGTCCCGTCCAGCACAGAGCTTCCTTCGCCGCTGGTCCCGTCCAGCACAGAGCTTCCTTCGCCGCTGACGCCGTCCAGCCCAGAGCTGACGCCGTCCAGCCCAGAACCCTCGCCGCTGGCGCCGTCCAGCCCAGAGACCCCTTCACCGCTGGTTCCGGCCAACCCAGAGACCCCTTCACCGCTGGTTCCTTCCAGCCCAGAGACCCCTTCACCGCTGGTTCCGTCCAGCCCAGAGACCCCTTCACCGCAGGTTCCGTCCAGTCCAAAGACTCCTTCTCCGCTGATTCCGTCCAGCCCAGAACATTGTGCTGACCCAGTCACTCTCCCCATAAATTTTTTTGGGGGGGGGCCATAGACCCTTACCGAAGGGTCCTCTCTGCCATGGCCGCCCGAAGGGTCCTCTCTGCCATGGCCGCCCGAAGGGTCCTCTCCGCCATGGTCACCTGAAGGGTCCTCACCGCCGTGGACGCCCGAAGGGTCCTCACCACCGTGGACGCCCGAGGGTTCGTCTGCTCCGCAGTGGCCACACCCACGTCCTGCTCTGCCCTGGCCATGCCTAGGTCCTGCTCCACCCTGGCCGCCTGCACGTCCTACTCCACCACGGCCACCTGCTCCGCCTGGACCATCCTGGAGTCCGTCCAGTTGCACCCGGTCCTCCTTCCCGTCACGGACTCCAGGATGCCCACCCCCCCCCCTCCCGTGTTCTGCCTTGTACGACACGGGTCGCGCCTAGCGGGAGGGGGGAGTTATGTCACATTCACCTCCTTCATCTGTGTCTTCACTACACTTCCCAGCATTCCCGGTTGTCATCATCACCTGCACCTGCTCCTCATCACCCTCATCATCATCATCACCGTCACCTGTTGTCTTTGTCATTATCTGTGTATTTAAGTTCCCCTCTTACTCCTTGTCATTGCTGGTTATTGTTTGTACACACGCACACTGTTTCGTGTTCTTCCGGATCTTTAATAAAGACCTTGTTATTTTGTATCCTCGCCTGATCTCCATCTTCATCCACCCGTTGACGTTACAACGTACAGGCGCATTTGATAGACATTCTTAGCACCCAATAAACGGCGCCGGGCATTCGTAAACCACGCCTCAAATACGAGAAAATTAACATGTGGTTCCCAGACCCAAGTCTCTCAACGAGAACTGGGTCTGGCGTTAGCCAGGCTAATACCAGTCATTTGTAGTCCTTAAAAATCTGAGATATTGGCATTTTTAACAAATGCTAAAACGGAGGGTTGGATATCTCAATCGGAGTTTAAATTCTTGTATTGTCAACATCCAATTAGACCTGTGTTTTACACTCTTCCTAAAATTCATAAGAGACTTATTGACCCTCCAGGTCGTCCGATTGTGGCACAGACTAATTCCCTCTTATCTCCTTTATCTCAGTATGTTGATTTTTTTATAAAACCTTTTGTTCATTCGTTACCATCTTACATTCGAGATTCTACCGATTTCATTAATAAGATCTCTGGGTTACATGATTTACCGGACATTTCTGTATTATTAACTTTGGACATAACAAGTTTATATACTAATATTTCACATGAAAAAGGACTTATTGCCCTCAGACATTACCTTTCGTTACGCGAGGACTTTAGTCCGCCTTCAGACTTTATTATTGAGATGGCTTCCTACCTTTTGAAATATAATTATTTTAGTTTTGATAATGATTTTTTCCTTCAGATTAGTGGGACAGCAATGGGCTCGAATTTTGCCCCTAACTATGCCAATCTGTTTATGGGTTTTTTTGAAGAGAGTTATGTATCGAATGCAGAGAACAACCCTTTCTATTCACAGATCATCAAATGGTACAGATACATTGACGATATATTTTGTATTTTTCTGGGTGATCACGATGATGCTCGAGAATTTGTTACATTTTTGAATAACTTGGTCGATGATTTGGAATTTACCTCTGAAATTAATTCGGTTAAAGTACACTTCCTCGATATGTGGGTAGAGAAGAACGAAGGTAGTTTAACTACAACTTTGTTCACAAAAGAGACTGATCGTAACACACTTTTACTCGCTACCAGCTTTCATCCTATTTTTTTTTAAAAAGGACTGCCTAAGAGTCAGTTCTACAGATTGAGGAGGATTTGTCATTCTGACTCTGACTTCTTTGAGAAATCTAAAATCATGAAAAATAAATTTTTGAACAGAGGTTACCCTGTAGATTGGGTTGATGAAGCATTTAATACAGCTTTTAAAAAGAGACGGTCTGAATTGTTAAAAAAGAAGACAAAAAAATCAAGAAAGTATTCTTTTTCTTTCATTACAACACATTCACCTAAGTCCTATATGATAAAATCGATTTTTAAAAAACACTGGCATTTGTTGTCTTCTGATCCGGAGTTGAGTGATATTTTTAGACATCCTCCGTTGATTGTGTACAAACGCGCTATGAATTTAAAAGACAGCTTAGTACATGCTCGTTTTCAGAGTGCTAGTCCTCGTACATCTCAGAGCTTACTGAGTCCTATACAGAAGGGTAATTATCGTTGTGGGAATTGCGCCCAATGTAATAATACTTTTAAAACATCATTTTTTTGTCACCCTAGAACTGGCAAAAAATATAGTATTAAATCTGTGATTACTTGTATTTCAACTCATGTTGTCTATTTGATTTGTTGTCCTTGTGGTATTGGCTACGTGGGGAAAACGTCACGACAATTGAAACAAAGAATTAGTGAACATAAGAGTTCGATCAGAAGAAAAGATATGAATTATCCAGTTGCGGCACATTTTGTAACTTTAAATCATGATGTTACCTCATTAAGGTTTTGTGGAATTGAGAAAGTGACTGTGCCACCTAGAGGGGGCGATATTGAATTACTCCTACAGAGACGTGAATTGTTTTGGATTTACACTCTTCAAACTTTAGCACCTAGTGGTATGAACGACGAAGCATTATTCAATATAATGTTATAGTGTTTTTGTAATTTTGTTTTGAGATAAGTGACTTTGCCACCTAGAGGGGGCGAGATTGAATTACTCCTATAGAGATGTGAATTATTATTATTTATTTTTATTTTTTTGTATTTACACTCTTCAAACTTTATCACCTATGGGTATGAACGATGAAGCATTGTTTAATGTAATGTTATAGTGTTTTTGTAATTTTGTTTTGAATGACATGTTTCCACTATGTACTTATAATGGGTTCGAGTGGCTGGGGAGCCGGACTGTTGCTGTTTAAAATTTGATGTTGTTTGATGATGACGTGTTGATGATGCGTTTTTGGATTACCTTGTTAACCTACTGGGTGATCTTCACTGATGGTTGTAATTATTACAATTTGTAATTGTCTATGATGTGGTACTAATTGAGTGCTTTCAATGATCTTGATGGTTTTCAGATGGAGTTCTGTTAATTAGTCATGTGTTGGTATAGAAAAAGAGATGATTTTGAACATTTGTATACTCCTGCCGAAGGTCGTGTGACCGAAACGTTGTGTGTAAATAAACATATTTTTTAAATTGCAAGTTACGATAGTGTGCGGGAGTTTCTGATCTGCTAGTCCTTAAAAATGAAAGTCATTTCTTTAAAATAAAATATCTCCCTTTGCTTTGAACTTTGAGCGTTGCAACTTTGCAGATGTTGTTTATGCTCAAACAGCAACATTACACACTAACTAAAGTTAGAAAAGTGAAATCATAATCAACCACCCCTTTAAACTTCACAGACTTCAATGAACGAGCGCCATGCATCAAACTAAGTAGAATTTTGCTCTCTCTTTTTTTTAGAAATTAACAAATGAAGTTTTAAAAATATACATGTAACACAAGTAATCATATTTATGAGAGCAGTAACAGTAAAGGCACTATTGTTTGAATAACCCGTTAGTGTAATAAATAATTATATGTTCAGAGTAGTGTGTGTTCCTCATGAGCTCATACAAGTTAACATGTTTTGTTTTTGTGCATTATCATTTTTAATTTGGTCGTTTTAATTTCTGCTTTAAAATAGTAATCAATCAGTTGTTTTAGGTTTAGAATGTAATGTTTGTATTTTAGCCCTTTTTGCTATAATAATGTAGGTCTACATACATTCCCTATAGGCCCATTTGTTTTCATAGGCTTTATATTGCACATTGTTTGGAGGACAGCATTGAGCAGGATGTGGAATTATATTTTATATATTACCGGTATTCATAATTTTTTTCGATTTTTCATCAGACCAATCGATTCATCTACACATTAATCGATTATCAAAATAATCATTAGTTGCAGCCCTATAATGTAATTTATAATGCACACAAAGTAACAATGGATCCTTGATGCTTGAACTATCCTTGAACAATGGAGACTGATGATGCATTTCCACAGTTATCAACACTGCAAAACTATACATTTATTACACTGAACTTTGTTGTAGGCTATTACCTTGGCAGAAGATAAAAAAAAAAAAGAACATTGCTGCGAGGGTGTATCTAATACAACAGCTAAGGGAGTGACATGAGTTTCACATCATTCTCTCTTCTAACTGTTCTAATCAATCTATATTTTTTCTCTCTTTTGAAAAGTTGGGGAATGTTATCATGGATTTTTTCTTTTGTCATTGGAGAATTGGATTGGAGAATTGGATTTTGTCATTGGAGAATAATAGGGAATTATATTTGCTCTTGTCTCCCGTTCAGTGCTATAGAAGTTTACCCAACTATGATGACTTCCACTTCTGAGAACCCTGGAAATGTAAAATGTGTCCATATAGTCTTCACAGTTATTACAATAGAAGGTAGATTTTTTAATATTTATGAATTACACATGATGAGCTATTTTCTCGTAAGGCTACATATTAATACTCTCTGATAATGACTCTGATAAAGTGCAGTTTAAAACCTAGCCTATTGATGGCAAAACTAAAACGAATATTTTTGAATTAGAATTATTATGAACTAACTAAAACTAATATATGATTTCTTTCTAAATTATATTTATACATACAGACATCTGCATCAAACAATATAAATAAAAATGTACTGTAGGCCTATGTCTAATCTTAACACTCTTAAAGGGATAGTTCACCCAAAAATGAAAATTCCTTGCTTGAGTTTCTTTCTTCTGTTGAACGCACACAAAAAAAAGATATTTTGAAGAATGTTGGTAACCAGACAGTTGACAGTATTGACTTCCATAGTAAAAATAAATAAATAATAATAATACAAAGGAAGTCCATTTTGTCCCAGTAGAGGTAAAAAGTTTTTTAAACTCCATACATTTTGGTACGAAAATTAAACGTTTCAAAAAGTACACCTCATTAATTTTTTTTCTGATTTTTAAAATAAAAAGATGTAAGAGATATAACCATTTAAACTACATTGTTACACCTTTTGCCTTCAGGTCCGTTTTGAGTGAATTGTGGTTTTACACGTGAAATTATGCTGATTATCGATCTATTAGTTGGATTTGTCTCAAATTACTTCTGTAAAATACATTTAGTCTTTCCTAGTCACATGCAAATTTTTTCCTTCCCACTGGGCCTTTATTTTGTTTCTTAACTTGCTTGCACACGCACACACACGCACACACACACACACACACACACACACACACACACACACACACACAATAATTCTGAAATTAAAATAAAATGATAAATTAAATTAATGTCTGTTTGTATATTAAAAGTTCATAGACCAAATAGGCCTAGTCTAAATTTAAAAAAGGAAAGAGTGAACAGATTTCACTCTGCTGCCACCTAAGGATGAACTATTGCAGCATGAAAAGAAGATTCAGGCTGTTTATCATCTCTTTTTTTCCGTTTTTGCAAGTAAAATAAATATATTGTTTGAAAACAATTCAGAGTAGTACTGATGTTGGTTTGTTAGCAAAAGTTGTTAGGAATTTTTTTTTTTTTTTTGATGACCAATGAAAAAGTTTCCATTAGTGCGGATGTGAGGTTATAAAGGCAAACAATTCATATTTTTTAATTTTGTGTTTTAAAAATAACAGATTTGAGGGTTAGATCCACTTCCCATGAACCAGCACCAGATAGGACAAAGGTTTACATAGTCGTCCTTCAGGAATATCAGTTAAAGCAATCGGATAAGTTAACCAGATTGATGATAAGATTAAACGTGCAATTTCATAAACTGATACTGAACATGCAAAAAATGCATTAAAAAAAGCTTGCAAACGCATTTGGAATCAATTACCCCCTGTAATACATGACAAAAAAAAAAAAAAACCTTACCTAGGCTATGAATCTGTTGCATTTCTTGGTCTCTTTAGATCCTGTAGAAAATAAGCTTATACAACTTTATATTTTTCAACTAACCATATTGTATCTGATCAGTAACTTCTCATTAATGAGTGAATGCACAATTTTATTTTAAAAAAAAGTTTAGAATGTTACCATGTTTTTACCATGACATTACCTCATTTAACCCTTTTTTATTAATTAAAAATTTGAGAAATGTTTTGAAATGATAAATGTTACAAGAACTAGCAGAAACGTCTCAGGTTACGTATGTAACCCTGGTTCCCTGAGAGGGAACGAGACGCTGCGTTTGAGACGCGGTGGGAACGCTCTGCGTGATTGCGTCATGAAGCACGTGTAAAATCAGTCCAATGGAAGCCCGATACGTCATGGGTGATGTCATAGACCAGGAAACTATAAAGCACCCTTGAAAACAGACCGCGACAGCTTCTGAAAAAGTCTGAAGCAAGTCGATCAGGGCATGCAGGAAGTATGGCAGGCAAACGCAGCGTCTCGTTCCCTCTCAGGGAACCAGGGTTACATACGTAACCTGAGACGTTCCCTTTCAAGGGAACTCGAGCTGCGTTTGAGACGCGGTGGGAACCCCATACCCACTACGCCATAGTGACAAATGCCCGTTCTGTGTGAAGTCCTTGCGCACACTAAGAAACAAGCAACCTAGCCCCTGGAGTGGAGAGGTCAAGGTCATAAAACCTGACAAATGTATGCGGAGAGGACCATCCAGCCGCATTACAAATATCAGGAAGGGAAACCCCCGAAATTAAGGCCGTAGAGGCCGCCATACTCCTAGTAGAATGGGCCCGTACAGCCATAGGTGAAGGCTGACCGGCCGCTTCATAAGCTAGTGAAATAGCCTCGACTATCCACTTGCTCATAACCTGTTTAGATGCAGGGCACCCTCTTCTGAGTGATCCAAAAACATACAAATAATTGCTCTGACTTACGCCACAGGGCAGCTCTGTGAACGTAGGCATCCAATGCCCGAACTGGACATAACCGGTTCAATTGTTCCTGATCTGGGGTATTAAAAGGTGGAGGATAAAAGGCCTGCAGCACTATTGGGCCCCCAACATTGAATGGGAGCTTAGGAATATAACCCGGTCTAGGGTATAGAAATGCTTTCACCATACCAGGTGCAAATTCCAAACATGACGGAGCAACCGACAGGGCGTGAAAATCTCCAATTCTCTTGATAGATGAAATAGCAAGGAGAAATAAAGCTTTCAAAGTGAGGAATTTTTCTGAAACCTCTTCAATGGGCTCGAACGGAGCCAGAGCCAGACCCTCAAGTACAATGGCTAAATCCCAAGCCGGTGCTCTGGAGTGCAGTGCAGGTCTCAACCTCAATGTACCACGGAGAAAACGAGTAATCAGAGGATCTCTCCCAATAGAAGTACCCCCCAGAGGGGTATGGTAGGCCGATATAGCCGCCACATAAACTTTTAAGGTGGAAGGAGATAATCCAGCAGAGAAACGGTCTTGCAGAAAATCGAGAACTGAACCAACAGGGCAGTTAACAGGATCTAACTGACGCTCACCACACCAGGTGGAGAATAATTTCCATTTCAGCGCATACAGTTTTCTCGTGGAAGGGGCTCTGGAATGGAGAATGGTCTCAATGACCTCAGTCGAGAGACCGGATTCTATGAGCCTGGCCCCCTCAGAGGCCAGGCCCACAGTTTCCACAACTCCGGTCGAGGGTGAAATATCGTGCCCTCTACCTGGGACAGCAGGTCCCTCCTGAACGGAATCTCCATGGGAGAGCCGTCCAGAAGAGACAAAGTCCGAGAACCAAACTCGAGTCGGCCAGTATGGGGCTACTAGTAGCAGATGAGCCCCTTCCCGGCGAACCCTCTCCAGAACCTCCGGGAGCATAGATATCGGGGGAAATGCGTACAGGTGCAGCCTCGGCCACACCTGCACCATCGCATCCAGTCCGAGAAGAGCTGGCTGCGTGAGGGGGAACCATATAGAGCAATGCGTTGTACAAACGATGTGAAAGGTCGACTTGACTTTAGTTAGACCAAAGTTCTCCCTAAGAAGCTCCACCACCTCGGGGTGAAGTCTCCAATCCCCTGGGCCTCAGCCCCTGCCTCAACAGGATATCTGCTCTGATATACGAGACCATCAGTGTGTTGTCCGCCATTCGCCGAGCAACCACTCATGATCGCCCCCACTTGTGAGGGAAGCATCCGTCGATAGCAATATGCGTCGACAAGAAGCCCCCAACACTGGGCCTGGGCGAGGAACCAAGGTTCTTCCACATGACCGAAGCACGAAGGCATAGCCGCGTGACCTTGATCATGCGAAAACGTATTTCCCCTCGGAGAAAACCCCTTGGTCCTGAGCCACCACTGCAGGGGTCTCATGAACAGAAGGCCAAAAGTAAAACGTTGGACGCAACTGCCATGAGACCCACCCGTCTGAAACTGTTTCACAGTGAGTGACTGGCCTAGATATACCCCATTACGGCTGTAGAATTGCTACACCTAGAAAAGTGGTCCTCAAGAGCACACTCTACTTGGCGTTGAGAGGCAACCCCATCATCCTTAATGAGACAGAACGACATCTCGATGCCGAACTGCCATAAACTCAGATTGAGCTAGGAACAACCAATCATTGATGTAGTATAATACGCGAATGCCCTGGAGTCTCAGAAGAGCCAGAGCTGCATCCACGCATACTGTAAAGGTGTGGGGTAATAAACCTAGGCCGAATGGAAGAACCCAATAATGGTATGCTTCGCCCCCGAAAGCAAACCTCGGGAAACACCTCATCCTCTTTCGGAAACAATGAAGTAATGGCTGTCTACTGGGAGGAGGAACCCTTTCTACAGCTCCTTTTGCAGAAGTGACAGTACTTCCTGCTCCATAACCAAAGCCTGCTCGGGGTCCACCAATGAAAGGAGGACCCCTAGAAATCTGGGCGAACGAGAACACTATAGTGTGCAGGACCCACTGAGAAATATGTGGCAGTAGTTTCACGCTGCCAGAAATTTACTAGGGGAACCAGTCTCTCAAGACTGGCCTCTGGATTTGTTTGAACAGTCACTACGGCGCCCTGAAGCGGCGAACCGGCAGGGAACAACCGAACTGACCATTCTACGACCCTCCTCGGAGGATCGTATGGGGATGCTGACACCTCGGTGCCCTGAACGGCGAACCGGCAGGGAACAACCGAACTGGCAGCGCTGCAACCCTCCTCAGAGAGTTGCACCCCAGAGGAAAAACGATTTATCAAAACCGTCCCTTGGTTGAACAGTCACTACGGTGCCCTGAAGCGGCGAACCGGCAGGGAACAACCGAACTGACCGTTCTACGATCCTCCTCGGTGCCCTGAACGGCGAACCGGCAGGGAACAACCGAACTGGCAGCGCTGCGACCCTCCTCAGAGAGTCGCACCCCAGAGGTCGCCGAGGAGAAACGATTTCTCAAAACCGTCCCTGCCCCGGAGGAGCCCTCAGAAGCCTGATAGCCTCGTTTTCTTGCGACAGGACTTCTTGTCTAAGCTTTATTAGAGATGATGACAGTCCTCAGATCTTGCCTACCTCTAACTAGCTTAGTTCCTACGACCCTCCTCGGAGGATCGTTGAAAAAAGCAGGCACTTCGAAACCGAACTGACTGCTCTTCTTTTTTCTTATTTGAAGGCTCGTTTGGGGACACTGACACCTTGGTGCCCTGAAACGGCGAACCGGCAGGGAAAAGCAAACTGGCAGTACTGCGACCCTCCTCAGAGAGTCGCACCCCAAATGGCGCTGAGGAGAAACGATTTCTCAAAACCGTCCCTAGCCCAGAGGGGACCACCCTTAGAAGCCTGATCGCCTCGGCGTCAGGGCTTCTTCTTTGTCAAAGCTATTTTAGAGATAAAACAGTCCTCAGATCTTGCATGTCTCTAACTGGCTAGACTGCGACCGCCACCCAGGTACCCCTCAATTGCGGAGGAGCCCGAATGGCGACGCTCTGTTTTGCACTTTGTGCTGAGAGGAGCTTAATAGGCCGTCTCAGGAACATTAGATTGGTGAGGAAGAAACCTCAGGAACGCCGCTGAATGGTTTATATCTCAGTTTTCTTGAAAGCAGAGCGTCCAGAAGAACAGACATAATTATATCTTTATTTTCCTTTATCTTTATATCAGAAAAACTTATATATATATATATATATATATATACATACATATATCACTCTGTGGCCACCAGCAGGAAACAACCGAACTGGCAGCGCGGCGACCTTCCTCAGAGAGTCGCCCCTCACATTCATCCATGTCCTTACATACTTTACCCACCAGCGCTGCCTAATAAAAAATTTATTCATTATTTAAGATGGCTGGTGGGTAACGTCGGGGTTAATACAGAGTTTTCCCTGTTTAAGATACAGTTCATCTTTAACAAACTCTTCTTTATTTTCAATCTCATAATGTTCAGCTGGCCAGTAAATATTTAACTGGCAACAGCACTAGATAAAACCTCCTTTTTTTTCTTTAAAAAAGCTCCTCTTTATTCAACAGAGTTATGAGCTGGAAAATGTATTCATTGAAAACTCAAACATCTGCCTTTTTATAAAGATTTGTATTTGTTTTGTTCCTTCTTTTAAAACAAAACACTAACGATACCAATTCCTCGGAACTGGAAATCGCAGCACACTAGATCTGGCATGTGAAAGCTGAGAAAGGGCGGAGCCCGTCCCAACCCCCGCTGTCAGATCCGTTTTCGAACCCCGAAATACGAGCCGTCTCCGAGCCTCGGCAACAGAGAGACCCGCTCGGGGAACGCGAACCGAACCGTCCTCCTCGAAGAACGCCCGGCGGGAGCGGAGCTTCCTCACGGACAGCTTCTCGCAATGCACAGTCAGATCCCTCGAGAAATGACTGTTGCATGCTCCACTCCCAAACAGCAACAAAAAGCTGATGTGTGTCCCCACCCGTGATGTAACGAGGGCAGGGAACAACACAACGTCTATAATATTGCTTTGCTCGCCATAATGATAGATAGTGATATATATATTGGGCTTGACAAACAACAATAAATAGACAAGGACAGAATCACAGAGAGCGCTTGCTGAAGACTACAGAAGCTGTCGCGGTCTGTTTTCAAGGGTGCTTTATAGTTTCCTGGTCTATGACGTCACCCATGACGTATCGGGCTTCCATTGGACTGATTTTACACGTGCTTCATGACGCAATCACGCAGAGCGTTCCCACCGCGTCTCAAACGCAGCTCGAGTTCCCTTGAAAGGGAACCAGTGTGATGCCTGAAAACGAATCGGTTACCTAACGTAACCTCGGTTCTCTCTAGAAGAGGGAACGAGTATTGCGTAAGCTAGCTTACGCTACGGGAAAGATTCATCTTTGCTGAGATATTGAAGCCAAAAATTATTTCATAATTTGTATCCATACACAACGCAGTTCCTCTGCGGCAGACCTAGAGCGGGCTAGCTAGCAGCTCATTGGTTCGCTCAGAGAGAACTGCTTAAGCCTATGGGAGAGCGGAACTGAACCCGCTTCCAATGAGAGGCGCCCGCGCGCTCATTGCGTCATGGCCCGCCAGAGTGGGCGTGGCCAAGGGGTATATAACAGTCTCTCCCAGGCTTATATGTTGATTTATTTCAGCGTGAAGCGAAACGCTAGTAGCGCAAGCACGGCAGGGAACGCAATACTCGTTCCCTCTTCTAGAGAGAACCGAGGTTACGTTAGGTAACCGATTCGTTCTCTTACGAGAGGTTCTCTCGTATTGCGTAAGCTAGCTTACGCTACGGGAACACCTGGTCAACGCCGTGCGCGCTATGAAACCACACATGAAATCCCAGGGATCTACCGGGGGATATTTAACGTGGAGTGAATGTACTATGAGGCCGGCAGAGCGGGCACATGAAAAGTACACATAAGCATGTATAGGGCCAGCAGAGCGGGCACATAAAGTGTAAAAGCATTTAAGGAGAGCACAAGGGGCGAACCGGTTGTGAGGGACTCTCAGAAATGCAGCTTCTTAGAGAGCTGGTCGTTAGACAGCTAGTAATTTTGCCTGCAAGGCGGGGACTTCCAAGTTGTAAAATCTGACAAAAGTGGACGGGGAGGCCCATCCCGCGGCCACACAGATGTCATGAATGGAAATTCCACAGGACCATGCCCACGATGAGGCCATGCCTCTAGTGGAGTGCGCCCTGATGCCCAGAGGGCATGGCAGGCATTTAGATGCGTAAGCAGAGGCAATCGCGTCCACTATCCATCTAGACAGTGTCTGTTTGGAGGCGGCCAGACATTTGGTGCGCCCCCCAAACGACACGAAAAGCTGCTCAGCACGTCTGAACGCGGCAGCGCGCGTCGTGTACAACCTCAGCGCCCGCACCGGGCAGAGGAGATTGGCGTCGCGCTCACTATCGGATGCAGGCAGAGCCGATAGGGAGATAATCTGCGCCCTGAACGGGGTACCAATCGCTTTTGGGACATAGCCATGCCTAGGTTTGAGAATGACAACCGAGTAATTCGGCCCAAACTCAAGACACGCAGCGCTGGATGAGAGCGCGTGAAGGTCCCCTACGCGTTTTACTGAGGACAGAGCTGTCAGAAAAACGGTTTTGAGCGAGAGGTATTTTAGGTCCACAGACTCGAGCGGTTCGAACGGGGGTGCTTTCATAGCTTCGAGGACTATGGAAAGATCCCAAATAGGAACCGACGGGGGCCGCGGAGGGTTCATCCTCTTAGCTCCCCTGAGGAAGCGGATGACTAACTCGTCTTTGCCCAGGGACTGAGCGCGTCGGGGTTCAGCGAACGCTGCGACGGCTGCCACGTAAACCTTGAGAGTGGAGGGGGACCTGCCCTTGTCCAGCATCTCTTGAAGGAACATTAGCAAAGACGGCACCTCGCATGACCGTGGGTCCAGCTGTTTTACGGTGCACCATTTTGAGAACACAGACCATTTAGACGCATAGAGCCTTCTCGTGGAAGGTGCTCTAGCCTGTATGATAGTGTTTCTTACTCCCTCTGGCAAATCGACGAATAGTCGTTGATCACCCATGCATGTAGCGCCCAGTGCTGTGGATGGGGGTGCCAGATCGTGCCGCGAGCTTGAGAGAGGAGATCTGCTCTGACTGGGATGGGCCACGGGGCTGTCTGTGACAGCTGCGTGAGCTCCGGAACCCAATTCTGACTCTCCCAACGCGGGGCTATGAGGAGCACCGAGCGGCGTGCGTCCCTGATCCTCTGAATTACCTGTGGTAACGGAGCGATCGGAGGGAATGCATAGAGCGGGCGGCGAGGCCATTCCTGGGCTAGCGCGTCCTCGCTCCTCGAAAAATATATTGGGCAGTGAGCGTTCTCTTCTGACGCGAAGAGGTCTACTTCTGCTCTGCCGAATAGCTGCCACAGTAGTTGGACCGTTTGTGCGTTCAGGGACCATTCTCCCGTGGAGATGAGGTCCCTGGACAGTATGTCTGGACCGTCGTTGAGATGGCCCGGCACATGCGTCGCTCTGAGCGAGAGCAGGCGGCTCTGAGACCAAACTAGAATGCGGTGTGTCAGTAGACAGAGATTTCTGGATCTGACACCGCCCTGACGGTTGAGATAGGAGACCACCGCCCTGTTGTCCGAACGGATCAGGACGTGGTGTCCCCGAATGAGCGAGAGAAAGCGCGAGAGCGCGTTCTCGACCGCAAGCATTTCCAGACAGTTTATGTGTAAAGGGCTTTCCTGAGTCGACCAGTGGCCGAAGGCCGGTGAGCCCTCGCAGACTGCACCCCAACCCGTGTTGGATGCATCTGTCGAGATGACTTTTCGGCAGGAAAAAGTCCCCATCGTGACGCCCTGGCGAAACCATTCTGCTACTGTCCATGGCTGCAGTGCCGTGAGACATGTCTGCGTAACCTTGATCAGCTGGCGGCCCGTGTTCCACGCGCGGTGGGGTACACGGCTGTTTAACCAGAGCTGAAGCGGGCGCATGTGCAGAAGGCCCAGCTGAAGTACAGCGGAGGCTGAGGCCATGTAACCCAGCATCCTCTGAAAAGCTTTCAGAGGAGTGCGGGCGTCCATCTGAAACGAGGAGGCTAGGCGCTGAACACTGCGCGCGCGCTGTGTAGACAGGCGAGCCGTCATCGTGACCGAGTTCAAATCTATTCCTAGGAAGGAAATCGATTGACTGGGGAGAAGGGAGCTCTTTGACCAGTTGACAGAGAGACCCAGCGCTTCCAGATGGTTGAGGAGAACTGCGCGGTGCGACAGAAGCTCCGTTTGTGATTGGGCCAAAATCAGCCAGTCGTCCAGATAATTCAGAATGCGCAGCCCCTGGCTTCGCAGGGGGGCGAGCGCCGCGTCCATGCACTTCGTGAATGTACGGGGCGCCAGAGATAAGCCGAACGGGAGAACGGCATATTGATAAACATGACCCTCGAAGGCGAAATGTAAGAATGGCCTGTGACGGGGATTTATCTGGATCTGAAAATAGGCGTCTTTCAGGTCTAGAGAGATGAACCAGTCCCCCTGGCGCACCTGCGCGAGGAGTTTCCTGGTAGTGAGCATCTTGAACGGTCTCTTCATGAGCGCTTTGTTCAAAGACCTGAGATCTAAAATCGGTCTGAGGCCGCCGTCTTTCTTGGGAACCAGAAAATAACGGCCGTAAAACCCCGACTCGGTCATAGATGGCGGGACTCTCTCTATAGCGCCCTTTTGCAACAGCGTCGCAATTTCTGAGCGGAGCGTGCCGGCGGCCAGCGGGCTGACAGTAGATTCGAGCTGCGCGCGTGCACGAGGCGGGCGGCGGCGAAACTGCAGCAGATAGCCGTTCTTTATAATGCTTAACACCCACGGGGAGATGCCTGGAATGGCTTCCCACGCTTTGAAGCATGCGGCTAGTGGCCGAATGGCTATATTGCCCTGATTGCTGCACATAGCGGGCTGGACACAGTGTGTGGGCACGCTTTGAATGTGTGTGGCAACGGGACTTGCACTCAGAGAGGAGTCTATGGGCCGTGTAACAGAGCGAGCAGAGAGGGGACACGCGCACGGGCTCGTGGGCGTGTTTATGTTCTCTGAAACTAGAGCGGGCTCTGCCCGTTTCATGTGATGGGGCTCTGATAGAGACACGGGATATGTTATGCTTGTGTGTATCGGTGAGCACATGATTGTGGGCACTTTTTGTACACAACTGGCAAAATTTCTCTTTTTGAGATTTCTCTGGGTAGCCATAAAAACGGCTTTTTGACGCTCGCAAGCGGGCTGGGACACCGGCTTGTTTGTGGCGGTCAACACTACTGCAGTCGGCGAAATAACGGGGACTGGCAGAGGGCGAAGCTTTGACGGCGGTCCGGCCGCAGCGGGAGAGCGCCGTCGTTTTCTTGATCTTGCTAGGCAGACTTCTGATGATCAGGCTTCAGCGTGATCTTAGAACGCGGGCCTCGTGGGGGCGGCGGTCTGCGGCGGCTGTCAGAGCGAGAGCGAGGGCGGGCGCCCTGTCTGCGCTGGGCTGTTTGAGACTGCGGAGGAGGTCGCTGTGGCGGAGCTCTGGCGGGAGGCTCGCGAGAGCGGCCCGCGGAAGAGCTAGCGCGGCGTGGCAGAAACAAATTCATCGCCTGGGTGGCTTTCTGTACCTCCGAGAAGCGATCGACGATGCCCGTGACAGCGGATCCAAACAGGCCCGTCGGGGAGAGGGGCGCGTTGAGAAACGCGGCGCGCTCAGAGTCTCCCATGTCGGCGAGCGTGAGCCATAGGTGTCTCTCGGCAACACACAGGCTGGCCATGCATCTCCCCAGAGCTTGTGCGGCGGCTTTAGTGGCGCGAAGGGCGAGGTCCGTAGCACTTCTCAGATCCGTGACAGCGGGGGCGGGGTTCCTACCGCCTTCGGCACATTCACGGAGAATATCGCTCTGAAGCACTTGGAGGACAGACATCGAGTGAAGCGCGGCGGCGGCCTGACCGGCGGCGGCGTATGCGCGAGCGTGAAAACTCGAGGTCGCTCTGCACGCTTTAGAAGGAAGCGTGGGTGAGGAACGCCATCTAGCAGAGGGCGGGCAGAGGTGCGTGGCGACCAAGTCCTCGACGGGCGGCATGGCTGAGTAGCCTTTCTCGGCGGCTCCGTCCACCGAGCACAGCGAGGCGGAAATGTCGGAGCGGTTTCTGGCCGAGAGCGGGGCATTCCAGGACTTCGTTAATTCTGCGTGAAGCTCAGGCAGAAATGGAGCGGCCCGGTTGCACGCGGGGGTCGAACGCCGATGAAAGAAGCTGCCGTCCATCCGGTTCGGGGCCTGCTCGGGTGGGGGAGACCACTCGAGACCGAGGCGTTCGACGGCCTGTGAGAGGAGGCGCATCAGCTCTTCCTCTATCCCGGCGCGGGTCCCCGTCGACTCTCTCGTGGAACCGCGAGACGACCAGTCCTCACTGTCGGAAGCGAGCAGTGAGCAGGAGTCCTTCTCCTCCGCGGCGTCATCGGAGGCAACAGAGCGGCCACTCGGCGGCAACTGTATGTCCGGCAGGGGCGGGGAGGGAGAGCGGGAAGCGGGAGGCGGCGGCGGCGGCCCGCATGTTTCCGCTGGTGGCTCCGGCGGCCTCTGAGAGCGGCGTTTTTTCTTCCGCGGCGAAGAGACAGGCGGCGCGGGAGCGGATTTTACTGCCAGAAGTCGTGCCCGCAGGGACGACAGCGGCAGGCTTTCGCAGAAGTCGCAGCCTCCATCCGCGAGGGCGAGTTCTGCATGCTCGAGTCCCAAGCAGAGAGCGCAGATGACGTGGCGGTCTCCGTCCTCGAGACGAGCGCGGCAGGAGCCGCAGGAAAAACGAGGCATCTTGAGAAAGACGCTCGTGCTCTTTTAGAAATAGAGGAGAAAAAAGGATACAGTCGTCGGATGGCTTAGCTTGCTGGGCGGCTGAAGGTGGCGAAGACGGCCGGCTTCTTCAGGGTCCGGAGCTCGCTAGTGGTGCCTTCTCGACGGCGACGGCTTTCTCTCAGAACACAGCAGAAGCGTGAGCTTGCTGAAGATGAAATGAATCAACATATAAGCCTGGGAGAGACTGTTATATACCCCTTGGCCACGCCCACTCTGGCGGGCCATGACGCAATGAGCGCGCGGGCGCCTCTCATTGGAAGCGGGTTCAGTTCCGCTCTCCCATAGGCTTAAGCAGTTCTCTCTGAGCGAACCAATGAGCTGCTAGCTAGCCCGCTCTAGGTCTGCCGCAGAGGAACTGCGTTGTGTATGGATACAAATTATGAAATAATTTTTGCCTTCAATATCTCAGCAAAGATGAATCTTTCCCGTAGCGTAAGCTAGCTTACGCAATACGAGAGAACCTCTCGTAAGAGAACTGATAGATTACAAAATAATTCTGCAGATAGATTTCTTCCAAACACCCGTGGTACAGATCACCTGTTGCACACTGTAGTGAACTACTGCATACTTGTACATACATGTACTCTCTGTTCCTCAAACGCCTCCAGTTTTGCTTGATCGTTTCTGCCTATTTCTGCTTTCTCTCTTTGTTGTTGTCATTTGTTGATTTTTTTTAATCTATTTGGTTTATTTTGCATTGTCCCCTTATACCTTTATTCCTTTAGCAAACACTTTAATTTGAAGGCATTTGAAATGACAAAAGCTAGAACTTCTTACCTAATAACTATTGTTAAAATAATTATATAGCTTACTTTTAGATTATATTAAAGCTTCTGCTTAGAAGTAATGCCATAAATGGTCAACTTCAAAAGACATGGCATATCATTAATTCAATTCAAATTATTGTCCAATAAAAAGTTGTTTTTAATTAATGCATTTTTGTTCAGCAAGGATGCTTTAAATTGATCAAATGTGACAGTAAATACATTTATAATGTTACAGAATAAATGCTGTTCTTTTGAACTTTATTTTAATCAAAGAAAGAATCCTGGGAAAAAAAAAAAGTTTCCACAAAAGAGCATCAAATCAGTAATAATGCTGAAAATTCAGCTTCGTCACCACAGGAATAAATAACATTTTATAATATATTAATATATAATTTTTTTGGTGAGCATAAGAGACTTCTTTCGAAAACATTATATTTTACAGACCCCAAACTTTTGAATGGTAGTGTACAATGATATGGTCAATTGTCATTTCATGGCCAAACAAAACCTTCAAGCTTCTTTAGTCTTGTCATAAATATTACATTAGATGTTTTTCAGCACTGATGATGACTCCAACAGAGGTCTTGATTGAATAACTTTCGTTAGACTCGCTACCAGTAAATGGTTATGTGATTTCACTGCAAGAAAAAAAAGCACTTTCATTTTTTTTATTTTTTTTTTTTTATTTGAGTTTTTTATTTTATTTTATTTTTTAATACAAAAAAAAGAGCAAGCACTGGAGGGACAGAATTGTATGTCACACATTGTGTACGGATACGATTCACCCGACTGAAAAAGGGAAATCAAATTGTAGTTGTTTTGCAGTTGCTCAGACCATAGTTATATGCACATTTTATTAAGAGTCATCGGGTGGTTATCAGATTTTGGTGGGTGTGATGTGTTTTGTTCTTTCGAAATTCCATAGCGTCTGTATAATACACCTTTGGTTTAGTCTGCCCATAGTTAATGATCAGTGAGCTGGATTGGCTTTTGTCCATTCTAGTTGGTGGAGGAAACATCAGGCCAGATAAGACTCTGGTCATCATCAGTATCACTTACGTTCATCCAATGAGAGTGAGAAAGCCTTTCATTTCCTCCTGTCTTACTCTACAGTATCGGCAGAGGTAGAGCTACCCGAAGCTCCTGACGTCCTCCTGCCATCTCTCCACTGGAACTAACACTCCTCATACACAGAAGAGCAAATACTTAGGAAGAGAAATGTTTTCCCAAAGAAAGGGCTGGGAATGGTCCGCTACATTGTTGTCACTTGCTGTTTGCGTGGTAAGTCTTCACTTGTCATATTTTGTATATCTAAATCGTCTGAATGGCAGAATCATTATACAAAATATCTGAAACGAGCTGCTTTAAATATTGAAATACCAAAGTGAAGAGTTGTGTCTTCCACAAGTCTCTTTTATATGCAGGATAGGGATCAATAGTATGAGTTGAGGTCATACTTAATTGTTTCATTTTCCGAAATTGAAAATTGATCCACAAATAAATGTGAAGCATTTCATAGTAATGAGATATTGAAATATGTATGGAATTTTGGCCATACAAAAACGTCTGTCAGCATGTGGAGAATGAATATTGTCTATAAATGAAAAATGATCATTTCAGGTTTAAACATTCATGGCCATGTTTTTTGCCGATGGATTCTGGTTGTCATTAAATTCAGAAAAGTTGACGTTATGCTTTTTCCAACGATACCCATCCAGACTCCGCCACCTCTAGCTTTATTAAAAGTTTTCTTACACGCAATACATTTATCAATGTATGCTTGCTAATCTTATTTTATTTATTTGTGTATTTGTTTGTGATTTTTGTGAATAATTTTAGATTTATTTGTGGATCCATTTTTGTGAATATGAAACAAACATCACCTCATTTGATCACATCCACACTTTTTCTCGCTGTGGAATGTGTGTGAGCCAGAGTGTAGATACTTCTGAAAATGATGTGCTACTATTATAAAGAAAACATTTAAGTTCCTTTCATTTAAATAAAAAAAATAATAATAATAACATTACCATTCAAAAGTTTGGGGTTAGTAATTAATACTTTTATTCAGCAAGGATGTATTAAATTAAACTTGCTATATATATATATATATATACGTATAATACAATGAATCCTGAAAAAAATATTTCGACAAAAATATTAAGCAACACTGCTTCCAACATTGATAATAATAAGAAATGTTTTTTGAGCCGCAAATCAGTGTATTAGGATGATTTCTGAAGGATCGTGTGACTGAAGACTGGAGTTATGATGCTGAAAATTCTGCTTTACCATCACAGGAATATTTTTTTTTTATATATTAAAACATTTTGACATTCAAAAACATTGACATTTTTTTATGTAAATGCAGGCAAAAAACTGAACTCAGCAGGAAAAATCCTTATTGTTGAGTTCTGAGTGCTAAATATTCGATACAGATCTACTGTATAAGACACTTGACTAAACTACAGATTGTTACATCCCTATCTATGTTATATCTCTGTCTTTTGCAGATTCTCACTGGTGCTCAGCATGAACCAGGCTACTGCTCGTTTTATGAGGACTGTGGCCTAAACCCTGCTGTGGAGGGGGCTCTTATTCCCCCTAGGGTACCTTGTAAGGACTACAGAAAAGCCATTAATGTGACGGGAGACCACTATGAACTTTTCAAATCTGTGTGCCCAATGTTTGCCAACGGTGATGGTGAAACACTGGGTTGCTGCTCCATCAGGCAGCTCACAGCTCTACAGGGCAGCCTGACGCTGTCTAAAGCCGTGCTGATCCGATGCCCATCCTGCGCAGACAACTTTGCACATCTCCACTGTGCCACCACCTGCAGCCCCAACCAAAGTCAGATGTTAACAATCACCAAAACCGCGAACATCACGCAGCCGTCTGGCATTGTCAAGGAGGCTGTGGTAGGTTACGAGGCTTACTTATCCACCAACTTCTCAGATGCTTCGTTTAGATCCTGCAGAAACGTACGAATCCCATCCACCGGAGGGTTCGCTATTGCCACAATGTGTGGCCGCTATGGTGCGACTCTGTGTACACCGCAACGTTGGTATGATTTCCAGGGTGACTCAAGCAATGGACTGGCTCCTCTGGATATTAATTTCAGGCTCTTGCCAGAAGGACAGACCGCTGAACTTCCACAAGGAGCGTTTCCGTTTGCAGGAATAGCTTTGAATTGCAACGAGACGACACCTACAGGGGGTGAGGCCTGTTCCTGTCAGGACTGTGAGCAATCCTGTCCAGCTGTACCACCGCCACCACCTTTACCAAAACCATTCATGATTGGTAGACTTAACGGCGTCCTTGTCATCTGTATCACAGTCTTTGCCTGCATCTTTTTCCTTTTTATGTGTTACTTAGTTTTAGAGTGCACTACCTACTACCAAAAGTCAAGGAGTGCCCGGAAGGGCAGGAGCACCAAGGACCAAAACGAAAATGAGATTAACCATAAAATCAGTCCTAAAGATGTTAAGTGCTCTGACAAAGCCAGTCTTGCCACTCAGGACTTCCTAGGGTCTCTTTTCCAGACCTGGGGAACCATAATGGCACGGTATCCTCTATTTGTGCTTCTGGTCTGCCTTGTGGTTGTGATAGCATTCACAGTGGGAATAAAAAACATAGAACTGACCACAGATCCTGTCCAGCTCTGGTCAGCACCCGAAAGTCGTGCCATGCGTGAGAAGGACTTCCATGATGCACATTTTGATCCATTTTACCGCACCAATCAGCTGATCTTGACCGCTCCAGACCGGCCCAGCCACTACTATGACTCCTTACTCTTTGGCGAACAGAACTTTAGTGGCATCATCTCTAAAGGTAAAACTTCCTATTGTTTCAATTGTTGGTCAAAATAAATAGTTTGTGATAAAATTGTCATTACCAATATGGTTGTCAAAAATGTACTCATTGTGAAACATGTCAAAAGTATTACGCATACTATTTGGATCTAGAGAAGTAGCGACCGATCTTTTCCGTATTGTAATCTACAATGGATTATCGGAAAAAGGTGTAGGATGGGTTCTACCTTGGTTCTACCCATCAGTTGTTGATTGAATGGAGATAGATCTGAATGTGAGCTTGCAGTCCATTGTACTTCATGACTGCAAAAGTCCAGCATACTGTACTTCACCAGTGAGAATTTCACTGGAAAAAAGTTTTGCTTTCTGTATATAATCCTTTCACAATTGGAATAACCACTGTGAAGTTGGGATGTCTAGCCTTGGCCTCATGCAGTCCTAATCAGTGTTTTATGTAGCAATGCTTTCTTTTTTGAGAATTTTCTGTTCCCCTGAATCTTAGGTTTCAGTCAATAAAATATAGGCCAACTGAGTATGCTTTTTTTTTCTCTCACAGATTTGATCATAGAGCTGCTGGAGCTTCAGAAGAGAATCCAGGCAATTGAATTCTGGTCAGACGATCTAAACCGAACTGCAAGCCTTAAAGATGTTTGCTATGCGCCACTCAATCCAGACAACCCCTCTTTAACAGACTGTGCTGTCAACAGTCTACCGCAGTACTTCCAAAATAGCATGGACAACCTTAACGCCAAAGCAAACATGACAGAGCTCGGCGTGACTAAGGAGGTGGATTGGCGGGACCATTTCATCTACTGTGTAAAGTAAGTCACATATCCATATCTGTAGTTGTTACATTACCTTAGGAACATTTCCAGGTTTTTGAAGTTCCACTGAACAAGTTGTTGTTTCAAGCACTGGGACTTTTCACGTTTTTCGCATGCTGGGTCTTTCTGCAGTTTACATCATAAACTGCATCAACTGACTCTTTATGAGTCAGTCATTTAATCATTTGCTCACCGATTGATTCAAATACATTTATTCAGGAACGAAATAAGACCAGGTTCAATTCAGAATTCTGTAGCATACTCTTCTCTTAAGCTAATACGTAATACTACTACAATGTACAATATTTTATATTAATATAACTAATATATGCTAGTATGCTACTCCGAATTCAGTCACAGTCTTTATGACATACTCGCATACTCTGAGGAGGGACTTCTTTTAAATAAGTACTTACTCTGAAACTTTTAAAAATAAATGTTTTAGTATGAATGTAATCCGAATGGATGAAATACTACTTTCCTCATATTGTCATTGTCATCTGACCTACCAGCATTAGTTGTGTCACTACATGACCATTCACAAATCCTCTTCTATGGACTCATGGCATAGTAAAGTATCCATAAGATGTGCACTTCAGGAGCAGTAGGTCATCCGGGTCCTTTGCATACTGTTTTAGGAATACTGTGAATTTGAACACTACTCTTTTCATCTACTATTTTTACCAACTATATAGTATAGGGAAGCATGCATATTTGTTGAAGCCAGAGAATGGCTACTATATAGCATACTACTACTATAATATAAAATAAATAGTAAGAGTAGTATGCTATTTCAAACAAAGTCTTTATGAGAGAGTCATTGAATCATTCACTCAACCAATTTCATCAATCAAAATCACTGACTCATTCAGGAATGAAACAGCACCTATCGAGCTTCTTTTAGAATTTTTTTTTTTTGTTGGTGCTGCAAAAATAGACAAAGTAACTCAATTATTCTTGTCTATTGAACTGTTTTATAAAAACAATATCACACATAATTACATTCTGCTTGCCCACAGCTCTCCATTATCATTTAAAGACATCACAGCTCTCGGCATGAGTTGCATGGCAGACTATGGAGGTCCTGTCTTCCCCTTCCTGGCTGTAGGAGGATATGAGAGTAAGGCACAAAACTGCCTGCTAGCATCTCATCTTTGTCTTAAAGATTTACTGAGCTGACTTTCAGCTTTCCATTACATTTTCAGATGAGGCATACACCATTGCTGAGGCCCTGATCCTCACCTTCTCCCTGAACAATTACGGACGATCCGACGTTAAATTTAAGGTGGTTCAACAGTGGGAAAGCATGTTCCTCAAAATTGTCCAGGAATATCAGAAAAACCCAAACACAAACTTCACATTTGCCTACATGGCTGAGGTGAGATTCTGGTTGACCATATGCTGTATAGAATAGATCAAAGATGTCCGTGTTTAACAGTGTCATAATCGAATGAAATGGTGCTCCGCAGAGGTCTTTGGAAGATGAGATTAACAGAACGACTGCAGAGGATATCCCCATATTCATGATAAGCTATGCTGTCATCTTCCTCTACATTGCTGTGGCTCTTGGGGAATATTCATCCTGGAAGCGTATCCTGGTGAGTGAGTAACGAAGTGGTTAATGGCTTACTGGGAATTTCCTCATTTCTGATAACAGGGAATAAAGGATGAAGCATTTATTTTCTCAAAATGAAGGCCTAATGGAAACTCCAGCATGTTGTAACTGTTCTGAGCAATTCAAGTGATACACTCTGGATATCAAAAACCAAGTCACATACCCATTTTTTAAAACGTTTTCCGTTTTTAGTGGCTTTTTCTCAAAATATTTCACATTTGTTTCTCAGTTGATATAGTATGGAGATCAGAAAAAAATAATGAATAATAAGCTTAGTTTTAAGATTGAGTATACACATCTCCACTTTCCAAAAGTATTTCAGATGAACTATCCATTGGCCTAGTTTGACAAGTAAATATATTCTAATGCTGCTTCTACAAACCATGGTTGTGTGACTGTCGTCTTAGGTAGATTCAAAGTTCTTGGTCGGACTGGGTGGTATTCTGGTCGTCGGCTGCTCTGTCTTAGCTTCAATGGGTTTCTATGCCTGGATCGGGCTTCCGTCCTCACTGGTCATTCTGCAGGTGGTGCCCTTCCTCGTGCTTGCTGTGGGAGCTGATAACATCTTCATTTTTGTTCTAGAATATCAGGTATGTTTCTTTCTTCATTCTGTTTTCCTTTGTAGCTTATCTTTCTGACATACCTTCTAGGGGTCAGCTTTAAATGGTCACTCTAATCACTTTTTTTCACTTAGTTCTTAGTTTTACGCAGTATCGTTCAAATGTTGTTGTTTTTTCTGTTTTTTAAAGAAATGTATACTTTTGTTCTGCATGGATACATTAAATTAAAATAAATGTGCAAATGTGCAAAAAAAAAAAGTAGTACAACAGTTTTAAACTGTGATAATAATATAACATATTTATTGTGCATCAAATCATCATTTTAGAATGATTTCTGAAGGATCATGTGACACTGAACACTGGAGTAATGATGCTGAAAATTCAGCTCTGCCATCACAGGAATAAATTACATTGTAAAATATATTCAAATAGAAAACAGTAATTTTACTGTGTTTTTGATCAAATAAATGCAGCCTTGTTGAGCATGAAAAAAAATCTTACCAACCCCAAACTTTTAAATGGTAGTGTATATCCATCCATCCAAATACACATACATATACATAAATATACAGTACATATATGCATACATACATATATTAGAAGTAGAAGATATTACTTTGTCTCCACTACTGACTATAACTTCATAAACCACGTTTTTTTTTCTTTCTTTTCCATGTTGAATCTCAATCAGAGAGATATGCGCAGACCAGGAGAGCAGAGGGAGGAACATATCGGGAGAGTTCTTGGAAATGTGGCTCCCAGCATGCTCCTTTGCAGTTTGTCTGAATCTGTTTGTTTCTTCCTGGGTGAGAATTTCCCATTGATCTTAAACTCTGCTTCATCCCATAAAACACAAGAACAAGAGAAAAAAAAATGTGTACAATTATGAATAGAAATGAGGAACATTTATTATATTGCCTGACCTTTATTCACTTGTGCATGTCAGCGAAACATAAAGCATCAGATATGTACCATCCTATTTAAATAGAGATATGATTGATATATAGTGGCAATAATGAACTTTGAATGAGTCAGATATAATTCAGTCAATGGGTTCAGATTAATTCCATGAATGAGTAAACGTATATGGCTGACTTAACACACCCTCATTGTCTCTTTGCAGGTGCTTTGAGCACTATGCCGGCGGTGAAGTCGTTTGCCCTATACGCGGCATTGGCTGTGCTCATGGACTTCATTCTACAGATGACTGCCTTTGTGGCTCTGCTCTCACTTGATGCTCGACGACAAGATGCAAACCGTTGTGAGATAGCTTGCTGTGTTACTGTGACAACTCCACACCCATCCAAACCCAACCAAGGCTTCCTGCTCCCATTAATGAAAAAATACTACGCCCCTGCACTGCTCAACCCTTTCAGCAGGATAATAGTGGTACGTTCCTAGTACTTTACAGTATTATGGTTTCTTTAACTACAGCCATTTTATGAGTTTTATTAGAATTGCTACTTTTCAAATGTCTTTTATTTATAGATTCAATGGATTTACCTTTATCCCAGTTCTAGACTTTCAGCCATAAAACATGAAAATTCATCAAAAAGATATAACATAGTACATTTTTAAAGCTAAAGTAATAAAAACAACTTGTAAAAAATGATTGTGTTAACCTTTATGGTAACACTTAAAGCCTTTATGTATAGTGCATTATAGAGGTATTCATAATGTACATTATAAAGCATTAAATCTTTTCATAAAAAAAACCCATTATTTTTATAATATTTGCAGATTCCTTGTTACATCTGAAAGTGGTTGTCATGTGTTTTAATGCTTTCTAACTGTTTAACAATGAATAGATATGTATTATAAATGTAACTGTGGTTACAATTATTTGTATTGACAATACAAGGCATAATTAATGCATTAAAATACTTTTATATTGAATCATATATAAAGGCTTTAAGTAAAGTTTTACCATTTATATACATTTTTACAAATTCCTCAGCTGTCCTTGATGTGATTTCCAACACAACCAACAATTTTGCCAGTAATAAAGTTATTAAAACCTGTAATTTTCTCAAAATGTTCATTCATTTCATTGTACTATTTAACAGACCTTAACCTTAACAGAATAAAGGAATCAGACATTTTATTCCAGTATAAATGTACATATACAAAGTAAAAGTATGTGTACATGACTAAAACAAGTATCCATTGTTTAAAACACCCAACCATACTAGAATTTCATGCATATCTTTCTAAAAAAAAAAGGTATGGTGTGTTTTTTTTGTTCTTTACATGCTTTTATATAATACAATTAGTAATAGTTTAATATCATGATTTCTTGTTCTCTTAGATGGTGGTGTTCCTTGTGATGTTCTGTGCCTCTGTGTTCCTCTTGTTCAATGTAAAAGTGGGCTTAGATCAGGAACTGGCCATGCCATCTGTAAGTACAGAAGTTTATTTAACAATAAAAATACATGAGCAATTTTGCCAAAATGCCAATTACTTACAGTGTTTTCTCTCTCTTCCCCTGTGTGTAAATATTACCAGGATTCCTACATGTTGGACTACTTCGCATACCTCTATAAGTATTTTGAGGTTGGCGTGCCAACGTATTTTATCACGACCAAAGGGTTCAATTTCACCAGTGCGGAGGGCTTAAATGCAGTGTGTTCTAGTGTGGGATGTGACCAGTTCTCCTTTACCCAGAAGATCCGATATGCCACTGAGTACCCTGACCGGTGAGCACTATATATCTCCCCTGTGTATCTCCACTATATGTCTTTCCGCTTTCAATAAACTAAAAATGTAATTTGGTGTTCTGCACTCCTCTACTGTTTACCTCACTTTGCATCACATCAGACCTTGAACCTACAGATTTGTGTTATCGATCTTGAAAGTCCACAGTGACACGGTCCTGGCAAGATACCATTATTAACGTTTGAGAATTATACAATGAAATGACTGTGACAAAAAAAGCTTTATCACTTCTACCTCTTAGTATTCTTTGAAAAATGCCTCTGCCATCATTCTAATTATAATGTTAGAATAGAGACAAAGATATTTTATAATACTGGTAAAGAGCCAGATAAATTATGAGTTATGGCTTTTACTACCATACAAAAGTTTGGGGTTGGAAAGATGTTTCAATATTTTTGAAAGAAGTCTCTTTTGCTTACCAAGGATGCAGTAACAGCTTTTCTATTTGTTGTTTTTTCTATTTGAATATATTCAATTTGAATATATATTAAGTATTCATGTGATGGCAATGCTAAATTTTCAGAATCGTTACTCTTGTCTTCAGTATCACATGATCCTTCAGAACAATCATTCTAATATGCTGATTTGCTGCTCAAGAAACATGTTGAAAACAGTTGTGCTGCTTCATTACACACATACATTTTTACAAAATACGAGGAGTTCAAGATCACAAAATCACAATCTCTCTGATTGCTCTAGATCTTATTTGGCTATCCCAGCATCCTCCTGGGTGGATGACTATATTGATTGGCTGAACCCTGGTTCCAAATGCTGTCGTATCTATACAACTGGCCCAAACAATGGAGCATTTTGTCCGGCCAATGAGAGTAAGTGTTTATGTATAAATTACCAGTTAACTATTAAAGCCTCGTTGTTTATGTATATGGTTCAATGAACTAAATTTTAAACTTTTTGACAGCGGGTATTTTTGCGTGTACCAAGAAATGTATGAAACCCCCCGAAGATGGGGTTCTGCGGCCTAGTGTTGAAGAGTTTTACAGATTCCTGCCAGACTTTCTGAGCAACAGACCTGACCTACAGTGTCCAAAAGGGTAAGAAATGCTTCTTCATCTGGTCATCTAAAGGACCGAATAGAAGCTTTGAATGTTTAGAATAAAGCACGTCCATGATTATAGTGTATTTACTAAAAATGTTTTTATTTCATTTACAGTGGTTTGGGAGCTTATGATAAAGCTGTAATTAGAGACAATGAAACTGGGGAAGTAATAGGTGAGATACATCAATTTGTACATGTAACATTTTGCACTCACTTTCTATAGTGGTTCTTAACAGGGCCAGGGTCAGACTCGGGGGCTTCAGCAAACTTCCAATGGGGCTTCCAATATGCCAAGAATTATTTAAAAGAAGACAAAACAAGCTTTAAAATCAGTCAAAACAACAACAAAAACAGGTTCTTTCTTATTTTAATTCACCGCCTCAACAACGGTTTTTGAAAACATGGACATATGAAGTAGCATCATTTTAATAGTGTGATTTCTAGACTTGGAAATGGCTATGGTAATTAATAAAATATTAAAACGAAATGGGCATTTTTAAAATGAATATACATTTCCGTATGCCAAGCTCTAAGATATTTTATTGGGTAGAAATTGTGAATAAAAATATTAGGTGCCTTTAATTTTTATCCGGTAAATCTGGAAAAGTCATGGGGGCTTCAAAATATTGTTGTGGACAATGTTGGTGTCAAAAATATTAAGGATGACTGTTCTATGAGCTGTTAAAGGGTTAGTTCACCCAAAAATGAAAATTAAGTCATTAATTAATCACCCCCATGCTGTACCAACCCCGTAAGGCCTTCGTTCGTCTTCGGAAAACAAATGAAGATATTTTTGATTAAATCTGAGAGGTTCATGACTGCTACATAGGCTTCCTAAGGGATTGAATCCTGACGGCCCAGAGAGTCATTAAAGAAAATGTTTAAATATTCCATGTCACAACAGTGGCTCAACTATAAGTTTATCAAGTGACGAGAATACTTTTTGTGCGAAAAAACAAACAAAAATAACGGCTTTCTTCGACTATTCCTTTTCTTCCTTGTAGGCCTGAAACGAGACTTCAAGAGATTTCCACGACGCATGCGCGAGAATTGCGATCTCCTTCAACTACTTCAGTTAAGTTCTCGCGCGTGCGCGTCGTGGAAATCTCTTGAAGTCTCGTTTCAGGCCTACAAGGAAGAAAAGGAATAGTCGAAGAAAGCCGTTATTTTTGTTTGTTTTTTCGCACAAAAAGTATTCTCGTCGCTTGATAAACTTATAGTTGAGCCACTGTTGCGACATGGAATATTTAAACATTTTCTTTAATGACTCTCTGGGCCGTCAGGATTCATTCCCTTAGGCAGCCTATGTAGCAGTCATGCACCTCTCAGATTTAATCATAAATATCTTCATTTGTGTTCCGAAGACGAACGAAGGCCTTACGGGGTTGGTACAGCATGGGGGTGAGTAATTAATGACTTAATTTTCATTTTTTGGGTGAACTAACCCTTTAAGTCATAACGTCAATTTGTTGGCTTATTTATTGGCTGATTCCTTAAGAAATTTAAGATTAGCAGTTTCCGATTTATGAGTAAAATATATTACTAATATTACTGTAAGATATTTTAACATTTTGTTCTACAACAAAAATTACTCACTTTCATACAGGACCTCAATCGTGATTCTTGAAACTGTTCTTTTTTTAAAAGCTAAAAAGTTGCTAAGCTACAATGGCTACAACAGTTGTCTCAATTTGTTATACACGTCAACTCACATCCTTATGGTAGTTGAAGCCCTTAATTGTTCACAATGTGTTTGAGGTATGACTGTAATTTATGTTATAGAATAAAATGTGACAAAGCCACAGACTCTATTTTACTCATAAACTGAAAACCGCTAATTGGTAAAATGCTAATTCATTCTCTTCCAGGTTTTAGGGCCTACAAACAGCTCATTTAAGACACATTTAAGTGTTTCAGTCCATTCACAATTCATCATGACATCTCTCCATTTACAGCTTCTCGGTTCATGGCCTACCACACTCCTCTGGCCAACTCGCAGGAGTTCACGGGTGCGCTGCAGAAGGCTAGAGAACTGGCGCGTAACATCACGCTGACCATGAGGCAAATCCCCGGCACCTCTCCTGACTTTGAGGTCTTCCCTTACACGTAGGTGTCGTTTTCTAATCCTCTCTTATCTTACCATCCTTCCTCACCCTTGCTGTTTCTTCTACGGGATAAGATAAGGAGCGATAATCAGGAAATGTAATATTATTGAATGATCACACGTCCTTGAGCTACTTCATAAATTGCAAAACTACGTCACGAATCCTCGAGATACTTCATACATTTCTTGCAATTGCAGAATAGAACCCTAAAACACATTTTTTAGAGATGTTAACAGATATGTGCAGGTGGCACATCAATGAAAAAGCAATACCACTCATTGTTTATTATTAAGGTAAAAGTGATTTTTTTTTTCTGAGCCATTTCCTTGCTGTTTAAAAAGCAAAGTCTTGAAAAGTTATATATATATATGCGTACATTCTGAGCGGTGATTGGTGGCTCACTTGGTGCACTACCTTCATGAAAAGAAGTGTGCTTAATTATATTGAATGTGCACTTGTAGAGTACGTCAGATCTCCAAACTATATTTTTAATGAACTCTACTTGCTTTTAATATATTGTTAATGAAATAAAAGTCCTCTCAGGTGTACTTTAATGAGCGTACACTTTCATTGCCTGTTTCTTGACACAATTAAATACACTTTTAAAAAGTGCACTTTGTAATAATTCCAAATTAAAAGCTTTAAAGTACATTTCAAATCACTGTTTTTGATTTTGTTGTGCTTTAAAGAAGTACACTTATTTTGATAGGTTTACAAACATATGTTAAAGTACTTGATTTTAATTTCAACTCTAGTGTGTTATTCAATATCACATCTAAATGTAATATATTTTAAATGTACTAAATTGCAACTTCATTATTACAAATGTGTATTTATAAATACATGACATACATGTTTCAGTAGAAATTACATTAAAATATATTTTAGTTAGCATAAATGCTTGTCAGTACATTCGGCTGTACACTTTAACCATATTTCAGAGACAATATAAGTAATTATGAAATTAAATATAAAGATGTTCTTAAAACCAAAAGCATTCTTAAGTTCTACTAATTGCATTTAATATACATTTAAACTTTGTTGCCATTAAGAAAAGTTAAGTGTCCAAAAACACTACATTTAGTTTGCACTTATTATTAATTTAAAGTATATTATAACCATAATAACAGCTCTTTTTAAAAGTATGCTTCTTTTTCACAAGGGTGTCCAAGATAAAAAAAACTTCTTATTAATTTGTTTTAAAAAGTTCTTAACAACTTAATAGTTCTTTATACAAGTAAAAGACATGTTAAAGTTTTCATTAAATGCAGAAGAAGAACCAGGTTCAAAAATCTCTGTGGCCTGACTCTGTGATCTTTCATTTCGCAGTGTGACGTACGTGTATTACGAACAGTACCTGACCATCGTGAATGAGGGTCTGTTCAACATTGCCATGTGTCTTCTCCCCACATTCTTTGTGTGTTGTATCCTGCTCGGCATGGACTTGAGATCAGGCTTTCTGAACCTGCTCACCATAGTGATGATCACTGTGGATACGGTTGGCGTCATGACGTTGTGGGGTATCGATTTCAACGCTGTGTCGCTTATTAACCTTGTGACTGTGAGTGTCGGAGAAACGCATTAGCAAGTTTGCATTTCATAAAACCAATGACAGTGTCATTAGTGATCCCCGATATTATTAACAGATGCTTTGTTTTGCAGGCTGTTGGTATATCGGTGGAGTTTGTATCTCATATAACACGCTCATTTGCTCTCAGCATTGGCCACACAAAGGTGGAAAGAGCAAAAGAAGCCACAGCTAACATGGGCAGTGCTGTGAGTACCAGAACAACAAAGATGCTAGACTTGATGAATTTTTAAGACATGCTCAGCTATGCCATTCCAGTCTAGTTGTGGTGCCATTACATATGTCTATGTTCTCTTTTCCAGGTGTTTGCTGGAGTTGCAATGACCAACCTACCTGGAATCGTTGTTTTGGCATTTGCTAAAGCCCAGCTCATCCAGATCTTCTTCTTCAGACTCAATTTGGTCATCACTCTACTCGGCATGGCCCACGGCCTCATATTTCTGCCTGTGCTGCTCAGTTTCCTCGGTATGTTGCAAACATGACTGCAAGCACATAACTACATATTCAGTCTTCATGTCATTGGTGCTTAATCAAGTTCAAAGAGACTAGTTCTAATTCTAAACAAAGGCTAAGTTCAGATTCACCTGGCTTCAAGAGGTAGCTACTGATGCTGGAGACTATGGTCTTTAGCATCATTGTTAATGTGCCTGCCTCCCATTGCCGGAGATGGTGGTTTGAATCAATCTCGAGTAGGGTCAAGCGGCAACCTTCCGATCTCTCTCTAGAATCCAACACGGAAGTGACTTAAACTGGAATTCGTCGACTGGCCGCTAGAGACCGGCTGCAAAAGAGAGTCAATCCCATATACCCCCATGTTAAAATGCCTAACTTTACAGCAGAAAAGAATATGTTTACAGCCTGGTACAAAAAGTGGTTTTGGTCTATATAGCAAATTTTGCCCTTCATGACAACTAGTCACTACTAGCCGTTTGTCTGCTGTCTGTTAGCCGTCACGTCACCTCAGCTAATCCCGCCTTTTTGACCATTTTCTGTTATCTGGGAGTGAAGCCCGCTGCCAAGTTGGCGACGGCCGTCTCCGCCCACTTTGGGGCTTCAAAAAGGCTCTTCAGAAACCTACGGGTGACGTCACGGACATTATGTCCATATTTTTTTACAGTCTAGAGTAGGACGGGTTCCATTCGGTGCCGTGACCCGGTTGTAAACCTCACCCACCTGGTCTCAAGAGGTGAGCTAGAGCGGGCTTTAGCGTCCTTGTCAGCGTGCCTGCCTCCCATGCTGGAGACGCTGGTACAAATCCCGCTCAGAGCAGATCGAGTAGGACCGGTTACATACACAGTATATACTCAAAAGGGTTAGATTTGTTATGTTTTTTAATGGGTTTTAAAGAGGTATGTTATTCAAGTTGTTATTCAAACTGTATTCAAGAAAGTATAGCATTTTTAAAATAAATAATTTTTAAAATAATTTTTATTATTTTAAAATAAAATTATACATTTTAATAACTGCAGCTGAGCTACATACGAATAAAACAGTTTTATGAAATCTAAATATTGCAAATAAACTATCTAAGAAAAGAGAAAACACGTAGTGTAACTGATGAAGAAATATAAAGGGATAATTTTAAAAAATAAAAATGATACAGTCTAAACTATATGCAGTACACTTAGTATTCAATTCCAAATACCTGAACAAACCAAACACTTGTGTGTGCTTCTTTGTTTATATTGTGTTAGAATTTGGGAAAAGAGAACATAATTGTATATAAATACATTTATAATATATATATATATATATATATATATATATACATAATATGTGTGTTAGAACAGGTTTGGATTAAACAAAATGGAACGGTTTTTATTCAAATTTACTGTCTGTGTTGCTCAGGTCCTGGTGTGAACAACGCAGTTCTGCTGCAGATTCAAGATAAAAAAGCCAAGGAGATGGAGCTCAACAGCAAAGCCACATATGACAATGTTAGCTTCGAAAACCATGAGAAGTCGAACGGCAAAATCCCCGTAGAGCCTTCGTGTTCAGTAATGGCCGACATTATCTTCAACACCACCCAAAAACCCACCCAATGGGATATTGCCATATTGTAGCCTAAGACCTCTTAATAACTGCTCTTCCTCTTTCTTCCAGTTCATTTACCTATTACACTGAATTGGGAGTCATGAAAGGAAGACATAAGTTTGCCATTACATACACGACTACTGCATGTAAGCATTTGAGGGGAAAACAACCAACCACACTGAAACTTTCTAAGCAGAATCACCTCATGCTACAGTATTTTAGCTCTATACCTCCTTATGTGGATTTCTCGATAGCATTGCGCGACTGCGATCAACCTGTCCATCTCCTACTGAAGATGTTCATGAGCGAGATCGACATCGACTTGCCCAGGTCACGCCTGAGACAAAGTGATATGGATACAAATGAGGAGCTCAAATTCACTGTTTTAGAAATAAGGAAATTACTATAATAGATAAGAATTATTTTAGTTTTTTATCATGTAATATTTTTGGAATGTTATATTTAATTGTTGTTGTTGTGTAGGTTTTATATTGTCATTTTTGCATGATATTACAGTAATTGTCTTGTTCATGATAGAAACACAACTCTGAAAGGAGGAAAATGTAGCTCAAATAACACTCCAGTTTAAAGAGTGTCCGCTCTTGTATTATAAGCATTACTGTAGTAATATTAAATGCACTGTGTGTATTTCTACATTCTGCAAAAATTCATTGAATGTTCAATAGATTTCAACTTTGCATTCAAAGTTTACAAGCTTACTGTTAAAGTAACTATAAAGCACTTTTATGACAGTTTATTAACTGTATGATTGAAGGCAAACCCATTTCAGAGGCAATTAAGGAAACAATTTTTCAATTCAAAGGGATATTTATTACAGAGTAAATATTTAAAAACATGATTGTAATACTTTCAAACACTGTCGAATGACACACTAAATGAAAATAGTTGTATTTCGGTTGCAGGAAATGATATGAATTAAATAAACTATACTGTAATATTGCCTTTTCTCACTTGAATACTATCTTGCAAGTATTAAAATGTTTAAGCCTGTTATTAAATAAAGCAATAATTCCCATGAAGCAGTGGTTAACAGTGAATTAAGATAAGAACATTGTAAGGCCCGACGCGGAGTGGTTAGTCCATAAAATTTGTTTGTACGTTTGGTGTGGAGTAGCCTACTACAGAGACTTATACTGCACCGACTTAATGTGCATGACGCATTCATCCAAAATAAAAGGAAATCCAACCTTCACAATGAAAACCATTGGAATTAAAACAAAAAATAAAATAAGTAACAGTACGCAATTGTGCAAACAAAAAAATGCGATAAAAAAAAATGTGCAATCTGCAACTCTCTTTTCTTATGTTAAACTCGCACGTACCCAAAGACTTTTAACCCAAAAATGTGCTGTGCTGGCCAATACTGCTGCATAAGGGAAATCTCTTACTCAGACACACACACTCATTCACTGGTGCAGAGTTCACTGTGGTCAAAGGGGAAGTTTGGAGGAAAACAAGGGCCTGGTTTCTTAACATTTATTATATCTTCGATGGATTAATTAGCATAGCGCTATCAGCAATAAAATAAACGTCCCAAAACAAACACGTCTATAAAGATAAACCTACATCCCGTATATGTACGGTGATTTCCTTGTTTCATCAAGTGAAAAAACAGAGTCCTCTGCCATCTGGTGGACATTTGTTGTGCCATAGTATCGCTACACCTACATTATACACTCTGGAAATATACTCAAGTATACTATTCATACGTAGCTCAAGAGCACATATGGGCTTGTTATTTTCTATATATACAAATAATATACACAAAATTATTCAGTTTAATGACTAAGTTCCACATTATCAAGACAATTTTCCAAAATGTAACTCCCCCAGTCCAATTGGATAACATCTGGTGATCAGCCAAGCAGACCGATTAAGAACCTGATGGGTGACTTATGAAAGACCGCAGATGTGTTGAGGACCATAGAACTGCAAAACAGAAGCACCTCAAAATGTTCCCTCAAATAGTGTGCGTTAAGACCTAAACAGTTCATGGGGATGCGGATACAGAGCAGGAGAAGATCTGACCTAAGATCAGTAACTCAGAAGCTCTGGTAGACTGGCGGACGTCCTGTCCAGGGGTCAGCACATAAGAGACCGCTGTTCACGAGCCTTCAAACTTGTTCTTTTTTTCCTCCTAACAGAGACACTGAAACAAAACAAAAATTAATTATTAAAATACTATGGTTTATTTATTTTTACAGTGGATCCGAAATTGCTGCTGCTTTACTTTTCTTAAGTTAATACACATTTTTTTTTCATTTCTTTTTTTAATGATATTAGTATAACAACTTGAAAAAGTTTAACTGAAAAATTATTTTGATTTGTCCTCCTTTCTTAATGAGAACAACAGTTTTTGAATGAATATGCCACATTAATTTAAAGTTATAATGTTGATTTGTTTTACTTTTGAACCCCACAAACTGCAACACAACAAAAACAAAACTAAAAATTGCAGAACATAATGCAACATACTTTTGGACCCCACAATTTGCTAAATAAAACAAAATAAAATGCTAAACAAAATGCAAAAAAAAAAAAATAATAATAATTTGATAAACAAAATAAAACAAAACAAACAAAAAAAAAAGGATAATTTTAAACAAAATGCAACAAAACATCATAACAGCATTGCACTTGCACCTTGTGAAGGATTTGTTTGGTTTATACCTTTTCGGTTGAGGTACTTTTGGACACCACAATATGCAAAAAAAAAAAAAAACAACAACAAAAACAAAGTTAAATCCTAAACAAAATGCAACAAAGCAAATCAAAACAAAAACAGCACAATTCTAAACAAAATGCAACAAAACACAGCATTGCACATGCACCTTAGGTTAAAGGTTTTGTTTGGTCCATACCTTTTCGGGTGCAAAAAAAGAGGCAAGCAATATGCAAAACAAAAAGTAAAATGCTAAACAAAATGCAACAAAAGAACACAACAAAACAAAAAAAGTAACATTGCACTTGCACCTTGTGAAAGGTTTGTTTGGTTTATTACTTTTCGGTTGGGGTACTTTTGGACCTCACAATAAGCAGAACAAAACAAATAAGTAAAATGCTAAACAAATGACAACAAATCAAAATCAAAACAAAAAAAGTAAAAAGCTAAACAAAACGCTACAAAACACAGGATTGCGCTTGCACCTTGTGAAAGGTGTGTTTGGTTCATACCTTTTTGGTTGCAAAACAATATGCCAAACAAAACAAAAAAGTCAAATGCTAAACAAACTGCAACAAAACACAGCATTGCACTTGCACCTTGTGAAAGGTTTGTCTGGTTCATACCTTTTCGGTCGCGTAACCATGCATTTCCAAAGAACAGCATAGAGGGCTAACAAAAGGCTTATGAACACTGCAGCAGCGACCGCACCTGCAAACACACCAGACACCTGTTAAACCGCTGTCTGTAGTCTTGAAAACATTTGTCTGAAGAGGCACATAATCTGGATCTTCTATGCAGAGATGAGAGAACTCTGATATAGAGTGTGACCGAATGAGAGGCCGCAGTTTCATTGTCCGCAATCCAAAGTCACTGTTCTTTCTGGTGAAAAATGCAACTTTGATACATATCTTAGGCCTATAAAAGGTCAAAGGTCTCACTAAATGAGAAAGAACAGTCAGTTTTAATTAGTGTTTTTTTATTTAAGAATCAAGACATAGAAAGGCATAAACCCTGTGTGTTTAAAGAGATATATACTCTAACGAGGAAGCATTGAGGAGGAGGAAAATTCCAGTGATGACATGGAAACCTGTTTAAACCTGTGAGCGGGTAAAAGGAAAATCAGCCCCGAGCGATGATTTAACACTCCATATTCCATAAATTTGAAAAGTTTGTATTGGAAACAAAACAAAATCACATTAGTTCTGAGACAAGCTCTAGCAACATTTCTTTCCAAGTGACTTAACATGGTTTTAATCTCTTTTATGTAATGGAATGAAATATTGAAATGTTTAAGTCTGACATAGGAGTCCAAATACTTCTGGGGCCAACCTATGTGTAGTCAATGAAATATATTTTCAAAGACATTTTGCAAACAAATTAGGTTATGTCGTCATTTCAAATGATCAGCTCAGCCTCTGAAATTCTGCCCTTGTCCAGAAATTCCAAGTGTTTAATAACGATTCGACACACACACACACACACCTCTAGAAATGTTGTGTATACATGTGTTTTCATGAGAATTCATTGAGTTTGACATTTCTACAAAAATACTGTAACCCCTTGTTGTATTTCAGGCAAAAGTTCATTTTCTGAACATGAAGAGAAAAACAAAAAAAATGTAATCCATAGGAAAGAGAGCATTTAGAAAGGAGAGCGCTCAGATGAATCATGTTCCCTAAGGTTTTATTTTCCCAGGACTTGTATGTTTTAAAACATTTTTTTTTAAACTCCAGAGAGGTTGGTCAGACTGATTAATGTCTGCTTGATAAGAAAGACATGACAACATTTATAACTGTACTTCTTTTGTAGACAAATAAATAATGAACAAGGTAAGACTGAGGAAAATTGGCCAAAGACCGACTGAGTGAGAGTGAGGAAGACGACAGCAATAAAAGAGGAAGGGCAGGTCAGATCACTGACAGGTGAAGAAATCTCAGAGAATCAACTTCAAATGTACGAGCAGAAAATCAATCTAATATGCTGATCTGCTGCTCAAGGAACATTTCTTATGATTATCAACATTGAAATTCCAGGATACTTTAAAATCTAGAAAAAAAAAACCCAGCATTAATTTAAAATGGATTTTTTGCAACATTATATATGATCACTTTTATCCATCCTTGCTGAATAAAAGTATTAATAAATAACTGACTGAATGGTAGTGTAGCTGAAAAGTTGGTCACTTTTGCACTCTATTGTGACCTCGGGGAGTCAGAGAGTGAAACTCTACCTGGTATGATTCCACTCGGTCTGTTCACGGGGGTCTCAGCAAGAGGGGGTGGACTGGCAGTTACTGAGCCCGTGGAGACAATGAAGATTATGTTAAAGCATGTACACCATCATTAGCATGATGTATTTAAGGCTGTTTAATGCATTACCATTTCTATCAGAGTTGAAGGGGAGCCATGAAGACACTTGGGAAACTATCTGGGGAGAGAAAACAACAGGTTATTCAGTGAGAAAAGAATGGGTGGGGCTTGATTTTACCTTTCAAGAATTGACTGAATTGGGAAAAGTGGGTGTTAAATACTATAATAGAGAGGGTGAGGGAGGGGTTAAATAAATAAGCATATGGTGACATTACATTACATTGATATAATGTCCTATGCTGTAACTGCATGACAGCTACATATATCATTTTCGAGATTACCTTCTCACAAGTAGCATATTTCTCTGCCATGATTGATTTATTCTGTATAAGAACATGTCTGGTTATGGAGATAAAGCGGTAGTATTTGGCTAGTCATGCGATTCCAAAATGGCAGCTCCCGTGAGGGGGGACCTGCCCCATCATGTAGAATAAAACAGAATTTCCTAGGCTGCTGATATAGCTGAAGTAGTCATCAAATACAAGTGTACATCATTTTGAACATTTTGGCAAAAGTATTAACAAAGCCTGTCTATCCAAACACTGATATGTGCTCAAAGTCAGCATGAAACAAAGTTACTATGGCAACTATACCTATTGCAACGTATCCAAGTGAAGCTTTTCGAACAAGAAAAAAAATTGTAGGGCCTTGCGCTGAAAAAAGTGTCATCAGAGAAGATATGCCATTCCAGTAGGAAGGGGAAGTTATTTTGATTAAAGCTTACATGGGTAAGTGAATTTGGAAATACATTTTTTTAATAATAAATACTGCAACCTTCAATAATATATTTTTTATAGAATAGTCCATTTTGATTTCATGGTGGCTTTAAAGGACAAAGAGAGAGGGAGGGGGCATGTCCCTGCACTGTTTAACAAAGATAAGAAGCTATGCCATGACTGAAAGTTTCCAAAACATGCTGGAAGACAGGAAATGAGAGAGAGAGAGAGAGAGAGAGAGAGAGAGTTAGTTAGAGAGAGAGAGAGAGAGAGAGTTAGTTAGAGAGAGAGAGAGAGAGAGTTAGTTAGAGAGAGAGAGAGAGAGAGAGAGAGAGAGAGTTTACTGTTTCCCAATAAGTAGTTAGAGAGAGAGAGAGAGAGAGAGAGAGAGTTAGTTAGAGAGAGAGAGTTAGTTAGAGAGAGAGAGAGAGAGAGAGAGAGAGAGAGAGAGAGAGTTTACTGTTTCCCAATAAGTAGTTAGAGAGAGAGAGAGAGAGAGAGAGAGAGAGAGAGAGAGATTACTGTTTCCCAATAAGTAGTTTTGCTTCTCAAAACAACAGTTGATCTGTGCTGTAAATGCAGTCATCCGTCTTGCAAAATGTAACTTTATGTCAATGAATATACTAACAAAAAAAATGGTATTCTGATATACACTGACCTATTTTGTATATTTGCAATGAAACAGTACTACTACTTTACTCATCTTAAAAAGATACTGTCTTTAAAAAGCCTTTCAACAGGTGGAGCATTTAAAACACATAGGCTACTGCAGAACAATTGCATTGCATTGTTTCTCATAAGTTTGATTTACCTGTTTGAGACTGTGGTCCTGTGGTTCTTCGTGAAGAGAGCTGTTGTTGTTTCTCACCCCCGTCCACATGTTTCAGCGTGTTTGTGAGTGTCTTCCCCTTTTTTACAGTCTATGGTCTTCCCTTAATCATCACGAGGCGCCCAGTGTGAAGAGAGCGAATGAGACTCAAACAAAACAACGTCAAATCGCTCCTAGTTTGCTCTTAAAGTGGCCGGGGTACATAAATCTAGTGGGAGGGGCAACAATCCGCCTCTACAGTTAAAGGTATCTACAGTCTCTCTTCACCTTATTTTGCAACGCGATGTAAGCTCTGTGAATGCGCGAGACTTAATTTTCGTTCGGATTCATTAGGTAAAAGAATAACGAGTAGCCTAAACTATAAAAGTGTTTAAACGTGTATAAAAGTGTTAAACAATATATATTTCTCAGAATGAGTTATAAAATCCAATTCTGACGGGAAAAGTCGGAATAACTTGCGAGGGAAAAAAGAGTCCGAATTGTGAGAGTCGCAATTACCTTTTCTGTTTTTTTTTTTTTTTTGTCTTTTATTAAAAGGAGAGGAAGCCTCACACATTCAAATGGGCGAACCCGCGTTTTTTTTTTTTTTTTATGTAGCCTAGAGCCATTTCTTCAAGAAACTTTTTCATAATGCTCTTTCACAATATGTCTTGACAGATGTGAGCTGAAACCGATTTAAATGGTAGGCCTATGTTCATCCTATAAATCTATAGTGACTTTCTTAACCTTTTTTGGGAGGGGGGAGGGGGGGATTGACATGGTGTAGATTACGAGTGTAGAGAACTGCAAAATCTTAAATTTCTCTTTTCGGTTCGAAAAATTCTGAGGCGGAGAGTGGTGAAGTATTTTTACTCCGATTATTTTTTCAAGTGTCTCTATATCAAAGTGTTTTCTTTGGAAAACTTTTACTTCACAACATTCCAAAGCATAATGTCACTTTTACTGCACTAAGTTTATTTTTTTTATTTAATTTAATACTTAATTACGTTGGTAATCTAGTACTTTCTTATTTTTACTCAAGTAAGAAAGTATGCTACAAAATGTATTATCTAGGCTACTAGATTACTAGATCTATCAAAGGTTAAAAAAATGGACCATGGACTTTTATTTATGAAATGTAGTGCAGTAAAAAGTACTACATTATGTTTTGGATGTAGTGAAGTAAAAGTTTTCCAAAGAAAAACACTCAGTAGCCTAGAAAACTTTAAAACTGTACTTAAAAAAATACTTTACTACTGTCCACCTCTGGAAAAATTGCATGAGGGTGGGTAAATAATGGAAGACTTTATTTTGGGGTGGAATATTTCAAAAAGCACATTAACCCCATTCACACCTGAATTCCACTGAGAAAAAATGATGAATGAATTATGAACTAAAGTTTACAGTTTTTTTTCTGAATGCTTAAACCCTAACCGTGATTCTTATAGCACAATTTCTAAAACTATTAATACTTATAGCAAAACCACTCACTGAGTTTGCAAAACTAAAAGCACAAACACTGCTTTGCACTCAGTTTGCAATTTTGTAACACACACTTTGCAAAACTGTAGGTAGAATCCACTGCACAGCACTCTGTTTGTGGAACTGTAAACACAACTCACAGCTTTACATTCAATTTCCAAATGATCAACACACTCCTAGCAAAACTATACACATGTATGGCTATTATTTAGACTATTTTCCAACTGTCTGGGACACTGTCACATGTGAAAACTGTTTTAGTTCACTTTGCAATCAGCCTAAGCACTATAAATAAGCCACAGGTAAGCTGTCCGTGTGGAGTACTGAAATGAGAAATGAGAATCGGTTAGTACAGTCACTTTGCACTAAGTTTTGTAGCACTCCCTTCAGCTTCATCCGCTGTATTACGTATGAGTTCCAGTACCTGCCGTCCAATCGACGGTACTGTGGTGTACAACAAAAAGATATAAAAAGTTTGCTTTGTTCCAGTAGTGATTAATTTTATGAATACTATTACAGTAAGATGGAGTAGGTTGTTTTAGTGTGATTTTAGTGTCTTTTTTTGTCTGTATGGTGGTATCGTTTATATGTTTGAGAAATAGCCAAAACTTGTTCTCTGGAACTTAGTTTACCTACGGGTATAAATAAAGGAACCTGACCTGACCTGACTGCCATACTCTAATGAGAAACACAACAATACAATACATGTAAAGATACTGAAATTGCTACTTTACAGAGTTGCTAGACGTCCAGATGCTGGGGGCAGAGGAAGAATGTTCACTGCAGAACAAGAGACCCATATAGTCAATATGGTGATTGCAAATAATTCCATAAGGCTACGAGAAATACAGCAGCGCATAAATGAGGATGACACCACCTAAACATACATGTGAGCATTTCTGTATTATGTCGTGTACTTGCCCGGAACAGAATCCGAATGACACAAATCTACAGAGTCCCTGTTGAAAGAAACTGTGAACGTGTAAAACAACTGCAGTATGTGTGCAGGTAAGCTATATTGGTATTGAATCTGGAAGTGCAGACTGTAGTGCTGTGCATGGGCCAGCTGTGCGGCATTTGCTTTGCCTTGTCCAGAGAGTGATGGAGATAGAGGCAGATGCCATGGGTCATGAGCGGATGAGGCAGGTTTTAACCTCACTAAAACAAGGAGACGTGGCAGGAACATTATTGGACACCGTGCCATAATCAATGTCCCAGGACAACATGGTGGTAACATACTGTCACTATGTGTGGTGTTGTTCACCATCATGCAACCCTAGGCCCATATAACACTGCACACATTATTACATTCCTGGACACCTTACATGACACGCTCACTAATGTTCAGAGACCAGAGCAGACCAGATACGTCATCATATGGGACAATGTTAGTTTCCATAGGGCTGCTTTGGTCCGCAACTGGTTTACAGATCACCCACTCTACTCAATCGATTCCCTGTACTCAGCCTCCCCCATACTCTCCATTCTTGAATCCATTTGAAGAGTTCTTCTCTGCCTGGTCCTTGAAGGTCTATGACCATCATCCCCATCAACGCATAGCCCGTTTACAGGCAATGGAGGAGGCATGTGGGGATAGGCATCATGTCAGGCCTGGATATGGCATTCCAGAAGATATTTTCCCTGGTGCCTTGGACAAGAGGACATTGCATGTGATGTCGACGAAATTTTGTGGCCGGACCCAGAGAGACGACACGATGTAGACTGATTTTTTTTTCTTTTCTCAGTGAAATTACTATTTTGAGTTTTGACTTGGAAAAAAACACTTGTGTTTGTTTTGATGTGTGTAAATAAACAGTTTGGATCCCTGTATGTTTACAGAACTATGACAATATGACCTCATACTGACATAGCCTAATTTTTGCACAGAGAAAGCAAAAGCCAGATGTGTTTTTTTTATTCATACCATCAGTGTGTAGTTGGTGCATTGTGTGCTTATTAATGTGATGGCTTGTGTTAACTGTTTGATACGAAAATACCATTTTTACGAATGTTTGAAGAGTTAAGGAAGGTTTATTAGCTTTTGCAAGATAACTACAATGTTTTGCTGATTCGGTGAAGTGTTTTCTTATTTGTGTGTATAGTTTTGCAAAAACAAAAAATGTGCTTAAGCCATCAGAAAAAACTGTAAACACAGCATGTGAACAAGCACTGAATATTTTGGAAATAACACACACTGTAACAATGAGCAATGCAATAAGAATGTATAAAAAAGGGAAGATGATAGGATGACGTCCAAAAAACTTGTTTTCTTTTTGTTGTTTGCAGTGGGTGAATTAGTATATGTCTCTGTGTTTGTGGGTGTGTTTGTTGCTGGTTTCGTTAAATATATGATTGTGTGCATATAGCATCAAGGCCTCGATGTGTGTGTGTGTGTGTGTGTGTGTGTGTGTTTGTGTGTGTGTGTGTGTGTGTTTGCTGTGTGTTCACTCATTTCAAATTCGCTGTTTCTGTTTAACTAAAACTAATGAAAAACCCAATGACAGTTTATGATCATAACATTGAAGGCAATCAGAGTAAAATGTTAATAATTAATTTAATTAAATTCTAATGTAGGGGAGAACCGGGGCGAAAGTAACACGGGACGAAAGTAACAAAGTGATTTTCTCTGAGCCCTGACTACATTTGCATTTCAAGCTATGACAGCACTTTCGGCATGCAGCCAGTGACCGAGCTGCTAAATATCACGTGATTTCATCATCGTTCCCCGCGGTTAGGTCCGGAAAGCAGTTTTCGAGTATGATAAGTAAATTACTGAAGCGGTCATTTTTTTTAATTACAAGTTGTGTTTTTCGTTTCATGTGTCACACAGTAATGATCAATCTATAGGTTATTTAGTGCTGTAACACATCCTGAAGTTTGCTTGGTCAGAGTTTTTCAGTATAAAAGTAAATCGGGTTTAAATGTCAGGAGTTCCTGTCGGGACGAAAGTAACACTTGTTACTTTTGTCCCGCTATAGGGAAAACAAGTGTTTCTTTTGTCCCTCTGCTACTGTGGTGACTTTCTGTGTGTTGCAGCATTTATTAAAACATGTTTATGTCATATTATACCAACAGAATATGGCAGATGTTTCTGAGGGGGCTTTTAAAGATTAAGTCACATTTAAATCAGCTGATTTCTGTGTCACCATTTTTTTTTCCACTCAATCTGTTTCCACTTACCCTAGTCACATTTAGGCTTTAGCCATACCTTATAGCTTTAACACCTCCACCTATGAATTTGCAGGGTTTCTATCCAGATGTTTTTTTATGCACATTTTAAATGTATGCATAAAAACAGCTGGATGGAAACATAACTATTGTTACATTATGTTGAGAATTTATATTATGCTAATTTATTTTAATTTTCATATTTTTCATGTTGAAAAAAAAACATTTTATAAAATCGATTGACAATAAAAAAATATTCTAAACAATTCAAGTTTGTACTGTTGGGTTACTTTTAAAACATTTGATGAAACTGAAATAAAAAATAAAAAAATGTAAATTAACAATTTTTTCAAAGATAAAGGCCAAAATATGTTTGCAGTTACATGTTAACAAGGTCATACTCAGGTATATTTAGGCTAAAAAAAACAAAAAAAAAAAACAAGAGTAACACAAAAAATCTAGCTTGTATATTGTGTTACTTTTGACCCACCTGTGTGTTACTTTCGTCCCAACTGATGGGGTCGAAAGTAACATGAGCAGTCTTAAGTTCAAAGTGAAATTATACTGAAGTTGTTCTACATTTTTACAAAATTCCACCTGGTATTGATAGACCACACTTGTGAGTGACTGACCACAGCAAAATTATATCTCTGTCTAAACCATCATCTTTTAAAATGATGTTTTTCTGAAAAATGGTACTTTCGCCCCCGCTCTATATTATTGCAAAGTGTGTATATTATCACACTTTAAAAGATCTTCTGATTAACTTTGAATATTATAAATTGATACAATTAAGATTATAATTGGTGTAAGTTGATGATGCTACCATATATCTGCATATAAAAGGTAAAAAAAGGAGCTCCTCCTCCTGCCTAGTTGGTTAGCCGTCTTTTGTGATGCCTCAAAAAGCTCAATCAGATTAAGTTACGGGTCATTCTGTCATTGTGATTGGTTGATCAGGGGCTAATCGGTGACCAGGCAGTACTCATATTATAAAAATATAAAATCAAAAACCATGTGATGTCTATTCCAATGGTCGCACAGTCTGAAGGGGTTAAATACTCTGTGATACAATTGACCCTTCGCTAAGCCCCGCCCTCCTTAGTTACTGTTGCTACGCCTGTCAAGCTTTCGCGACTGCCACATCTATAGAGGGTATGCGCATGACGTCACCGTCGGCCGGAGTGAATGCAGTCACGCCCACAAGTGGCAAAAAGACTGAGCGGCAGCATTTGTTTTCAGCGTGAATGCCGTGAAAAACACACAAAACACATCTAAAACGGGAAAGAGCTTTACTATTGACTGTACAACTAGATTTGACCAGAAATCTGAGTTACTGTATATGTTTACAGACTGCAAAAAGCTACAGAACAGACTATATTCTGCATAATTGGATGTTTTTAAATAAACACTGACAAAAAACTATACAAGTTTTAGGGCTGGACGATATGATGATATACAGTATAACATTAATGTAAGTGATCACTCGGATTTAGACCTATCTATATTGTATTTATATAAAACGTTTACAGGCAAATTTTCTTAATTTATTTCCCCGGCGTCGAAATCAGGCACATATAAATGTCAGGAAACATGATTCCTGGCTGCATGTCAATATCCATAGATCACTGACTGGATCTTTGATAAGTTGTAAGGAACACTATATCGAGTCCAACTTTTAGTTTAAACTGATAATAGTTTGTTTTACTCGCGTTTTCGCAGTTTCCCCTATTAACTCCAGTCACGCAGCAGCTCTTCTGCCACTCAGTCCGGCTGAGGGGGGCGTGTTCCGGCGGGGAAGTGACGTTAATGCATTCCCTCTATTACAGTGTGAATGCACCGGTGTCAGACATTCCCAAGGAGATAATTAGTCATTTTTGGCGAACAGGTGAAATATCTGTTAGAGCAAGACAAAAGGGACTGCAGTATGCATTCGAGGGATATATCCACGACATAATATGCAACCGATTAGAGAATAATTTCATCAAAATAGAGGGAATGCATTAACGTCACTTTCCCGCCGGAACACGCCCCCCTCAGCCGGACTGAGTGGCAAAAGAGCTGCTGCGTGGCTGGAGTTAATAGTGGAAACTGCGAAAACGCGAGTAAAACAACCTATTATCAGTTTAAACTAAAAGTTGGACTCGATATAGTGTTCCTTACAACTTAGGCCAAAGATCCAGTGATCCATGGATATAGACACGGAGCCATCGTGTTTCCTGACACTCATATGTGCCTGATTTCGACGCCGGGGAAATACGTGAAGCAAATTTGCCTGTGAACGCTTTATATAAATACAATATAGGTAAGTCTAAATCCAGGTGATCACATCAATGTTATATATAGGCTATAATCATATTGTCCAGCCCTAAAACTTGTTGCCTATAGTTTTTTGTCAGTTTATTTAAAAAGTTTATTTTATCGGAGTAGGTCTGGCTTAAGCATAAACCGGTCGACACAGGTCGTTTTTTGCCTCTTACTCGGATTTCGCATTATGTAAACGCATTAACCTGCTTTCTGTCAGCTTGAAGTGCGCATGTGTGAAATGTGACAGAAACGCATCCTTTGTGCAGATTTAAACGCATCCAGACAGAGCGTTTTGCTGGAAAGGAAGAATAAAATATATCACAAATGCAGACTCTTTCATGACACAGAACATTATAAAAATGTCCTCTCATCTCGTGCAGCAGAAGTAGAAATGGTTCAGTCAAAACGCTGCATCTGTAACTGCATGAGAGGAAAATATACAAACTGTAAGTTTCCCGTTGACATGTTGCAAGCTTTATTTAACATCAACCGATACAACAAATGAAATACTTAAAGTCAGATACGCAAATGATTGTTTTGTCGTTACAGGTCATGGCCTGATTTATTAATAAAGTCATGTAAACATGCCACGGTTTACTTGCGTTGTTATGGTTACTGGTGTGCATGTAAACGTGCTCAATGATAACTGCAAATCCACTTTTCTCTGCCTGGAGTCAAGTTGTTTCTATGAATTGCATCGATCCATTTGCTTCTCTGTTCTGTAGCTTTCGGCAGTCTGTAAAAATATACCTCAGATTTCTTGTGAAATGTAGTTGTACAATCAATCGCAAAGCTCTTTCCCATTTTAGATGCATTTTTTGTGTTTTTCACGGCATTCACGCTGAAAACCAATGCTGCCGCTCAGTCTTTTTGCCACTCAGTGGGCGTGACCGCAATCACTCCAGCTGGCAGTGACGTCACGCGCATACCCTCTATAGAAGCTAAAGCCTATAACCTTAGGTCCCAGCGCAAGCAGCAGCCGCTTCCTTAGCAGACCATTCACATGGGAAACGCACAAATGGAGGAACAGCTATGTTCATGCACAGCAGGGTGAGTGAAATGTGAAAATAATCTAATAATTACAAATCAAACAGTTTATCCATCAATCTAACACCGGGAGAGCCGCGATCAGATTGGGGTAAAGTTACTCAGGGGTAGGCCGCCGATTAACAAAATGCTGAAATATAGTTTAAAGTATGTCAGTGAGCCTCCGTCTTGCCATTAATCGTCTTATTTTACGTTCAAATATATGCATTATGAACAAAGAACGCCATTATTTCCAAGCAATAGGTTTTTTTGTTTTTTTGTTAATCCTGTCGACATTTTGTTGTGAATGGGTCTCCCACACTGCTTGATCCACGCCCGGCATTTCTCCCCTTTGGCTTTTAGGTTTCGGGAAGGGAAAAAAATGCCACCCCACCGTCCAAACTTTTAGGATACCGGGTATCAGATTTGCAAAATCCATACGCACAACGCGTCGGCATGTTTCCCTCGCTCGAAAGCTTGACAGACCTCCCGCGCCTAGTTACGGTTGCTAAGCCACGATTGGCCAGTGGCGGTTTTCGTGCGTGGCTTAGCAAAGGGTCAATTATGGTTTATATTGTGTTACACTGCCATCTAGTTCCAGGAACCCTCTTTTGCATATTGTATAAAACTGAAGCACCTAAAGCTTGCTCTTTAAAAAAAAACTATATTACTAACATTAAATACTACAATTATTTACAAAATATTGATATATTAAATTAAGAGCGCCATAATATGTACAGTCATTTTACATTTAATTTTTTTATATAATAATGTTGGAGGGACAATGAAACAATTACCTTAAATTTCTGTTTATTAAATTTTTTCCCCACAATAATTAGTTTGAGATCAAACAATAATGAACCCCCTGCAGTTTGATTATGTTGAAGTTTTTCCTAGACAGTGACACTATAACATAAACAATTGATTATGACACACTGCCTACACCATCATGCAGAGGGTGAATTATGTTTGCGAGTTGCCCATTACATAAATTTTCTTCATAATCACAGTTCTGCTTTTGATGGCCTGACATCAGAGAAAAGCAGAAATGGAAGAGTAAGAAACGGCCCATGGCCACAGGCTTTTACTTTCAGTGACGTAATCATACAAGCATAGCCATATGTAAAGCCAAAATTACCGGTTCTCCCTTGCTGAAGATTGCACTTTGCATTGCTAAATGTAGCAGCCTGCCTGCACTTGTATGTCTTAGGCAACAAGCTTCTTTTTCCATTAAACAATGTCAATAAAAATGAAAGAAGGGGTTAAAGGCTAAAGCTCACAACATGTAAAAAGTAATGTTAGCACAGTGTGTTGGTAAGTGTAGGGCCAGAGAATGTTCCTCAATGGGTCGAGATTTTAAAATATGGAACAAGTTTGAAACTTAAACAGTGGTCTCATGAATCACATCTATTGATTGTATCCCTTCTCTTGTAAAAGAAGTGCATGGAATAGTGTTTTTACCATGGCTGATATGATTTTCATAATATAATTCTGCCTTTTCAGCAGTAGATGACAACCTAGAATAAAATTAAATGATTTAGCTTCCCTTGTGCAACACATGCATAAGATGTGAACAGACATCACACGTCATCAGCGCGTTTCATGCTATGAGTTAGAGTCAAGTCAAGTCAAGTCAAATATATTTATATAGCGCTTTTCACAATACAGATTGTATCAAAGCTGCTTCACAGTATCAATCAAAACAGCTTACAGTTTTTCTCGATTGTTTAAACACTATAACCAGGCTTTTGAACTAAAATTTCAAAACTATAATGCCATTTATCAAAAAGCACACCCATTTCACTGAACTATGAACACTACTCCCCTGTTTTGACACATAAGTCAGATTTGTTGAACTGTCACAGCAAAACTCTACACACAAATCCCTTCATTTCTCATTGCCTACACCACGTGGTCATTTAGAAAGCACTAGCATTCAATATTGTTCACTCAAGTCAGCACAGCTTCAGCTCAGTTAGCACACAATTACCCAGGTGAAAACACTAAGAGTCAAAATTGAACACACATCAGTCAGATCCTTCAATATAGATAAAAGGTTATACAATCTTTTATAAAAGATAAAAATCAGTTTACTGAGTTTTGGAACAATGGATCCACAGAGAAATTAAGCAATAGGTCGAGGAGGGAGAGGAAGAGGAGGAGGGAGAGGAAGAGGAGGAGGAAGGGCAAGGGCAAGAAGACAAGCAGTCTCAGATGAAATTCAAGCCACTTTAGTTGGCCATGTCCTTGTCCATGGTATGACTATGAGGGAGGCTGGGAAAAGAGTACAGCCAAATTTGAGTCGCTTCACCGTCGGATCATCAGAACCTTCAGGGAGGTGTGGTGTCAAACAGATTTCTATCACTGAATAAGAGACAAACATTTCCAATTGTCTTTGATGAGGTTTATGTTCTTGCAAGAAAAGGCCAGCAGTCGTACAGTCACACAGAGTGGCTGCAGAGTGACAAAGAGGGCATCCTTTCTCCTTTATAGTCTTGACTCCCAGAATGTTATCTTTCTAGGCCAATGATGGTATTTCAACCATATGTGGAACATTCTTAGACTCGTTCATCGTATTGTACCCTTGAGTGGAGGCATGTACCAACACTCTTTACCATTCCAATACAATTCCAGATTTGAATAAGGTTTGTGTGTGCTCTTTTACTGTCATATGATGCTCACACACATCTTACGTAAGAGTAGGAGAGAAGGGAAAAAAAGATGGGGGTGAGATTGGGGGACCACAAGCAACATGACTTACCAGTTTTGGAAATGTTGTTTTGAATTTATAGCACCAGTGTGTAAGACTATGTTGTAGTGTGTGTATTTTTGAGGGCTTGTGTGTCCTGTCTGAGGGCAAAGTTTGTTTTTTCAGCAAGAGTGAATGGTTTTGAGTGTAGAGCTTCATTTTGACCTGAAAATATGATGTTTGGGGAATTGGGTGAGACGTTATGGATTTGTGTTTACTGTTTTGAGAATACGAGAAATAGTTTCAAGAAATGTGTTTAAGCAATCGAGAAAAACTGTAACAATGTTTGTTTATTACTGGAAAAAAAGACATCCAAGTTTGGTAGAGCTGATCAATGGTATGATTGGTTAATTAATTTGAATATCCCCAACTGAGCAAGCCAAAGGCAACAGTGGCAAGGAACCGAAAAACTCCATCCAGTGACCTAAAGGTGTCCTAACACACCATCAGATGACCCAATGGAGAAAAAAAAACCTTGGGAGAACCCAGGCTCAGTCGGGGGCCAGTTCTCCTCTGGCGATTATGAACTAGAGGCCGAATTTACAGCTACTGTAAGATAAAAAATTCATATGAATGCCTGGCTAAATAGATGCGTCTTCAGTCTAGTTTTAAACTGTGAGAGCGAGTCTGAGCAACGAACAATATTAGGAAGGCTATTCCAGAGCTTCGGAGCTAAATGTGAAAATGCTCTGCCTCCTTTGGTGGATCTGGATATCCTAGGAATGACCAGAAGCCTCGAATTTAGTGATCTTAAAGAGCGCGATGGATTGTATGGCGATAGAAGATCTGTTAAATAGACTGGAGCTAAACCATTTAGAGCTTTATAAGTCAAAAGCAATACCTTGTAATTAATACGGAACTTTATAGGTAACCAATGAAGTGATGATAAAATCGGTGTTATATGATCATATTTTCTTGATCTAGTAAGAACTCTAGCGGCTGCGTTTTGGACTAACTGTAGCTTGTTTATTGAAGATGCAGGACAACCAGCTAATAAAGCATTACAGTAATCTAGTCTCGAGGTCATGAATGCATGAACTAACTTTTCTGCATCAGAGACTGATAGCATATTACGTAGCTTAGCAATGTTTCTAAGGTGGAAAAAGGCTGTTTTTGTAACACATGAAATATGCTTTTCAAAAGACAGGTTGCAGTCTAAGAGTTAGAGTTAGACGTCAGTCACTGTCCGAGCGCCAAACAGCAGCCGCCTTTTACAGTTCCTCCTGAACCAAAACAACGAGCTTATGCTGCGTTCACGCCACACTGTAATATGGAAGAGAAAACCATGTTATACTCGGAGCGGTTTGTGGCTCGAATTTATGCATTTCAATGGCAACATATCAACACCGAAATGAATCTGCAGCAGTCAGGAAGTACAGTACTTTTAAGTTGTGTATGTTTATTATTATTGTAATGTTATGCAGTGGCGGTTCTAGCTCATATGGCGCCCGCGCCGAACCACCCTTTGGTCCCCCATTAGCTAGTTAGACAGAAAAAGGAATTGTGTTGTGTAATATGTGTAATAGCAACCAACATATAGTATTACATAAGTGATTTAACCCAATTTTATTATATGCATAATATTATACTCATAACGAGATGAGTGATAGCTGCAAAGGCTTTACTTTACGTTATTTTTTGCACTGTTGCAACAGCTAAAAGCTGTCTACACTGGACACGCCAAAGCACCCGTTGCAAAGCATTTTGTCCTTCGCATCAGTACGTCATAAATAGAACGAGGCATCAGTTTAATGTCGGAGATTTGTCGGTGATATAAACCAAATCCCATTTAAGTGAGAGTACTTCTCCAGTCGCACACTCCAAGTCCTGTCCAGGTTAATTGATTGACACACATGGTGAAATGATATCATTGACCTGATGTGCAAATGAGCGGTTAAACCCAGATTGCGCATTACTTTTCTTTTTTTAACTTTTTTTTTCAGTTGCCCATGTCGTCCATGCCTAAATCCGCCACTGATGTTATGTGCTATGAGACATGAGGTAGTTTAACACCGTCTCGTGAGGCTTTGCAGACTCTGGCTTTGCTGTGTGTGTTAATGTGTTTTGAATGAGACGCTCTGAAGGGAGTCAAGCTTGCTCTTGAGTGTTGACAGACCGGCTTTGACCGTTCCAATATGGCGGATGGCTTGCGCATAGCCCATAGAAACAGCCGATAATGATGAGGCCTCTATCTATGTATGAATATAAATATGTATATGTAAGAAGCACCAGGTGGCAGTAACACATCACTTCACGTGTCATCCACCTGAATTCTTATTATTAAAGATTGGGTTCAATCTTTTTGTAAATTTGTTTTCTTTCAATTAGGACAGGTTTTGTAGCCTATTTCTTTCTGGAACTGATTGATCATAGGCCTCATTGATCTAAGCTTATGCACCTCCGTTTTTGAGTGAAAAAAAAAGCATTATTTACGGATAAATTTGTCAATATTCAACAAAATATGGAAAACATTTGCACTCTTTACCACACTTGTGTGCTTTAATGGCTAACCAGGAAGTTTGTTTTGAAATTCTTTAATTTTGTACAAAATGGAACAAAGTCACACAGGTGGTGTTAAAAATGACCGGCCAACAGCAACAACAATTAAAAGAACTTGTACATCTCTTGTTATGCTGTATTATCTCCAAATATTGGATTCAATATTTTTGTCAACTTGTTTTCTTTCAATTAGGACAGGTTTTGTATTCGTAGGAAAGGTCTATGATCAATCGAGGGAGGATCTGATTTGTCACACCTGTTATAAAGGTCTGCTCCAAAACAGTATGCAAGGCTTTATTTCTTTAATCATAAATTATAAATTTAAATAAATGTAATAGTTAGTTATATTATATATTTGTATATAATAGAGTTTTTATTCTGCTTTTTCGACAGCAGTTTTATCAAGCACAACCAGCCAGCTGATGTTATGATTATTGTAATTTAATTCAAAATTGTTAACTAGTTAACAATAAGTGGTTAATGTCTCCCAATGGTAGTTAACTACATTAGTTAACATGCTTAGTTCATAATGCACTGTGAAATAACATGAACAAAAAGCTGTATTTCTATTAACTAAGATTAACAAAGATTAATAAATACTGTAACAAATGTATTGCTCATTGTTAGTTAATACATGAACTAATGTTAACCAATGAACCTTATTGTAAAGTGTTTCCATTTTATTTTAAACCAAAGACCCTTTCATGTTATAATTTATTTAAAAAAAATAGTTGCTCCACCAATAACAAGATCCATTAAATTTCCACACACTCAAGAGGGAGCTTTAGCCTTCTTGTTCCCTATAAAAGGCTGCATCAGGATAGATAATTTAATTTATTGTGATACATATTTTTTATTTACTTTTTGTCTTTGAGTGTAATGTTCATGTAAACTTCACTACAGACTCCTAAAAAAACAGCAATTTGAGTGTATCAGTCATTGGTACAACAACTTTATTTACAATAATTAATTATTTTCACATGTACAAAGTATATTAAAGTCCTGCATTCAATAATTTAACAGTTCTGATTACCACTGAATATAAACATAATTTAATAGTTCATAAATAAAACAAACAATAAACAGTGCACAATTACCTTGCTGGACCTGAACAGTTCATTTATATACAATCACATCTAGTTTCCTCCGCTTCTCTCCTAACCTCCAAAACAGCCATGAAGGTGCAATATATGTGACATTACCTGAATGTGCTCAGGACAATAGCGATAATAAACGATGTGTGTTGTGTCTAAAAGCACATTTAACTGTAAATATCTGGCTTAATGGCTTTAAATGATACATAGCCTATGTTAAATATTTCAATGGGCTGTATGCACGTGGTTATTAGATGTTGCCAAACAACCCTGTAGCCGCCCACTTCACATACGCAATGCAATGTTCGAAAGGAGAAAAGCACTTTCACCCTAAGGAAGGCTTTCCGGGACCGCTCTAACATTGCGGGTCAGTGGTGATTCTACAGTTCCACCTCACAAAGACGAATCATGTGGTTTCTCATGGTGTCAGCATGCAGGCGGCCATCTTGCACGCCACAGCAGAAATGAGAGCCGCGCCACGACCGCTCCCTTCTTCTGATTGGATGAAGGTAATTTTGCAGTGAGGAGTCATTTCCCACACAAGCTTATGGAACCTCTCCTTGAAACTGAATGGAAGAATTGGAAGGTCAAAGCAGGAAACACACATTTTAATTGTGTTTATATCCCTTACTCATCATGTCAAACTGCTTCCTCTTAATTCCCCCCTCATTTATCTTTGTTTGCCTTGCCTCTCTCTCCTCTTGTACTCACCAAGGATGTAGTTTGTAGACAGAGCCATCGACTCCCACAGTGATCTTCAGTTCCTCTTGACAACGCCGTTCCCTCATTTGGTTGATGACGCCAGCGAGTCCGGCTCCGCACATGTGTGCGGCTCGCGTAGACACACTCTCGCATGCCAGACGCACAATGTCACAGTCCAGCTCGGACGGCAAGATTCCCAGTGAACTTAAGATGTTATAAATCTGCTTTCTGTCACCTGTGTCACTGAAATTAAAAATCAAATAAAATGTTATAATATTTTAATTCTCTTTGGCATTTCCCTTGTGAAAAGTACACTTTAGCATGATTTACTGATATCATATACTTTGAAAGAAGATACTTAAGTGCGAACTGAATGTAATGTTTTTGGACAAGTCAGGGAAGGTGATTTGTTCCAGAAACATTTTTTTGTTGTGCTGCTTGAAAGTCTCTTCACATCCTGATAGCAATCAAATTAGTTAGGTGGTCTAGTATCTCATCTGTTGAAGGCATAGAACCATAAAATGTTCGCCCAATCATTGCATTCGGACCGAATGCAATGATTGGACGAACATTTTATGGTCCTACGATGTCCTACCTCCCAGTCATGTATTTTTATACCACCCTGCTCACGCAGACATCACACGTCATCAGCGCATTTCAAGCTAAGAGTTAGACAGACGTCAGTCTCTGCAGCAGTCAGGTGGTACAGGTCAGTGATCTTTAAGTTGTTTATGTTCATTATTATTGTAATGCTGTGTGCTTTGAGACATGATCTAATGAGGTAAATTGCATTAAACTGGCTTAAAAATTTTATTAAATATTGTATAACTTATCAAAAAGAGTGAAAATGGCTTATTTTGATGAGTTAAAGCAATTTAAAAACATATGTTGTCATAACTAATTGATCATACGAGGAGCTCTTTTCCAAAACACTTTAAATCCATTTCAATAGTTTTCAGGAAAATTACATTTTTTTACCTAGACCCATACGTTTTGTGAATATTCAATTTATCCTGTTTAAATGTTTTTTTTTTGCTCAGTCTGAACATGTTGAACAATGATTATTAAATCAAACAACAATATTGTTGATGATAAATTCAAAGTTAATTTTTTTTTTCAGAACGCTTTAAATCCATCATTTTTTTCCCCCAAAAATGGATGGTTTGTCTTTAAAAAAAACAAAAACCAACAACAACAAGAGAACATGCAATATAATCAGGGACTCATACTATAAATGAATATAAATTAAATAAGTGCAAATGCATGAAATAAATACAAGCCAAACTAAATAAATAGTAAAATAAACTAAATAGTAAAAATACAATAAATGTTTCCAATATATTATATTTATTTACAGTGTACACTTTAATTTCAGTAAAATTATATTATCTGCAAGTTTTTCATTCCTTTTAATACCACGAGCGCACATTCAGTACAATTAAGTGTTCTTCACAAGGACTGAGATTCTAAAAACTTAATATCGTAAGTCATTTTGCTTTTCAAGTAAATGTATCTTGATTTAGGAATGTTTCAATACAAAAAAATCTCTTTTTATGATCTCCAGTTCAATCCTACCTCTCAATCTGGGAGACAAAGCGAGTTTCAAAAGCTCCTCGTGTTTTCAGCTGGTCTGAGGCTTCGCCGTTAAACAGCAGATCCTCATTCACCAGTTTTAGCAGCACAAGACGCACAAGCTCCCCCATATACTTCCCACCAATCAGCTTCTCATACCTAGAGATATGAGAGAAGAATATGTGCATATTAGATCAACATTGACAAAACATTGACAACTGTCATCAATATCAAGTGGCTCAAGTTCAGCAGCAAAAAGAAAAAAGTGATTGATAGAAGCCTGAGGATAATCATGAAATACAAATGGCCTAAAGTGACATGGACAGAGTAGCAGCCCATTGAGCTCCACTGTATCTTCTAACATACACTGTAAATACCCATTAAGCGAGCAGCTTCACTAATGATCTCCTTCCCTGGCCATTAATCCAGCCGTGTGTATTCCAGCACTGACGTGGCTACCGTCAGTGTCTCCACATGTACAGAAAAACAACCCTTGTCACCTGGAGACCACATAAGAGCTCCATGCTGCTGATCTGACTAAGCTCTTCATGAAATTGGAAGCATGCAAGCAAGGACATCTGAATATAACAAAAAGTTGTTTGATATTTATGTGAAATCATAGAAAAGACTAATGTCTTGTCTACAAAATATCATGCATCAAATATATGAGCTGAAATAACATGTTCCTGCAATGCATATAGCTCTATATTTTTGTGAATACTAAAGTATGTTTAAATGAAACTTAATTGTTAGTTGTGTTCTGAACTTTAAGACATTTTAGCTTACTGAAGTTCTGTCATGACAACTCTCTTAGAGATTGGCATGGTAATGGTTAATATATTTGATCTTGGCAGAATAGATCTGCCACGCTGCTGCTGCTGCAGAGCAAGTACCGCGATTTTCTACTGCCAAAACGTGCACAGACATTGCGGTGAGCATAAGACATGCTGCTGCAGCACATCTAACATACATGAATAACCTCCCGCCCCATAGCAGATCTACACGGGTGGAGCTGGGGAAGGTGGAGGGTTTCTGCCAGTATTTGACACTGCCAGTATTTGACACTGCCAGTATTTGACACTGCCAGTATTTGAATGTTGAGCCGCAGCTCATTGGCCGCTGATGCAACAGTATCAGTTTGTTTGGTATGCAATCTCTACCAAATGAGTTAAGGACCTATCAGCCTGTGTCATGCAGAGTTTCATGCCAGAACTTGGTATATAGAATGGGACCCAAAAGTCTGAGATCACTAAAAATGCTTCAATGGAAGCAATAAATAGTGAATAAATATGAAATATTTCTTATTCATTTTACTTCCTTTGTTTTTTATTTTCATTTTTAAATCGTAGAACTTTGTTTATTTCCGGATTTAAATATGAATTTAATTTCCAGATTATCAAAGTGGTCCCAGTGGCTTCTATTTGACATTTTTATACAATTTTAGGATGTTATTTCATTATACCATGTTCTAAATAGCATCTTGAGCTTCAGTGAAAGCAATAACTTGTGCAGAAATATGTTTTAAAAATGAAATGTCGTTTTATCTCATAATCTTCTTTTGTTTTTAATTGTTTTAACCTTCCTTTGTTTGTAATTGTAAAAAAAATTATATTTGTTTATTTTCAGATTTAAATATGAATTGGAATTTCTGATTATCAACGTGGTCTCTTTTTACATTTGTATAATTTAGTAAAAATTATGACATATTATATCATTCTATACTATATATATATATATATATATATATATATATATATATATATATATATATATATATATAATATTTAAGAATTATTGAGAAATATTTAATATCAAAGTGGTCTTAGTGACTTTTATATATATATACATTTTTCATAATGTAGATAAAAAAATTAAATGACATTTTATGTCTTTATGAGGTTCTAAATAGCATCTTGTGCTTCAATGGAAGCAATAAATAGTGGAGAAATATTTAAGACATATTTCATATTCGTTTTATCTCCTAACCTTCCTTTGTTTTTAATTGGAAAATAAAATGTAACTTTGGTTATTTCCAATATTTAAATATGAATTTGAATTTCAGATTACCAACATGGTCTCAGTGGCTTTTATTTGACATTTTTATAATATAGAAAAATTATTACATATTATATCATGCTCTAAAGAGCATATTGTGGTTAAGTGGAAGCAATAAATAGAACAGAAAGTTTTAAGAATTTCCTTTTTCTGTCTATTCATTTTACCTCATAACATTCCTTTGTTTTTATTTTATTTATATTTTGCTAATTTCCAGATTTAAATGCCAATTTGCCCAGAATTGTTCAAGATCACTCACAGCTGATGTCCAGGGTTTAGTGACGTCTCATCAACTACCCGATCGTATTCCAGGCGGAAGTCCTCCAGTTCACCATTGTCCCCGAACGCTCCCCACTCCGTGTTCACACACATCCTCCCCTCCTCTCCTTCCACCAGCTCCACCTTACGCATCTCCTCCATATAACACGCATTACAGCCAGTACCTGAGAAAAATGAAAACAACAAAAAAACATTAGACTAAAAGCTTCAGGCATATTGCTTTATAGCCATGTTGTTTTTTCCCCCGGAATGGCTGTAAAAATATCTCATCTTCCTGTTATAAAGTTTATGTCCGAGCTCTAATTATATTTACATGGGTTTAAGTGTGTGCGGTCACTCTCTTACCTACTATCATGCCAACTTCACAGCTGCGGTCTTCATAGTAGCAGGAGATCATGGTGGCCACTGTGTCATTCACCATGGCTACCACATCCATTTCAAAGTCCTACAAAATAATTCGATCACTTTTATAGGACAGCCGTTTAAGCCGTTTAATATAAGCTTTTAAGATGTCTAATTTTAGTTTGAGAGCAGTTTTCCATTACCAGTTAGACAAGATCGCAGAACAGAATTTGTGCAGGAAATTTTTAGTATGAAAGGTAACTCATGCATACTAACCCCTCTCCTTTTAATGGCATCTCTCAGTAGACCCACAATGTTATTGCCCTCAGCGCCAGAGGCCTTGAAGCCTTTAGTCCAGTTAAGCAGAATGCCCTATTACAATATAAACATAAAAATAATATGTTACACGACGTTGAAAAAGCACGTCCACATTAAAATGCAGCCATTAAAAAAAATTCCATCTCTTGTCTTCAATGATGACGTGTTTAGTGAGAGGGCGGGACAACCTGTCACTCACATGACATCACAGCAATAGCAAACCACAACCATCCAATCAATTCCCAATGGACAAAATCTAGTCCCGCCCTACATTTATTCTTGTTCGAGAAGCCGTTTCCCTCGGACATACGTCACAATAAAGAAGGAAATATTATCGCAACTTCCATTTCATGCTGACTTTAAGTGGTTGCAGAATGAATTGACACTGACCTTGTCCAAATCCTCATGACGGACTGGAAAAGAAAAGGTGAATCCCAGTGGAAGCTTCTTATGTTTCAGATTATGTTTGTCCAGGAAGTCAGATATGCACTCGGCAATGTAGTCAAACAACTTTATGGAGAGAACATGGGGTACAAACTGAGACGGAGGAGACTAAAATGTCAGAATATGTATGTCTATATTCCATGTAGGCTACAGAGTGTTTGACCTTTTTAATATCTCACCATTTCAGCTGTGCCGGTCATTGCGTCTTCAGGGATGGAGTACATGTGATTCTTGGTCTCCACCTTCCAGCCTCGCTCTTCATCCTCATTCACTTTCACCAGCATCACTCGAAAGTTTGTCCCTCCAAGATCCAGTGCCAGGAAATCACCCACTTCTAAGACGAGTCACATGAATCAACATCAGCAATAACATGAGTCATACAAATCAACATCAGGTTCCAGGAAAAGACAATTGATTTAGACTTTTCGTCAATGTACCCCTTCTGTTATTACATAAACCAACCTAAAAGAAACTGATAATGATTAAACTCATAGCAAATGACAATATATTTACTTCATGCAGAGATAGATGACCCAAAATTTTAAATTCTTCATTTTTGCATACAAGTTGTTTCAAACCTGTATGAATTTCTTTCTTCTGCTGAACACAAAATAAGATATTTTGAAGAATATGGGTAAACCAAATTCTTCAAAATATCTTCTTTTGTAAAGAAAGAAACTCATAAAGATTTGGAATAAGGTCGAGAAAATTATGACAGAATAATAGATGACTTGAATTGATGTAATAGATGATAATAGATGACAAACTGTCACTTAAAGCTGAATATGTGCTTGATAACAGCATCAAACGTCTGATGCAACATAAAACTTAAAAAAAATTACATAAAAATCCTAAACAACTTTTTTATTTCAAATTTTATTTATAAAATACGTTTGTTAAACATTAAATTATAAAATGCAGCATATACATTATGCTACTCAACCACCGAAAAAAAAAATGAAATACTGCACTTTTTTGTTTCATTTGACTATTTTGTATTTAGAACTATATTTAGAGCTCTTACCAGAGCCTTCAGGAGTGGAGCGGACATAAGTGGGCAGCATTTTGACGCTGGCTTCATCATGTGTTTCCACACGCAGTCCCCTCTCCATCTCTCTTCGCATTCTCCTCATCACTTCCTCTAGGTCCTCTTTACTCAGATGGAATTCAGACAGAATTTGGTCCACCTGTAGAATAGAGAGAGAGAGATTCAAATAAGTGAATAGTTTTTGACTATAGTTTTTCTGAGAATACATCATTTGATATTAACATATGATTAAGATGATCTCAAATGTGTTTGTAACAATCACAGTAGTGCCAATGAACCGAAATTAGCAGGTATAATGAATCATTCCCATTATTTGGGCACCCTTAAAAGTCAAGTCTCTTACCATGAGAATTCTCTCCAGTACTGAGTCAAAGTCACTTGGTATCCTCTGCCTACGGCCTGAAGTAAGACACGGCATCTTTGCAAGTCTTTCCAAACAAGTGTAGGATGAGCGTCGATTTGCTAAAGTTTGAATGTGTGTGAGGTGCATGGAGAAGCTCAGCTGTTTTTATGCTCCGGTGGAGAGGTGTGGTCAAAGAGATCATTGCCCTCTGTACACACACACACACACACAAACACACACACACACACACACATCCTGATCAAACACACGCACACACATACACATACACATTTGATCTCAATCATCACCTTGGCAACGGGTGTCAAGGCCACACGTGTGATCATGCACTTCACAGTGAGCATGACCTGAGAAGTTCAAATTGTGATTGATGCAATTAATACGATGCCTACAATTTAAATAAATATGTATGAAATAAAAGCAAACATATTAATAATTTACTATTATATATAGGCCTATATACAGTATATAAAAAATCAAAGGAAATTACATTATAATGGGATGCACTAAAGCATGTTTTCTTCTTTGTATGTGTGCTATAACAGACATTTGTGCTTGCAGAAATGTTTGCCTATATTAGATTTTCTATATTATATTATAGTATATTGATTTATCGTAGTTAGTGTAATTTTCAGGGTTTTTTTTTTTTTTTTTTTTTTTACGCCATTAAGGTTAAATACAAAAATAGCTACTGAACTTAAACCCTTGATAAATATAGATGACTTAGTTTGCACAGGGCAAACATGTATCCTGAAATAGATCTGCAGGAATGTGATCTGAGGGAAAGTCCAAAAATCTGAAAGTTTATTGCACTCTAAATGTTGCCTAAGTGGTCAGACAAGGTAAAAAAAAAACTTGATTATGTTCAAATCTGTTAAAATTCAGATAAATGTGATTACAGAAATATCCTAAAATACTCCAAAAGCATAAAAAAAAAAACATTTGAAAAATAACGTAAAAAATATATTTTGAAATTTTATCAATGCTAAGTTTATTTAAACTTGATGGAAGTTCAAAAAAGCCAAGAGAAAGATGTAGCAATTTTATTGCACAATTTTATTGCACAATTACATCAATAATTTAGTGTAAGTATATGTTTTATAAAACTGCGGTTTAGAAAATGGCTCTGCAGCCCTGGTGAGTTTTGTGCTGACGGCTGCAACATGAGTGTTTTGATAGTACACGTGGCCCACATTTCTTATTCCCAGGTTTGACTAGGCCCTAGAAAAATCCTAATGCCACATCATAAAATTACATTATAAACAACTATGTGCTTCAGAGTTCGAACTTTATTGAGACGGTTAGTGGAAAGCCTTTTTCTGTTCCAGCACGACAAACCAAGATCCATATTACCGGTAAAAGCCAAATGACTTTGGCTTTGAAGTGTATGTTAGATAAAGTCTTCATATTTGGGTTAGTTACATAAAGTAACACACACATACACATACACACACACACACACACACACACACACACAATTATGTGTGTCAAGACCTAAAATACATGTACTCTGAGGTCATAAAGGTGGTCACCCCTGAACTCCCACAACAAGTTACGGTCACAATATACTACTAACATTGCAAAAGGTGCTTATCAGTGCAAACAAACTTTATTTTTGGACATTTAGCATCTATTCTTGGATTCAAATGCTTTAAATAGTTTAGCCAATGAACTGAGCATAAATCATATTCTAAAATACCGTAGAAATTCCCCCAAAATAATCTTTATCATAATAATCATTTGCATTTGAATGATAACAAAATAACACTATAAGTTGTACAACTGATGCATTGAATCATCACGTAGGAGCAGATTTTGTGTTATTAAATGCACATTGCAAATTTAGACTGCATTACTAGCAAACCTGTCCTGAGTCTAAAGTAATAAAGACAGACAGCTATCAGCATAATAATATTTTTTTACAGCCATGGCTTCTGTATGTTGTCTAGGCTTATTCCAGAAAAATGTATGTTAAACTATAATCATTTTATGAGAGAGTGTGATAACTGTAGTTAGAGTTCATCATTTATCAGTTTTTGTACTGAACTGTTTCATTGGCATTCCATTTTATGATATAATTATTGCATTGAATGCAAGCCCAACGAGTTAAGGTAACTCAAACCATTTGAGGAAACCGATTGCCTTAAACCAAAGTTTAAAAACTAATATTTATGAGTACAGTTTCAGTCCACTTCAGTACAATCCATTTGAGTCCACATAATATTAAATTGTAAAATTAAACTATAATTCCACTTAAATACGTTGTGTAGCTGAAACTAAAGGGGCCGTTTACATGACACAGTTTTCAACTTTAAATGGAAAACTTTGTATGTGCTTTTTTGCCGTTCATTTACACAGTGTTTTGGGAGCCTGAAAATGCAAACTTTTGAAAACGTGTTTCAAAGTTCAAGTTTTTGAAAACAATACTGTTATCGTTAAACTGCTAAAACATGAATTTGTGAAAACGGTGACGGCCTACACATGCGTATTACGTGTTCAGTCTATAGGTGCATAGCGTGTCTTTACAAAGTGACATCGCCAACTACTGGCCTGGCAGCAGAATACAGCGTTTTTAATCGTTTTTTCGAATCCTTGTGTAAGGGGATCGTTTTGACAATGTTGTGTATGCGAAAACCACTTTTCTGTTTTTAGTACATTGTTGTCATGTAAACATACCCTTAAACTTTGTTAAACCATTAAAATCTTTATTTTTTTTAATTAAAGGCACAATATGTACGATTTTTGGATTAAAATATCCAAAAACCATTAGAACAATTTTATATATTTTGTTTACTTGTGTACTTACCTTATCCCAAATGTTTCCAACGATTAAATCCAGAGAAATCAGCTGTTTTAACCAATATAACGTGTCATTGCGTCACATGTCAGTGATGTCATATCCACATTAACCCTGACTTCCGTAGAAACCATGGAAACACCAAAGACGCTTATCGATTATATCGATTTAGTTTATTGCAATGTGCAACAATTAGAGTCATGTTCAGTGGTGGAAAGAGTACTGAAAAAGCATACTCAAGTAAAAGTACTGTTACTTGTCAAAAAATGTAGTGAGAGTAGAGTAAAAGTACCGGTCCTAAAAACTACTCAAAGTAGGAGTAAAAAGTAGCCCTTTTAAAAGTACTCAAGAGTAGTGAGTAGTGAGTATTATGCTATGAATGTTAGTCCACCTTATACCCTGCAAATTGAAAATGTAGCTTACTCTTTTATCACAGATTCATAGAAAAAAAGAAACAGTATTTCAATATTTCTCCAACAGTTTTATTTTTGACTGCTAGCACTAAAAATACAGCGTTTCCCCTACCATTGTTTTGGACGACCCCCGCCCCCCCTAAAATGCTGACAAAATCCAGTCATAAAAAAGGAATTTATAACTCGGAATTTCACGGAATTTGTAAATTTTTTGAGGAAAAATAGAAAGCAGTTCAGTACACTTGAAATCAAATCGCGATATAGTGTGAATATTAAACCACAAAGACAATTTAAATACGAATCCTGCATGTTCTGTGTGAATGAATGGTGCAGCCGACGCGCAGTTTCATTTACCACACACACACTGAAGCACGTGTGAGGTGTGACGCTTGCGCTGTTTTTTTGCCTATATGAAGACACAAATGCATGAACTTCCCCCAGGCTCAAGATCCACTCCGAAAGTCACTTCGTGAACAAAATAAATTGGCGCCAGGTGTCTCGAAGTCTGTTGATGCTGGTTTGATGCAAAGTTTTCCGCGCGCGATTTGATTTGACGGGAATCACGCATGGAGTCACATGATGACTTATTATAAAAATAAATATTAATATAAATGTAGCGACGGCAGGTTCAGGGAAAATAGCGCAGTAAAAGTACCGATACAGCACTTAAAATGTACTCAAGTAAAAGTAAAAGTACACTGTTTTTAAACTACTTAAAAAAGTACAATTCCTAAAAAAAACTACTCAATTACAGTAACGAGAGTATTTGTAATTCGTTACTTTACACCACTGGTCATGTTATACGTGGTCTCACGTTATTCATGGCGTCATCAAGCTACACCTTTGTTATTGTTTTGAATAAGTGACCTCTAGCGGCTAAACTTACATACTGTGCCTTTAACTCCAATGTTTTACGATTAACTGCAAGTTAACAATAGTACAAGCACACCTGCATATACTATAATAGCAAAGAGAGCATATCCATTTTGAAGTGCACACAGCCATTGATTTTTAAATAGGCAACATGAAGTTCTCAACCTAACCACTAACTTTACTCTTCACCACAATGGCAACCCCCTAAAAACAAACATATTATAAACCTTTATAAATATAACCAATATAACAGAACATTAAACACTAACACCCCAGATATTAATCTTGAGCAAAAACACATAAAATAACACTTAATATTAACATTTAGCGTACGTTTACACAACAACGATGCACTAAAAACAGAAAGGTTTTTCATTTGCGTTCTTACATACAGACAACAACATTGTCAAAACGATCCCCGTTCACACACATCTGAGAAAACGATTAAAAACGCTGTATTCTGCTGCCAGGCCAGTAGTTGGCGATGTCACTTTGTAAAGAAAACTACGCACCTATAGACTGAACACGTAATACGCATGTGCATGACCGTTTTCACAAATTCGTGTTTTTGTAGTTTACATGGAGACGATATCGTTTTCAAAAACTTGCACTTTGAATCCTGTTTTCAAACGTTTGCATTTTCAGGCACCCAGAATGCCGTTGTTGTGTAAATGAATGGCCAAAACGAATACAACGTTTTCAGTATTTAGTTGAAAACGGTGTTGTGTAATCAATCTCTGTATTGAAGATGCAGCTAGAGTGACACATCACACACATTGAGTTCGTCCAAGGTCATGAACCATTGGATGACAGTCATAAGAGCAATCTCGCAACAAAGAAATCTACTGTGGCGTGAGGGGGAGGATCAACGAAAGGTGAGCAGATATTCGCAGGACATTGCAGTATGCTTTGATAATCACTACATTCCAGGCAATGTCTTGGACAGAAACCAGGTGCAATTACAGTAAGTGTAGATAAAAAAAATCTGATTTAAGAAAGTACCATTGGCAATATGGGCTACTTTGTATATAAATAAATATCCACTTTGTGACATAAAACTTCTGTGAATCTGTTTATGTTTAGATATAAAAATGGTACACTATACACCTACTTGTATGATTTATTTTTGGTTAAGGACATTTCTGAAAATGAATTGTAGGTACAGCAACTATCAATGATAGTCCAATTAGACAACAAATGCCCCCCCCCCCCCCCCACAAAAGACAAAAAAGGAAGAGATTTAAACATACATTTTAAGAAGATGCTTTACCTTGTTCATGGTATGAAGGTCCATGGTTTGTCTTCCTCATGGGCGCATCATTTCAAAGAGAAATGCGCGTAAGGTGTAGGTTTTCCTCGGTTCTTCCAGCTCAATGCAAATGGCTCAAATGAAATGGAAAAATATATACATAAACCGTCAATCAGCTTATCCAACATTCTTCATTGTCAACTGTGGATATTCCAATTGTCAGTCACACCAAATGGTCCTTTGTGTGGTCCATTTTGAATCATCCAAGTGTCCCAACACCAAAGTCCAAAAAGTTTTGTATAGCCTGAATAAGTTGTTCAGTATTTTCATTCCACTTTACTAATTCCTTGTCCGGCGTTGGAGGTGTACCATCAAAATGATGCTCAACCAGCTTTCCATGCACCACTAAAGCTATCTGACCCAATGATAAAATAATGACTAAACTTACAGAATCATGACTGCATTATGCCTTTTAACTTAAAAAGTCTGAGAATTGCGATCCTTTGAAACACTCTATTGAGGAAAAGGGGTTTCATTCATAATTTTCCCCCTCCCGACTCCCTGTAACTTAGGCAACAAAAGGACTGTTTCCTCCTGTTTTGTAGAAAAATACCAACACCTGTCTCCTTCTACGCCAATTCAGACCGCAGGCCCTTCTTGTTGCCGTGGCAATCTCGTCACCTTGGATATCTGTGAAGACCACACACTACTGATATGGAAAATACTTTGCTTGCCCTGGGTTAAGTGCCCAAAGGAAATTGTTAAATGAGGCAAAATTACTTAGGAAAACATTGGAGGAGTATGAGTGTTGTTTGGTGAAAATGAGTGACGGTCTATCTAGTGTTCGCTTAACACTAACCCTCACAGACAATAGGATATTTTATATTGTAATATGGAATTACTGTTGGTGCAATACTATATCGGCCAAAGATAATAAAAACAAAAGATATGGAATCTGATATTTAAAGGTCAACAGTGGGTCAAGCTTGTTTGGTCACGCAAAGCCACCTTGAGAGCTCCTTTTATAGCCAAGAACAAAAAGATTTATAGTTCACTGCAGCAACTTCTTATCAAATCAACTTTTAAAGATAATACAGACAGTAAAAGTGAGTGTCTTTCTCTTATACAAGGCCTGTACCCTGGTACAACTGTGCTGGTCCTGCCCCATTTTTCACTCTATAGGCAAGCACTAAGTATTGTTGCATAGCATTAATGTAGATTTACATTAATTTGGCATTTAAGGTACTTGGGCTTCTACCATCTCTAAAAGATTCAATCTTAATAGTAATTAATAGTAAACAGTGGCAGGCCTGGAACGTGGAGCACTGGCGGACCTGGGCCGTGGAGCAATGCAGGGCCTGGACAAAGCCATGGTGCTTCAGGTGGCCACGGTAGAGCCAGCAGTGATGGGGAACGCCAGGCTGGAGCTTGCGGAGGAGTGGACCTCCTCAGCAAAGCAGAAGACCACCAGATAACCGGAGGCCATGGCAGAGGAGCAGACTACTGGAGATCAGGACGCCATGGGGGAACAGAAACATGGAAGTCATTTCTGACTGTTACAGAGTTGGCAGGCTGGAATCCATGGCCATGGCATGGGGCACAGGGTGTTCATGGACGGTCTCTGTGGCCGTGGCATGGGGCACAATGACTTCAGGGATGGCCTCCATGGCCGTAGCATGGGACATATTGGGAGACTCTGGCGTGGCGGCCATGACGTGAAGAGGCTCTGTCGTGGCGAGCATGACATGATTTGACTCTGATGTGGTGGGTGCTGTGGAATTGCCGGGTTCCTCATTCGCAGTCCCCATAGTAAATGAGGAACTACTCAGCAGTAAGGCATAGTCAATTGCTCTCAGGCATAAGGTAACTAAGAAAGTCATTAAGTCCATGGGGAAAAGTGTCCTTTAAGACATGACAGCGATCACATGGATTTCTATTAAAATGGCGGGATTTTGTCTGAGAAATTGGCTGAACTCGTAAATGTGATCGCACATTTAGGGGTCGTTCACACAGAACAAATTTGTAGATAGATGGACATGTTTGACTGTCAAATCTTATGTCTTTTGCAGCATCTTGCACAAGACACCCCATTTCAGGGCTCGATATGGGCTTAAGGAATGAACTTTACACTGCTTTGTCCATGGTTCTATTGCGGCCTATCTGAATTAGCCCCGTATGGGCTATTGGAACCCATGGACAAACTCTTTTGGGGCCCATTCCTTAAGCCCATATCGTGGGCGAATGGCTGGGTGCCATTCCAAAAACGCTGTTCTCAAATTACAGTAAAAGTACATCTTTTAAAATCAAATCTTTGATTTTAATTTTTCTTATTCTACTGCCATGTGTCTGGTGTATTTTAAGGCAAAAAAATTTTCTGTGTGAATGGACCCTAAGAAATCAAAGTAAGCTGTCTGAATGATCCAGAGAACCATTATGCTAACCCATATGACCCATTCATTACAAAACAACAACTCCTGATTGATTCACCATTCTGGCATTTCTAACTCTAATTCTAAAATGGGACTTTATAAAAAAAAAAAAAAACTGGTATAAAGAGTACAGTTTAAAAATGCACAGTGCTGTCAAATAGTCAGTTAAATAGTATAAACAGTTTTCCTCACACACTGTACCCAATTCAATATTTCAGTCACAGGGACTGTGTGTCCCAGAGCTTTGCTGAGGACACTATATTGATATGGAACCTTTGTAGTTCTCCAGGTCATGGGCTGCCCTAATTTGGTTTGAATATGTAACATTTGTACTGCCAGACTCACATTCTCAGGGCTTTGTTCCTTCCATTCACATTCACTCAGTTTCATTGCATCCATCCATCCATCAATTTCATCCCTTAAAATCTCTAGTATTTACTCTCCCCTCCTCATCCACACGTCCTCGTTCCCTGCTGGAATCTAAGTACTTGTGCTGTTATCATGGCTCCTGTATTTAGGAGGCTCTGGGTGCCCATGTAGGGGACTAACAGAAGCAGTGGAGACCTTTATAGAGAGACGAGTGATAAGAGTCCTCATACATAAAGACTCTATGAGCAACACCCCTGGCCCAGGAGCACATACACAGAGCAAAGCAGACAGTGAACATGGTGAGTGGACATGGCTTCTTTTTTAATGGTTTTGAATATAAAGACAATTAATGTGAATTTAAAATAGGACGGATTTATAGTGTATATGGAAGCACTATACACTCTTGAACTAACTCTTCTATTAATGTTGTTATTTAATATGAGAGAATTTAGCCAATAAAAGCATAAACATTTTCTTGAACATTTTTTATTCTGTGACATTAGTCTAAAAAAAGTAATTTCAATGAGCTACAGTATATTTATTTCTGTGGATTTAATGTTATAGGCTGCCTACCGGGTGCTTCCAATTATGATTTTTATTGAATTGTTCTGTCTTTCTTACTTACAGGCTAGTAAGAAGGCTGCATCTAAGAGGGGGAAAATTGCTCAAAGGGGCTCTTCTAATGTCTTCTCCATGTTTGAGCAATCACAAATACAGGAGTTTAAAGAGGTCAGTCTTTATATTATATGAAAACCAAACTGAACAAAACATTACAGGTTACATAAGCCTCAACATATGTTGGATATATACGGTAAGTAAGTATATCCAACTTTAACTTTACTACAATCACATAAAGCAATATATATCAAACCTCTGCTCCGTGATTATTTATATCGTCAAACTATATTATTGCACATTTCGACATGTATATACTGTACATATATATCCAACATATATAAGCTGTGCATTAGTTTACATTTTGTGACAATATAAATACTCATATACTCAGTCATAAATTTACATGCCATAAGTGTAAATCTATATATTCTATATAACAAATCTCAACTGCTTGATTATTTATATCATTGCAAAATCTAATTACATCATTGCCCAGCTCTGCTAAATGCAACTAAGGCATGAAGGTATTAATTATAATCATTGACACCATGATTTTCTGTAAAGTTGCTTTGAAACAATGTGTACTTTGAAAATGTGATACGATAAATAGTCATATATGATAAAAAGCTATTGGAGGGCACAAGCAGGAGTTGATATCATGCTAGATTGCTTAATCTAGTACAAATCTCATACATTATGTGCTTCTCTTTAGGCATTTGGCTGCATAGATCAGAACCGGGATGGAGTTATTAACAAATCAGACTTGAAGGAAACTTATGGACAACTGGGTATAAAATGCATTCGCTGTAGAGTTTCAAAATACTGTCATCTTACAAAACATCATATAAGTAAACAGCTTTTTAGATAAACATTGAGTTCTTTGTTTGTGCAGGGAAGCTGAATGTGAGTGACGAAGAGCTGGAGTCAATGTTAGCAGAGGGAAAAGGGCCCATCAACTTCACTGTCTTTCTCACTCTCTTCGGAGAAAAGCTCAATGGTATGACGGCGAAACTTTCAAGATCTTTTAAGGCCTTGATGAATAAGAAAATATATACGTCTTAAAAGAACAGAGGATTTACTATAACTTTGCAATATTCCTATCTCCAAAACAGGCACAGACCCAGAGGAAACCATCCTTGCTGCTTTTAAACTCTTCGACCCAAATGCTACAGGAGTTGTCAATAAGGATGAGTAAGTGTACAAAACAAAAACACAACAACTTTACTGTATTTTACTGTTTTTTAAAAGACTATTGATGTATTTGGTGTCATTTTGTTTCAGGTTTAAGAGGCTGCTAATGAACCAAGCTGATAAATTCACAGCAGAAGAGGTTAATATTTGCATTTAAAAATATTTATTGAATAAAAAAATCAAGATACCCACAATGTTTCCCAACTTTATACTGCTATCACAAACAACAGGATTTTAATACCCTGTGTTATGAGGTGCTGTGATAAGAATGTGTACTTTTACAAGAATCACTTAGGCGTTGGTCTAATCTACTTGATTCTATTTCAGGTTGACCAGGCTTTTGCAGTCGCTCCAATTGACGTGGCTGGGAATATTGACTATAAATCACTTTGTTACATTATCACGCATGGGGATGAGAAAGAGGAGTCTTGAATAAAGACAAATCTTCCATTTCATTTGAACTTTGTAATTTCAGTTCTATCTGCAAATGTGTTCATGTCAACCCTCTTGTATATCAGATTTCATTATTTAAACCTTAATTTGTTTTGAATTTTAAAACGATATTTATAGTTCTGATAGTGCTAGATATAATAAAGGCAATGACTTCAAATATTGTTTGTTTTCTTTTAAAGAGCAGTACACTGCAAGACAACATTGTAATGGATTCATAACACAAAACAGGATCTCGTACTGTTAATCGAGAGAGAAAAAAATTATATGAAGGCTATAGCTCATTTATTTCAGTTTCATGAAATTACACTCAATCAATATGCAGAATAGATACATATTATTAATATCATACTATTTCTGAACATAACTGAACATTAGAAAAGACCAAGGGTGCAATATTTGCTCACTTGTAAATTGTGTCTGTAATTGCTGCCCCCCACAGACAGTTAGTTGAACTGCATTTAGTTAGGCTACTGGCACTTGCCAGGCCCTTGAATTCTTGGACTAATGGCGCATTTAAAAATGCGTATGATAAACTATATTTAGGATAAAGAACCAGATAATCCAACTTTTTCAGAAAATCAATTAACATTTGGCCCTTTTCTTCCTCATGCCATTCTAAACTATATAGTATGTCTTTCTTTAACAAAAAAAAATACATTTTAAAATGTCTATTTTAATGGAGTTCAATGCTTATTGACCCGAATGTTCTTCAAAATATCGACTTTTGTATTCAGAAAGAAATGCATACAGGTTTGGAACGACATGAGGACTAATGACTTAATGAAAAATGAATAGGCTAAATTTCATTGTTCAAAAGACTAGACTGTATATTACTACCAATATAATACAATAAATGTATATAATAATAATAATAATAATGAATATAGTTTATATAAATTATATATACTCTCTTAATTATTATAATTAATTTTTATAATAAATTTCTTACTTCCCTTGATTTTCCCCGTAAAGTTTACATTAATTCAAATTAAACCTTGAGAAAGAATTCCTTTGGCTATTTGAATCCTCTTTTACTGTCTATGTTTAAATATTAGAAAGTAGGCTAACTAACATATTCTATGATATTAAAATAAAATAGCCTAAATGTTTTAAAATAAACTCTATTTATTATTTTTATCATTAACTTATATGACACATTAAACAGACTTCTCTTTTCCCCCTAGTCTGTCACATAAAGATTACAATAATTCAAATTAGACTTCGACAAACTTTTGCAGATTCCATACAAATACGACATGCAAATAACCTGTGGATTCCGGAAGTGACACAGACGCGCATGTGCAGAACTGTCAAATGCAACAGCGAAAGAATGGGAACTCAGCGCTAATGTCATCATCGCCACCCTAACACTAAAAACACGGCTCGACTGATGTGACATTTACTTGATTATTTACCTCTCAACCATGGGACCTCGACTTAAACTACGAAAACAACTCTGTTGCGGGATCTTCTTAACTGGGAATCTGCTCTCTTCTCACCCTCAAACATCGGCGTGCTGAATGAAAACAGTCCGCTGGACTCTTTGAGCGCGAGACCTGACAATCCGTGGACTGGAAAAATGTGATTCAGGAAATTCAGGCGTAGTTTCGCTCGTCCGGTTGTTTACACGTTTTTTCGGGCGGTTTTTCTGCATATGTAAAGTACTTTTTCATTCGTCGTTGTTTTGGGATTAAATTAACTGTGGGTTGGGATAGTGACACGTCGCGCGCTAAGCTAATTTAGCATTTAACTCGGGTGATTTAAACGCACAATAATCCGTTTAGAAGGCGTTGTAGCTTTAATAGACGCACAACATCTAACTTGCATATAAAACGAGCGAAATAAAGTTAAAGTTAACAAAAGTCGTGTTGGGTCTGTGTAGTTTTGATTGGCCTGATTTAGAATCAGTTAAAGGTGAAGCGTCACATTAAATTAATTCGACGTGTTCTCCTGGGATGCCTAACTTACAGATGGGGTCAGGTGATGTCCTGTAAGTGAACTTCTCAGCGGGGTGTGTTTGTAGAGGATCATGATGGCTCAGCTGGAGAATGGACGTGTTTCGTCTGATGATACTATGAGTGTGATGACTCTGGGCAGTCAGTTTGACGAGGAGAGCTCTTTTGGGTCGGACTCTGAAATCAACGGATTCACGAGCTCGAGACAAATTGACAAGTATGGATTCATCGGAGGAGCCCAGAAGTATTCAACCGATTCGTAAGTGGTTTAATCTCATCAAATCCAGTTTGTGTTGGTTGATCTGTTTAAGGCAAAGTCACGTGATTAAGCATGCTTGGACTTCAATGGGTGTGTGAGTAGTAGGAAAGCAATTGAAAGTAATGTAGTTTACATTCTTGACACAGTTTAACCGAAGAATTCAAAACAAAGGAATCTGTGTGAATGAATTACCGTGGCTTAACCTAATTGCCGTGTGTGTGTGTTTATTAATAATTGTGTAGCCCAATGGTAGGAAAAATAAAGAGCATGCCTTTTCTAAAGGTTATAGTATATTTGATTTCTGGTAGCAGGTGTTGACTGTTAATGAAACCATTTAAATTAATAATAATAATAATGATTAAGATTTTTTAAATGTTAAAATAAGTATTTTATGCTCACTAAGGCTATATATATATATATATATATATATATATATATATATATATATATATATATATATATATATATATATATATATATATATATACCGGTATATAAAACCTGTGATACTTTTTCAGGATTCTTTGATGAATAAAAAGTAAAAAATAAGATAAAAAAAAAGAACAGCATTTATTTGGGGTTATGTTTGGGGTCAGTATTGTTTTCTTTCTTTTTTTTTGAAAGAAATTAATACTTTTATTCAGCAAGGATGTTAAATTGATAAAAAGTGATAGTAAAGAGGTATGTTGTTAGAAAAGATTTCTATTTTGAATAAATGCTTATTCATCAATGAATCCTGAAAAAAGTTAGCCTGGTCCTACCAGACTCTGGTACACGTTTCATTTGTACAGAGAGTCTGGCCACTCTCCATTGACAAGCGTTAACTTCCTTGAAGGCGGGTACTCTGTTAAAGTTTAAAACTGTTGGATCTGCCCAGTCACTCTGAATCTGCCATAACCAATCGTTAACGTTTGGTCGTGACTCGTGACGTATGTCTACAACTCAAACTAGCGCACCTCAACGTCATCGTTCTCAGCCACTCCCTCTTGACACTCCCTGTTCGCTGATTGGACCGGTAAAAAAAATTATCGGAGAAAACCCAAGAATATACAGCAAACCTAGCCTGGTTAAAACCAGACCATTCTCAGTTGTAACTGAGTTATGGTCTGGCAAAGCGTCATAGACAAATCATTTCCAGAGGGGCGTCACCAACGGACGTCACGGATAGACCTAAAACCAATCAGAGCGATGAAGGAGATGACGTATGCAGAGCGGCGGAGAAAAATCTCAGAGTTTTGTTCTTTGCTCGATTTTTAACTAAAAGGAAACGTTTAAATCGCTTAAAACAGACGCGATAGCTGATTCGAACGAGTGATGTTCGACGGCGGCATCCATCTTTGTAATGTAGGCTAAAATCTGCTTCAAAATCCCAGCGCTGTCGTCATTGTGTAAAGCCCGCCCCAACGTTTCTGATTGGTGCCTCGATTTCGACGGATTGGAAATGGGCTTGAATGAGCTCTTTGCCAGACTAACTTTCAGAGCAAATCTAAATTTGCTGGAAGTTGTCTGGGTTTTCCCAGGCTACAGCAAACCCAGACGTAGTACGAGTACCTCCAGACGTAGTACCTTGTTTGAGATGAGCAAAATCTGCACAGAACCGATCACCACGAGATGCATGCTGGTTAGAAATGTGTCCGAGGGCGGTCCGACTGGGGTCCGATTGGCTGATGTACTGTTGACGTATGTCAAAAGACTCTCGCGACCGCAAGGCGGATGTGTCGGATTCTGCAGTCCGGCGCAGTTGCTCTCCACCAACTGCGCTGATCAAAATGAAATACAAATGTTATTCTACTCTCTGACAGTGATCTCTATGGGTTATTTGATTGTTGTCTCATTTATAAAAAATATATAGCCTTTATAAAACATGTTTTTAATTAAAGTAAAAATGATTGATCTTTGGTATGTAATTAAATAACAAGAACTTTGGGTGTCTTGTTCCCTTTCGAAAGCTACAATCGATGCTGCGCTGCTCAGCGCATTGGGGACGTCTTTAATCGTGACCAGCTGTGAATATTGTGTGTAACACGTCGATAGAATTGACCCGGAGGTAATATAGCCTCGGTCGATGATGTCATCGGCGCGCACCTGCAACACGAGGCTATAAATGGATGAGCCCCTGGTGCATCGCCAGGTCTTTTGTCTTCAGACCATTCTGTGCATCTGTGAACGCAAACACTCTCTCTATCTCTCATCTGTTCTCAGATCTTTGTTAGGAGTTAGTTTTGTCTGGCAGTGTGCAGAAAATTTCTCATTTCTCAAAATCTTTTTCTCTCACGTTACATCAAAGAGTTTTGAAAGTAAAAAAGAGGAGAAATGAGCCAACAAAACAGTAAGCATTGTGTTCCTCAATGCTCCCATCCCATGTCTGAGCTGGATACACACGAGTATTGTTTTGTCTGTTTGGGGGAAGAGCACGCGGTTCTGGCTATAGAGAAAGGCGGGTGCGAGCATTGTGACCAGCTCACAGTTAAAATGCTTTGCTCCCGTCTGAACTATTTCCAGTCCGCATTACTATCGTGGGGCTCTCGTATGGATCTGCATGATGAGCAAGAGACGGGTCCGTCCCTTTCGCTTGCTGCATCGCCAGATCCACGCATCCCCTCTTGTGATCTCGAAGAGCGCTCCGGTGCTTCTTCGGTTCACGAGGGGGATGATGTATCTCTTGTGTCTTCGGACCGCGAGCAACCAGCCTCAGAGCATTCCTCTCGCGAAAAAAGATCAGCAGATACTTCCTGGTTCCCAAAAAGGATGGGAGGGGGGGGGGGGGGGGGGTGCGTCCAATCTTAGATCTTCGAGGCTTAAACCGTTCAGTCAAAGCGCTCAAGTTCAAGATGTTAACCGTCAAGCCAGTCGTGACGCAAATTCAACATCACGATTGGTTTGTCACGATCGATCTGAAGGACGCTTATTGTCACATAAAAATATTGCCACAACACAGGAAATTCCTGAGGTTCGCTTTCAGGGGCGAAGCGTACCAATTTCGGGTTCTTCCATTCGGCCTAGCCTTGTCACCCCGCACATACACAAAATGCATGGATGCAGCACTGGCTCCATTACGACTCCAGGGCATTTGCATTTTGAATTACATCGACGATTGGTTGATACTAGCACAATCGCGAGAGATGGCGCTCCAACACAGAGACGTTGTGTTAGCTCATCTAGTTTCTGTAGGGTTGGGACTCAACACCAAGAAAAGTGTTCTTTCTCCTGCCCAGAGAACGACTTATGTCGGGATTGTTTGGGATTCGATCACGATGCGGGCACAAATGTCTCCCGCTCGAATCGAGACCATTCTGCAGACCATGAGCAAAGTCAGGCTAGGCCAAGAACTCACTGTTCGTCGGTATCAAAAAATGTTAGGTTTCATGGCATCAGCATCAACGGTGATTCCTCTGGGGCTGTTGCACATGAGACCATTTCAGTTGTGGCTAAAAGCCAGAGGATTTCATCCAAGAGCCAATCCTCAAAGGCAAATAAAAGTGACGCGCCACGGGCTTCGTACACTATCTCTGTGGCTCAGACCCCGGTTCCTCGCCTTGGGTCCCACTCTAGGGGCGCCGTGTCGTCGCAGACTGTTAACGACGGACGCCTCCCTGATGGACTGGGGAGCGGTCTTAGATGGCCGTCCAGCTCAAGGGGAATGGGAAGGTCATCAGCTCGATTGGCACATCAATTGCCTGAAGCTGATGGCTGTATTTCTGGCTCTGAAATATTTTCTCCATCAATTGAGGGGCTGTCATGTCCTAGTGCGGGTGGACAACACAGCAGCAGTCTCTTATATAAATCACCAGGGAGGTCTGCACTCACGCAATCTGAACAGAATAGCAAGGCAGATTTTTCTCTGGGCCCAGGACAAGTTCCTGTCACTCAGGGCAGTATACATTCCAGGGCATCTGAATGTGGGAGCAGATTTACTGTCCAGACAGACACTACCGACGGGGGAATGGAAACTCCACCCAGAAGTAGTGAATCAGATTTGGACCAAATTTTACAAAGCGGAGGTGGACCTCTTCGCCTCCCAGCAGACAGCGCAATGTCCCCTCTACTTCTCTCTGAGTCACTCAGCTCCGTTGGGTCTGGATGCGATGGCGCACTCATGGCCCAAGATGCGCCTGTATGCGTTTCCTCCAGTTTCTCTGCTCCCGGGAGTTCTAGCCAGAGTTTGCCAACAAGGGTCTTGCCTCTTGCTGATAGCGCCACTTTGGCGGAACAGAGTGTGGTTCTCGGAGATAATATCTCTCCTCGACGGCTCGCCTTCGGCGATTCCAGAGAGGAGGGACCTTCTGTCTCGGGCAGAGGGCACGATATTCCATCCCAGGCCCGACCTGTGGAATCTTCATGTTTGGCCCCTGATGGGAACCAACTGAGGGACACTGGGCTTTCGCCTGCTGTTATTGAGACCATTCTGAGTGCTAGGGCTTCCTCCACTAGACAAAGTTATGCCAGTAAATGGGGTGTTTTTGAAAGGTGGTGTGTTGTACACAATGTAGATCCAGTCAACTGCCAGGTTGCTTCATTTCTGGACTTCATGCAAGAGAAATTATCAACAGGCACATGCCCTGCCACTCTTAAGGTTTATGTGGCCGCTCTTTCGGCTTGCCACGCCTTAGTTGACGGGGCGCCGCTCGGGAGACACCCTCTGCTCTCTCGCTTCCTTCGTGGGGCCAGGCGACTGAGGCCTCCAGTAAAAACCAAGATCCCTTCATGGGATTTAGCTACAGTCCTCGAGGGTCTGGTTGAAACCCCCTTTGAACCTATAGAATCAGTGTCTGATAAACTTCTGACTCTAAAAATGTTTTTTCTAATGGCAATAACTTCCTTGAAGAGAATTGGGCATATGCAGGCTCTGTCTATCTCTCCATCCTGCTTAGACTTTGCCCCAGGAATGGTGAAAATGATTTTGCATCCTCATCCTGATTACCTGCCTAAGGTTCCATTTTCGGCTGTATATCCGGTCATTCTAGAAGCCTTCTGTCCTCCACCGTTTACAACGCAGGAGCAGGAGAAATCTCATAGACTGTGTCCAGTCCGTGCTCTTCAGGCTTACATCCACCGCACTAGCCAGTGGCGTAAGTCCGAGCAACTATTCGTTTGTTATGGTGGTAGTAACAGAGGAGCAGCTGCCACCAAGCAGACCATGTCTCATTGGGTCAGGGATGCTATTGCTCTTGCTTATGAGGCGCACGGTCAAGCTTCGTCTATAGGTCTTAGAGCTCACTTCACCAGGGGGTCGCCTCTTCTAGTGCTTTGGCGAGGGGTGCCCCCTTACAACAGGTTTGTGATGCGGCAGGTTGGTCCTCTCCGCACACATTCATAAGATTTTATAGTTTGGATGTTCATGCCACTCCGGGCTCTCATGTCCTTGAGTCAACATCACAGGCTAGTGTCTGAGGCCTTCTTGCGTTCTTGTGAGCACATGCACAATGGTCCAGACATTTTCAAGCACGGCGGCGTGGGTATTCTCGTTCCCAATGTGCTGAGCAGCGCAGCATCAATTGTAGCTTTCGAAAGGGAACGATCTCGGTTACTTCACTGTAACCTTGTTTCCTGAGAAAGCGGAACGAGATGCTGCGCTACTTTGCCGTGCTGAAGATGTCCCAGGACTGCTCTTCAGACAAAATATCCTGACGATGCACCTGGGGCTCATCTATTTATAGCCTCGTGTTGCGGGTGCGCGCCGATGACGTCATCGACCGAGGCTATATTACCTCCGGGTCAATTCTATCGACGTGTTACACACAATATTCACAGCTGGTCACGATTAAAGACGTTCCTAATGCGCTGAGCAGTGCAACATCTCGTTCCGCTTTCTCAGGGAGCAAGGTTACAGTGAAGTAACCGAGATCGTTCATTATATTTATTTTCATATAAAAGCAACAGAACTTAAATTACATCCAGTTTATTAGCAACACCGTGCACGAGCATGAATCCTGATGTCCGCCTTTGATCTCACAGGAGTCTGATCCACTGCGAAAAGAGTAATGATGCTGAAAATTCAACTTCAAAGGAGCATTGCGGAAGTTCTGAAATTTCTAACCATTACTGACACCAGTGGCCGTTAAAGAAACTGCATCCAGTCTCATGCTCGTTCTCGGTGCACACGCTCGCACGCTCGTTGGCCGCACTAGATAAGGCTCTTTTTTTCTTTTAAACTTACGAAGAGTTTCCCTGGGTGTCTGGATTGTGCTGGACGTTGGTCGCTTCTTTCCAACCACAGAGTCCATTTGAAACACTACTCCTAACGATTGCTGCTGCCGTACGGATGTAAGCCCAAGTAGACGAGAATGCGCATGACGTCAAATTTTGTGAATTTTCGCGTCAACTCGGACCCGACTCCTCCACACACAATTGAGCCTACAGGCTGATAGAGGCAACCGTGGTGGACAGTCAAGGTGTCATTCTTTCTATTACATTATGGTTGGCTCATACATGTACAAATGAAGACTCTATCTTAAAGATTTTTTAAAGTAAAAACCTACACATAGCCCCTTTAACATCACATAAATAAATTATATTTTAAAGTATATTAAAATAGTAAACCATTATTTGAAATTGTAATAATATTTCACTATATTAATGTTTTTTTTTTTCTGTATTATTGATCAAATAAATGTCGCCTTGATGAGCATAAGAGCCGTATTTCAAACACATTATAAATTAGTAATGTTTCCAAACTTTTGACCTGTACTGTGTACACAGCTCAGGTCTTGTAACTGTTTACATCAGCCAAGTAAAATTTTCACACAAAATTAGTCATTGAACTGTTAAAATTTCACTCATTCAATACATTACTACATCGGTACATCCTTTTTGCTAAGCACCACAATCCCTCTCTTTTAAAAAAAAATATAAATTGGAGGTTGGCGGCTGATCAAACTTAAGCAAACAAAATCAAAACAAATCATGTATTTTCAACTCATCATGATTAACCAATCTTTTTGTAGATTTAGTGAATTTGTTTTGTGCAACTCGTTGAGCCAGTTTAGACGGATGTAAGAAACTGTCAACTTTCTTTTCTTTGGAAGTGGGCATAAACCGTTTTTTGTTAGTTTTCATTGATGTGGTTTAAATGGAGTGTCAGGGTGTTTCATCCTCACTTGCTCTGCAGCCAGTTGCAGTCTTCTTAAAGCTTCCTGTCTTTTATCAACGAGACATCTGCCTCAGGTTAGTGTCTTTCTTTCTCTGCAGTCTACAGAGGACAACACATTCATGTCATTTACAGAGCCGCCTGGATTTGGGATCGTCACCACATCATTATTAAGAATTAACGGTTTTAAACAGTAGCCTGAGACGGCGGCAGGCTGGTCTATTCTTTGTGAATTGTTAAAGAGAATGGAATAGATGAGTAAGTGATAGTTGTCCCTCTGTACTGAGTGTACAGCCGCTTTCCGTTTCCTGTGGTTTATGGGAGTTCTGGTGCAAATATTACAGGCCTTTTCCATCACCATTGTAGCCTTAAAGGTGCAATGTGTAAAAATGTAGTATCTATTAACAGTAATGCAATATGACATCCATAACAATGTTTTCAGTGGTGTATAAAGAACTTACTTAATAAACCGTAATGTTTTTATTACCTTAGAATGAGACATTTATATCTACATAACCGCGGGCACCCCCTCGACATATTGTGACGTCATGTTTCTACCGTAGCCGACAGCGAACAAACAGCGCTACAGAGCGCGTTTCGTCACTACCTTGAAAGAGAAGCCGCAGAAAGCTAGAAGCCATAGACGCCGTGAGTAGTGATTTTTCCCTTGTCAGTGGTGTAAAATATGTAGTTGGATTGTTTAATGTAACTTAGTTCTTCTCCCTCGCTGTGTCATGGCTTTGCTATGTGATAAATGTGCTGGTTACGTTCGTGAGACAGCTGATTAGTACTCTTGTCATTGACCGTAAAACAGTATGTTACAGGAATCACCAACCCGTCGATCTTGGAAGCATTTTAAGTCGATCGCGAAGAGTTTTCAAAATCAGAGAAAAAAAGCCTATTGTGTGTAGTAAATGGTGTCTAGGGGATGCGGAGGCGCGCGCGCTGTTACAATCATGTCATTTTTGCCACGCGCACCTTTGCCAGTCCTTCCAGAAAAACGCGGCGTTTTTTTGTGATTGTTGCGGGCAAAAATCCTTGATTACGCGGCCCATTTTCTTTAAAAATGCGATGGAATATGCGGGATATTTATGCAATTTTTTGCGATAAAATTGCGGTAACTTGCAAAAACTGCAGTTTGATGAAAAAAAAAAAAAGGGATTCCCCCAACACCCTGTTCTCACTAGGCTGTAAAGAGTCCTTTCTTATTACTTCTATGATAAGCAAGCATAACTACATCACAGAAAGTGCTGGAATATTTAATTTCTCATCTTGTTTTTATTTCAGACTGTAACGAGTGGAAACAAGGTGTGGCCCCTTTAAGAGCTGCGCGCTCCCTGTTGAACTGTCTGTATTAACGTTATTATATTGTATGTGCCATGCGCCTCGAACACCCCATGTGTGGGGGTAATTTCTGTTTGATGCTACTTCTTTTATCTTATTTTGCTTATTAAGTAACGATGTGGACGGTAGAATGTGTGACAGACAGTTACGAGTTCGATTTGGGAATAAAGTGAGAGTTGTGAGATGCCAATCGCCGCCGTGAGTCTGTCTGGCTGGCCTCTGCAATAACTTCAGCTGTGAGCTATTCCTATTTTCTTCCCGACACAACGCGTTACAAGACCTTAATAAACACATCAAACTTATAAAACATTGATGAGTCAAACAAGTTCTGTAGCTTTACTAGAGGAATATGCTACAACTTCAGTAAAAATGAATAAATGAAATATTTAAAAATAAAGTGTGCTCCTGTTTTACAGCTTTTAAATGATGTTCACGTCGCGTAATTACTTCACTTCATAACGTTCCCATGGCAACAGGGGGAAGTGGCGTCTCTTGTGTGAAGCAAACGCAACATTTTCCAACTTTCTGCTAAGATATATGTGAATTTTTTGAGACAAAAATGCGGGGATTGTGAAATTATGCAAGCCCCGCATATTTTGCGCGGAAATCAGCAATTTATGCAGCGAAATTGCGGAGTATTTGAAAAAATGCGACCCCCGCATAAATATGCGGACTTTGGCTGATTTTGCATTGAATTCAGCGATCGCATAATCGCGTTTTTCTGGAGGGACTGGTTTGCGCTCATGCGGACGCGTCGAGTTTAAACAAGACTTTACGCTTTAACCAGCTCAGCCACAGTAACAGCTCATATTTAGCCAGCTAAACTTGCTATGTGTATAATTAATATTTGAAATAATTTATTCCTGTGATCAAAGCTGAATTTTCTGCATCATTACTTCAGTGTCACATGATCCCTCAAAAATCATTCTGATTTGCTGCTCAAGAAACATTTCTTCTTATTATCAATGTTGAAAACAGTTGTGCTTAATTCTTTTAAGGATTCTTTGATAAAAAGAAAGTTCAAAAGAACTGGAATGGAAATCTTTTGTAACATTACAAATGTCTTTTCTGTCACTTTTGATCAATTTAATGCATCTTTGCTGAATGATGGTTTTAATTTGATCAAAAAATCTTACTGACCCCAAACATTTTAATGGTAGTGCATAATAACATTTCACAATTTGTTTTGCCTGCCTCCCTCTTTGTGTCTCATAAAATGCAGGTGTGTGAATGAGGAACTCATATTGAAGCTTATATTAGATAACATGATGTCCTTCCTTGCATTGTTTACATTTTGCAATGTGCATACATTTTTAATGGTTACAGTAAAGTATACCATATCAAATATGTGGTAAGGTATGGTTGTAATCTGAAAAAAAAAAACTTTTTTAAAAATGATATAGTAGTATTTATATGAAGAAAGTAAATGTGACGAGTGACACATGTTTGAGGTTTTGTTGAAGTTGAAGAAGCTATTTTGGTCATTGGTTTAGTGGTTGCACAGTTTTTGCTGTGAAAAGCGCACTCTTTCAGATGTAGCCTAGTATGTTTTTATAGATTAAATGAATAGTTCACCAAAAAATAAACATTTTGTCATTATTTACTCCCCCCTCATTTCATTCCAAACCCTTATGACTTCATTTCTTTCTTTTGTGGAACACAAAAAGAGAAGTTAAGCAGAATGTTTAGGCCGCAATTTTCCATACAATCATAGTGAATGCCCATAATAGGACAAAGGTATTGTAAAAGTAGAAGTAATTTGTATTCATTCACATCTCATTTGTATATTCAAACTTGATGTTGTGATGTCAAGTCATCTTCATTTATATAGTGCTTTTAACAATGTAGATTGTTTGCAAGCTGCTTTACAGAGATAAACATACAATTTACGGTAACTGAGGTTGTTTTGGCTTTATAGCGATTTTTGAATAATGTTATTTCCAGCTAAAGTTAGTTTTGATTGATTCACTTCCAGCAAAATTATCATTTGTTATTACATTAGGGCCACTAAGACGACGGCGTTCTCTCGAAACAGACTTTAAACGCGAACCTGTGACCTGATGGCGTTCACATGCGCATTAAAAATTGATTCTATCGTTATATTCGTTTGAATATGTGCGCAGGTTTGTTCTGATGTGATGGGTTATGAGAACCAATAGCATGTGGCATTTTCTTTGATAAACTAATTTGGGGTTGTTCTTATTCTTTCTTTCTTTCTCTCTCTCTCTCTCAAACGCACTCACACAGGGCTCAAGAAGTGCCTTTGGAAGTGTTAAGGCACAGGGAAGTCAAGTGGTTGGATATGCTGAACCACTGGGACAGATGGATCAGTAAAAGGTTCAAGAAGGTAGGAGCTGCCATCGACATTCACTAGATTCTTCAGTCAGTTGTGTTCATTTTCACGGCATGTTCCCAGGAACAGATCAATGATGTCAGATGTGTTCCAGTGCGTTACATGTACGCACTAGAAAGAAAAAGAGAAGGTACACCAAACTGTGAAAATATGAGGAAATCATCTCCATGAATCAGGGCTTAGGGCTTTAAATGATCACTGTTATCTTCTCTTTTATTCCCTTTCTTCTCGTGTTTCCCCATTTTGACTTGCTCAGACAGTTCCACTGCTTTATGGATTAATTAAAAACCTCAGCAGAATGACACCATGACACAATCGTTTCAAAGAAGCCCTGTCTGGACAAGCCATATATCGCCAGCTTTCCTTATATGGTCTTTAGTGATGTGTTTATCTATTAGTCTAAGTGTTCACCTCTGTTTTTCTCTTAAGCTTTATAAAGCTTTCACTGGGAGCGAGGCGTCTTCAGGTAAAGACGACGGAAGAGTTTTGCCAGAGACCGTCTTAACAGTCTTTGTTGCCCTTTTATGTTTGCATGCCTGTGTTACTGTGTGTGCTCGTCTTTGTGTCACACAGAGATTGAAAACAAAGAGACACAATTCTAGGGTTGGGAATTGGAAAAAGTTCTTAATGAAACTAGATGAATTTCATGACATTTTCATGGCGAATCGAGAATAACGTTACCTGTTGAGTTTTGTCCATTCACATCCCAGATTAAAATAATTAAATTTGATATACTCTCTTACAGTAGTTTTTCATTTCAAAGCATTTAAAATGATTTAAATTCACTAGATTATGGAAAAATAGACATCACTATTTAATTTAATTTATATACTGTATGGTCATCATAAGTTCACACTATTCTAAAAAGAATTTTATTTTTTAGTAACACTATTATTTTTAAAATCTAAAAAGGATGCAAGATATAACTATAGTTATGGTTACTGTATGGTTACTGTTTTAATTTATAGGTATCTGCCGATATTGGATAATTCATTGTGCATGCTCATTTTTTCCTATTTTTACATTAACATTACTTTTGCTGTTATCTAATGCTTACTTGAAGTTATTCTTTTAAATGTTATTAATTAAATAACACTGTTAAATGCAATCTTTAGAAAATCTTATGTTGTGATGCTTAAAGTGCCCCATTATGCTTTTTGGAATTTTTCCTTTCATGCAGTGTGTAATAAAGCTGTTTGTGAATGATCTTTTAAACTTTGCAGACCTTTTACAAAGTACACAGCAAATAAAGTTATTGTCTCTTAAAAGATTTGCAGACCAGCCTCATCTCACTCACTCGTCTAATTCGCTCCGGTTAAATAGTGCTTGCATAATTTTATTAATTCCCATTTTACTAAATCCTCTGCGATTAAATGGTCAAATACAAACAAAATGATCTAAATGCTTGTCTTTGTGAGTATTCAGTTAAACAACAGTTTTGGAACATAAATAGTTGAGAGAAAAGGCATGTTGTGTAAAAGTATATTGGGTCTGTGCATAAACTCGTAAAGTGACAGCAGCCTAATAAACCTGCAGATGTCTGTCATCTCAATCAAAGAAAATCACTCTCTCCTCTTGACTGAATAACTTTTGTAACTTTAATTGTAAGAATAAATTTGTATTTAATATTTACAATGAAGACCTTCAGCGTTATTTTACATTTAATTACTTTAATTTCTGTTGTATTTCTTACCTAAATTAGGGCTGTCGCGGTTATGGAATTTCCCTTGCGGTAATGTTGAGTGGCTCAATAGCGCGATATGCGGTATTACCGCCATTTATTTATTTAATGTATATGTATTTGTTGCTATATAAATAAAGTTTACGATGTGGATAAAAACGATGACATTTTCAGTAACCAATGTAACCGAAACTAAACAGCGTCTATATGCGCATTGAAAGGCTTTCACTCAGCGCGCATATTGTTATGACAACGGACTTTGAGTGAGTCACAGGGTGAGTCATTAAACCGTTCATTCAACGAACACATTCAAAAAAGCTGATTCATTAAAAGAGATGTAATGAAACAAGGCGTTAATTATTTTTAACTTTGAGTTCCACTTTTCAAGGCTCAGCTGAGCAGCAATGCGTCGCATGGGTAACGCTGAAGCTGATGCTTCACTTAAATTAGAGAACAATAGATTCGATGCGTGACTTACTGATTTTATTTCCTCGCGCTGTGGGATGCTGACCAGCGCTGCTGCTGACGCGCATTTATGGGAAATGCTGTGACGTGAACGTTAAAAGGATGATACGACAAATATTTCGCTTTCCTTTGACACACGGCAACCTTTTCACGACTTCAAAGACAGACGCAGGTAATCGCACGCGCTCTGCCGATCTCTCTCATTCACTGTCTGTGTGAAGCCTCTGTAGGCTACACATCACCAAGATAAACAGTCTTTTTATCATTATGAACTTGTGAAGGGCCCTTGAAAAAAAATTCTATAGCCATCATTAATCAGTTTCCAAATTAAACACTTTGACCTTTAATACAATACCTATGCAAGAAATAAAGCCCAATACAAGGAAGCCACACCACCAAACCAAGAAGCGGAAAGAAAAGGGAGGGGAAAAAAGCAATTAAGTGAGGTTTCAAATCAGTTAGCAGAGGATAAACAATAATCTAGGGAACCTGAATCAAGTAGAATCAGTGCCAGCATGGGTAAATTCCTTATGATTCCCATCCCTACTAAATACATATTTTATTATTGCTGTTTGTTGATGCAAAGAGACTGGGCTGTTTTTATAAATCACCAAGATTTGTCCAGTGGCTTCTGTGTTGAAGGGATAGTGACATATTTGTGTTAACCATTTAAAATGTCATCTAGATTGCAGTGTGTAATCACTGTGAATGCATGCTGGTCCCTGCTTATCTGAATATTACTGCGTCAGCGTGTGACGTTCAGACCTCTGTCACCCGCAGGTGCGACTGCGATGTCAGAAAGGAATCCCACCGTCATTGCGAGGCAGGGCCTGGCTGTACCTGTCAGGTGGAAAAGTGAAAAGAGAGCAAAACGTCGGGAAGTTCAATGTGAGTCAGTCAGGTCTACACATACTTGATTACAGTTGATATGTGGTGGTTGCATTAGATGTGTCATTATGCATTTCTTACTGTAGAGCTTCTCAACCTGGGAGTTGCAACCTTACTATGATATAAAGATGTGTTAAACCCATGCATTTCTTGTTCTTAAACTATTGTATGACATTTGGCTACAAAATCACAAGAATATAGGTTGCTGGACAAGAAACAATAGGATCTGTCTTACTGTTTATAACTGTGAGACGAACTTGTGGATTGTGTCGTTATTGAGTAGGAGTTGGATAGCATGGATGGAGACCCTAAGTGGATTGATGTGATCGAGAGAGATCTACACAGACAGTTCCCCTTCCATGAGATGTTTGTGTCCCGAGGAGGTCATGGGTTAGTCTTCATAATTTTCTATTCATTTTTTTTTATTATATACACACACACATATAAACAGATATATATTTATTATATTTTATATAGTTTTAAGAAATTAATACTTCTATTTAGCAAATGCATTGCATTGGTCAAAAGTGACAGTTAAGGCTTTTATGATGTAAATAAAATACAATTTTAGATAAATACTGTTCTTTTGAAATTTCTATTATGCATTACTGTGTATACGAAAACAATAAGTAGCACAACTGTTTTCAAATGTGATGAGAAGAAATTTTTCTTAAGCATCAAATCAGCATATTATAATGACTTCTGAAGGATCATGTGACACTGAAGACTGGAGTAATGATGCTAAAAACTCAGCTTTTGTCTTCACATGAATAAATAAAATTGTAAAATATATTCATATAGAAAAAAAAAAATTTGACCAACATCAAACTTTTAAGCAGTTGTGCATATATATTTATTTGTTTGTTTGTTTGTTTGTTTGTCTGTTTGTTTATTTATTTATTTATTAAATAATATATGTTTATTAAATAATATTTACGGAAACAGTACAGGTTATATCTGTTTTTGCAAAGTACACCAGTTCCATTGTGCTTGTGTTTGTGTGTTGTTGAGCAGGCAGCAGGACCTGTTCCGGGTGTTGAAGGCTTACACCCTGTACAGACCAGATGAGGGTTACTGTCAGGCTCAGGCTCCTATAGCAGCGGTGCTTCTGATGCACATGCCTGCTGAGGTAAAAATGATCATTTGTGTGCACATTCTTATTATAATCAGTAATACTTAAGTAATGATTAAAATGACAAATCTTGTTTGTTTATTGTGTGTATTCAGGATGCATTTTGGGGTCTGGTTCAGATTTGTGAGAAGTACCTCCCTGGATACTACAGCGCAGGCCTGGTAAGACCTGTTACTTGCTATTTAAGAAATAAATATTACTAATCAAATCTAATCCATAAAGGGGAGACAAGAAGTGCTTGTCGGGTGAGAACAAGATTTAAACTGGATAATGAGACTAATTTTGCAACAACACTTGCATACTGAATTGTATGAACTGGCTTGAGCTGAATAATTACACTATTCAGGGTTTTTTCTGGGTTAAAATGGTCTTCAGTGGTGGCGGACGAACACGGTCATCCACACACACGGTACAAAGTACCCTACCCATGTGAACTGCGAACCCAGTTCTGACAATAAATCCTAAATAAATGCAAAGACAGGTTGTAATATTAACTTTTTCTATTTATCCATGAATTAAAAAATAATCACTGTCAGGACCAGCGTTGGGAGTAATACATAACACGTTATGTAATCAGATTACTTTTCCAAGTAACTACTAAAGTAACACATTACTTTTAATTTACATTACTATTCTTCTACAATTGAGAATAGCAGCACAGCTGAAAGGATTATTTGAGCTGAATTTGCATTTCCTTCAGCCTGAGGATTATTCATTTCACTTTTGGTGTGGAAGGGACTTTACATTTGCCAAAAATACAACTTTTGTTTGTTTTTGTTATTAAAAACAAACAAGAAAGCCCAGCCCAGATTAGAAAAAGTAATGCAACACATTACTATCCATAAAATGAACTAAGTAACGTAATTAGTTACTTTTTTTTAAAGAATAACACAATCATTTAAACATTACTTTTAAAAGTAACTTTCCCCAACACTGGACAGATCATAAAACTAAGTGCTTATAAATGTACAGATTTTAATGTAAAATAGTTCTATGTAAAAAGTGAATAGAACATATAAAGTGTCAGGTCTATTATTTTGCATTTACACTCCAAGACTTAATGCACAGATCATCTGACATACAGTATCAGAACTCTTTTTTTTCTGTCCATTGCTATGATTATCACTTATCACTATCAATCGGATTCAATCGTGCGCTTAAATACAGTTTTACGGCAGGTTTTGACTAGGGATGGGTACCGAAACCCGGTATTAAACGGGCCCCGGGGCTGAATTTTGAAAGACCGCAGTATCGATAAGCTCGGACGTTAACGGTTCTGCTGTCGGTACTGAAGAAATTAAGAAAATACACGTACTACTTATTATTGCCATAAAGACTTAATCTTGAACATGTTTATCTCGCCAGCCAGTTCTATAATAATACTAAACCATTTGTCTGTGATGCAATTTTGCTATTCGCAGTCCAGAAGAGAGAGAGAGCGATCTCTCACGCGGAGCCACAGCGCGCACAACACGACAGCCCTGGTTAATGAGTGACAATGAGGACAGAACTAAACATTCAAACGTGGTTACACTTTAGATCTGGGATATTATTCTAATTTTATTTTAGATTTCGCCTTTCAAAGATTATAAAAAGAAGATATTTGAGATTAAACTATTACAAACTAGACGCATTCTGTCGAGAGCAACTTCCTTCCCTTCACAGCGATGCGCTGTCATTTCTACCTAAAACCCAAACGTACCGTCAGAATCAGCGCAATCTGTGATTGTTGTAAAATGCAGTCTCTACTGTTGCTAAATTGCGGACGCGTTTAATCATTAAAATATCTATTAAAAGCACAAAAATATGCGCAAGAGACGCTGTTTACAAGGCGACGCGCGCTCCGAAATGGACAAAATGTGCCAACGATGCCAGTAAAAACACTACAAAACTTATTTTGTTCTTTGCTCAAATGTGTTGTAAGCAGCACAAGAGTAGAGTAGTAAATGAGATATCTGTGGTTTCCAAAGGGAAAAACTCATTTCAATATAATCTATTATCGCCTTAAGTATGTAAATGTAGAATTGCTGCTGTAAATAACTGCCTGACAGACCAATGAATTGTATAATTTAAAAAAATGGCACTGTTTCAAGTACACGATAAAACCTCCACCATCTTAATTCTGTTGTGTTGTAGGAGGCCATACAGTTGGATGGACTAATCTTAAATGCGCTATTAAAGCGTGTGAGTCCTCCGGCGTATCGACACCTTGAGAAACACAAGATAGAGCCCATCCTCTACATGACGGAGTGGTACATGTGTGCATTTTCCAGAACTCTACCCTGGTCCTCTGTCCTCAGAGTGTGGGACATGTTCCTGTGTGACGGTCAGATTCACTTACACACATTACCACACAGGCAGGCTTGTCATCATCTCTCTGACTGTGTTTTTCTTTTGTCCTTTCAAAAGGAGTGAAGATAATGTTCCGTGTTGGGCTTGTGTTGCTGAAATGCATGCTGGGATCTCGTGAGAAACTGAAGGCTTGTCCTGGTCAGTATGAGACTATGGAGCTTCTTCGAGCCCTGGAGCCAAAATACATGCAGGAGGGCTTTCTCGTCCATCAGGTAGCAAACCCACACACTCTCACGCCGTTTTACTGCATTCGGGTTTTTAGTAGATATGATCGAAATTGATTTAAATTTTTATTAAATAAGTGAAATATATACCAATTAATTTTATACTTATGTGTATGATACTTGATATGTAGAACCAATATTTAACACACGGGTTACATTTCGAGCGTGAAGTAACCTGTGTCCACTATTCAATTATTTGCATATTTTGGAGCTTTGGTGTGCCAACTTTTTTCTGTTTTTTTATTATTTATTTTGTCGAGTACCCAACCCTGAGAATAATTTTGCCGGTGATGTGCCTGCTTTGGTCTTGCTTTTAACTAAATAATAAGTACAATAAAACTACAACAAAAAAATACAAATAGTGGTAATCCTATACAGTGTTTCCCCTACAATGTATTTAGCAGCGGCGCAGCGCCGCCACTGGATTTTCAGCGCCGCTGCAAAATCTTCACATGATCCACTTACACACCTAAAAACACTGAGACACGGCGACCGCCGGCTCTGCTAATGCGGTGGCTCTGAATCCACTTGTTGACAAGAAAGGAGGAAAGAGCCACATATGGAAATATTTTCGATTAGGCTAATGTCACGTTGCCATAAGGGGCCGTTCACATAGCGCGTTTTTCTGCGCCTGCAAATTCGTTATTTCAAATGTAGGCGCGCGGGAAGCGCGATCGTTTCTCCAGGCCGCCTCTGTTCATGGTTGCATAGGAACGACAGACAAGAAAGGGAGAGAGCAAGAGCTTTTAGAAAGGAGAAAGCGGCTCTCCCCATGAGGACGAGGAAGTAGCAGCAAAGAATTAATTGATTTCTAGCCCTTGCATTAGCTTTACTACTAGATATATTTATGGAGATGAGAAATAAAAAGCCGCCCTGTACCGCTATGATCAGCTGTTCCGCCGAGCTGTCGATGTTGTTACGGAAAGGCCAAAGCTGATCGGTTGGTTTTTGTCACATGGCGTGTTGAGATGAGATGTTACGATGTTTTCATCTCGCCACATGCGCCTACAATTGAAAGAACGCATTTGCGCGCAAAAAACGCGATATGTGAACGGCCCCTAAAGTGGACTCGGGTGCGGTTGTATCCGGGTAGTTTTACGAGCAGGAGTACATGAGCACAGTCTCGGACCGACACCCGAGTGCTGTTATTAGTCCGCCAGAAAAGCAGTTCTAGGCTTATTCTTGGCTGGATAACTCTTTTAAAAAGTCTTTTAAAATGAAATACGAACACAGTTTTGGATTAAATAAAGGTACAGTCAAGTCAAATAAAACACTTGATTGTTCATGTTTGTTCACTTCATTCATTGTGCATTAAATAATGTTAACTTAAAACTTTTGATTTTAAAAATGTTAAAATTAAAAATGTAAAAAATTAAGTGCTCACAGATTGGGTGTGGCCTAAAATTTTCAATAAATTATAAATAATCTTTTTCTGGGTTGTGCCATTTCATTTTTCCCCCATCAATATCTACCTTATAGCTGAAAATGAACACAAAATAAAAACGTGAAAAATCCTGTCTAAAATTATAAAATGAAGGTTTCTGTTTGTGACCAGTTCAAGGTGCGTGCTGCAATAATCACCTTGAATCTGTTGATGGTATGTCGTATTTGTATGTCTCAAAATGTCCATTTTTATCCACAAAACTTGCCAGAAGTCATGGTTTAAGGGGTTATTTAAAAATAAAAGTTCTTCCGGAGGTACATGCCCCCAGACCGCACCTTGGTAACATGGTCCGGCACGGGACAGCACCGCTGCTGGAAAAATTTCTAGGGGAAACACTGCTATACTATCAATATTCACTCATTTGAAATGTTAGGGCTTATTCGTTTCATCATAAATACAGTAAAAGCAGTAATATTGTTAAATATGTTTGCATTTTAAAATGGGAAAATTGTTTTCTATTTTAATATATTGTAAAATGTAACTTATTCCTGTGATGACGTTAATTTTCAGCAGCCATTATTCTAGTCTTCAGTGGCACATGATCCTTCAGAAATCATTCTTCAAGAAACATTTATTATTATTGTCAATGTTGAAAACATTTATTTTTGTGGAATCCGCAATACATGTTTTTCAGGATTCTATGATGAACATTTATTTACAATAATATAAATGTATTTACTCTCACTTTTGGACAATTTTAATGCATTCTGGCACAATAAAAATATTAATTAATGAATAAAACAAAAAAAATCTTACAGACCCCAAATTTTTAAACAGTTAGTCTATAGTAATTGTAGATCGAAAATCAACTTTGCATGAGTATAAAGATTCATGTTAAACTAAAGGTTTAGGTTTTATAAATCTGAAGCTCACTTGTTCACTAAACAATCAACTATTCATACACTCATGAGTTTTGCTTAAGTGGATTTTGTACCAAAAAAACCTGACTGGACATTGTATTGTCATAATCTCAGAATTTTCGGGTTAAGACATTGATATTACAAATAGGCAACAAAGAATCAAAGCGAACTGTTTGGTTTTAAATTAAACTCATCAAACACGTCAAATATTGCTTTGTCTTAATGTCTTACATAATGTTATTAAAGGGTTAGTTCACCCAAAAATGAAAATTAAGTCATTAATTACTCACCCCCATGCTGTACCAACCCCGTAAGACCTTCGTTCGTCTTCGGAACACAAATGAAGATATGATTAAATCTGAGAGGTTCATGACTGCTACATAGGCTCCCTAAGGGACTGACACCGGACGGCCCAGAGAGTCATTAAAGAAAATGTTTAAATATTCCATGTCACAACAGTGGCTCAACTATAAGTTTATCAAGCGACGAGAATACTTTTTGTGCGAAAAAACAAACAAAAATAACGACTTTATTCGACTATTCCTTTTCTTCCTTGTAGGCCTGAAACGAGACTTCAAGAGATTTCCACGACGCGCACGCGCGAGAACTTAACTGAAGTAGTTGAAGGAGATCGCAATTCTCGCGCATGCGTCGTGGAAATCTCTTGAAGTCTCGTTTAATATGAACATTGCATTAACTAAGTGAGTTACTTGCCTGTAAAAGCTGCTGTTAAAGTCCCTGTAAAGTCAAAATTAAGTATGTGTTCTGAGTTTGTCACACCACAGAAAAATGTGTTAGTCACCCAGCCAAATTTGAATGATAAAAAAAGCCGGGAAGGACATAAAATAAGCTATCAAAATCTTGAAAAAATGAGCAGTAATCTCTGCTCTCAAACGCTAGGGGCGTGTCCGCTGGCTGCGCTGAAACCACGCCCACTCGCGGGAAAGCTGCCGTCGCTACACTCAACTGTCACCGCTACAGCAGCAGTAGAGTTACTGTGGACTACCTACTATAATTATAACATAAGCACACAAGGCAACTTACACACTCATTGGTGGGCACGCACTGCCGATGATGGCACCAGTTGTCGGCGCGACAGGAGGACGAAGGCCGAGGCGGGAGATAGTCAGCGCGGCCCCATTCACCAGTAACGGCGGATTATCAGTGAATGCCAGTTGTCTCCGACGAAAGTTTATAAAACTATCCCGCGTAAAATGATCACTACAGAGGTGGGTTTTGGTGGTGATCCTCAGGTCTCCAACAAGGTTTCTCTTCACAAAATTAATCCACCTCTTCTTGATGTGATCGTTTTTAGGAAATTTAAATAAGGACACCGATCTGTTTTGTACATGATCGCATCCAGGTAGTACGCATTTCCGTGACGAAGGCATAGCTAGCTAGCTAGCAAACTGTAGGCTGTAGTAACTAATAATAGTACTGACAGTAACTCGCGATTGAGCGGCAAACTGAGGTGAATGTGCTAGGGGAGCGGCCAGCCTCAGTGCGTCATCAAGTAGGGGCGTGTCCAGGAGCTCAGGGGCTCCAGTGCGTCATCGAGCCCTGTTTTAGCCCCGCCCAGAAAATCCGGAAAATAGCAATGGTGAAAAACTGTTTAACGGTCTAACTCCACAATTCAGTACTTCAGAGTTCACAGTCTTTGAAATATGTTTTAGCTATAGATTTCTAACATTTATAATGCGTTTAGAATTTTTTTTTTAAATTGCCTTTACAGGGACTTTAAGAGTTGAAAGCAACTTTTTGAGGGCTATTCTTAAAAGATTCAACAGATGGCACCTTTTAAAAAATATATTTTTTTATTTTTCATTTATTTAATATGGACATAGCAATAACATTGGACGAACCAGATGCATTGTTTAAAGTGTTATAGCACATGTGCTAATTTTCAACACCTGTATTTTCAAGACCTTTTTACCAGATATTCAATTAATAACTGATAATAAACAGGTTTTATTGGTAGGAACTTTTATGAACATGACATTGGTATTTGAGTTCAAAACAACAAGACTATTCTATGATGATAGTGAATCTTCCCTTCTGCACATGCAGGTGTTAGAGCTGCCTATATCCGCTCGGGATGTTGAACGAGAGCACCGCATGCAGCTCAAGCGCTGGCGGAAAACCCACGGCGAACTCAGCTACAAGTCCCCTCCCAGAATGCACGGCGCTCAGGCCATCATGTCTGCCGAGCCACACTCCCGCCAAGACCTCCGTCAGAACCCCACCATCGTCGTTCAGTATCCCCTGCAATCAGACACTAAATCCGATTTCGCTCGCATCAGGAAAAGAAGCACTATCCGAAAAGCCCCCATTCCATTGGATGTCCCCAATCCGTATGCCTTACCAACAGACTCCAGATCAGACCCTCTTAAAGATAAAGCACAAGACAAACCGTCCAACCGTCCTCCTCCATCACTACAGCAATCCCTCCTCACTACACCTGAGAAGACAGAACCTTGCTCTGATCCGCCAGCCTCTGTCCCAAATCCATCTCTCTCTGTCATCCCAACCATCCCAACCCCAAATCATTCTCTCTCTGTCATCCCAACCATCCCAACCCCAAATCATTCTCTCTCTGTCATCCCAAATCCATCTCTCTCTGTCATCCCAACCATCCCAACCCCAAATCCATCTCTCTCTGTCATCCCAACCATCCCAACCCCAAATCCATCTCTCTCTGTCATCCCAACCATCCCAACCCCAAATCATTCTCTCTCTGTCACCCCAAATCCATCTCTCTCTGTCATCCCAACCATCCCAACCCCAAATCATTCTCTCTCTGTCATCCCAAATCCATCTCTCTCTGTCATCCCAACCATCCCAACCCCAAATCATTCTCTCTCTGTCATCCCAAATCCTTCTCTCTCTGTCATCCCAACCATCCCAACCCCAAATCCTTCTCTCCCTGTCATCCCAAATCCTTCTCTCTCTGTCATCCCAAATCCTTCTCTCTCTGTCATCCCAACCCCTTCTCTCTCTGTCATCCCAACCCCTTCTCTCTCTGTCATCCCAACCCCAAATCCATCTCCAAGTCTTTCTCGCACCCCGCCACCTCCCCAAACCTCACCGGACCCCAACCCCACACCCCCCACTGAGCTCCCTCACTCCTCCAACCCGGAAATCACAGCTGAACCCCTTCCTATCCCTAAAAACTCAAGCAACACCAACAACTCAGCCCACCTTAAAGATCCTCCACCCACTACAGACTCCACTCCGCTTCTTCTAGACGACGCACCTGTGAACGGAGACTCGGTCGCTGCTCCCACAGTTCCTGGTTTACGTCACTCATTTGAGAGCGTGGGTTCAGAGGACACGTACCTGTAGCTCTCACCTCAACGTTCAGGGAGAAATTGAATGCAGTATTGGGAACCAGCAGCCGCTTTATGCATCAGGGCAACATGGGAGGAAAAAACTGTGAATGTATTGATGTTTTGTAGGCGATCAATACAGTTCAAAAAATCTTTGCCATCAGTATCTTGACTTCAGGAATATATCAAGCTTAACGACAAGAAGGATCAAATTACATAAAGACGTTTCGGTGTCACCGTGCACACAGACCTCTTTATTTTTCCCGTGCTGGTCCATAAACGGACTCCACAGCCTTTGCAAAAAGATCTGAATATTAGTTCTTCCATTATTCCTCAATCATAAGCAGAACAGACTTTATAATCAAATATGTTTGGCTTGTTATTGTGTTATTCGCTGCTTAACAATATATGGTCATATTGCAAGAAATGATAAAAATGTGTGATTCGCCCATCTAACAGTTTTACACTTATAACCACTCTTTTGACCACTATTATAAGAGTTTGTATTCTTTTTCAGCATCACTTAACCATTTTAACATGTGCAACACATAATATTAAGAGCAATGGAGCATTTCTTGTTTCAACATCACAGTGGCTGCATACAAATGTACTGAAAACATAAATAAGAAGCAATTTAAGTTGTAATATCCTTAAACTTCACTTTTCAGAAACAAAATGTGCAAAAATTGTACCTTTAGGGGCACGAGAGTGTGTCACAGTACTTTTAAATGGGACACTGTTGTACCTTATCTACCCCTAAAAGGTGTGTATTAGTACACATTATAAAGTAGTAATATTTACCATTTTTGGGGTAAATTATGTATAAAGTTGTCCCTTTTAGGTTATTGTCCCTGTAACAAGTTTTGCTAATTTCTTGAGTATCTGAGTAGCTTTTCATCTACAAGAACAAAAAATAAATACATTTTGAATTGTTTATTGTGACATTTAATAAAACACCAAAAGGTAAAATCCAGATTTCTTGTGTGTTAAAATTGGTATCACAAATGTAGTAGATGTGATGTTGAAATTATTTTAATTATTCTCTTTAACACATCTGATGTATCTATTTTGTTGCTAATATGAGAGAAACTGAAGACCTATTTCATATTTCGTGAAAGCTACTCCATCTCAAGCCACCAGATGGCGCACATTCCTTACACGTGATTCATTTCGTTTGCTCAGCGATGTCAACCTGTTACATTGTGAGAATTAGATTCATAGAATCATCATCTGTGAAGAGAAGTATGTTACAAAACAGCTAAAACGGGATGGGTTTTTTTTGTTTTTTGTTTTGTTTTGTTTTTTTGTTTTGGACATGATTAAATGTTATAGGGAGTCATTTTTATTTACGTTACATTTTAATAATAGCTGAAATATTCACTATTCTGTTTCAGCTTCATCTTATAATATTTTCTTTCTCTGATCTAATGGGAGCACTGTTTTTTTTTCTTAATTACTCTGGCAAAAAAATTACTCTGACTGTCAACTCTATGTAGATTTTGTACAAATAAAAGCACTTCTAATAAGACCATTTATTTGATGTGCTGGACGAAGGCGCCGTTTCCCACTGGGTCACAGGACGTGTCTGTTTTCTGTCACTGCTGCGCTTCAATTACCGCAAGGAAAGCCATCAAAGAGGCCGCTGTAAACCGAAACCTTAATGCTTTGGGTCATCTGCGATGGCCTGTGCAAAGTAGCAAATTAGAGAGCGCCTTTCTTTTTCTTTTTTTTCTGTCGGAGGTCTAAACCCATGTTTCTGGTCACAAATTACCAATGACAACTGCCTACTGGAGCTTTACACAAACTGCTGCTTTATTGCTGACCATCATATTCACTGGCACGAGTAGCCTATAAGCTCTGTACAAAAACACGTCTCCTATTTCTGCCACTTCTATTATTCAGATAAGATATTAGTATACCTTTTTTATTTGTTACTTCTGTTTGTGTTGAGCTTGAGTAAAGCAAGCGATGGTGGAAATACGGAGAGATCTCAACCATGTCGGCTTCTTCCACAAACCTTCCTCAAATTTAGCAGTTAAAATGCTAAATGTTATTTGGGAATGTGTAAACTATCGCTCACTCGACAGTTTATACACAAAAAAGGGTAGGCTACATAAGCTGTAATTAGGACAGTACCATTTAAAAAAGTTCTAAAATGTACCGTTTAGGTACCAATTTATGTATACTTTTGGTATTAATATGTACCTTTAATGTGTAAATATCCACTCTTTAGGTACAACGGTGTATCTTTTGAAAGGGTTAGTGACGGAAGCGTTTAAAAGATTTGGTTTAGTATGAATTTATATTTGTGAGTCTATATGCTCATCAAGGCTGCATTTACTAGTTTAAAAATGCTGTAAAATGACTATTTAAAATAACAGTTTTGTGTATGAATATATTTTCAAATGTAATTCATTTCTGTGATTCAAAGCTGAATTTTCCAGTCTTTAGTGTCACATGATCCTTCAGAAATCAGTATAATATTTAGATTTGCTGCCCAAGAAATATTTCTCTTTTTTTTTAAATCAATGTTGAAAACAGTTGCTTAACTGCTTACAGTTTTTTACAGTCGACACATTTCTCTAGGTCACTATTTCAAAACTCTTCACACAGTTCTCCAAACCAACTTTCAGCTCACCACAGCAGTTAATTTCACTTTCAAAATGCACTAAAACTACCAAATCACTTCATACATGTCTCAAATCAACATATTCTCACACTAGCAAAGGTTGACAGCCAACAAACACACTTTGTCACCCACTAAACAATGACCTAAAAAACACTAACAACAGGTAGCATTATACAATATTTTCTTCTGTAAAACAAGCACACCTCTCTACTGTTTAGAATTCACTGCAATATATGTTACTGGAATGAATAAGACATGATTCAATATATGTTATGTAGTTTTGTTGTTGTTGCACAGACTAATCCCAAAATACAAGAATTTGTATACACACCATTCACCGATACAGATACAATAGGAATCAGCTGTGGTTGTTCTAATTGTCCAATGGTTTTTATAGCATTTAATTGTAAGGTTTAAAATATTTCATTAAAATATTACTGTTGAACTGTAGCAAATTGCTGTCTTATTCAGTTTTGTATTATTTTATTGTTTTGAACATAAGTTTAACAGTTTTGAAAACAGTGTGTAAGCATGTGCAAATTGGCCTGTAAATACACAGAGTTTTGGCGGTTGTTGTGTTGAAGTGAGAAAAGAATTAATGTAATTTGAAAGATGTAGTCATTGAATGCATTTTGTGCCAAAGCAATGATAATTGATCCACAGTTTAGCCCACATATACTTCTGTTGTGCTCACTGTGTGAAGAGTTTTGAAAAAGTGACCTAAGTATTGAGAAATGTGTCCTAGCGACTGTAAAAAACTGTAATAATTTTGTGGAAACGTATGATATATATTTTTTGTCTCTTTCAGGATTCTTTGATTAATAGACAGCATTTATTTGATATTGAAATCTTTTGTAACTTTAAAAATGTGTATCCCTTTACTGAATAATGAAAAATTATTCTGATCCTAAACTTTTGAACTGTAAAATTGTTGTAAGTCAAGTGTTTCAAAGCAGCTTTACAGTGATAAACAGGAAAATAATGATCAATTATGCAAACAGATTTCAATTCTGCTGTAAAGCAGCTCTAAAAAGACAACAGTGTCATTGTTCAGCTGAAGTCATTCAGTGTTAATTCAGTTCAGTTCAATATCTGTGTAAAGTTCAATTCATCTGTACAGCAGCAGCTCTGTAGTAAACAGTGATGTCATCGTTCAGCTCAGTTCAGTTCTCATCCAATAGTGTCCTTACAGTCAAATCAACAATAGTGCTGAATATTATACAATTGTAGATCTGTTGATTGTCGATATGTTCAAGAGAATTGCACTATAATAATTCTGGTAAACGGATACAAATATTCATCATTAAAAGTTGTTTTTATTTAATTGTAATTATTTTTATTTCATTTATAATAATCCACCGGTTTCATTTGTATTCTCTTATTTTGTGTTCTATAATAAAATTACCTTAATATTTGACAGGTTTGCATGAAGCAGAAATTTTGAAGCTATGCATCACGGTATGACACTTTTACTTCACCCCAAGGTCCTGCAGGTTCCTGCCTGTGTAAATAGACAGACATGCCTCGGGATAAAACCACATATTTCTATGGGTCTGACTTTATCAATTGGTCCTCGTTGGCAGAGGCGCCTATAACAGCTCCACTCTTTATATTGGGCTGTTTGACCTGTAGACAGAGAGAAGAGCAGATCTGAGCTGCTGTAGGGCACTGAGGGAACATTCAAAATAACGGGGGAAAACGCCTTCCACGTCATGGAAGAATTGCAGATGTCGACATGACTAACTATGATGAATACATCCAAGATATTTTAACTTTCAAACATCACTCTCAATATTCACATTTTAATTAACTCTGAGTCACTAGTAGAGATTAAATATTTGATCAGATTTCAGCACTGGATGAATCTTCAGGCAGGGTTATTCCTAGAACCATAGAAATAAAAAGAGCTTGACATAAAATAAACGTTAACTGATTGATGGATGGGTGGGTGGGTGGGTGGGTGGGTGCGTGGATGGATGGATGGATAGACAGACAGACAGACAGACAGACAAACAGATAGACAGATAGACAGATAGATAGATAGACAGACAGACAGACAGATAGATAGATAGATAGATAGATAGATAGATAGATAGATAGATAGATAGATAGATAGATAGATAGATAGATAGATAGATAATCAAGAGTTCTCCTGGACAGAATAGAATTCCTAAGTGACTTTGCCAGTAAACCTTTATTTTTGGTGTTGTGACTGAAGCAATTCACAATGTTGAAATCATTCTGGGCTTAAGAAGCGGCATAGATGCGGCACTGAAAAGAAAGAGTTATTTCTGTTATTTCTTTCATTTCATGGGTGGGTTTGTTGTCTGAGATCACTAGTGTATAATAACCGAGATACGGTCAGAATCACTCAGAGAAGGGGTGGTCCTGCAGGTTTCGGCTTTATCCCCACACAAACACACCTGATCCAGCTACTCAGACTCAGCTGTGAGGAGGACCAGCACAATCAGACGCTGGAGGACTGAACTGCTGTCTTCAGGAATCTGTGGAATTTCTTGATTGTATTTTCTAACTTGTGCCATGATAGTTCATGTATGAATGCTTGACTGATTAAATCAATTAATGAAAGGTAATGTAAATGTATTAAAGAGATTATACAATAACAATCATAATACTTGACAGTAAGGTACAGTTGGTTAAAAAAAAAAAGATTAGTTGATATGAACTAATTTAGGTAATATGAACTAACAATTGGCAAATCTTTAGAATTTATTAATATAGGGTATGAGAGAGAGAGAGAGAGAGAGAGAGAGAGAGAGAGAGAGAGAGTGAGAGAGAGAGATGATGCGGTTAAAGCAGAGGCAAAAAGCAGGATCCAAGTGCAGCAGGGGGTTTTATTTAAATAATCTAGAAACTAACAAATACAGACAAGATAACAAGATTCTGGACAGCCAACATACAACACTACAACATTAAGAACTCACAAAGACTGAACAAGACACAGGGCTTAAAAGGTAACTAAACACTAAAACAACTTTTTGTATTTAATTATCTGTAAGAATGGAGCTTCATAAATGCTGTTCATTGATTCGAGTACAGTTTTTGACATTTGGGTATAAAGTGTTTTAATTTTCAAATATATGGTGTAAAAACGTCTGAGTGCTGCCCTCTTCAGGTTAAACGGAAAGCTCCTGCAGTAGAGGGTACTCTCTGACGTAGGGTACTCTCTGACGCTACTCTGTCACGCCCTTGGTGCAAGCTCACCACGCCCTTGGCACCCCCTGGTATAAAAACATCTGGTTCCATCAAAACTACTGTAGCGAGTCAGGAGTTGGAATTACGAGTATTAAAAATGATCAGGAGGATAGATATATATTAGCATCTAGTTAGCATAGCATTTATATAGTTATTTAGATTATTTCGTGTAGCCTAGGTAGTTAACTCTCACCTATCGCTCGAGTGTGCAACCTGCATTTTACAAGGGATTGCTTCTCCAACGCAATGGAGGTGGAAATGGGCTTCTCCACACGCCAAACGCTGCTCTTCCTGCATGTACTCCACCACCGCAGCGGCGTCATGATGTGAGTGAGCATATATTTTTAATCACAATTTACGTTCCTTCCTATTAGGCTAAAGTTAATCCTCTGGTGTCGACAAACGCGCCGGCGCGATTTGCTGGATATTTTTTTCACATAGCAGCAAAATATACTGCACGTAGGCCTAATAGTAATAATAATCCTGGAAAAAAATTACCTCAAAATGACTGAATATAAGAATAATCGGATGCCGATCGCGATGTGGGAGTTAAGTTTGAGCCAGCGGCTCGACTTGATATGGCTCTGGCCCTGTGTTTCCTCTGGCCTTCCTCTGTCCACAGACAATTCACCCTCCTCCACTTCAGGTGAAGGTGAGGGAGAAAAGTTCTCGACTTCAAATGACCGCTCTGTTGCAAAGCTACTTGCGTCACTCCATTTTAGCGAGTCTGACAGCAGCTGTCACTGCGGGTCTCAGGTGCACACCCCCCACTCAGCCCCACCCTCGGTTCGTCCCCTCTATCTCCGCTGGGCTCTGCCCACTTTTCCAGCATTTTTCAAATATTGCCAGTGGGTGGAGTCAGGCTCTGACCAGGGGTTTAGTTACCCTTTAAATACATACTGGACTAACAACGAGACAAGGGACACCTGTGAACATTTAAACAATCAACCAATGACACAACAGACAGGGGAACACAAGGCAAGATCACATGACTAGAACAGGGGATCACATGACAGACAAGAACCAGGAACAAGAAACAAAACCCAAACCGTGACAGAGAGAGAGAGAGAGAGAGAGAGCATATAGGCTATATATAGCATATTATACTATTCATAAATGTTATAAATTAACTGTTATACATTGTTACTGTAATTAATTTTCTATTATAATAAATTAAGTAATGTTAATTTAGGCCACTTTTAATGTTAAAAGATTAGTTGCAATAACAGTAACAATTCAGTAACAGTTTATTTTACGGTGTCTGTTACACGTGACATACTTACTAATAACAGTAAATTACTGTTTAAATTAAATAATTTACTGTACATGTAGTTTATTGCTATCACTCTGTACTTAAATGCATAATTGTAACAAGGACCTGAAAAGAAAGTGTAACCCCCATCTTTTTACGTCTCATTTATTAACATTAGTTACTATCATTTATTAGTATTTGTTAACGTTAGTTAATAAAAAATGAATAGATAATTGTTTGTTCGTGTTGGTTCCCAGTGCATTAGCTAATGTTAACAACTTTTGATTTGAAAACTGCATTTGTTGAAATTAACTAAGATTAAAAAAAATCTGTCGAAGCACTGTTTGTTGAATATTAACAAATGAAACCTTATTGTAAAGCGTTAACAAAAATGCTATGTTGCAGACAGTATTCATGAATAACTGATTTATTGGCAATGAATTAAAAAACAGATCATTGCATCACAACAGTAAAATAATAATAATAATAAATGTATGTCAATAAATCATGGTTACACAAAATTTTAAGGTGAATTAAAGTCATATCAATTAACTACATGTACTTACTAAATAATTAGGGTTAGCTGCTTGCAATTATGCATAATTAATTTTTATTACTATAGTAAGTACACATTAGATGTATAACAGGGACACTGTAAAATAAAGTGTTACCAAAATCTTAAGGATGTCAATTATGTTGATTTGGTTTGATGATAAGTGTACACCTTTTAAATGTCTCAAATTGAAAGCTTTTGATTTCAGATTCTTTGAGTTTTTTTAGTGTTAGTGATCAGTGTTGTTTTTTAAACGGTCTCTGTTTCGCAAGAATGTTGTTTTGAGTAGAACATCTGGGGCATCACTTATAAAATGTTGCGTAGAAACCATCCTACATTTGATCTTCACGATTATTTCTCAAATGTGCGTACGTGTGATTTAGAGAACGAACTCAAGCGCAAAACAAATGTGCGTGAGATGAGGCCTATGAGATGTTGACTAAGACTTTCCTTTCAGCAAAGTGTGATGATTGACTTTAAACTGAATATGAATCCCCATCGTGAAGAGTAGAGCTAAAACCTTGGCAAAGGCTTTATCTAAAAAACATGTCTGTTTGAAACGTTCGCATGACGCTTGATGGTTGAGCTGTCACAGCATGGCAGCTCCTGGACTCTGACATCATGTCTGTCTGTGGCAGATAAGAGAACTGATAAACAGAGGAAGACTCCGGAATAAAGCAATTAATCACCATGGGCTTCCAATAAACCTGTACTGACATCTGACAGAGGCCTCAGGCTAGATATTTAAGGTTATGAGTCGAAGTAATGCCTGGAAATGAATTGATTTGAGCTTCAGAGCTTCACATTCAGTAGTGTGTCAGTGTGCAAGTATGCATGTGAGGGTGTGTGTTTGTGTGTACTCTATAAGGTGATGAGTAACACACATATGGTAGATATCAATGACACGAGGAGGAGCAGACACCCCGATGTGTACTCACACACCCTGTCTCCCCATCCTGTCTCCATGGTCCCTAAAGGGACTCCATGCAATAGTGCTTCTGCTAAATGCTCAGAGCATAAAATGAAGGCAAACACGCTGTGTCTGCAAGAGAGAGGGGAACTACCCGTAGTAGATCTAGGTGGTGCTGGGGAGGTGGAGGGTTAGGATGAGAACTTGCATAGTGTGTAGAGTTAGTGTGTTCGTTTGGATGCGTCATGGTTATAAAAGGAAGTAGTAATAGATACATGAAATCGATTGGCTGTGGAAGTTACATTGAAACGACCAATCAGAACGTGAATCGAGGTTCATGGCTGAACTATTCATTTAAGTGGCACAAAGAGCAGCAAATCAGCATATTCAAATGATTATTTCTGAAGTGATTTCTGATGTGATACTGAAGGCTGGAGTAATGATGCTAATATTGATATATGATTATGAATACTGTCAAACCAAAAATTATTCAGTCTTACAGAAGGAAGCATGGCCAAAACCAGTGAAATATCAACTAATTTGATAACTCTGAGTTTATTTTATTTACTCTCATGTTTTCTTACCATTTTATAAACTATAGCAAATAAACTGATGTGATAATGTGAGAAACGTTGAAGGTGTCTGAATAAATAAAGACAACATTTGTCTTCCAGATTTTTACTGTTTGTCATTTTGTTTTGTTTTTTAAATGTTTTTGTTTTAGTGAATATTCTTCAGAGTGAATATTAGGATGTGCTATACAATGGTGTGCATGTTTATGTGTTTGTCAGGGTTCAGTGAAAGTGTAAACGCTCTAAAAAGCTGTATCCTGTAGGATACAAAACAACTGTCCCTTTTCCTATAGTGAACTTTTACCAGTATGGCATAAATTGTGCCCCTTTCTTTATCCTGTGTGTGTGTGTGTGTGTGTGTCTGTTTGAAGAGTAGGAAGCTCCTAGTCTCCTGTGTGAAAACAAGCTGGCAGAGAGATGTCCTCTGGTCACATCAAAGTAAACACACACACAACAGAGGAAGTAAACTCAGACCCACCAGGGTCAAAGGTCACCACAGTGGCATTGTTGGGAAAGGAGAGCGGATACTGAGTTGACTGTGACACGTTCAGGGAGGCTCTTGAGTGTGTGTGTGCACATGTATTAATAAATACAGTGACCCGTGAGAATAGGAAATACACTGTGCACTAAATGCAGATGCACTAAATCTGACTGCTGCTATTGACAACCAGCCAAAGTGTCTCATCCAAATTGGCTCCTCTTCTTAAAGATGTTTTTGTTTAAAAAGTGGCCCGTGAATCAATGAAACATCCTGTGATTGTGTTTTTTGGGGAAGGTGTGTTGTGCATTTGATATGCAGTTGGTTTACTGTAGAGGATACTAGTATTTAAATGAACAGGTGAGACGCCTAAAGACAGTCATTGATACATTGTTCAAAGTTCCTGTTTTTTGTAAAGAGTTTTGTTTTTTGCAAAGCATCATAGTCTAACTTAAATTGAATATTGATGTACATGTACAGTATGTACAGTATCTCAGTGAGTACACCACTCACATTTCAGCAAACATTTTAGTATATCTTCTCAAGGGACAATAATATAGAAATGAAACGTGTATATATTTTAGAGTAGTCAATGTGTTGCTTGTATAGCAGTATATATTTACTGTCCTCTGAAAATAACTCAACATACAGCCATTATTGTTAAAATAGCTGGCAACAAAAGTGAGTACACCCTAAGTCATAGGTCGGCAACCCGCGGCTCTAGAGCCGCATGCGGCTCTTAAGCGCCACCCTATTGGCTCCCTGGAGCTTTTTCAAAAATTTGAAAATGGAAAAAATATTTTTTGTTTTAATATAATTTCTGTAGGAGGAAAAACATGACAAACATTCTTAGAATTTTTCAACGTTGTAAAAATGTGTATAATAAATATTTAATTTCAACATTTCTGTCAACGAAGAATTTACGTCATAGACTGACACACGTGTCTGTCAAATCTGCGTGATGCCAGACCGGTGGCTGACAAACAAACAAACCGGCGGGTGTGTCATGGGCCATGGATCCCAAGAGGGAAAAAGAGAAAGATAGCTGAGCACTCCCAACGCAATAGAGTGCGGCGCGGGACTAGATTTGATGGCCGAGTGCGAGCGCGGGCGGTAATGCACTCACTCTACTAAAAAGAAACGATTTACAGGCCAGAATTTCTATTCATAACATGTTTGCAGCGTTGAGCGATATAGCCAATCACAGACATATGTGTTGATTTTTTGAACGCAATGTCCAATCAGAAGCATTTAAGATAGACTCCCCTCACCGCTCAAAACTGACTTTTTTGTTCAGTGCTGAATTCTGTATGCTGGCAAATCCTCTAATTATAACGAACAAAGTGTGGATATTATGAAAGATTCATTGTGCAGTCAGCTTCATTGATAATAACAGAGATGTGTGAGATCGCGATGAACTGTCAGCTTTTTAGGAATTAAGTTATTAAGAGAGCGCACTTTGCGCGCATTCATGCCAAACCATGCACGCAGTAAACTGCTTGCTTTTATGTTAAATTAACAGTGGTTTGTGTTTTAATGCTTTAATAACAAATAATTTATCAGGAGGATACGGTGGCGACACGTAGGCTAACTTGAAAGTATTTGGAGGTATGAAAAAAGTATATTTGCGGGCGGGGAACGGGACAAAACATAAATGTTGCGAGCGGGAGAAAGAAAGTTGAGAACGTCAGTTATAACGACCCACGCATTTAAAAATGGTTGGGTTAAAATCGGGCTCGGGCTCGGGCTCGGGCTCATAATTACGTTTAATGTGTCGGGCCGGGCCGCGTTTGATTTTTTGGGCCCGATCTAAGCTCTAATTTGTAGCCTACTTATCATTTTGATACTAGGGGGCTAATAAAGCTAATATAACACTTAGCCTACAGCATATGTTGCCTTCATTATAAGGCTTATATAAAGCTTTTAATTTTTTGCGGCTCCAGACAGATTTTTATTTTTTTTTGGGTCCAATATGGCTCTTTCAACATTTTGGGTTGCCGATCCCTGCCCTAAGTGATAATAGCTGTACGTCGTCTAACCATGCAAAGCCACATGTCCTATTCATCATGTTCATGTTTTTGTCTGCTTGACAGGACCATACAAATTTGTGTATCTTGTATTAGAGCAGTTACAATTTGTGCTTTGAGCACAATTCTCTCATACTGACCACTGGATGTTCAACATGGCACCTCATGGCAAATAACTCTCTAAGGATTTGAGAATTAGAATGGTTGCTCTCCACAAAGATGGCCTAGGCTATAAGAAGATTGGTAACATCCTGAAACTGAGTTACAGTACAGGCCAGGGTCATACAGAGGTTTTCCAAGACGGGTTCTACTTGGAACAGGCCTCGCAACGGTCAATCAAAGAAGTTGAGTCCTTGTGCTTCAAAAAACAGACACATGAGTGCTGCCAGAATTGCTTTAGAGGTTGTGGAAGCGGAAGGTCAGCTTGTCAGTGCTCAGACCATACACCGCACACTGCAACAAGTCTTTACAAGGTTTACATGGCCGTCGTCCCAGAAGGAAGACTCTTCTGAAGCTGGCGCACAAGAAAGCCCGCAAACAGTTAGCTGAAAGCAACCTGTCCAAGAGCATGAATTACTGGAACCATGTCCTGTGGCCTGATGAGACTAAGAAAAACTTGTTTGGCTCAGATGGTGTCCAGCATGTGTGGTGATGCCCTGGTGAGGAGTACCAAGAAAATTGTGTCTTGCCTATAGTCAAGCATGGTGGTGGTAGCATCATGGTCTGGGGCTGCATGAGTGCTGCTGGTACTGGGGAGCTGAGCTTCATTGAGGAAAACATGGATTTCAACATGTACTGTGACATTCTGAAGCAGAACATGATGCCTGCCCTTCAGAAACTGGGCCGAACAGCATGATAACGACCCCAAACAGTCCGCCAAGATGACAACTGCCTTGCTGAGGAAGCTGAAGGTGAAGGTGATGGAGTGGCCAAGTATGTCTCCAGACCTGAACCCTATTGAACACCTGTGGGGCGTTCTCAAGCAGAAGGTGGAGAAGCGCCATGTGTCTAACATCCAGCAACTCCGTGATGCCATTATGGAGGAGTGGAAGAGGGTCCCAGCAACAACCTGTGCAGCTCTGGTGAAATCCATGGCCTGGAGGATCGAGGCAGTGCTAGATAACAATGGTGCTCACACAAAATTTTGACACTTTGGACACAGTTTTGACATGTTCACTTAGGGTGTCACTTTTGTTGCCAGCTATTTAGACAATAATGGCTGTATGTTGAGTTATTTTCAGAGGACAGTAAATATTTACAAGCAGCACATTGACTACTCTAAAATATATCTAAGTTCCATTTCTATAGTACTCCCTTGAGAAGATATACTAAAATGTTTGCTGAAATGTGAGGGGTGTACTCACTTTTGTGAGATGCTGTATATGTGTATCTCCTCCGGTCCTACTTGCCCCGCTCCTACTGGAACACCCGTCTCCGGCATGGGAGGTGGGCGCTAACATGGACGGTAAAGACTGCAGTCTCTAGTGCGCCTCTTGAGATCAGGGGAGTGAGCCTTACACGCACAGCTCTAACTAACTGGCCTCCGTTAAGCCGGGGACAGACTGAATGACTGTAAGGCCGATTATAAATGTAATTTGATACGACTGATCATGTCCAAACGCGGTCAGAGACAGTTGCGTTCAGTCGGTGTTCAGTTGGAAACAGTCTGTAAGTGTGTTCAGTTCAGTCTTCGAATGTTTTAGATAGTTTGTTAAGTGTATCCCTGGCATTACACTCAACCCCCTAAACCTCACTCCCATCCGGGTCACGGCACCAATATAACCCCTCCGGTCCTACTCTCCCTGCTCCGAGTGGGACTCGAACCGGTGTCTCTGGCATGGGAGGCAGGCACTTTAAAAAGGACACTAAAGTTTACCAACTCATGTGCATCGACATTCAGTTTAAGTTAAACTGTGTGATACTTTTATGAAGTCAGTTACCAAATAGCCAATAGACATCGAAGCAGCTCACACTTGCAGGAACAGCAATGAGTTGCTAATATAAGAACAATAGAAGTCAATGGGAAGTTTCCACCATAATGTAAAAACAAATGTGCTTATGAACACTTTAGAGTAATGCAAGGTTTAATGGTGAAAAGGTGAAGGTGTTTCCTGCTAGCATCCTTCCCCATGCTCACATATATATTTTTTTTTTGGCAGATATGCTGATCCGGTTTGCTTCATAATTTTATGGTGATTCAAGATGTGTCCACAGGTGCACTCTTTCTCTCTTACACTCTTTCCTTCCGTTATAATCAGATTGTCTATAAAACCTGATACTCTTTTTTTCGTACTAATTATAGGCATATGCCACTGAAAACCTTGATTGAGCATGTGGGTCCAGTGTGTGCATATCTGACTGCTTTGAGGTCAATTGTGCATGAGATTTCATCACACAGAGAGATTGTAAGCACACATAACTATATTGAGACACATACCACACAATCCACAAATTGCAATCAGCAGGAAAATGTCTTTGATGTCAATCAGTGGAGTGCAATTTCCTCTTTGTTAACAAAACGAATTGTGCTACATGTATTCACACAAAGCACATACTTACACAAAAACATGCTCACTCAGTTGTGTGTTATGTGATCCTGGAGGGTTTCATCTCTGTCATTGGAGGTTTCCCTCTTATCCCCAGAAGAAAAATCCCATCACACACTTCACTCTGCAGCCTAAACTATGAGTGGAGGGCAAACCCGTGGCAAGATAGCTTATACAACAATGTGTGTGTGTGTGCGAAAGCGAGTTTGTGGTCAGGTTCCGTGCGGTTCAGGTTTGCACAGATGTTGCTATGGCAGTGAGCCAGTTGTGTGATGTCATGAGAGAGGCCCCTACACCTCTCCAATAGAAAGATAAAATAGAGATTAAGAGGAAATGGAGGTTAAGGACAAAAAAAGGAGAAAATAGTTGATAACAGACATAAATTAAACATAAATTATTATAAATGTTAAACAGAGTTTAGTTATTGCACATTTTCCCTGTTAGTATATATATATATATATATATATATATATATATATAGCCTAGATTTGCCTTTTTTGCACTTTTGGATTTGCTAAGATGTTCTGACTAGTCAGGGTGGTTTTTAGTCTGTTGCTAGGGTGTTCTGGCTGTTTTCGAGGTGTTGCTATGCGGTTGCCATAGGGTGTTTTTGGTGGTTTTTACAATTGTAATAAATTGCATGATCAATAAGTTATGACAACATATGTTTTTACATTGCTTTAATTCATCAAAATAAGTTAAGCATTTTTCACCCTTTTTATAAGTAACTCTTTTTTAAGTCAGTTTAATGTAATTTAAGTTGAAATGACAAACATCTAAATTGATTGTACTTAATAAATTTAAGGCAGCAACTTTTTTTTTTACAGTGTATTGCGTGTTCTTTTTAAAAATATTCTTAGAAAACATTATGTCATACATTATATTCACACTTTTGTATCTTAGAGGTTGTGTATATTAATTTAAAGGCATTTGCTTGAGTAATAAAGAGTTAATATCGATCAGGATTATACAAGAGCCTTTGTGGTGTTTCCATAATATAATCTCAAACACGCCTGGAGGCTCAACTGGGCCCTTAAAGACTTCCAGGAGTGTAATTTGTAGTGGAATTGAAATGAGGTTAGTGTGCTTTTGAGTGTGCATTTCCTATAATTAGGGTGTATGAACTGTGTAATAGAAGAGGATTGGAGAGTACTGGGTGTGTACTTTGAGGGTTCTCCTCCTAAAGGAAGTCAAGGGTTGAGTTATGAGCACGGGAAAAAGAGATAAATGACACTGGAGTGAGAGCAACAAGGGTTCTTCTCAATATATCGGGTTTACAAATGGTGTAATAAGAGTTTGACTGGAATCTATTAATATTTAAAGTACAGTGAGTGATATGAAAGGTCTCTGCATGGACTTGACTTATTATGTAATCTTTACTTTTACTATATTGCACGGTATTTTATTCCAATTGGTGTGTTTTATTGGTAACAGTTTAGAATACTGTTCCTTCATTAATGAATAACAACACAGGAACAAATGAGTAACATTGTTATTAACAGTCTAGTAACTAGTAACTAACAAGAAACAAGAACTATCAGCTAATCCGTAACTACAGTTTTTTTCATACTTTATAATTAATTCTAAAGTGAAGATCATAATAACCCACTGATAATGACTCAAGTGCAAATCTGTAAGAAGGGATTACTATCCAAAACCTTACAGAAACATCAAAAAGCTTATACTAGAGAGCTATCATGTTTTGCCCTTTAGAATCCTGATCCAAATAATTACCGGTAGTAAATCCGTCCAATGGATTTGGCAACACTTGAGTCATTACTAGTGGATTACCATGATCTTTACTTTAGAATTACATTATGCATTATTCACATTAATTATGAACTGTATATAAGTTCTTAGTAGTCTTCTGGGAGGTATGAAAAATATATTGATTAGCTAATAGTGAAATACTTCATTCAGCTGAGCGATACTTACTAATTCATTAATCAAAGTTTCTTGTAAATTGATTACTAGAATGTTAATATTGCATTACTAATTTGTTCATGTGTAGTTGTTCATTAATAACGGAACAGTATTCTAAAGTGTTACCCTTTAATTTATACTTTTCTTTGCCTTATTATTTTAATGTTTGTATTTCAATACTTTTTTCGGTAACACTTTAGTTTAGCATCCAATTCTCACTATTAACTATAGCTGCTTATTAGCATGTATGTTTATTTGTACTTATAAAGCACAAATTAATGCCTTATTCTCCATGACCATATTCTACATCCCTTAATCCAATAAAATCCTAAACTTAACAACTACCTTAACTATTAATAAATTACCAATGTGTATAAAATGTGGTATTTGCACAGGAAACATTGAGACATTGAAAGGGTATAATTTGGAAATTACACAAATCTGACCCATTTACTATTTAATAGTATCTCAATAGCTCTGCTCCCCCCCCCCCCCCCCCCCCAACCCCATCCTCCTCTCTCTCTCTCTCTCTCTCTCTCTCTCTCTCTCTCTCTCTCTCTCTCACTATTTTTTGCCTTCTTTCTGGACTTGTGCCAAACATAAATTGGTCCCTTATGCACAGGGTAGGGGGCAGACTTGGAAGAGATGGTAGCTCACGTTATGTGTGCAAGTGTGTGTAAAAACAGACACACATGGTGTTGTGTGTTGACAGCCCTGTTCATTTTTGACTCTGGCTCTGTGTGTGGTCATACAGCAACTGCAGAGTTCTGTAATGTATATCGTGCAGAATTTTCTTAATCAGTATTTTTCATATTGTTTTCCAGTTAAAACATCTAAACTTCTCTAAAATAGCATCAGTTTACTTGAGGAGCAATATTGCACTAGATGGTTCTTGTTTCCTTAGCATTATTTTACAAGAGATCATTAACACATCATCAGCATCATCATCGTCACCATTCCGTCTAATAAGTCACTTTTTGTCAGGTAATTTCCACACACACACACAAAGGTTAGTCAAGAGGAAAGCAGCAGAGGGTTAGCAGGTGTGTTGGGGCTTGTCTATGGGGCCCCGTTTTCTGACCTCCTGTTACAAATTACCATACAGGTGAGGGGTCAAATACAACAGAAAAGAATTCAGATCAGTGTGTGTGTGTGGTTGTGATGAGCCCATAAGCTGCAGGCATTGTGCTGTACACCAAACTTAAAACTGTGACAGAGCCGAGGCCAATCTGCCCCCCAGCTCTCCGCCTCACTGAAAACTTTCATTATCCTGCGTCAAAAAAATGAAGGAGGGGGGAAGAGTACAGGTCATAGCTTGTCTGTCCCACAACCCATAGCGGATTCCATTCTCGCTCTGAGAATTAGGGTCAATGGAGAAAAAAATACGTGTCAGTTCTTATTGTTTAGAGACGCTGTGTTAGGGAGCCGATTGCTATTTATATGACCTCTGTTTGTCTTCAAGAAAAATTGCCTTAGACTAAGTGGAAAACTTGAGCTACTTCTTTGCAACTTCATGGGAGGACAGTGAGGAAATGAGAGCAAAGAAATGATGAATTGCAATATGTGAAAGTATTTTATCATGAGAGTGATGTATTGAATTAAGGTAAGCTGTGATACACGTTCCCACACACTCACGCATTACAACAGCAGCTTACACACACATACAGAGCTGTGAAAAACTATGTACTCCCCAACATATTACAGTACGTCTATTTGATTGGCATTTCACCAATGTTAATAGATAAAAAGCCATCTAATTTAGCGATTAGCGTAAATAAAGTCAAGTCAAGATATCTTTATTTATGTAGTGTTTGATACAATACAAATTGTTTCTAAGCAGCTTTACAGTGATAACAGGGAAATGATGCATTTCGGCTGAAGTAATTTCACTGTTGTTGATCGGGTCCGTTGTAAAGATCATCAAAAATAAATTAGTTTGTTTCATCTTTAAATCAGTTCTGCAGAAAATTATGCATTTTCTGCAGCAAGCAAGCCAGAGGCGACAGTGGAAAGGAACCCAAACTCCATCAGGTGACAGAATGGAAAAAAAAAAAACCTTGGGAGAAACCATCAGGCTCAGTCGGGTGGCCAGTTCTCTTCTGACAAATGAACGAACAAGGTGTCATTATGATTCAGGCTGCATCCCAAGTCAGAATTCAGGTCGGGATCGGTAGCATTCAAATATTCATCCAGTTCCTTTTGCTTGAAGATCGATTCATCCCGCCGGTATGGAGCCGAAGCTGGCCAGAGGGTCTGTGTGGAGGTCCCATCTGATCCGGATATGGACCAGATCCGGCTGACTAGGGTAACCTCGGGATAAGAACGAGACAGATAGTCTAATATTAGTGAGATGCCATTCTTCTTACGATGTAACAAGTACATCAAGTGTTATAGGAAGTGTTCAATAATTTTGTATAATTCCAATAATTAGAAACTCTGTTTTTTTTTTCAGAATTAAGTAGAGGGAAATTACTAGTCATCCATTTTTGAGTCTGGAAAGAGATTTGAAACAATACTCAAGCTATTAAAAATCCACCACAGCACTGTACGTAAAATAATCTAGAAGTCAAGAAGGTTTCAGACCACTGCAATCTGACCAGGCCAGGCTGTCCCTCCAAATTCAACAGAGCATTCTACATCTGATATGCCCAAAAATGTTGAAAAAGAAAGAAAATATTCAATTTAGCACTTTTATACACAGCAATATGAAATGCCTATGTACATATGAACATCAAAACACACATAAACACATCAGTCACATACACAAATCCATCACAGCACACACCTCTTTAGACAAAACAAACTGATTCTGACTGCTCTCTCTCTCTCTCGCTCTGCTACACACACACACACACTAACTCACGCGTGCTGTTACTTCAATCAATTCTCCCATCCTGCTATTGTTGCCACAACTTAGAGGTGGGGTTCTGTCCTGTTTTCAGCACACTGACCCCTGAACTCTATTTCTTTGTGACCCGTTATGAGAATGTGCCCAAGTCACAAAGTGTGTCAGTTGCTGTGTAAGAGATGTGTTCATGGGATTTTTCCAGCTGTTTATTTAAAGAAAAACGTGTCATTTTTTACTCATTTCCCTGTTATTACAAACCTGTATGACTTTCTTTCTTCTGCGGAACACAAAAGGAGAAATTTTGAAGAATGTGGTTTAACCAAACAGTTTTGGTGACCTTTGACATTAATTGTATGGATGGAAAAAAGACTGAGAAATGTCTCAAAATGTCTTCTTTTTTGTTCGGCTGAAGAAAGACATTTTAATTTGTGAACTTTCCCATTAATCCTTCATTGGCTTCCAATGAAAGAGAGCTCTTTGTCTTTCCAAGTGTGTGTGTGTGTGTGTTTGCTTATTTGAGTACTGATTTGTGAACAATAGTTGTGTTAGTAAGGATACCATTAGTAAGGGTGAGATCACTCTGGCTGATAAATTTAGCTAACAACTCATGGACAGATATAAACAATCCATCATTGTGCCAGTTTAAATATTTCAGTCTCCTATTGTTTATTGTCCCATATCTTGTCTCAAATGAGCCATGAAACCACTAGATCTTCTGACTGATGCTGACCAAATATATGTGTGTTAGTGTGTGTTTGTGTGGTTACTATATGAACGGAAAGGCATGGTGGTCAGGGAGGGAAGTGGTTGCAGGGCTTGACCTTGTCCAGCAGACTCCCCCTCCCTGTCTGTCTCTTCTGCTCTTTCTCTCAGATAGAAGATCTATGATGCCTAATCAGCAACAGACAGAACTACCACAGGAAACACCTTCCATCTTAAGATGCAGGAAAATAACATCTCAGAGAGAGAGGGAGAGATATCCTGAAATCATCTGCCTCTCTTCTTGGTTCTAATAGAAGCCCATCATGAAGGTCAGAGTGCAGTCAAAACACATGCTAAGAGTGCTTGTATGAGCAAATGGGATCATAAAAGAAGAAGCTCTTAAGAATCAAGGTTTTTAACGATTCTTTGGAGATTGAAAACTTACTTGATGCATTATATATACTTCAGTTTAAGGTCTTCAGTTTTTTTTCCCCACGTGTCAGTACATAGATATTTTTCTGAAAGAACTAAAACATTTCAGTCACACTTTATATGGAAGCTTGTTTCTGCCACATAATAAAACATTTTAAAAGATAATTGCAACTTTTATAGACTTTATCTTATTCTAAAGTCAATTTTTTTTAACACAATTAGAAGTTTGTATCTCACAATTCTGACTTTATAAGACACAATTGCGACTTTATATCACACAGTTGTGAGATAAAAAGTCAGAATTGCGAGATGTAAATTTGCAATTGTGAGGAAAAGAAAAAAAAAGTCAGACTTTCTAATTTTTTATTATGTTGCGGAAACAAGCTTCCATATCTTTAACTACTATGTACTTGAATCAAAAAAGTGAGGTACAATACTTAACGTGTTGTATTGCTAGTTGTATGTCCGAGGTGAGATACAGGTAAGGTTAGAGACAAGTTTCATGGAATGGTTTATTTTAAGGGTGGGTTAAAGTGGAAGGGAAGGGTCAGTGTAATTATAGGCAGGGTATGCAGACTCTAGGGCGGTGCCGAGAGCTCGGAGACCAGGGCGGAGCAGGCTGTGGACAGGGCAGAGACTGCTGTTTGGGCGGCCAAGGTGGAGAGACTGCAGAACTGGTGGCCAGGGTGGAGCCTGCCGCTTGGGAGGCCAGGGAAGTGCTTGCAGTTCGGGAGACCAGGGCGGATCGGCCTCTGTGGCCTTTCTGTGAGAGCCCGGCTTGGCCACTATGGCCGGGGACCCATCATCTGTCCAGTTGACCTGGTGTGAAATTTCTAGGAAATCTTTCACACATACTTCGATCGGGCGGCCATCCTGGAAACAGTTTATCAGACGATCGGTTGGGTTTAGATGGATGCGGGAAACGCCCATATTTTATGTTTAGGGTCTGGTCTTCTGTCATGAAACAGAAGGATTCACACAGGTAAAGTTATCAACAGGTGTATTTGCAGAAGTATGTGATCACAACGATGGAAGCAGGTGAGTAACTGATAAATATAGTGTTCAGGATGGATATCTGGATGAGTAATGGTCTTATCTGTTGCAGATTCTGAGATGGTGATCGAGGCAGATGACTGAAGACAAATTATTCTGGTAGGTATCGTGCCAGTAAGGAGTCAAGGAAGTGTTCTTTGAGGGAACGACGAGACCAGACAATGTTGAACTGCATTGGGAAGAGTTATATAGTGCTGGATGATGATCAGTGAAGATTGGTGACAGATGACAGCGATCTCTGTGATTGGGAAGTGCATGCAGGTGAGGGCCAGGGAGGATGATGGGAAATGTAGTGAGGAGGTGGTGACTAGCTGGTGACCGTGACACCGGGCAGATGAAGAGTTTTGTCAACAACTTCAGAGGTCACTTCCGGTTAATGACATAATCACGGTTTACCAGTATTTTGGAAATTATGTGTGAATGGTCTGTTACCGGTAAAAAGCCAGAACACTGTTGCTTGTGTGAACAGCACATTTTTGAATTTACGGGTAAAGTCGTTCAGACAATTTTATGGTAATTTACCGGGATTGCTGTGTGAAAGGAGCTAATGACGAGAACGGACAAAGAACAGAACTAAACAGGGGATATAAATACACGGGATAAAATTAGGAACCAAACAAGACACAGGTGAAAATATTCATTAATGAGGGAAACTAAATCAGTGGTAACAAATTATATGAGAACAAAACACAGGAACATAGCTAAACACAGACTAAGGGTACTTGTACACGACAACAATGTACTAAATACAGAAAAGTTTCTCCTTTGCATTTTTCACATATAAACGTCAACACTGTCAAAGCAATCCCCATTCACATGAATCCACGCAAACAACTAAAAACGCTGTATTCTGCTGTCAGGCCAGTAGTTGGCAATGTCACTTTGTAAAGAAAAACTGCATGCTTATAGACTGAACAGCAATATGCATGTGCATGACGTCATCGTTTTCACAAATTTGCCTTTGTGTAGTTTACATGGAGATAACAAAGGTATTGTTTTCAAAAACTTGCACTTTTTTGTATAAAGTTTGTTTTCAGGCCGCCAAAAAACGCTGTCGTGTAAATGAACGGCCAAAACACATAATTTTTTTTTTCATTTTTAGACGGTTCTTTATTTTTTCAATGGGAAAGTTTATTCGTATTAAATAAAATAGAAATAGAATACAATATAGAATTATAGAAAATAGAATAGAATAGAGTTGTAACAGTAAAACACACACACACACACACACACACACAAATAAGACCTCTTTAATATCCCATTTCTCCTAAACAGCAATGATATTAGATATTAAGCAGATAGAGTTTTTATACTGAAGTCTCTCCCTTCTAAGATTTTTTCCTGAGAAAAAGACCTCAGAAATCTCACATATCATCTAGAGTTTCAGAAGAGATCTCAACGTCACACACTGTGTTCAGACCTGTACAAAACTCTGCAATCAAACATCAGAGATTACAGTATGAACTCAGATTTTTTTTGTTTTCAGTTATCTGAAGTATTTTATTTGCATTGATAAACAGAAAAATACCACACAAAGTTGACATGTCAATGAAAGGGCGCAACCTCTGCAAGGTGAAGAGCAAGGTGAAGCAGAAGCAGAGTTTGCGAGTTTCAGCAAGTTTGTTCTTGTTGTTTGCTGAGAGCTTCTTTAAGAGCTCGAGTCAGTTCTTCTTTCACTCACCTGTCACAAGGAATCTTTTGCATTCATCAGTAAAGTCTTTTTGTCACATTCTTTGTCTCCTTCCCTCTGTCTTTGGATTTTTTTTGGAACAACAAGCTTCATGGTCCATTAAATACTTACTTGGATTAAATACTTACAGAACATAAAGCAGCACACAAATCCACACAGACACAAACACACAAAATATGGTCAATGGGAAATGATGTTGTTTGCTGACCCTTTGATTTGACCATGTTAGGGACTTTCCATTTACTTCACTTATTTGTTTTATCCCCTAAAACTACACCTAACCCTGACAGTTATAAACTTTGTACATGTCTTAATTAAAACATAATTAACCACCATTATTACAGTAAAACACCATTGGCTGTTCCCCATAAGTAGGGGATTTTGTTTTTTTCTGTCCAAAACATGACACACACACACACACACACACACACACATAGTATTCAAAAGTTTGGGGTCAGAAATTAATACTTTTATTCAGCAAGGACACAATCAAAGGTGACAGTAAATGTTTATAATGTTACAAAATTATGTCTGTTTCAAATAAATATAATAATAAATATAGCTGCGAGCAGCGATTACGGGCCCAAGCCGGTCGCACCGCCACCCCGGTGCCTTTAGTTACCTTTAGGGCTTTGGCCCTTCATCGCTGCTCGCAGCTATATTTATATATATATATATATATATACATATATATATATATATATATACATATATATATATATATATATATATATATATATATATATATATATATATATATAAAGAAGCCGGTGGCACCGCCACCCCGGTACCTTTAGGGTTATTGTGCACGACCTGCAAAAACGTAACCCTGCTTTGACTGTCGAAAAGAAGTGTGCTCTAGAGCTTTGCATCAGTGTGGGCTCTGCAAAAGTGCGCATCGAGGGCACATATCACAATGTATGCATGAGCAACCTTCTGAAATCTAAAATGAAAAATGAGACACCCTACAGACGGTCTCGTGGATTTAACGGACACATGAAATAAGCACACAAGACTGAAAATCTGCTGAACGGCTCTGGTAGTTCCGCTTCAGCACTGATGATGTTGTAGGAATAGTGCGCTCTGGTTGGTCTGGATTGTTCGGGATTTTTAATTTATACAGAAATAAGTTATTTATAATTTAGATGAGAATAAAGTTAGTGTTGATTAAAATGAAGGAAAACAAATATATTGATCTGAAATATAGCACATAAATTTTAAATAAATTTAGGTTAAATTACCAAAAATACAATCTTAATTTAATTTAAAGCAAACAATACATTTAAATACATTTAAATTATGACTAGTCAGAATGGCGTTGTAGATATCTCAAACTGGAGTTAGGGATAGTCATAATTTAATTGTAGATATCTATTATCAAGTTATAGATATCTTGAAATTCATTTTGATTAGATATATCTGAAATTTGATATCTGTAACTTTCATTTTATTGGGTTAGCTATGCGCACTGTGATTGGCTCATCGCGTTTGGGGGCGTGGCTTAGCCACAGGCCAATTACGTTACAGATATCTTAAATGATAATACAAACTATCCAAAATATAATTACGACTTGTCAGAAAGACGTTGTTGATATCAACAATGTTAAATCCGGATAGTCAAACTTAGCTTTTAAATGTTAAAAGGTTAAAATTCCTGAGCATGCGTTTCCAAACAACCCTAAATAGCCGACTTCCTGTTGGGCTGGCGTAAAACTTAGAGCACGAAAGTTGTTCGGCCCGATGAGATATATAAGTGTAGCGAGTTTCAGATTATTACATGCAAGCGTGTTTGATATATGGACAAGTGTTCAAACCCCGTTCCAGGTGGCGCTGTCGAGCCCCCCTGCCACGCCCGGGTACCAGCTTCAGCCCGGCCCTGATGGCCGCGGGTTCTGACCCGTGTGCAAAGTTTCAAGAGTTTTTGAGCACGTCAAGGCCCCCAAAAGTGCCCAAAAGGTAGTAAAATAATAATAATAATAATAATAATCCTAAGGAAAACAATAGGGCCTTCGCCTTTTCAAGGCTTGGGCCCTAATAAATGCTTCTTGAGCAGCAAATCAGCATATTAGACTGATTTTTGAAGGAACTTGTGAAACTGAAAACTTAAAATAATTTCAAATATAATTTTTTTTTGTAATATTTAGCAAAATTACTGTTTTTACTGTATTTTTGATCAAAATGAACGGTATAGAACCCTAAATAACCTTAAAATGTATGAATGTTTTCATTATATGAAAACATAATGTTTTCAACCAAAACATCTTACAAAAAGGAGTTTGTTGAGTTTTTAAGTGTGTGTGTGTGTGTGTGTGTGCATGCGTGTTGATAGGTGCAATGCAGCTGTCAGCGTTTAGAAGATGGAGGTCAGTTGCTTTACTATTAGTGTGTGTGTGTGTGTGTGTGTGTGTGTGTGTGTGTGTGCATGCGTGTTGATAGGTGCAATGCAGCTGTCAGCGTTTAGAAGATGGAGGTCAGTTGCTTTACTATTAGTGTGTGTGTGTGTGTGTGTGTGTGTGTGTGTGTGCGTGGAGACTATTCCATTTTCCTTCCCTTATTGTTGTTCAAATCAGCATTTTTGATGACATTTCTTCAATTTGTTAAATCTGTCTTCTAGTGAGTCCAACCTCTAATGTGAATACTGACTGGCGGTCTACAAGTACAATATGTCTAAAGAAAGTATCCTGCGCAAATATTTTCCCACAGTGACCAGTGGTGCTTGTTATTTGTGTACATATGAGAGACGCACACATGGCTTTGACATTGGCTTTGAGCCCATGTGCTATCGTTAAAGGGCAGTTTGTCAGTGTGCACCAGCAGAAGGCAGACGTAAACATGAGGGTCTGGCTAAAGTGCTCTAAAAGAGTAACCTCTGCTGTTTTAGAGCACCAAATAGTCTAATAATGGCTTGTCACAGACCATGACTTGACCTTCTGGAGTATGTGGTCCCAAAAAGTATTTTGTCACTTAAGACACTCTCAAAATATATGAATGTTGTTGCTTTAAATAATAATAAATTATCAAACCAAGAACACTCTTTAAGCAAAACATTTAACAGAAAGGTCTCAATGTGACATGAAGTCACACTTCCGATATAACGTGACAATCTGATATGTCACAATTTTAACTCAACCAGTTGAATCAAAGTCATGGATCACCATTAAAACACTGTTGACATTTTTTCAATTTTTTCTAATCGAATCAAGGTTATCTCAACAGTGTTTCAACATGTGTGAATGAATTTCAATATTTATTTATGAGTAGGCTATTTGTTCTTTTTTTCCGTCCACTTAGCATTAAATGTTGTTTTAACTGCTTGTAAATGCTGACAACCTGACATTGTTTCTGTTAGCACTACTATCGCCAAAGATGATTGACAGTTAGCATACCGTTTGGATTTGCGATATGGCTCTGTTCTGGGCAAGAACTCCCCAACCATCCATGCAGCCTAGCATAGATAAGAGCAGGAAGCAGAGCGATAACAGACATAAATATATTGCAGATATTATTCATGTTCTTAATAACACTAATTTAATGTAACAACATAAATCAAGATAGATGACAGTCTGATTTGAAGAGGAATATCAGAAGGTCAAGTCCTGACTGTGGATGACAGGAGGAGCTAGGGATGGAGGAGGGTAATTAGATCCTGAGAAATGCAATAAAGCTGCTGATAACACTGAATGGACCTTATATTGGGATGCTGTGATAGGCATCATATTCCTATTGGTAGACGTGGATCAGCTGAGAGTCAGCTGAGGCTATATCTTGACTGACGTGACCTGCCAGAACTTGCTTTATTTTAACCAATTTCAATGCTGAAGGCATGTTCCAACTGGGAAGATATAATCACTTTGTGACATAAAGTACCAACTGTAAGAAACAGTTGCAATTGTCAAGTCAAGTCAAGTCATCTTCATTTATATAGCGCTTTTAACAATAGATTGTTTCAAAGCAGCTTTACAGAGATAAACATATAATTTAAGGTAACAGAGATTGTTTTGGCTTTATAGCGGTTCTTGAATAATGTTATTTCCAGCTAAAGTTCATTTTGATTGATTTTTGATTGATTCACCTCCGTCGAAATGATCAGAGAAATAAAGTTGTGAGAAATAAAGTTGCATTTGTGAGATATAAAGTTACAATTACCTACATTCTGAAGTGTAATTAATTCCATACATTTATACATTTTTAAGTATGACTTAGTTTTCAGTGTGTTACTGTATGTCCGTTTCTCCCTTCATCCCCTTGCTTGGCATGATAATATCCATAACCTTTTAGCCTTTAATGACTGCATGTGTATCTGCTTTAATCATCTATAAATAATGAAAGTAATAATAGAATCAGCTGTTGTGAAAGAAATGCTGAAGAACTCTGTCATCCTTTGTGAAAAGAAGTCTGCTTAATTGTTTTGAATGAACACGTGTAATGAACATCTTAAAAGTTTTTTTTTTAACTGTACCTGCAGATAATATATTACTGAAATAAAAGTAAACTTTAAGGGTTAGTTCACCCAAAACCAGAAAATTGTATTATTATTTACTCACCCTCATGTCGTTCCAAACCTTTAAGGCTTTCGTTTCATAATTTCAAGAAAGGTAGTAAAGACATCATAAAAGTAATCCATGTGACTCCAGTGGTTTAACCTCATTTTTATGAAGCGACACAAGTGCTTTGTTTTCCACAAAAAAACCCCCATAATTTACCACTTTATTTACAACATATTAATCTCCAACGCACGTTCACGCAACAATGTCTGCTCTCACGTCAACAACACGCATGCGTCGTGGTGTTCTTGTGAAATGGAGATTAATATTTTGTAAATTAAGTGGAAAACGACTCGGTTACTAATGTAACCTCGGTTCCCTGAGAGGAGGGAACGAGTATTGCGTAAGTAGCTTACGCTATGGGAAAACTCCTTTTCTCGAGAAATATTGAAGTCTTTATGTAAAACGCATTGCAGCTGCACAGCATACAGCAGTGAGCGAGGCAGCTCGGTCATTGGCTGTGCTGCGGCAACTGCACGAACCTATGACGGGGCGACTCTGAACCCGCTTCCAATGAGCGTGCTTCGCCCCCCGCGCGCGTCAGAGCCTGCCAGGATGGGCGTGGCTAAGGGCTATATATTGGGCGCCCCGTCATCTGAGTCCTTTAGGTTCAATCGACTGAAGCGAACTGACCAAACACAAGCACGGCAGCTTACGCAATACTCGTTCCCTCCTCTCAGGGAACCGAGGTTACGTTAGTAACCGAGTCGTTCCCTTTCGAGAGGTCTCTCCTATTGCGTAAGTAGCTTACGCTATGGGAACACCATGTAAAACGCCGTGCATGCTGACTTCGCTCTATTATAGCCAGAGGCAGATGCCTGAGCCTTTAAGCAAAGTAATTATCCAGCGAGCCGGCCGAAGGCGGGCTTTATACGGGACAATGTAGAACGGCCCAATGGCCGTCCAGTGGAAAAACACACAAGCACCTTTATGTACTGATATGCATAAAAAACCCTCTAAGTCAGTCAGAGACGGACCCTATAAGGGAGGAGATAATGCTCAGCATGTACACACTCCAGTCTATACTTTTTTATATTTAGACCGACAATATGTTGGAATGTAATGAGGGGACCTGTAGGTTATAAAACCTGATAAATGTTGACGGCGAGGCCCAGCCTGCTGCCGCACAAATATCCTGAATGGGTATCCCACTCGACCACGCCCACGAGGAGGCCATGCCTCTCGTAGAGTGAGCTCTGATGCCCAAGGGGCACTGAAGGCCCTTGGCTTCATAAGCCAGCGCTATAGCATCAACTATCCAGCGCGATATTCTTTGCTTTGAAACAGCGTGACCTTTTGTGCGGCCGCCAAAGCATACGAATAATTGCTCTGTCTGTCTGAACAGGGCAGAACGTTCCAAATATACTCTGAGCGCCCTGACTGGGCAGAGTAAATTAGCGTCGCTTTCGTCTGCTGGAGACGATAGCGCAGCCAGAGATATCACCTGTGCTCTGAAGGGTGTGGAGAGCACTTTAGGAATATACCCGTGTTTTGGTCTAAGGACAACTCTACTGTCGTTAGGTCCAAATTCCAGGCAGGCAGCGCTTGATGATAGCGCATGCAGGTCGCCCACTCTTTTGACTGAGGCGAGAGCCAGCAAGAGAGCGGTTTTGAGCGAGAGCTGTTTAAGGTGCACAGTTCGTAGAGGTTCGAACGGGGCACTTTTGAGTGCGTCCAGGACCGTGGCCAGGTCCCAGATCGGCACTGAGGGGGGGGCGTGGGGGATTCATCCTCCTGGCGCCTCTCAGGAAACGAACAACTAGGTGGTTTTTCCCTAGTGTGCGTCCTGCCACAGGATCATGTGATGCCGCTATGGCAGCCACATATACTTTAAGCGTGGAGGGGGTGCGGCCTGCCTCCAACAGCTCTTGTAAGAAGGCGAGCACGCTCGGTACCTCGCATGTCTCAGGGTTCAGGTTCCTGGTCTTACACCAGTCACTGAACACCGTCCATTTCTGGGCATATAAGCGCCTCGTAGAGGGCGCTCGTGCCTCCGTGATGGTTCTCAACACTCCACTGGGGAGGTCCCCGGGAACCCGTTGAGGGGCCATGCATGGAGGGCCCACAGATCGGGGCGGGGATGGAGGATCATCCCATTGGCCTGCCTGAGGAGGTCTAGCCTCAGCGGAATCGGCCATAGGGCAGATTGCATCATCTGCATCAGCTCCGGAAACCACTTCTGGTTCTTCCAGAGTGGGGCTACTAGGAGCACTGCACATTTCTCTTCCTTGACCCGACTGATGACCTGAGGTAGCATCGCGATCGGGGGGAAGGCATACAGCGGGCGGTTCGGCCAGATTTGGGCGAGCGCGTCTGTGCTCTTTGAGAAGAAGAGGGGGCAGTGCGCATTTTCCTTGGAGGCAAAGAGGTCGACCTCTGCTCTGCCAAAGGTCTGCCATAGCCACTGGATCGTCAGGGGGTGGAGAGACCATTCCCCTGGGAGAACTTTGTCTCTGGACAGCATGTCCGCTCCCTGGTTCAGGGCACCCGGCACATGCGCTGCCCTCAGCGAGCGCAGGTTGCTCTGGGACCATAAGATGAGTTCCCTGGCCATCGAGTGCAGGGAGCTCGATCTGAGTCCACCCTGGCGATTTATATATGAGACTACCGTCATGTTGTCCGTACGGACCAGGACGTGCTCGTCTTTTAGGTACGGAAGCAGGGCTCTGAGAGCCAAAGCGACCGCTTCCAGTTCCAGACAGTTTATATGTAGGCGCTTCTCCGGGTTTGACCACAAGCCGGAGACAGGCCTGCCCTCGTAAAGGGCCCCCCAACCTATTTTGGAGGCATCTGTCGTGATCATTTTTCTCCTTGTGTTCACACCCAAACTCACACCGGACTGATACCAGTCGGCAGCTTTCCAGGGCGTCAGGGCTTTTATGCAGCTGTGATTCGCTCTGATTAAAAAATGGCCCGAGCGCCACGCGTGAGTGGGGACACGGCTCTTGAGCCAGCGCTGGAGAGGACGCATGTGCAACAATCCTAGCTGGAGTACAGCTGATGCCGAGGCCATGAGACCGAGCATCCTTTGAAAACGCTTGACGGGGGCGCGCGCGCCCGTTCTGAACGATGTTGCAAGGCGCTGGATAGTGAGCGCGCGCTCTGATGAGAGGCGCGCCGTCATCTGCACTGAGTCTAGCACTATTCCCAGAAAAGAAATATTCTGGCTGGGAGATAGCATGCTTTTTGCAAAATTGATTCTTAGACCCAAGCATTCGAGATGGCTGGTAATCCAAGACCTGTGCGTCATTAACTGACTCTCTGATTGTGCTAGGACTAGCCAATCGTCGAGATAATTCAGTATTCGCACACCCCGTTGTCTCAGGGGGGAAAGTCCTGCATCCATACATTTCGTGAATGTACGGGGTGCCAGTGATAGGCCGAATGGTAGTACTGTGTACTGGTATGACTGTCCCTCGAGAGCGAATCTCAGAAATGGCATAGAAACCAATCCCCTGGGCGAACTTGCGCGAGGATGTTTTTGGTTGTTAACATTCTGAACGAGCGAATCATTAAAGCTTTGTTCAGACGTCTGAGATCTAGGATGGGGCGGAGACCGCCATCCTTCTTCGGGACGAGAAAATAGCGGCTGTAAAACCCGACTTGCTCATAGAGGGAGGAACAGTTTCTATAGCGCCCTTCTCTATCAGTTTGAGCACCTCGGTGCGTAGAACATGTGAAACATCTTTTCTCACTTTCGTCTCGACCACCGCTGAGAAGCGGGGTGGTCTGCGAGCGAATTGAAGCGAGTAACCGTGTTTTATTATGTTCAGAACCCATTTCGGCATGTCGGGGATATTTTCCCAAGCTTCCGCTCGCACAGATATGGGCTGAATGCTGGTTGGGGGCGTGTCGTAGTGACGTATGGCTCCCGCCGGCGAATCACTCTGTGCTAACACCGAGCTTACGGCTCTCAGAGGCGCGGGCGCGCGCTGAGCAGCTTTGTTGAGTGCCGAGTGCAGGGGTGCGTGTGAGATTACAGGCACGCTCGCCGCATCTGTAATGCTCACAGCGCGGGCTGGAGAAAATTTTGTGACTGTATGGGCAGTGCTTATGGGTGGGGGTGCATAAACTGTGGTAGGCACGCGCGCCACTTTCATAAAACTCCCCGCTCGTGGCGGTCGGTTTTTGGCCATGTAAACAGTGTTTGTGAGTAGGGGTGCGTGCATTACAGCGGGCACACGCGCTACTTTGACAGGATTTCCCGCTTTTACTGGGGAAGTGTTTATAACTGTGGGGACAGTGCTTATGTGTAGTGGTGCATACATGACAGTGGGCACACAATCTACATTTATGGGGCGTCCAGCCTGAGCCGGGGAAGCATTTGGCACTGTTTTGACAGTTTTGAAATGTAGGAATGCGCACTTTAGTGTGGACACGTGACCCTTTAATGACACAGGCAGAAAATTACTCTTTATGTGATTTCTGTGTGTCGCCGTTAAAACGGCGTTTGTTTGCAGGTGAGCGAGCTGTGCGGCTGGCCCATTGGCTGCTGTACAGACATTTCCAGCCGCCTGTAAGGGGACTGGGTAATGTTTTAGACGTTTTGGAGAGAGTGGTCCGGCTTCTGCGAGACGCGCGCTCTCTCTTTTTCTCCCTAAGGCTAGGAAGACTTACGAGGCTCCGGGTTCAGCACAATCTTGGGCCGAGGTCCCCGTCGCTCGGGCGGTTGCTTCCTGTTGGCGGAGCGCGAGCGCCGTCGGAAGTCAGATTCCGGTCTGGGCTGAGAGATGGGAGGTGCCGTCCTGACTCGCTGCTGCTAATGCGGTTTTTGGCGGCTCTGCGACGAGCTGGAGCGCTTGGGCAGGAAGTGACGCATAGCCTGCGAATCCTTCCGGGCTTCGGTGAAGCGCTCAGCGAACTCTCTCACCGCTGGTCCGAACAGGCCGCTTTGGGAGATAGGCGCGTCAAGGAACGCCGCCTTATCTGCATCCTTCATCTCTGTTAGCGTCAGCCACAGATGGCGCTCAAGGACAGTCAAGTTCGCCATTGCACGGCCGATGGATTGGGCGGTGGCTTTCGTGGCTCGCAGGGCTATGTCGGTGGCGCTGCGCAGGTCCTTGAACGCTTCAGGATCAGGTCCGGACTCGTCCATGGTGCGGAGAAGTTTGGCCTGATAGACTTGGAGGACAGCCATGGAGTGAAGCGCTGACGCAGCTTGGCCGGCGGCGGCGTATGCGCGACCGGCGAGAGCTGAGGTAGATCGGCAAGGCTTCGAGGGATGAGAAGCTTTGGCTTTCCAACCCGCGCTGGAGGGTGGACACAGGTGGTTGGCCACAGCCTCCTCGAGGGGCGGGGTTCCCTCGTAGCCTCTTTCTTTCGCGCCGTCCACAGAGGAGAGTGATGAAGAGAAAGAAGGCTTCAGGCGAGCGGAGTGAGGGGCTTTCCACGACTTAGTAAGTTCGTCATGAACCTCCGGGAAGAACGGGAAGGGCCTTTGTCGGGGGGCCTGCCGGCGTCCCTGCAGGAACCACTCGTCCAGTCGGCTGCGGGCGGGTTCTTCCGGGGAAGACCAATCGAGCCCGAGGTCTTCCACGGCCTTAGACAGGATGCGGACGATCTCCGAATCCATGCTGGAGCCCACACTCGTGTCCGCTAGCGTCGATGGCGCGGGGTCGAAGGAAGAGCCCGGCCAGTCGTCGGATGCAGCATCAAGGGAAAGGCTGTCATCCTTTTCGTCATCCCCTGACGCGCCAAACGAGACGAGACCCATCGCTCTGCTGGAGGGGTGCTGGTCCGCCTGTGTGAACTGAACTGGCGGCGGGGAACCCTCGGGTGGCGGTGAAGCTCGCGGGGATTGGCCCGGCATGACGTCACTACAATCCGCGTGCTCTGGCGGCCTCTGCGAGCGGCGCTTCTTCTTGCGCGGCTCAGCTAGAGGGGATGGTAGCACGGTGGTGGTGGGCTCTCTCGCGGCGAAAGCGGCGAAGCGAGCGCGCAGTTCGGTGAGGCCCAGGGTGTCACACTCGGGGCATCCGCCTCGAGTAAGGGCAGCTTCTGCATGGTCCGGGCCCAGGCAGCGAGAGCAGATGATGTGACGATCCCCGTCAGGAAGGAGGCCTCGACACGATGCGGAGGAAGGCATTTGGAACAACGCCTTTAAATTTGCTCTTTTAGCTTTTGAAAAAGTGTCGCGGGGGCGAACACTTAGAATAATAGCTTTTTAAAAGGATATGAGGTGATGCGCGCCGGATGGCTTAGCAGAAGGCGTTCGAAGGCGGCTGAAGGCGCCAGCGTCCTCGTAGCAGTCCTGCTGTAGGCTTGTTGACGGCGGCGGCGAAAAGACTCCAAAAATCCGGAGGATCCAGCGAAGAGAAGGTCTTTGCTGAAGGAGATTAAATCTAAAGGACTCAGATGACGGGGCGCCCAATATATAGCCCTTAGCCACGCCCATCCTGGCGGGCTCTGACGCGCGCGGGCGCGAAGCACGCTCATTGGAAGCGGGTTCAGAGTCGCCCCGTCATAGGTTCGTGCAGTTGCCGCAGCACAGCCAATGACCGAGCTGCCTCGCTCACTGCTGTATGCTGTGCAGCTGCAATGCGTTTTACATAAAGACTTCAATATTTCTCGAGAAAAGGAGTTTTCCCATAGCGTAAGCTACTTACGCAATAGGAGAGACCTCTCGAAAGGGAACTAGGTTTTTTTGCTAAAAGACGGAGCCATTATCATTTTGTCGGGACAATCTGTTGTCTATGGATCACAACTTGTAAGTATGTCTTATTATTTGTAGTTGTGTTTTCTATTAACAGTTCCAATTATAAGCTTTATGTACAGTAGTTGATAGATGTAAACGAAGGGCAAGCTTTGCCTCCGCTAGCCTGCTAACTAACATTACAGTATTGATGTAGTGTAACATACTACTCTAAAACATCCTGTGGAATACATGCTTGCAAAGTCCGTGCTTGAAATCCGTTCAGCACGATCCTCTTGTTCGTTAACACTGTCAGGGTCTGAATCGGGCTCGAAATGGTTTGAAATAGATGCCATCGTTAATATTTACAGACTGGGAAGAGAGGAGCTAAAATATGTAACAAAATAAGTAACGATCAAGCATGAAAACATATTCTAGTACACCTCAAAAACAAAATCAAGACTTCGTAAAAGGGCATAATAGGACCCCTTTAAGTACTAGTTTTAAAAGTATGCTATATTGTACCCCGTTTTCACAAGGAGTGTTCTGGCCTTCAACTACGAAAAAAGGGAAAAAAAAGGAAAGAAGGATAGAGCAAGATGAGGAAGAAAAGGAAAAAGAGGAACTGAGAAGCCTTGCAATTTGCTGAGAAGGAAAATACCAGAGTGGAAGGAAGGTGATTTGTGCCAGTTCTTGATTGGTTCTGGCTGCAGTGCTTGATTAAAGGGGATGAAGATAAGGAAGTTTAGAATGAACAAGCACAGGAGCACATGAACACATGAACACAAAAACACAGCTACTTGATGTCAATGACTGCATGGTCTTACAGATTGTTTGTTGTGTTTTACTGACTGCCCACCGAGCACTAAGAAATCCAGGACACACACACACGTGCAAAGAGACGTCGTTCCGCCAATAATTCACATGCTAGCACGCGCCTGTTAACAATAAGAGCAGAAGCTATTGTACTCGACAACAGGATGATGATTGTGCCTCTCACAGGAGCAAAACAGACGGCCAGCAACGACAATGCAGCCAGGAAGCTGTAACATTAAGTGCTCATTTATCATAGGACAGACAAATTCTGTCTTCTCATACAGCACTGGGATTAAATCTCAAATTTTAAAAGGGATAGTTCATACAAAAATGGAAATCCTGCAATCCTTTACTCACCCTTATGTCGTGCCAAGCCTGCATGACTTTCTTTCTTCTGTTTTTCTGTTTTTGTGAAAATACAAATGAAAGTCAATGGGGTCCAAAACAGCAATGAACCAAAAAGGAAGGACAAAAAAAGAGTTTTTTTTTAAAGAGGGACATTAAATGGTGAAATAACATTCATTTTTGAGTAAACTTAACTTAAATCAATATAAAAGGGTCTTTTTTTTTTTAATCCCAGGCTCACAAATACATTTGCTCACTTTCAACTAAGTAGCCCACTTTCATGACTAACACACTTAAGTACACTTTTAAAAAGTGCAATTTGTTATGCTGTCAAAATTAAAAGTTTTACTTTAACAAAACAGGGACAATTTAAAAAAATGTGGGTTATTAAATGATGAAAGATCGTTCATTTTGGAGTAAACTATCCCTTTACAGTAAATGAAACACAAATTAATTTAAAAGGGAACTTTTACAGTTTTTCCCATGGCACAAATACATTTGCTCATTCTTTCAACTGCCATCTTTCTGTCCATTAAGTCCTGATCATTTGGTCCATTTAGAGAGCAAGAGTTTGTCTGTCTTTAACATTCAGTGTGGTTTACATCTACAGTAAAATCTCTGGAATAGAAATACAGCTATCTGGTGAAACAGGGTATGCAATGTTTAAAATGCACCTGTCACTCAAACTGTGACACCTCTGCCTTCTCAGCGGGACGCCACTATGGGGGTCTGCCAAAGCACATACACACAAGCACAGAATTAGTTTAAAGTGGCTGCTCAATAACAGCCACATTTGGGTCACTGTAAACCATATGGCAAAATAGGTTTTGACAGAGTGTAAAAACAATCCTGGCCCGTAACAGGAACAGCCCTTCAGGGGCTCATGAATAGCACACACATACATATTTAGAACATGTTCAGTGGGAACAGTCCAAAGTTATGAAGCACCTCTCTCTTCAGGGAAAACTTGTCTGGATATAACTCATATATTTTGAGGTGGTATTTGCATAGTTTACCTATTACGCTGAACTAATCTTTAAAGTTTCTTGACATTTTATGATTCACTTCTCACTTGTATATTTCATTTGTCAGTGAGTCGTGGGAAGCAAACACTGTAAACGCACTGACTACTTGTGATCGGACCACCAAAATGCATCTTGATACAAGGTGGATGATCACTTTTTCACAGATAAAATGTTTACGGCACAAAGCATATAAATACTTACTGTAAGTAATGGTATTTGCAATAGTTAAGGTCATTGTTAGCCATTTTGGACATTTTGACCTGCAGAGTTAAGCTCCCATTCTGAATGTAATATGTTTGAGACAACCAACGTTGGAGCAAAAATATCATGGGTAATTTGATTTATTAGGCACACAAAATTATAAGCATATGACTTCCAAACTTACTGTGACAGGGTTGAAGTACTGTAGAGCGTAGATAACTTCTTGAAAGTTTAGCAATGAATTATTTAAATGAAATGATTAAAAATACACAATTCTCCTAAGATTATGTAACCATTTCCTGAGAATGACTCATTTGTGGTATATTTTATGACACTCAACACTATGACAAGCAATAACTCTATATAATAACTCTAACTCAACATGATGACTAGTCCTTTGCATTTGAAAACTGGTCTGAATTAGTTCTCTGTTTACTCTTTAACTGTGCTCTGCCTTCTTTTCACACAATCCGTCTAGTGTGTGTGTGTGTGTGTGTGTGTTAGGTAAAGCTGGAGAAGCTTTTGTTTTCTGCAGGATTTTGGTCCAGATGTGTCCAAATTCCTGCCAGGCCCCCAGGAAAGAGGTAACCAGATAGGCGGTAAGCTTTATCCTCATTTTTTAAATGTGCAATGGTGTGAATGCACATTGTTTGTGTGTGTGTGTGTGTGTGTGTGTGTGTGTGTGTGAGAAAGAGAGATTGAGTATTCATGTGTTTAGTCCTTCTCTAATCCTGCTCATTATCCATTCCTGCCTCTCATCACCTTTATCTTCTACCTCTGTTTTTCCTCCTCTCCTTGTTTTTCCTTCCCATGTTTTCCCGCCCGTTTCCTCCCTCTCTCCGTCCTTTCCACCATCACCACCTCTCCCTGATCCGCAGCCCAAGGGCTCCACATAAATGCTAGTTATACAAATAATGATTAAAGAAGGCACTTCCTGTTAATTCAGAGATGTGTTGCGTAGCATCCTCCGAAGAGCAAAAACAGCAGCATCAGCTTGTCTTTTGTTTCTCAAGCCTTTTAACTCGCATGGCCTGTTTGGGGGCCTGAGAGACTAAGCTGAGAGACCCCAAGGCTATTTGAATGGAAATTTTACTTAACATATAACTACTTATGATATTACCTACACCCAATGATCATGCGTGAGAACACGTACACAAAATTCGTTCACTTGAATCAAAACTCGTTGTTTTGAGTAAGAAATAATTAATTTTTACCCCCTTGCATTTCTGTTTATAGTGTAAATACCTCATTTGGCGGGATTCGCTTTGGGTCTATTTTCACAATTAAGGTGTACATTTTCAAAACTCATAGTACTATTATCACAACAGATCATCAAAATTGCACTTTTTTCAAACATTTCAGCATGCTTTCAATTGTGTTAGTACAGCACACAAAATCACGTAGTATCTTTTTCACAACACAAAAGAAGTGTTGCTACTGTTTTTTTATTCGCTTTGGTACTGCTAATATCACAACAGATCATCAAAAGTGCACTTTTTTCAAACATTTCATCATGTTTTCAATTGTGTTAGTACAATTCACAAAATCACAAAGTATCCTTTTCACAACACAAAATAAGTGTTTCATCTACATAACTGTTTCATTCACAGTAACTGCCTTTCATAAAGCTCTTATTATCAAACTTTTGATTTGCATCTCTTTTTGTTCAGTTTAATACATTTGTCTATTATTTAATCCAACTGATGTTAATGGTTAATCGATGAATCATTTGGTACACCATAGATTTCTATAGATATTGATTCTATATACAGTTTCTATAACTTGTTTGCAATTTCCGATATGGATAGCCAAATGTAATGAATTCTTTTTACATAAGTGATTTATAGATAATAACCACCACTATGTTCAAAGTGTGTGCACACGCATGTGTGTGTGAGAGAGATACAGAGAAATTTGCCATTTGTGAAAACACTGTAAAGCAGAATAGAGTATAATGGAGAGGAAACGATCAATGACTGTAAAACATTAGATTGATTAGAGATGCATGAGTAGAAGGGAGACAGATGACAAATACAGCATTTTACATTACAGTATGTGATACTGTAAACAGATTACCATGGTAGAGACTGCCACATTACTGTAACTCAACCTCCATCTAAAGAAGGTCCACTACAGTATAGATTCAGTCAAAGGGTATAGAGTGAACACATTTACTGTATTGCCAGCAAACTCTGTTCTAGCACAGAACCTCATGGCTGTGTCATACTTCATCACAGCTTTTGATAACTCACTGCAGATACTATTACAAACATTATGGATTCAATTACATAAATTAGGTAATGCACGTGTATTTTCTAATGTGGCAACTGTAGCCTGTAATACTGTAATTATTTCAGCAACAAGTGATTTGAAACATGTATCTTGCATTGCTTGCTGTTGAATGAACTGATTGTTAAAAGTACTAAATTGAAAGATCATACTGTTGTGTTTCTGTGATTAAACCAAACGTTCTCATTACAAATTACAATAATCTTGTGTTTGAAACAATGATTATGTGGACTGAAAAATGTATAACTGTAATAAAAGTATGGGATCAGGTTTTGAAAGCATGACTAGCTGTGTTACAAGTGTGATCAGTTTGGATTTTTGTACTAAGAGTTTTGAAAATGTGCACTTTACTTGTGAAAATAGTACCAAAGCGAATAAAAAAACTGAAATCCAACTGATCTTAATGGTTCATCAATTCATCTTTTAGTACATATTTCTACAGATTCCATATAGTTTCTACTTTGTTTGCAATTTCAACCCAGCATTTTTTAGAGAATGTGGCATCCTGTGTTACTGTAATTATTTTAGCAACAAGGCTGATTTGAAACATGTATCTTGCATTGCTTGCTGTTGAATGGACTGATTGTTAAAAGTACTAAACTGAAAGAAGATCATACTGTTGTGTTTCGGTGATTAAACCAAATGTTCTCATTACATATTACAATAATCTTGTGTTTGAAACAATGATTATGTGGACTGAAATGTGTATAACTGTAATGAAAGCATGGGATCAGGTTTTGAAAGAATGACTGTGTTACAAGTGTGATCAGTTTGGATCTTTGTACTTAGAGTTTTGAAAATGTGCACTTTACTTGTGAAAATAGTATCAAAGCAAATAAAAATAAACTGTGAAATTCAATGTTTAGAGAAATAAATAAATTATTTGCCCATGCATTTCTGTTTATTTTGTAAATAGGCTACTGAATATGCAGGTCAAGTCACCTCTATTTCAACAGTGCTTTATACAATACAGATTGTTTCAAAGCTGCTTCTCTAAATTCGATTGTCTTTCTCTGTGTGTGTGTATGTGTGTGTGTGTGTGTGTGTGTGTGTGTGGTGGGATACATGTGGGCGTTTGTGAATTTAACCTTGCAGTGCACATTTAAACATGAGCCAAAGGCAACACTATGGCCTATTAAACCCTTAAAAGACCTATATTTGGGCCTATATTATCTGAAAAACCATCTATAAAAAACTGTTTTTTATGTGGAAGCAGACCCCACACAAGAACACACACAGCATCTTCCATTATCCTGAGTCCAGAGCTCTTCCTGCTTTGCTTGCTGCTTTATCCATTCAGGGGACGAAGGGCACGGGAGACAGGCAGGGTCAGAGGTCACTAAGCCCTCAGCGCTAGCAGGAAAACACCTTGCGAACCCTGTTTGTTCCTGATTCAGATTTTAAGAGAGAGAGGAAGAGAGAGTCCATGTTTATGAGAATGGTATATAGATTATTTGGTTAAAAATAATATAAGGCAGAAAGATGTTCCCAGATGACAATTTTGTTGGTTCTTCATACCTCAAGAGAATTTAGTTACTGGTAATGCGTAATTTAAGTATCAAGTTTATTTCACATTTTCCATATATTCTCTTCACTTAAATTATCTTGTATTTTTCGTGCGTGTTTCTGGGTAAGAAATTAATTGGGGCGTAGGGCTAAATGACACCAAAATTAATAAAAAAAAAATGCTCCCAAAATTTAAGATATATATTTATACACACAATACACACTCACCGGCCACTTTATTAGGTACACCTTGCTCATAGGTTGGACCCCCTTTTGCCTTCAGAACTGCTTTAACTCAACTCAAGTCAAACTTTATTTCTAAAGCACTTTCAAAGTGCTGTACTGAAAGAATAAATAAAATAATAAAAACAAACATAGAAACATATACCACACTACAACAAACAACAACTTACAAAACATTTTCAAATGCCAAAGAAAACAAATGAGTTTTTAGTGCACTCTGAAATACACTAAGTGTAGGAGATTATTTTACAGACAAAGTTTGTTCCATTATTTTCCTGTTATCTCTGTAAAGCTCCTTTGAAACAATCTGTATTGTAAAAAGCGCTATATAAATAAAGGTGACCTGACTTGACTTGACACAGGAAAGTCATTCCAAAGCCTTGGAGCTACAACAGAAAAGGCCTGATCACCTTTGCAGTTTCAAGATCAAATTTTAGCTCAGAGTCAAAAATTACCCCAAGTTCCCTTTCGTCCTGGGAACTCCGACGTGTCGTCGGGGGAGTTCCCTGACGAATTGGGATCACGCTAGGGAGCCTATTGCCTTTGAGAGAATTAAAACGAGCCAATGGAATTGGCATGCAAAATTTGCATTCCGCAGCCCGCCTACCAGCGCGGGTATAAAAAGCGGAAGTAAATATTGCGTAATGCTTTTAGCTTCGGAGCCTCCAGTGTGTCTCTTTGAGCTGCTGTGTCCTCTGAGAAAGCTTTTTTGAGAAGAAAGAAGAACGAGCGTCTTTCGGAGAAGAGAAGAATCCTCTGCTGCTGGCGTGACGGCACTCGAGCGACCATCGCTTCCCGCGGCTGGCTTAAAAAAAAAAAAAAAAAGCTGTTTTAACGGCTGGTATTGGGTGGTGAGTGCAGCACTCGGGCTTGCAGTTTCCCCGTTTGTCTGCCGCGGTGGTCCCTCTGTGCCTCGGCACATTTAAAGAGTTTTCTTTCTTTTCTCTAAAAGAGCAACACGGGTGTTTCGCGTCCTTTTCAGGATGACGTTTCACCCGTGCGTTTCTGGATGCGGTCGATCTCTCCCTCAGGATGATGGCCACAAATACTGCCTCTCGTGCTTGGGCTTAGCGCACGCTGAGGCAGCGTTTGTGGATGAGTCATGCTCTCACTGTGGGAAAATGACTCTCGCGACGCTGCGTTCGAGACTGAGAACCCTGAAACATGGGGGAGTCCCTTCAGAAAATCCCAGATCTAGTTCGTCTGTCGATTCAGTTCGGCAGGCGGCTACTTCTGTGATTCCTGTTGGTGAGCGTATGAGGATTACTGTGAGCAATGTTTCGACTGGTGAAAGATCCTATCGGCATCCTCACACCTCTAGTAGCTCGCGGCCATCGGCGCTTCCGTTGGAGCGGCCGGAGCCCCCTCGGGCGGTTCCGGTTGTCTCCTTCGGAGCACCACCTGAGGATCAGATGTCGATCGCGGCATCGGAGGAGGAGCGGTCATCTTCTGGTGATGACTCGGCAGGACTGCCCCCTTCGGGTGTGGTGGTTCAGCCTGAGCCGGATCCAGAAATGGCTGCTATGCTCGAACGGGCGGCTGCAAATGTCGGGCTTGTGTGGAACCCTCCGCCGGGTCCCGAACCTTCGCGGCTGGATGATTGGTGTATTGGGGCGGGCCGTTCTGTTGCCCCACGGCCTGCTCCAGTCCCATTCTTCCCTGAAGTGCATGAGGAGTTGAGGAAGTCTTGGCTGGCACCTTTTGCGTCCAGGCGTGGACATCCTCGCTCCTCCCTCCTCACCACCCTGGACAGTGGAGCGGTGCACGGGTACGAGGGAATCCCCCCAGTGGAGCGGTCGGTAGCGATGCTATTGTGTCCTAAGACCGCTTCCGCTTGGCGGGGTGCCCCTTCACTCCCCTCCCGCGCCTGTAGGTTTTCCTCCGGTCTGACCAAGGATGCCTACGTGGCGTGTGGAGACACCGCTTCCACCCTGCATGCCATGGCGCTTTTGCAAGTACATCAAGCAAAGGCGCTCCATGACTTGCAGGCGGGTGGTTCTGACCCGGCTCTGCTGCAGGAGCTGCGCGTGGCGACGGACTTCGCCCTCCGGGCGACGAAAGTCGCCGCACGTTCGCTGGGTCGGGCGATGTCCACTCTAGTGGTCCAGGAACGCCACCTATGGCTGACCCTGGCTGAGATGCGGGAAGCGGAGAAGAACAGACTTCTCAACTTCCCCATTTCCCAGGGCGGCCTCTTCGGCGACGCGGTGGAGACCTTAGCCCAAGAGTTCTCCGCCGCCCAGAAGCAGTCGGAGGCGATACGGCACGTCCTGCACAGGAGACGGGCTGCTGCGGGTCCGTCTTCTGCTCCTGTTGAACCTCCAGCTGCTTCCCGTCGCCGAGGCCGTCCTCCTGCGCCAGCTCCCCCTCCAGCGCAGCCTTCCAACCCTGGAGTGAGGAAGTCTGGTCGTAAGAGATCGGCCAAACCCGCTCAGACGCCCCCGGCCCCTTCCCGTAAAAGGAAGGGAGGGAAGCGCTCCTGAGACGGGTGACCTGAAGGAGGACCAGATGACTGCTCTTCAGGAGGGTGCCCCTGCACGCCTCCTTCCCCCGGGGGAGGGCCGGGCGGAGAATTTTTTGTTTTGTATGAAAAAACTTTCTGTTCCGCCGCTGGCCACTCGGTCAGCGGTACCCAAAAATTCATTAAAAGAGCAGTTTCTCCTTCCTCCTTCAGGTCATCCTCGGTCGAGACTGGTGGGCACACAGTCTCCTCCGTCCAAGAGGGTCAGAATGGCAGTGGGTGCTGTCACCGAGCAGCATCGCTCCCGTTCCCCTCTTCCCAGTCTGCAGAGAGCAGCGACGCTTCCTCGGTTGCGTCGCTCCTCTCGGCGGCTGGGCCCAGAGGGGCAGAGACCAGCTCACGAGGAGGCAGGGCCTCGTACCTCGTCTCTTCCCCTCCTCTCGCCAAGGGGCAGCCCGCAGCAGAAAGCCCACGCGCTCTCTCTGCCGTTTGCCCCTCGGTGGAAGCAGGTCTCTGGCAAACTCCACGCCCAGACCCCGCTTCCAGTGGCCACATCGCCACTGCAGCCGGGTCCCTGCCTTCCACCTCGCTGCCCCTCCGCGGGTACACCGGTGGTCCGGGTGGGCTTGTTGGCTCGGTACCTGGAAGCCTGGCTAGAGCTTCCGGGTCCGTCTCGATGGCTCATCCGCACCATCCGGTTCGGCTATGCAATTCAGTTTGCACGCCGGCCTCCCAGGTTCAGGGGCATCCACTTCACCCGTGTGCGGTCAGTAGATGCCCCTGTCCTGCGGAAAGAGATTGATGTCCTGCTGGCGAAGGACGCGATCGAGCCGGTCCCTCCTGCCGAGATGAGGTCCGGGTTCTACAGCCCCTACTTCATTGTACCCAAGAAAGGCGGTGGGTTACGGCCAATCCTGGACCTGCGAGTTTTGAATCGGGCCCTGCACAAACTCCCGTTCAAGATGCTCACGCAGAAGCGCATTTTCGAGTGCATCCGTCCCCAGGATTGGTTTGCAGCGATCGACCTGAAGGACGCGTACTTTCACGTCTTGATTCTTCCTCGTCACAGACCGTTTCTTCGGTTTGCTTTCGAGGGTCGAGCGTATCAGTACAAAGTCCTACCCTTCGGGCTGGCCCTGTCACCCCGCGTCTTCACGAAAGTCGCGGAGGCGGCCATTGTTCCCATGAGAGAACAAGGCGTTCGCATTCTCAACTATCTCGACGACTGGCTCATTCTGGCTCACTCGCGAGATGTGTTGTGCGAGCACAGGGACATGGTGCTACGGCATCTCAGCCGGTTGGGGCTTCAGGTCAACTGGGACAAGAGCAAACTCTGCCCCGTGCAGAGGATCTCTTATCTCGGTATGGAGTTGGACTCGGTCGCCCAGACAGCGCGCCTCACGGAGGAGCGCGTCCAGTCAGTGCTCACCTGCCTCAGGTCTTTTCGAGGCAGGACAGCGGTCCCACTGAAACAATTTCAGAGGCTCCTGGGGCATATGGCAGCCGCAGCCGCAGTAACGCCGCTCGGCCTGTTACATATGAGACCGCTCCAGCACTGGCTTCACGATCGAGTCCCGAGGTGGGCGTGGCAGAGCGGCACGTTCCGGGTCAAAGTAACCCCGCACTGTCGCCAAACCTTCTCCCCGTGGTCGGATCCTGCGTTTCTACGGGCCGGAGTGCCCCTAGTCCAGGTTTCCAGGCATGCTGTGGTTTTCACAGATGCCTCTGCCATGGGGTGGGGGGCCACGTACAAAGGGCATGCAGTCTCGGGTCTGTGGACGGGGCCCCAGCTGCATTGGCATATCAACTGCCTAGAGTTGCAAGCAGTACGCTTGGCTTTGTGCCGCCTCAAGGGGCTCCTCAAAGACAAGCACGTACTGGTCCGTACGGACAGCACTGCGACCGTTGCGTACATCAACCGACAAGGTGGTCTACGCTCCCGCCGCATGTCGCGACTCGCCTCCCACCTCCTCCTATGGAGTCAGAAGCATCTGAGGTCGCTTCGCGCCACTCATGTTCCAGGGGAGCTCAACCGTGTGGCAGACGAGCTTTCACGGTTGCCTCCCCTGCCAGGAGAATGGCGACTCCATCCCCAGGCGGTTCAGCTGATCTGGAGTGTTTTCGGACTCGCACAGGTAGACCTGTTTGCCTCTCCGGACACGACCCATTGCCAGTGGTTTTACTCCCTGTCCGAGGGGACCCTCGGCACGGACGCCCTGGCTCACAGCTGGCCCCGGGACCTGCGCAAGTATGCGTTTCCCCCAGTGAGCCTTCTTGCACAGACTCTGTGCAAGGTCAGGGAGGACGAGGAGCAGGTCTTGTTAGTGGCGCCTTATTGGCCCACCAGGACTTGGTTCACGGAACTCATGCTCCTCACGACAGCCCCTCCTTGGCCGATTCCTCTGAGGAAGGACCTCCTTTCTCAGAGACGGGGCACTCTATGGCACCCGCGTCCAGACCTCTGGAAACTCCATGTCTGGTCCCTGGACGGGACGCGGAGGTTCTAGGTGGTCTACCACAGGCAGTGGTAAACACCATCACTTCTGCTAGAGCCCCCTCTACGAGGCGCCTCTATGCATTGAAGTGGAACCTATTCGTCGAATGGTGTTCCTCCCACCGGGAGGACCCCCGAACTTGCCCGATCAGAGTCGTGCTTTCCTTCCTACAAGATGGGTTGGAGCGAAGGCTGTCTCCCTCCACCCTCAAAGTGTATGTTGCCGCAATAGCCGCACATCACGATGTAGTAGAAGGTAAGTCCGTGGGGAAGCACGACCTGATCATCAGATTCCTCAAGGGTGCTAGGAGGTTAAATCCACCTCGTGTTTTGCACTCTGTACCCTCTTGGGACCTAGCTCTGTTACTGAGAGCTCTTCAAAGTCCTCCCTTTGAGCCTTTGCTGACAGTCGAGCTGAATATCCTGTCCATTAAGACAGCGCTCCTGTTGGCATTGGCCTCTTTTAAGAGGGTCGGGGATCTGCAAGCTTTTTCGGTCGACGAATCGTGCCTAGAGTTCGGGCCGGGCCTTTCTCGCGTGATATTGAGACCCCGGCCCGGATATGTGCCCAAGGTTCCTACCACTCCCTTCGTGGATCAGGTAGTGAACCTGCAAGCGATGCCCCAGGAGGAGGCAGACCCAGCCCTAGCTTTTCTCTGTCCAGTCCGCGCCCTGCGGGTTTACACTGACAGAACGCAAAGCTTCAGGACCTCAGATCAGCTCTTTGTCTGTTACGGAGGCCAGCAAAAGGGGAAGGCCGTCTCCAAGCAGAGGTTAGCTCACTGGTTAGTGGATGCTATCACCCAAGCGTATGAAGCTTCGGGTGAGCCTTGTCCTCCCAGGTTGCGTGCTCACTCTACAAGAGGTGTTGCCGCCTCCTGGGCGTTGGCTCAAGGCGCCTCGCTGACAGACATTTGTAGAGCTGCGGGCTGGGCGACACCGAACATGTTCGCTAGATTCTATAGCCTACGTGTGGAACCTATTTCCTCCCGAGTACTCGCTACGGCCAGTGGTGCGAGGGCATAGGTTGTGTCGGCTTGCTACGCCACTCCGTGCCTCAGCCGGATACGTGCGTCTTTCGCTCCGTTGGCGCCATACGTTGGTTAGCCTCGTGAGTTCCTCCATCACCCCTTCGGTGCCAGGCGTGGCGGACCGCCGGCGCCAGGTCTACTACCTCTATGGAGTTGTTGTGTAGACTGGGTGTTATGTCCAGTGGTCTCTTCAGTGACCCATTATGCCACGTGCAGTCTAGCCGTGTCTTCCCCTTGACAGACTCGTTCTGTCGTCCCTGTTGAGTACGCTCCCACTCCCCTTGGAGGGGACTACCTCAGGGACTGCCATATGTTTCACTATCCCCCTGGGCTAGTACATATGTGTATTCCAGGCCTTCTTCAGGCATCTGGCTTCCGCAGCGTTCCCTTCCCCTGTTTACGGGTTGGGCACGCTTTCCCAGTGTTATCTTATCCACTGTGCGGGTCTTGCGGAACAGCAGTGCGATTCCCTTGCTAGCTCCCGTAATTTGTAAAACTGCTTGGGTAGCTTAGCTGGGCGCTGGAAGGGGCCAGCACCATGGCGTTTTGTTAGGGATCCCAATTCGTCAGGGAACTCCCCCGACGACACGTCGGAGTTCCCAGGACGAAAGGGAACGTCTCGGTTACGTATGTAACCCTCGTTCCCTGAGTACAGGGAACGGAGACGTGTCGTCCCTTCGCCATGTTGCTGTACCTTCGCGGAGGACTGGACACTGTTCGGCTCCTCAGCGAAAAGCATTACGCAATATTTACTTCCGCTTTTTATACCCGCGCTGGTAGGCGGGCTGCGGAATGCAAATTTTGCATGCCAATTCCATTGGCTCGTTTTAATTCTCTCAAAGGCAATAGGCTCCCTAGCGTGATCCCAATTCGTCAGGGAACTCCCCCGACGACACGTCTCCGTTCCCTGTACTCAGGGAACGAGGGTTACATACGTAACCGAGACGTTTTTTCACACTTGAAAGATTTTTCTCTGGAAACAACCCCAGGCAGTCAATGATATCCTCCACACATCCCTTTTTACCAAATAAAATAAACTCAGTCTTATCCTCGTTTAGTTGGAGAATTTTGTTAGCCAACCAACACTTAACCTCAGCCAAACATTCATACAGAGACTGAATGGAAAATGTATCCCCAAGTTTCAATGGTAAATAAATTTGAGAGTCATCAGCATACAAATGATAATGAATACCATATTTTTCAAAGACCGATCCTAAAGGGAACATATAAAGGGAGAATAAAAACTGGTCCCAAAATTGAGCCATGGGGAACCCCACACATGAGAGGTCCTTTGTGGCATAGATCCAACAAGGCGCTGGAAACATTCCTCATAGATTTTGGTCCATATAGACATGATAACATCACGCAGTTTCTGCAGATCCATGATGCTAATCTCCCGTTATAGCACATCTCAAAGGTGCATTACTGGATTGAGATCTGGTGTTTTAGTGTAGAGAACTCATTGTAATGTTCAAGGATTTCTGCACTGTGGAAGGGATGGACATGGTCAGCAAAAATACTCAGGTAGGCTGTGGTGCTTAAACAATGCTCAATTGGTAAGGGGCCCAAAGTGTGGTAAAAAATAAAATCCCCCACACACTTAAACACCGGTCACCGTGATTTTGCCAAGTAAGACATGATCCTGGATCAACATATTTTATCTATCCTGGATCAACATTCCTGTCCCAAAATGTAGTCTTTACCCAATCCCTAAACCTAACCCTACCCATAACTTTTCCCTAAAATCAGAGGGTAATGAAAGGTGAATGACACTGATGTGTAAGTACTTCACCCTGGTTCTAAGCCTAAACTTGACATAAACTGTAAACTTGTCCCTCAAATCTGATTGGTTGATTGGAAAGTCGATCCAGGATCAACAACGATGTTAATCCAGGAACATGTGGTACTTGGTGAAATCACGTTCACCCTTAAACACCACCACCAGCCTTGAACTCGTTGACATAAAGCAGGATAGATCCATGATTTCATGTTGTTTACATCAAATTCTGACCCTACCATCGGAATGTCGCAGCAAGAATCGAGACTCATCGGACTTCTTCTGGATCAGACTTCATCAGACTTCTATTGTCCAATTTTGGTGATGCAAATTGTAGCCCTACTTGATTTTAGCGGATAGGAGTGTCACCCGGTGTGTTCTGCTGCTGTTGTAGCCCAGCTGCTTCAAGGTTCGATGTGTTGTGTGTTACAATGACCCTGGAAATCAGTTTAAGGGGGAAAAATCTCCCCTGAATGGAAAAGTTCATTTTTGTCACTGATGTGTATTTGAGTTTATTTGTAGTGGTATACGTGTGCTTTTCAGCCTTTCACGTGTAATGTTTTTATGTATAATGGTGTAATTACAAGTACCACCCTGCACTATACTGTACAGTACCATATACAATAGAAACAGGAGTCAGCCATCATTGATCCCCTGATGCAATGGCTTCCTCCATAACAATGGTCTTATCTGATCCAGTTCTCCACATTCACACAGGTGTGCCTGTATATGTGCGGCCATTTGAGGTCAATCCTTCCAGCTCTGTCTATGTGTGTGTGTGTGTGTGTGTGTGTGTGTGTGTGTGTGTGTGTTGCACCAGCATGTGTGTCCATTAAAGATAAGGTATTTATGAGCCACCTAATTTATGGAGGATTCTCAGAAAATAGTGCCATTTGTGTCTTATGTGTGTCCCGGTTACATACTACTGATATATTTAGCAGGATACTGAACTCAGTGACTTTATTTGAACTCTTTTTTGGTGTGAAATAATGAAAAATATAACATTTTAAGTGTTGAATATCAGTCAATATCCATGTCCCCATTTAAATTAATTATTGTTTTTTTTTTTAGTTATTAATTTTTTACAGTAAATAAGCACAAGCTTTGACTGTAAATGCAATAACATTTGCGAGTTATTGCTGCCATTTTACACTGACCCTCGTCCCAATAACAGTCAACCCTGAAACATCTTAAATGTAACAGTGTTGGCATAAAACATAGGCCTACTTTGAAAAAAAAAATGTCATGATTTATTCTTTTTTAATAATGTTTAAATTATTTACATTCACTCAATTACTGTTCGAGGCTGTAACCACATATTTAGAATTGGTATAAGAGTTAAAGAATTGGCCATTGAAAAAACTGTATTTGGTAATATTTGGGCATGAAAAGGAAGAATAAAATCGGGAAATGTCAAGAGTCACACTCGAACTCACATCACCCACATGAGCAGCTTGGCCAATGTTTCAGAACATATTATTCTTTAAAAAAATGCATCGCTTCACTTCAGAAGGCGTTTATTAACTCCCTGAAGTCGTATAGATTCATTTTATGATGGATTGATGTGCTTTTTGGGGGCTTCAAAATCTGTTACTATTCACTCCCATTATAAAGCTTGGAAGAGCCAGGACATTTTTAAATATAACTCTGATTGTGGTCAGCTGAAAGAAGAAAGTCATGTACACCTTGGATGGCTTGAGGGTGAGTAAATTATGGTCATTTTTGAAAAAAATTAACCCTTTAACCCCTGTAAATGGCTTTGGGAACATTGATTTTTCCGTAGTTAGAACAAACACTCTAGTTAAGTGAAACCTGTATGTTTAACCTGTATGGGAAAGTTGATTGTGTTCTCTGAACATTCTAAAGCAAGAAGTAGGCTAACATTTCCGTAAGAAATTTGCAACTAAAACATTCCATGACTGATTTTTAACGTTTGAGAACATTATTAAAGACTAGATAACTCTGAAAGAACATTCTATTAATGTTACTGGGAGAACGTTTTTCAGCTTGCCAGAACATTACCCACAGTTCTGAGAATGTTCCCTGTTAGCATGTGGCATTTTCATTATGGCCTGTAGATTTAAGGCCAAGAAACCACGAAAAAGAAACACCATTTTAAAACTCCCTTGGCTATGTCCAGGTGAGTATGTGTGTTATCAGACTCATCAGTGAGGGCAATCTCGGGGTAAAGAGTCAAAGAGTCGGGCGGCTGCCCGCAGGCGCCATATTTCAAACATGCCTTCAATAATGAGCTGGGCTGGACCGACCCAGAGCTACAGACTGGCAACTCACTTAAGAGGAGGTGAAAAAACACATTCATTGACAGAACAACTTGTCGGTATCATCTACTATGTGATTACTGGATACACATGGGGGAGAGCGAGGGGGTGAGCAGACACATGTTTTTAGGGATTTCAAAGACTCACAGGACTCTCAACATCAAATCAGAAGAGAATGCTAACCTGCTAAGCTAAAAGGCAAACAAACCATCATGATTGCCTTTTAAATCTCAATGAATTACCTCGCAGGCCTAAATCAACAGAAAGATGGTGATCTAAGTGTGTGTGTGTGTGTGTGTGTGTGTGTGTGTAAGACCAGAAGTGGGGTGTTGAGTGGCACATGGGTGTGATATCGTCTGAGGAGGTTTCTTGGTGTTTAGCATACCCATATGAACACTTGGGACACTTATTTTACAACAGAGAGATCCAAACAACCAATACACAACATACAAGGGAATATTCTCCACTTCAGTTTAAGCGGACAGCCTCTTGAAACTCACTATCCTTTTTCATTGTCTGAAGTGCCTCTGGTGACACACAAAAGCACAGAAACACACACACACCTTGCGTGATTTGTGGGGTTTGAAGTTCCACAAATCAAGCCGTGAGATCAAATCTGACGTGTTAGGTGCCTGACAGCTGTATACTTCAAACAATACCCGAATTACAACTAACACCCCTCCTGTAGCTTCACCTCACTTCACTTCAGCCATGCCAAAACGCTTGGTCTGTGTGTGAATGCATTTAGATGTGCGTGTGTAAATGAAACATCGCAACTCATAAAATGGAGGACCACTCTAATCTGCTATTTAGCAGCAGTCCGGTCAGCTGTACAAGGGCAAAAAATAACACAGCTGCTATGGGTCTCACACACTTACTCACAGGCAAAGTTGCTATTTCTTGTGTGGTCTTACTCTTCACAGCTGATAGAAAAATATAATCTCAAAAAAAATTTAATTATTGGAAACCTTACATTTACTTTAATTGCATTTTTGCAGGAAAAATATGTCTCTAAAAGACATAAACTTTTTTGTATATACATATTTATATATCCAGGGGTTTACATTTAGTGGATACAGAGTTAAAAAAACAACAACAAAAAAACGAAATCACATACTCAACAACTCAATACTCTCAGCACACATCTTTTCATTACTGTTTACTTTGGTAAAATAGTTCTTGTGTGGCAGTTTGTATGCTCATATGCATGCACTTTTATATCAAACTCAACCTCTGAATTAACATTTGACCTCTAACCCCCCATTTACCCCCTTCTGTCCGCTTAGCTTCACTAAGACATGAACGAGGACAGCAGTGTGATAAAATGTCCATGAGTAAATCATGCTCAAACAAAGCTTTCACTAAAAAAAAAAATGATTTGTTACAACAAAGGGCTTTTTGGTGAAGATCTCAATTTCATCTGCCTAATCTGGCAATTAGAGGTGTGTGTTGAGTGTTTGAAAGTCATCTGGCTAATCTGACCATCTGCTTCTTATCAGCGTTTCTTTTATTTTTTAAATGTGTGGATTTATTTATTTATCTAAAGGATCTATTAGAGCAGCAGGCAGCCACATCTCTCCGCAGTCAATCAGATAGCAGCCTATAGATGTGTGTGTGTGTGGGGGGGGGGGGGGGGGGGGGGGGGGGGGGGGGGGTATAATTACAAGATATAAATTCAATGGAAGTCTATGCAATGCCCTGACCACAGTGAAACAACCGTGTTTGTTGTCTATATAGAAATCCACTAGAGGGTGCCGTCTCATCTGAGGGCCTGCCAGCTTGATTTAAGCAGGAAACTGTCTGTTGTTTTGGCCAGGCTGTCTGCTGTGTGTGTGTGTGGAGTGTGTGTAGTTTCTCTGAGGTCCAACAAAAACAACATGCGGAGGAAGGGGTGAGGGGCAGACTGGGGCAGGGCAAAGGATTATGGGGGCACAGAGAGCAAGTCGCCTTTTTGCACAGCAGGAGCTCCTCACTGACTTATATGCAAACTTTGAAATTATACAATAATTAATGGCTACAAGTAATATTTCAATAAATATGAACAGCATGAGTAATAATGCCAAGATATGAACCATGACCTTGCATATTGCTCGCCTTTAAAGCAATTTCAAAGCATAAGGAAATGAATGAATTAATTAACAGGTGTTTTGAGGGGTACAAATCCATCAGGAATCTAATCTACTTAGCCTACCTATGATGACTTTCAGTATATGCACTTTAAAAAATAAAGGTTGCAAAAGTGGGTTTTGCTATAGAAGCACCATTTTGGGTTCCCAAAAAAAACGTTTTTTAATGCAAAGAACATTTTAACAAACTAAAGAAGAACTTTTTTGATGTCAATAAAGAGTAGCATTTTTTATGATTGGTCAATCTGTTTGATATGTGCTATTTTGTTTTCAAATAACCACGTCCACCTTAAAATGTCTGGTAAGTATGTCTTTCAAAATGAGTTCTGAATCTAAATCTTGAGATGTTTACAAACTGAAAAAAAGAAGATCATACCACAGATTCAGTGTGCTGTATCTAGAATGATGCCAACATCTGATGCCACAAGTGGACATGTGCAGACAGTATCCTCAGAATAAATGGTGAACATCCTTTTATTTAAATGTATGCCATAAGTGCCACTATTCACACATTTTATATCTAATCTGATGCATTTAATCAAATTTGCCAGAGATGCATTTCATGCCTCTGTTTTCTTTGCATTAGTTCTCAGTGTAAGTCACAAATTTACTTCACACTGTCATCGAAGTGTTATATAAGCCATAATTCTTCCCCCCCCCCCCCCCCCCCCCCCCTTAATATTTATAGTTACAATCCTAAAGCACTTGAGTATAAGATACTGGCCGCTCATGAAGTGATTGAGAAGATCTGCATGAATGATGATGTCATCAGTGTTGTGGAGAGTGACACTGATAGGTTTTGATTGATGGATTATTATACACTGATCCTGCTAAATGTGATTGCACATTAATTTAAGGAGTGTAGTGCGTGAAACAAGTGAAACAATTTGTATGTGTAAATAGTGGTGCAGATAGCCTATATGCAAAGACCCATTTAACAGAGAGCTCATGAGAACTTCTTGAAGGATAATCATCCGTAGAATACCTCAGGTGCAAGGAAAAATAAGTTAGGTGTAGCCAATAGTTTTCCTGTTTGTTTTGAATGTGAATTGCTTTCTATTCAGGCTAAGCTATTTCGCTTAACTGCCCTTTTTCAGGTGCTACAAATTGGGTGTAACGCGTGAACAGCGCGTCCTTGAAAAACTCGTTAATGTCAAATGCGTCGTTTCCTTTTGTTTTTGTTTATTTTGCGAGTTTGTGTCTGCTATTATCATGCAAATAAATGCAAGAAATTGCGAATTAAATTCACACATATCCAAATACTTTGCTGACATGTCTAATCTAATCACTAAAGACACTCGCTCGACACAGCGAACAATGTAGCTATTTTTTATTAGAATCGCTGAAATTAATTGAATTTGAGCTCCGGAAGGAAGGTACGTTTTTTAAATAAGTAGCCTACAGTTTATAAAGGAACGTATGGTTTTTTTTTTTTTTTCGTTTAAGGGTTTGAATAATGTGTCTGCAGGTAAATCTCTTGTTCCTAACGAGGCTCCAGTGATGTGTTGTAGTGGAAGTCGAGTGTTTGAAGTGACTGCATGTCACCTTCATGTAATGTTTGAGTGAGAGGAAATCACAGAGCATTGCCTCTTTTACATTATCATTTGGTCGCAGGCGTTGGTTTCACTGGGAACCTGTCTGAAACCTGTTTAGGCTTGCTAATAAGTTTAATTGTAGTAGTCAGATCGATCGTGTAAACTGTAGACAGTAGCCTAAATAATTAAAACTAGACTTACAGTGTAAACTGAATGATAAAAAAAATAGTATGGCTACTATCAAAACTATCATGTCGTTCAATTAGGCTATTTTTACATGCACTCTAAACGGAGGTTTTTAACAGAAAGCTCATGAGAACATCTTGAAGGATAATCATAGAACATTTCAGATGGCTATAAGGAAAAAAATAATTAGGTGTATAGATCTACATTCCTGTTCCTGTTAGTTTCGAATGCGAAATTATATAAAATACACACTCTGCCAATGTCGTTCTTATTTTTTCACGAAATTTCTCTTAAACGGAGTCTTTTCTTAAAACATTATGCTTTACTGCAGCAATCTTTCCATATAACATCATTGTTTCCATCCATTTAACTTGTCTCAGTCATTTCTGTCACGCTCGATTAAACGAGTCATCTCTCATAGTAATTCAATTCAAAAGTGTCGGAAAATCTTTAAACGTTTTTGCTATAGCACATAAAACTTTCATGAAGCAATTTAACTAAACTCATAGTTGACGGAACAATAGGCTATAAAAGTAGCCGATAACGTAGGCCTAATTCGTTTAGGCTATTATTTATTTGGTAGCCTAAATGTTTAAGTCTGTATGACATGAATGAACAAATGTGCAAGGAAAAGTTAACAACATCCATTGAAATTCTGCGACTGTGACTCTTTTTTATTTAAAAAGTGCCGTAAATGAGACGTGACGCAAAAATATTTTTGTCAGACAATTTAAGCTAAATCTAACTTGAAAGACGAGTAAGCCACTACTTTTTCATTAAGAAGAAAAACAAAGAGTTAAGCTCACTTTGTTGACACACACTCGCTCCTGCCGACTGCGTGGCCCGGGGGGGGGGGGGGGGGGGGGGGGCCGTGGTGGGTGGGAGTGTGTGTGTGTGTGCGTGTGTGTGTGTATGTGTGGAGATAAGGGGTCCGATATATGGGTTCAGAGGGAGGGGTGAGAAGTCTGGAGTTTAAAAAGACAGGGCGCTTCTCTCCCTCACACAGACGCGCTTCAGCTTCCAGTGAGGGAAACTTACCCCAGACTCTCGTTTCAGACAGAAGAATCCAAACATTCCCACGAACTCTCAGAGATTCGGATAAAACTGCAAAAAAAAAAAAATCCTGAAGGACTCAAAGCTGCAAATGGAGCCAACGCCGGAATACGTCGACACGTATGATTATTATGACTATAACGAGACTGGATGCGACTTCTCGGAGTGGGAGCCGTCTTATTCTCTCATCCCCGTGCTGTACATGCTCATTTTTATCCTCGGTCTCTCCGGGAATGGCGTGGTTATCTTCACTGTCTGGCGCGCGAAATCCAAACGCCGCGCGGCAGATGTTTACATCGGCAACCTGGCGCTCGCGGACCTGACGTTCGTCATCACGTTGCCGCTATGGGCCGTGTACACCGCGCTGGGTTACCACTGGCCGTTTGGCGTGGCTCTCTGCAAGATCAGCAGTTACGTGGTGCTGGTCAACATGTATGCAAGTGTCTTCTGTCTGACCTGCCTGAGTTTTGACCGCTACCTTGCAATCGTCCACTCTCTGTCCAGTGGCCGGCTCCGATCCCGTGGCACCATGCTGGCGTCTCTGGGTGCCATCTGGTTCCTCTCGTGCCTGCTGGCCGTGCCAACTCTCCTGTTCCGCACTACAGTGGATGACGCTGGGAACAACCGCACCACCTGTGCAATGGACTTCAGCCTGGTCGCTCACAATCAGGATCACGAATCCCTTTGGATTGCGGGTCTGAGCCTTTCCTCCTCCGCTCTTGGATTTCTTCTGCCCTTCTTGGCCATGACTGTCTGCTACTGCTTCATCGGCTGCACGGTCACCCGCCATTTCAGCCACCTGCGCAAGGAAGACCAGAAGAAGCGGCGTCTTCTCAAGATTATCACCACCCTGGTGGTGGTCTTCGCATTCTGCTGGACGCCTTTCCATGTGCTGAAAAGCATGGATGCCCTGTCCTACCTGGACCTGGCACCCACCTCGTGTGGCTTCCTCCACTTCCTGCTTCTAGCTCATCCTTACGCCACATGCCTGGCATACATCAACAGCTGCCTCAACCCGTTCCTCTACGCGTTCTTTGACCTGCGGTTCCGCTCGCAGTGCCTGTGTCTGCTGAACCTGAAGAAGGCCATGCATGGGCACATGAGCTCCATGTCCTCAACCCTCAGCGCCCAGACTCAAAAGTCGGAGGTGCAGTCGCTGGCCACCAAAGTGTGAGGGATTTCAATGAGAAGAACAGAAAACATGAAGTTGAAGAGAAAACATTGGGTTGAAGGGGTTCTACTGTGGAGATCTACTGACGGCTGGTCCGTTCTGACTGGTGGTGAACTGATGGACTTTGGAGAACATATTGCTTTATGTTTGTAAATAACACTCATAGTTTGGTGTACTCTACTGTATTCATGGATGAAGTGCTGGAATGATGTGACTTTGTCTGAATGCATGTGTGAATTTATGTTCGCTGACACCTTTTTATCAGCTTTGACACTCAAAAACACAGAAATATCCAGGCAAACAGGAGGTCAGATTTGTCAAAAACATTCAAACAATGCTGACCACAGTGATTCTGCTCTGAGGATGAACTAGAGTCCCAGACTGCAACATAGTGTCGGCCCAGATTCGGCTCACATCTGGACTGTGTGGAATCCACGTGTACCAGATGTGGGCCGGATCTGGGCCGACACCATGTTGCTGTCTGGGTTGTGTTGTTGTAAGAGTGTGTGATTGTGTTGAAGCCTGTATACACTGGTGTAGAGATGCCAATTGTACAGTATTTTCGTACTATTTTCCTTTCTGCTAATTTGCTATGTTCAGAAATGTGTTCAGTATCTGTAGCACTTGTTAAGAGGAGATATAAAAGTTATAATTTTTGTTAAACTCCCTGATGTGAATGTGTGTGTTTTTTTGATGAGCGTGTGTGTGTGAGTGTGTTCCAGTGCAAAGGTGATGCTGTTTGATTAGATAGTTTAAAGCGCAGACAGAGAGTCAGGGTTTGGGGGCTGGGGGGGGGGGGGGGGGGGTGGAGACAGACTGACAGATGGCTGGTGACAAATGTCTTCGGGAAAAAAAGAAGGGGAGGGGAGGGGAGGAAGGGAACAAATTTGTGGGGTGTAAATTGATATATATTCATGAAATAATGTTATATTTTTTAAACTTCTGTAACTAACTACTGCAACTGTATTAAATATGTTCCTTAAATACAATACCGTCTTAGCGTCATTAAACATGATTTTGGGTATGAATTGGTGTACACAATACAATTCAAAGGGAGTTCACATTGATAGTCCATCCATCCTTTTTCCAAACTGCTTCCGCTTTATTGAATGTGCACTTGTAGTGAACTTTAAATCTTGTATATTTTTACAAATCTGTACTTGCAGGTAAGTGTAAGTGTAAGTGTAACTCCTTAAGAGAGTACACTTTCCTGACTGTGTTTCTTAACACACTTGAGTGCACTTTGTAATAATGTCAAATTAAACGTTTTACTTTAAAGTACATTTTAAATCAGTGTTTTAATATTTTGTTGTGCTCTAAAGAAACAAAAAACTTCACCAATGTAATAACTGTTACATTATTATTGTAATAAAATGTTCATAAGGTAATGATTTTCTCAAAACATAATAAAATCTTGAGCTCATAATGTAACAACATTTTTTACATTATGAGAAATGTATTACATTATTACATTATAATTACAGTATTACACAGCCTTTAAAGCATACAAAATATTAGTATTCCCTTAAAGTACATTTTAAATCAGTGTTTTAATATTTTGTTGTGCTCTAAAGAAACAAAAAACTTCACCAATGTAATAACTGTTACATTATTATTGTAATAAAATGTTCATAAGGTAATGATTTTCTCAAAACATAATAAAATCTTGAGCTCATAATGTAACAACATTTTTTACATTATGAGAAATGTATTACATTATTACATTATAATTACAGTATTACACAGCCTTTAAAGCATACAAAATATTAGTATTCCCTTAAAGTACATTTTTAAAAATAAAAAATCCAGTCTTAAACTACCTGTGAAATACAACAGATTTAAATATTCATGCAATTATAATAATAATTATTATTATTACTATTATTATTGATTTATTTGTATCAAATATAAAGCATTGGTATTCCTTTACAGTACATACACATTCTAACCTGCCTACAAAATTCACCAGATAACTACTTCTATTATTATTAATTTCTACTTAAGTGTGTCAAAGAAGCACTCTTAAGATCAACTAATTGCATTTAATATAAAGTAAAATAAATTTTTATTTAATTGTGAATAGCATGCAGTTAAGTGTCCGAAGACATTACATTCAGATCGCACTTCAGTATATTATTTCTGAACTATAAGCTTTTTAGTATGCTAAAGTGAACTTATTTTTCGCAAGGGCCTGTAAAATCTAAAGTTATCCTTGTGTGTTTGCATGCTTCAAAACAACAACAAAGAAGCATAATAATCTTCCAGGTTCTGTAGAGACTGAAACTTTTCTTATGTCTGGTGAAGATACAGAGAGTTTCAAATATTGAGAAACCCCTCAAATATTTGATTTCCCAGTAAAGACCAGTCTTACAGGCCTGGAACACACAAACACACACACACATGCACACACACACAACGTGTGGTATAATGATGGTGACTAATTAACAGTGACATTGTGAGGCCACTATGATTGAATGAAACAGTATGGGTACATATCTGTTTGAAGCTATAGCTATTATGGGGCAAGTGGAAAAAATATTTCTGAAAAGATGACCGTTAAAGAAGGAAGAAAGGGACGCTACACACAAAGACACACACACACATACAGGGACATTTACCAATAACAACAGAACCGACATGACCAATTGGATCCAAGCCCTTTTAAATCAAAGAGAACGGAGAAACAAGTGAATGGACAGAGTAACAGAAAATAAAGATCTTGAGCACGCGCCGAAGCACCTCGTAACATACAGAGTTCCAATGATAAATATCGCCAGATTGTTTTTGGCAGACTGTCTGATATACACACTGTCTGGAAGAGAGATATGATGAGATAATCTCATTAGCTGGATAAACCAGACCAATGATGTCATCTCAAAAAAACATAACAAACCTTAAAAGCCCAATGTATTTTTGTCCACAACGCACTAAATGTTAAGAAGCTATTTCACATATATTCTTTTCTGTGACAGTTTAATCGCAATAGCATAAAGTAAATGCATATAGTGCACTCAAGTTAGACAGATACTTTATTCAACAGGGATTTAGAAGTGAAGACATCACAAGCAGTTTATCTTAAGAACAAATAATATTTGCAGTACACAATGCCATGTCTAAACTAGAGATTTGCACAAGCTGCAGAAGTGAAATGCATAAAAAAAAGTAAAAGAGCATCAAGTGGTGTGATTTAAATATATTGTAAACTAGGTAAACTTCTATGTGCATGTGATATAAAATGCATACATACATAAAACATTAAAAAAAATTGTTAAATGATTATGTTTGAGGTCCTCAGTTTCAATCAGACCTAATGGGAATCTCATGTTTCAGGGCTTTTGAGCCAAACATAACAAACCAAGCTTTCAAAAAGAAGTTGCAAATGAAAAACAACGTGCTTATTTCATCCTCCCAATCACAACACACTTTTCTTCACTCCTTCGACAAGTCTTCCGGCATCCCTTCAGCAACCCAGCTGCACCTGTATTTCGTTAATTAGGTCCAGGGGGAAGAATGATTGTGCCCATCCATTAGAGACCGCAAGAAAAAAAAAAACAGTGAATTGTCATTTTGTTCCTATAAAATAGGCTATATGAACATGTGGACCTGAGAAAAGGCTTTGCTAAATCATGTCATCATGCTGAGCATTTTAATGAGTTTACTGTGTGTTTGGTCAGGTATCCAGAAATACAACCACACTCAAATAGTCTCCATGTGAAACAGCAGCAGGTGCTGAGCTACAACAGTGTTAGAGTGTGTATTCAGGACCGTTATAAACCATTAACCTTGTCACAGAGTTAGATTATGATATATACATGCATGTAGGCTTATGTGTCCCAGCTGCTAAGCTTCATAATAAAGAGCAGAAGTGCATACCCTCTGTCATCACTACTCAAACTCGCTCACATCCCCCAGTCCTCGACAGGTGTGTTTCCTCACTTGATTTTGCAGTCACTTGGGCATCCTGTGTCATGCCTTCAAACTTACACTAAACAACTGTCCAAATGCACCATGATGGACAGCTCTCAGGAGGCTTGGGTGCACTTTATCTGACCGTACTCTCCTTCCTGTCAAAATGATGTTAATTGTTGTTGATGTTAATCCAAGGTCATTATATTCAGTTGTGTGATTATGTTTTAATGTTAAAATGTTTCCAACAAGTGTTGCTACAAGTTATGAAATTTTTTTTTTTTGCCTAATCAAAAAAAAAAAAAAAACGTTATTCCTCGCAATCATGAGTTTATTTCTCATGACTTTATATTTCCCAATTGTGACTTTATATTAAGGCTGGAATACACTACTTGACTTTCGCCCAGGTTTTTGCTCTGATTTACAGTCTGGAGAAGTTGATACTAGTTGCCAAAAGTCAAAGCCAGTCTGCAGATTTTGGTCAGTCACAGTTCACTTAAAATCATGTAGTGTATGATGAGCACAGGCTCTGATTTTTTAACTTCAGTCAATGATTCCATCAAGTCAAAGCACACTATCCATGTTTGAAAGTTTGAGCCAATTTTTGAACACATATTTTTTTTCATTTGTCTTGTGTCTCCTAGCCTCAGACCCACGGACCGTTGGCTGAACATCTGCAATTCACAGACAGCAACATGGTGTCGGCCCAGCCGCCCAGGTACAATACAAATGTATGTTTTTTACAAGTCAAGTCACCTTTATTTATATAGCGCTTTATACAATACAGATGGTTTCAAAGCAGCTTTACAGCACTGATATCAGGAAAATTATGCATTTTGGCTGTTGTTCGGCTAAAGTCAGTTTAGTGTCGATTCAGTTTTGTTGTAAAAATCATCAATTATAATTTTTTTGTTAATTTCATTTATAAACCAGTTCTGCAAAAAAAAAAAAAAAGGAATCGTCCACCTCAGCTCAGTTCTAATACAACAGGGTCAGTAAAGTCAGATCAATAATATTGTTGAATTTGTAAGGTTCCCCAACAAGTCAGAGGCGACAGTTGCAATGAACCTTGGGAGAAACCAGGCTCAGTCTAGGGTCCAGTTCTCCTCTGGCCAACAAACAAACATGGTGTCATTATGAAAACTAGAGGTATCTTGCATTTCGTGGAAGGAAAGTATCATTGCATACAGAAAGGCCTTGAAAACATACATGCATATTTATGTGTGTGTGTTGATAAATCTGCTGTGGTTGTCTCGCAACATGGTTATATTGCACAATTGTGACTTTGAATTTATTTCCCATTACTTTTAAATTCTCATTAAACATTCATTTTCTCTGACTTTGCTATTTTATTGTCAGGCCTAATACTGCTGTCAAACTGAGTTTTCTTTTACTCTTAAGGACAGGCAGACATCAGCTGCTTTAATCAAGCACCCGCACACATTAGAACGACAGACACAGTGAGTGTCAAGTCAATAACGCAATGTGTCTGGGCTAGCTTGACAATGGAGCCTCTCATCTATCAAAACACAGAGGCCATCTTTGAGCAGAGGTTTGCTGAAAGACATACTCACACAGGAAAACATACTCATGTGCGAAAAACTATGACGGGAGAGTTGTGGGGTCTCCCGTTACTGTGATGGAGCGCAGAGCTCTCTGAGAATGTGTAACACATTAGCTCCTGGATTTGCCTTGAGTGTGAATGTTATGCAACTGTCCATATGACAGATGAGAGTAATGTCTACACTGGGAATTCCTACATTTTCTATTGTGGTTTCTCCCAGATAAATCACATGACGTTTGGCATCAGATCAAGTGTCTAAACTAAGCCAGATGGGTCTTATTGCAATCTTTTTTATATAGCCTATATATATCGCAGGTTCATCATTTGTGTAGAGTGAAAAGAAATCATAATTCTTGCCTCCCTGTCATGACATTTTCTCATTTATGGGTAGAGTTGAATCTTCTTTCCATTCTGAAACCCCATAGTCTGCTGTTGGATTTGTTCCTTTAATCATGATCTCTATACTTTGTAACTCCTGTGAAACTTTTTATCCACCTTTCTCTCATCTCCTCTTGTGGTTTGGGCTCTTTTCATGTTTAATGCGATTTCTCCTCCTCCGTTTAAGCTGTAATGAGCTCTGGGAGAAAAAAAAAAGTATTAGCCTAAGGATAAACACAATTTTACCACAAAGAGGTTATATGTCCAGGATTAGTTGTTTTATAGCACCTGTCTATTACTATGAAAGTCACTGCCAATAAGTTTGGCTTTATATTTCAGATCCTTAAAGTCAAGATGAAAGTTTTGATGCAACCCTCTAAATACTTCATTGAAGCACATTATTATTATTATTATTATTATTATATTATTATTATTAGAACAGGTTATTTTAAATAAGTTTGACTAGAGACCAGATAAGAAGATCTGTGACATTTACAACAAAAGAATACAAAGTGATTCAAATTCTGAATCATTCTGCTGGCACATGTTCAGCATGTCTAGTCAGACTGAGGGGGTTTTGTATTGTTTGTATTAAGTTGTTATACTTAACATAAATAATCTACAAAAGCCTTGTGAAGATTTAAGCCTGAAATGTGATAATTTTCCAGCTATTAAATGGTGTTTATGCCCAAGGGTACGTTTACACGACAATAATAATGCGTTTTCCGCATACAGACAGCAATGTTGTCAAAACGATCCCCGTCCACTCGGGAAACACTGTATTATGCATGCCAGGCCAGTAGATGGCAATGTCTCTTTGTAAAAAAAACACTTAGCGGCTATAGACTGAACACGTAATACGCATACACATGACGTCACAGTTTTCACAAATGCGCATTTTTGTAGTTTACACGGAGACGATAATGGTATCGTTTTCAAAAACGTGGACTTTGAAACCTGTTTTCAAAAGTTTGCGTTTTCAGGCACTCAAAACGCCGCTGTCGTGAAAATGAAGGGCCAAAACGCATAACAAGTTTTCCATTTTTAGTTGAAAATGGTGTCTTGTAAACACCCCCTAAATGTCCTGGAAAATTTTATTCAGAGGAATCTACAGTGTCTGACTTGAGCATTGAAAAACATCTTGCGTGTGAGCTTGCGGTATTGTGTGACAGGGGATATTTATCAAACTTTTTTTTTAAAACAGACGACATAAGTACATTCAAGCCAGAAACACACACGCACTCTCTCTTTACACAGGTGCCTGTGATCTTTCATTCATGAATAGCTACATATTTGGCTCCAGCTGCAGGTGCTGTTTACTATCTAAGCTTGTATGGCAAGTCTAAGGGGTCAGACCAGCTTAAGGACATTTTTCTGGGTGAGACTGTTTTTCCTTTCTGCAATATCGTATTTTGAGTGCCCACTATTCAGACAAATCTTGCAGTTGGAGAAATAGATGAGTGACATCCATAATAATGGAGGAGACAAGCAATACACACAGATGATGGTGATGATCCTGTTACACAATCTCAAAACCAAAGTAAAAGCACGTTGTTGAATGTGTTTATTCTTTACAACTCCCAGTGACCACACCCAGAGAGGACCAAACCTGTCCATGTGTGAATTCAGATCAGACAAAGACTAAAGTGGCCTCTCCATTCAAGTGCTGACAAAAGCCAACTAAACTTGTTTGCACTGACTTCCATTCAAGTTCAGTGTAGTTTTCCAGGCAACATTTGAGGGTCTCATTGTATGTGTCTGTATGTTTGTATGTTTGGCTAATACAAGATAATACCGTATATAGCACAGCAAGCAGGACAATAACCATATTGTACACCAAAATCACCATCCCTCATCCAATTCCTTTTGTGTTGCATGGAAACAAAAAATCATATTGGTTTGGAGTGACATAAAGTGAGGCATAATTTTTGTAATATTAAAATATTGCTCCAAGCAGTATCAGTTTTTGTATTAATACATTATGTGTATTTTTTGTTCAATTTCTTTCAATAAAAATAGCAATTTTTCATTATTCAACAAAACAGCTATACTTTTCAATAAACTTATCCAAAAAGTGATATAGGCCTAAAGATGAATGAAAATGCTGTTAATGTTTTTCACAGCAGCTTTGTGTTTAAAAGTTTTATTAGTTTTTAAAATAACTTCACTGCTAATATTGTTAGCTCCTTTTGATTAAACTGCATATGTATTTCTTCATTTGTAAAAGCATTTGCTACATGAACAATAAAGAAGTGTGAAGTCCGCACACTGAAAATTACTGCTCCAAAGGAATTTATTAAAAGGCAACGTTTCGACCCTCAGGTCTTCATCAGGTACTTTTGTATTTTTTGACTACATGAACAATAACCATATTCTACACCACTATAACCAAAAACAATTTACATTTTTTGTTAAACAAAAGAATAGAAAAATGTAGCCTAGGTTAAATTTATTATTCAACAATTAGATAAAACGATATATAATATTTAATTGTATTATTTACTCTAGTTTTTTAAATAACTTCACTAATATTGTTAGCACTTTTATATTAAACTGCATGTGTATTTCTTCATTTGTAAAAATGCATTTGCCTGAAGTAATGTATTTTTTATTTATTTATTTATTTTATTTTGTGCACAATATAAAAACGCATCAGCTTTCATGAATGCTGTTTGCGGGCTGCGTGTGTGAATACGTGTCTCTCTGTGTGTGATAAGACCAAGAGGGGTGAATCTCTGACTGCCCTGAGAACAAGCAGGTCTTCCTCTCACATTGTGCTTCTTAATGGATAAAACATTCTGTTTCCCCAGGATGCTACAACTGGGTCAGGATTTCACCATTTGAGGTTAAAGTGCAAGAAATGCACACCCAGCACTACTGCAACATCACAATACCACTATACCACAACAAGGTTTTGCACAGTATTAATGATTGGACAATATTACAACATGAAAGATTAGACACGAGGAGCATGAACCACAGTCTGTCTGTCTTTCACTCGAGGGAGATGTGTCTGCATCCGATGGTGATTTTGGCGGGAGGATGTGGTGTGTTTATATGAGTGTGTCTGTATGAGTGCCCAGCTGGACTGGCAGTGAGAGCAGAATCGCTTAGCTTTCTAACGGGCAGCCAGGGATGGACGGCCCGCACAATGCCATCCTCTCACGAGCACCTAAACGGACTCTTTGTAGCTCCAGGAGGAAGGATGAGTCGTCTCTGCATCCGGATCCGGCCTTAAACACTTCAACACACATACAGGTGTTCAAACAGACTAAATTTGTGCAGTTGCATTCTTCTTCTTTCCTAGTCTCCTTTTTTGTTCACTAACAAAATTGGGTCAACACCTTTATTAAGCTCTCTTAAAAATAAAGGTGCCAAAAGGAGGTTTTTGGGTTCCCCAAAGAACCTTTTAACCCAATTTGGACTATTTATTTTCTTAGTGTGCGAACATTTGAATCATCCTTAAAACCTTTTTTCACTATAAAAAACCTTTTGTGCAATCCAAGATTTCACTGATGTTAAAGGTTCTTCAGGACCATCAATGCCCATAAAGAACCTTTATGAGTAGACAAACAGTAAGGGGATGTATATTATGGTATTGCAATATATTTTCTCACAAAACTCTACTGATATTCTCATAGCAATAATGAATATTTTTATGTTTTCGCATTTCGTTTTAACCCTTAAATACGTGAATGTTTCACCAATCATTATTACATATACGGGTCTTTAGAGACCCGGATCTATATCTAACACAGATGGATCGCAATAATATAAAACTCTCCTGATATTTGAGTAACAATTACAGAAGAATAAAATAAAGCATATTTTGTTAGCTTTTGGAGCTTGGAAAGGTTCAGTTTGAGCAGATGTTTTATACCAACATCACTGTCCTCGTCAGAGCTCATTTCCCAGTTCATTCAGCATCTGGCTTATTTTCACGAGCTCAAACATTTCTAAAAACTATGGAAGAACTATCTTCAAAATCAATATTTTGATCGCTGACAGCTTCTTCACCAGATCCACCACCAAGTGACAGTGACACTAATATTTGATTGCGTTCACTTGCTCTGCAGTAAATCACTGAACCATTTCAAGTTTTGCTGATGATTCTTCCTATTCTTTTGTTTTCCGCCTGCAGTAACTATGAGTGAAACGTCACTTCATCCTTGTGTATCAGACATTGCCACCTTGTGGAATAAAGGCGAATTGCACTTATTCAGTCATCAAAGATTAGATTATTGTTGTGCAGAAAAAAAATATACTTACACTGTTACACACCTCTGGTCGTTAGTGACCCTATAAAATTTTTCAAAAAAAACGAATGGGAAAACATCGATTCTTTTATAATTTTTTTTCTTCTTATATTGTTTACAATGAATTGATTGAGAAATACTAAGAAGATTGATGTCTAACTTAAAAAAAAATGTATGAGGAGGAGGATAGTGAATGACGTCCCAGGTCACTAAAGAGCCGAGGTATGCATTTTCTATATTGGAAAAAGGCATTGCCCACCATTCAGTTAAGTTATTTGAATAGTTTATTTGACCAAAATCTCAAAACAAGAATATAATTCTAGTAGATGAAAAAGAACAACTGATGTACAGATCCCAATATACATTAGGCCTACACACTAAACATAAATATATCAATATATTATCATACCAGATGAAATAATAAGAGATTCACACCCTAATACAAAGTTTAGAACACTTTTTAACTATTTGTGTGTACCGTCTTAGGCATATTTTGGGGACAAATTTTAAATAAATCTGTCAAAACCTTTTTTTGGGGGACGCCTTATTTGTAAAAGTAAAAACCAGTATAACAATAATGTTTTGATTTGTTTTTGTTTTGAATTGCAAAAACCCTCTGTCAGGGTTGTATAGATAAACAATGTAAGTCTATGGCAGGTGTTTTCAATCTTTCAGACATCACAGACCGTCCAGCTGCAAGGGACAACCATCCTAAAATTTAAAAGGCAGCGTTATTATCACTAAAGACCCAATTTCTACTGTGCATGTATTAACCTTTGTTAATGTTAGTTAATAAAAATGTATTCATGTTAGTTCACAGTGCATTAACTAATGTGAACAAATACAATTTTGGAGATTAAAAATGTTCTAGTAAATGCTGAAATGAACATTAAATACCTGATAGAAGTATTTCTCATTGTTAGTTCATATTAACTAACAAATGAAACCTTTTTGTAAAGTGTTACCGCATTATTGTTATGTTTTATACTCACTATAGTACTGTATTGTTTATTTATTTAAATCCATTTATTTATTTTAATAGTTTTTTATGCATTTTGTTCAAATTATTTATTTATTTCCAATTTCTACTTTGAAAATGAATATAATAAATATACATAAAATATAGTTTGGAAAATATTTAGTTTTGATGTTACATTACTATGTTTCTTTATACTGTTTTTAAACAGTACTATTAGATGTATTATTTATTTACTTATTTAAATCCATTTATTTATTTGAATACTTTTAATGTATTTTGTTTAAATTATTCATTTACAGTGCTGGGTAGTAAGTGATCGCATGTAATCTGTATTACGTAATCAGATTCCACAAAAAAATGTAATCATATTATATTACGTTTTACTCATAATCAGACTACAGTTACTTTTTTATTGATTACATGATTACATTATTCTCACAATGACAGTAAATTATTCATAACTTATTGATTCTCCCTAAATCTTCTTTTTCATGTTTTGTGAAATTGCACACACAGACCAGCCACTGAAGTCAGGTGGCTATAATTTCATGAAAACTGAGACCCACACATAATTTGATCACTGGATTTACAGAAATCATTTCTGTAAGTGTTTTCTCAACATTGCATATCGAATTAACTCCTGACGAACACATTAATTGTTGTTTGAATTATTACTCAGGCAGTCATTTAACCATATATTGCTATGTCTTTGGAAGGCTTTTGTCTTTCAAACACACTTTTGATTATTTTAAAAATATTAGTTTTAATCTATATTTTTTAGGATTTATTCCATAGATTTTAATTAAATTCACAAACACCCTGCAGTTCCTTCACAAAACCCAAACCTTAAATGTGTAAATGTAATGGATTACGTTACTACTACAATTTTTGTCATGTAATCTACCAAGTGTAATATATTTAGTACAACAGATCATCCTTTTATTATTTAGTTGTGTATTTTTTGCTAATTTTTAACACGTTTTTTTCCCTAAAATTTTAGCACTCCCTTGGGGCCCTCTGAGGGGTCCCTGGACCACAGTTTGTGTGTGTGTGTGTGTGTGTGTGTGTGTGTGTGTGTGTGTGTGTGTGTGTGTGTGTGTGTGTGTGTGTGCAGTCAAAACTGCCAACATGCAAAACTGTGTCCAAATTGACTGGAGCTCTTTAGCAGTCTTAAACCCCTTTACTTCTCACCTCTCTTTCTTCATGTCACCTAGCAGACATCTCTTACCATTCACACACACACAAATAGACACACACACGTCTACCTCATCTGGCCATTGCAGCCTGTAACAACAAACCGCCATTCCCCACTTCCTCCTGACAGGTGCTCCCAATGAAAAGACCTCCAGTGTGAGAGATACATGGCACCCCATCAAAGCTATATAGTGACGGGAAGTGAGCAGAAGCAGAGCGAGAGACAGATAAAGAAAGGGGGGAGAGAGAGAGATGACCCTCTCTGAATGTCTCGAGAAGCAAAGCAGCATACCAACACAGTCATGCTTTAGTTAACAGAGACATCACTGATCAACCCGAGCATCATTTAAGGGTCTACGCAACTGAGCAACTACAATGAAGCAGTCATGAACTCAGGCTCACCTGCACTTCCAGCAGAAAGATCACAGCAAATCAGTCAGGAGCCAAAGAAGAAGCTACATGCATGTAAGAATAAGCAAAGAAGCAAAATTGGCTATTTCATGATTATTTGATAGCAGCACAGGGCAATTGGAGATAAAGGCAATTCATTATTATCATCCACAAAACATACTAATAGATACAGAGGTTATAGCTAACTATTAGGCCTAAGTATTATGAGGTTTTCCAGCTTTTCTAATTAGCTATAGCTCATACATTAGGCACTGGCTGAGGTCTTTTCCAGGTCTTGACCTGAGCCTGATCAACACTACCATCTACTGATACCGGACATGTACTACAAGTTGACTACTATTTTAGCATTTAATCAGCAATGTGTTGTCGAGACCTCTATTTCCCCACGGAATTGAACAACTTTCAAAGTGTTGACGCGGGTTTTTATTTTCTGTTCTTCTTTTGGTTCGCGGGTTGAACGCGATTTCGGGCGGTGTTTGAATATCAATTGGACTGGTTTTTGCTACGCAAACCTGGCAAACCCGAGACTTTCATCTTGAACTATGATAGTAGGGGAGACCGGGGATGAAAGTAACACCTTTGTTTGAGCATCGGTAACTCAGTGGTTGTTTGTGCTATCGCTCAAAATTGTATATGGTAGCCAAATTTGTCAGCTATAAACACAACTCACTTGGACATGTAGTAGGCCTACAACACAATCATAAATTATGTGAGGTAGGCCTAATGTCAAACACAAAGAGTTCCACTATAGGGTGAGTTGTAACACAGGCTGAGGATAGATGTAGGCATTTTAGATGTAGGCATTTCAGGGACATTTTAAAGTCCCCATGAATTCAAAATTGATCATAGGCTACTTACTTTGTTTGCCTAAATTGATCGTTTTGTGGTGAACAATTCACCCATGCAAGTCAATCCACACAAAAAAAAATTTTGGCTTCATAATCTTTAATCAAAATCAGAAATTTCCCCTGCCCTCTGCATTGGAGGACCTTCCCTGATGACGTAGGTTTGAGGGTTTGGGTGTCTGCTTAACATCCGTAACCACGCCCCTCCAACTGACAGTAGACAGGCTGAATGAAAACACCTACTTTTCTAGATCCAATCAGGTGCTAGTTGGAAAAAAGCCACGCCCACTATTTTGCCTCATTTAGTATTCCGTTTCTCTCGGAAATACGTCACAACACTGGAGAAAAGTCGTTTGCAACTTCCGGTTCACGGGGACTTTAAGGAACTTACAACTATCCCTGACAGCCATAACTTAGCTAACTGTTTTAGCATGTGGGTTTGAAGTTGCATTAATGCAAAGCATCAAATTAAACCAGGTAAATAGCTAGCCTACTTTAGATTATGCAACTCAAACAACTGTATCTACAATGTAATGATTACTTGGCAAACAATAATCTTGATAAGATTTTTTTACTTTCCTTCCTGAAAATCTGTTTTTTGTTTGTAAAATGTACAATGTTGCTCACAGTAACATGCTACTACTCCCGTGAACTCAAAACAGTTATGCGAGTGTATGATATTGATGGCATCACCACAGCTCTTTTCTGACTTGTCAAAATGACAGTGTTGGCCTACAACTGACCCCGTATTATGCTCCCTGTCTCCCCTATATATTTAGTAGGCCAAATATCATTACTATTTTAGTTTTTGTCAATATTTTGAATTCGTTTTTGTTTTTCGTTTTAAAATGAAGTTTTAGTAATTTTGTTTTTGTATTTTTTTTATGTCTAAATAGTTTTTATTAAGTTTTTTTTTTTTTTTTTTTGGTTATTCTGGTAGGCCTACTTCAACTAAACGAAAATGAGTAATGTTGGCAACTGCTGGAATAAAATAACAAGTTTAGGTTTTTAAGTTAATGTCTTTATCATATTTAAGTCATGGGTTTCTTTTAATGTTTGTTTAAAAAACTACAGGTAGCATCTTTTCAGTTATTTCTAAAAATGCTTCCAATAATCCTTGACATCTTTAATCAATAACTGTATAATTTCACTAAGTGTAGTAAGAGTATTGTATCTGCAATGTAAAAAAGATTTACTAGTTCAGTTGTTGTTCAAGTTGTGTTCCTCAAGAGGGCGCACAGGGTTCCTCTATTGTGCTGCATTCACAAGACATTTTCTGGACGTTTTGTTCTATTATATTTTGTTTTGTTCTGTACTAGAAGACTATAAAGGTAAGGGACCAGCAAAAACACACCTGTGTAGCTTTCATTTCATCCTGCCATGTCGATGAGATATGACAATAAATCCAACTTTAGCTGATTTACATGATTCAATACACACATAGGCTAAGTAAATCTAACTAGAGACAAAACAGAAGTTCTGAGCTCTTTAACATTTGGAATAGTTACAGAAAAAACAAAACAAAAATAAATCTCAGCTCTTAAAACTGCACACAATAAGAAACAATCAGCACCTTACATATTTTTATTTGGCAAATGCTCATTTTCTATTTGACAAATACCTGTCAGGGGCACAGAAAAGTGAAACCACGGGAGATTGCTGAAAAGTGCCATAAAATAAAACACAAGTCATGTCCAAACTCAAGTATCCTATAAACTAATGAAATATGAAAGTAAGGCTTCTTTAAACCCCCATTAAGTGGAGATATTTTACAGATTCACAAAGAAGAGCAGCCCAGACACTTATATATAGGATAAAAATAAATTGTTATATAAAATATAAAAATATGATGCTCTGTTTTTTTCTTTATCTCCATTACTGTCACTACATCAGAAGTACTTCATGAAAAAGCACAGAAACTAAAATGTCTGCCAGTAAAACAGTATCTCTACTTTTAGAAATAGTACCTTTTTGCCATAAGAACAAAAAAATAATTTTCAAAGCTTATTATCAAACACGCATTTGTACATATTTCAAAATAATAAAACACTTAACCAACTTAGCAAAAGATATAAGATGTAACACACAAGTGGAGGTGGCCTGAATCATTTGAAATATTAAAAAAATCTTCCAAATAACTTTACAGTATGTGCAAAAACCTATAAAAAGTTTTACTCTTGAAATTACTCATGATGACTATATTTGTAAACAAATGATTTCAGCCTCTGTTTATAATAGCCTCTTCACAGCAAAAGGCTTTTTGAAATATCTCTTTAAAAAAAAATCAATCCACATTTTGTATTCACACAAACAAAACATGCAGGACAAACAAAATAATATACAATATTTAAGTTTTTGAGCTGTTTGAAGCCTCAGCCAAGAGCAAGACAAAGCTCCCTAAAAAAAACAAAAAACTTTATTTCAGGTCTTAATGGTCTCAACAGCAGCAACGTAAATATGTTTTCATGTGGCCTGGCACTTAAATGATTGAAATAAAACCAGCCGCAACCCACTGTTTGGCTAAATTACAAAATATAATTTCTAAAAATTCCATAATTTTTTATGAAACAGGTTTTAGGAAAAACGGGTCATCAAAATGTTACACAATCTTTTCAACAACACTTTTTTAAAGCTGCATTTTAAATAAAAACTTAAGTATGAAGGGCTTTCCACACTTGAAAATTAACCCTTCACTATCTTGCTTCACGTTTCACACTGCTCATAATTTACCTGGGGTAAACGTTAAATCCTGGGGGTTTATTTATAGGGTTGGGTATCGAGAGCCGTTCCAAATTTCCAACAATCGTGAATTTGATAAGACATGCATATTTCGATTCCACTTATTGATTCTTGTGTGTGCAATTTAATGTAACCATTCAAGCACAAGAATACACGAAAGAGAACTAAATACAGCACTTGCATGCTGTTTTCTGTCCTGCGCACACATCCAAAGCGCAAGCACGCTTGAACGGACAAATACACACAGAATTATGTCACAATATCCTCATAAACGCAAGAAAATGTGTAAGACTAACAGTATATTGGATCTGTGCATTCGGTCTTAAAGTGACAGAAGCCTAACACAACTACTGCTGTTTGATGTTAACCAAAGAGCAAAAGAAAAAGAAAATCACTCACTGATCCTGACTGAATAACTTTTGTAACTTTAATAAGGATTAATCTATATTTTATTTATAAAAAAAACTACTCATTATTTTTAGTTCTGTCAAATCGATTAATCGCATCTAACATAAACATTCGTGTTTGTATATGTGTTTATTATATATATTCTATGAATCTATGCGTGTGTGTGTGGATATATAAATAAATATAATATAAACACAAACTTTTATCTAGATGCGTTTAATCACGATTAGTCACTAATTATTTTACATTTGATTACAATTTTAATTGTAATTTTTCTGTACCTGAAATTTGTTCAGGTTCCTTTATTTGTGCTATTGCTAATTTGCTTATTTTTTCTTATTTTATTAGTGATTGTTTACTTGTCTATAATAATGTTTGAAATTTATATTAGTTTTTGCTGTGGTATTTTTTATTAAAACCATAAGGGACACACCAAACAGACGCCAAAAAACTAGCGCTAATGAAAGCTGACAGTGTTGTCGTCTCACACGTCGCGGCAAAAAATCTTGAACACACCGAAAAGACTACAGGCGACTGTCAACTAGCACGCGTGTTCTGCGCTTAAAAGGAGATAACCGAGATAAAAAGAAAGAAAGAAAGAAAGAAAGAAAGAAAGAAGATAACCGTCTATTTAAGCAGGTATATTCATCTATAGACTATTCGTCGTTCAAAAAGGGAAAGGCTAAACTAAGACTGCAGGAATACAATCCATTAACAAAGCAGCGCTTGCTAACCATTTTGAAATCAATCAATCATGCTGATTACGTTCTTTATTCCACTCTGCTCATGTTATTATGAAAATATGAATGTGGAGGAATGCTCAGGTAAGATGACGTAAAATTAGATCAGCCTTCTGTCTGTGCGTCATGACTTCTTTGCTCGCTTTCATCACTTTTGCTTGTTTGCTAAACTGAACAGGCAATCAGAGTTTTCTCTCTCTCTCTCTCTCTCTCACCTACGGCCTAACGGAAAAACCCAGACGGCATCCGACTAGAGCCATAACGGTCCTGACAAAAATCCCTGCTTCTAAGTCGACCGACACTCAAAAACGGCCCGACGTTGCCTGACAGCCGACTGTCGGCTTGGTGTGTCCCTGGCTTGTAGGGAAAAGGTCCTGTAGGCTCCTGAGTGTTGTTCAAATCTGCAACAGAATGTTTTGCAAAAAGACACAGAATAAATAAGTTAGATATCTAAATGTTTGACTAATTGTTTTGTTTTTTTCGTGTCTTTAAAAAAAAAAAACGTATTAGAATCGAAACTGGGAGTCGGTAAGAATCGGAATCGATAAGTAGAATTGGAATCGCTAAAATTCAAACGATACCTAAACCTATTAACCAACGTTTCACTCATTACAATGACTAAACCCTGGGCTAACCTATTTGCATATTTGTGTCAGTGTCACTGATTGGACGAACTCAGTATAGGCTATAAAAGGCAAGAATGAAACGGTCTCTTCTTCACTCCAATTGTCACATTCTCTGTCACAATTCGACTAATTTGATTAACCCTGCTTCTAAATTACAAGTGTAAAACTTTCCTTTGCCTGGGGTTAAAAGCTTGCTTTAGAGCGACGATAACGTGGGGTTAAGCGCAGGGGTAAATCTCTGAGCCAATTAATCACATTTTTAAATGAACTGTCACACAGTGTGCTTATATTTAGACTTCTATGCATTACCGGTATTTAGACTTATCTGCATTATGCAATTAAGATGAAAAGAAAATGAGTCTATTATCATAATACTGAAAACCATTATTAAAGCTTTCTATGCATTTGGATGTAACAATTTGGCCTAACGGAAACTGATCTGTAATAACCAAACAGCTCTGGCAAACATTTTGGTGTTACTATTCAATGAACTATTGACTACATTTTTAAATGTTTATTACTTTTCAGTAACTGTCACTGTTCTTTTGACTGACACTTTCTATGCTGGAAGCATCCAAAGTGCTGAGAGCGAAATGAAAAGTTCAGCGAGTTTAGACAGCCAACAGCAGCAGGGAATTTTGTATTCGCAACAAAATTTCTTTAAAACTGAATTTCTTAATATTATTTGTGGCTGAACAGATGATGGCCGTTTACAATAGCGTGGTGTTACAATGGTCAGATTCCCCATCTGTATCAAGGTTTGTATGTTAACAAGAAAAACACAAGGCATCACAATATTGTGATACTAACATATTGCAGAATCCCTGATTCCTACCGTCTAGTGTCCATTAATTTGTGACAACATTGCATATTGTGGGAAAGTGTTTGGTGTGAGAACAAGGACTCATCTAAGTGCGTAGACTAAGCAAAATTTGCCTCTCCCCTGTTATCCAGTTGGTTTTGCATCTGTGTGATTTTGGCCAGAACCTCCAACTCCTCGTCCTGCCGCTCTGTCTTGTGGCTGACCAGCGAACGGTAAAAATGCACAGCGAAAACGATAAACACCAAGCCAAAGGGCACCATGATGGCGGTAGAGGCGATTGCTGCGGCTTCCCCCGGGGTTATACTACTATCATTCTTTTGCGGGGCAGGTTCTATATTCTTCAGAGGAAGGAACTTCACCCAGCAGAGAAGAACCACCTCTGCAAGAAACAGAAGGGTGCCTATGACGGTGGAGAAGGCCCAGGCCAGCTCGATGTGACGGTGCATCCGCTCGTGTGGCGATTCCTTTATGGAGTTGAGGTTGTGGACGTTGCTCACGGCTTCCAGGTTTGGCAGGATACATGTGCTGATCATCAAGGCAAAGAGGTGGACGGCCACCAACACTGTTGTGCAGGCACTGAAAGCAATCAATAGGCCAGGAGGGTAATAGTGATCGTCCTCCAACTGCACTTCCACCATCGCTACCTGAAAACACATGAGTTGGTAACATAAGACATCACAGTCAACCTCAACAATTGGTTTAAGCAAAAACTTAATTCAATTTTGAACATGTTGAATGGGCATATGCCCGTCGGTGAGAGAGAGAACTCTGATTTAGTTAAAGGGTTAGTTCATTATGTCATTAGTGACTCACCCTCATGTCGTTCCAAGCCCGTAAGACCTCCGTTCATCTTCGGAACACAGTTTAAGATATTTTAGATTTAGTCCGAGAGATTAAGACATCATCAAAGTAGTCCAGACATTAGTGGGTTAGTTAGAATTCTTTGAAGCATCGAAAATACATTTTGGTCCAAAAATAACAAAAACTACGACTTTATTCAGCATTGTATTGTCTTCCGGTTCTGTGGTCAATCCGTGTTCAGTGACGCCGCTGACGTAAGACGCTGCTGACGTGTTATCAGTGCGCCCGAGCTTCGTCAGTCTGAGGGAGACGCACGCTGTAAACAAAACAATCTTCGCAAACAGGTCTAAGGATTTCGACACAGAGGAAGACTTGGATTATATTTGCCCAGCCATATTTATTTGAACCCGAATACACGGACGCAACAGATAACACGTCAGCAGCGTCTTACGTCAGCGGCGTCACTGAACACGGATTGACAACAGAACCGGAAGACAATACAATGCTGAATAAAGTCGTAGTTTTTGTTATTTTTGGACCAAAATGTATTTTCGATGCTTCAAAAAATTCTAACTAACCCACTGATGTCTGGACTACTTTGATGATGTCTTTATTTCCTTTCTGGACAAGGACAGTATACCATACATACATTTTCAATGGAGGAACAGAAATCTCTCGGACTAAATCTAAAATATCTTAAACTGTGTTCCGAAGATGAATGTAGGTCTTACGGGCTTGGGACGACATGAGGGTGAGTCATTAATGACATCATTTTCATTTTTGGCTGAACTAACCCTTTAAAGGCACACTGTGGAACTTTTCAACCTTTATAATATATTACCAAAACCCATTGAGATGCTACATCGACTTACAATAGGTCGAATGACACGTCTGCCGTAGTCTGAAGGTGTCTGTATCGCTTTTACTAGCACTATGTAACTTCGGGTTGCGGGTAGGAACCCGAGCACACAAAGAACTACAAAATTCGACCGCTTTACGGCGTATGTCACTTCCCCAAATTCTAACGTGAGAGCTCAACTCGCATTTGATTGCCGTCTGTATGTTGTCGTCATGGCTGAACCAACAGCTACTCGGAAGAAGGCAAAGATTTTGTCAGAGGACACAAAAGAAAAAGAAAAAGGGAGAGTGATAAACTAAAAGCCAGGACGAGGATCAACATTGGTCCAGCGTTCGCTCGCTGGCTAGAGGAGGAGGAGGGGTGCCCAACCGATGCTGACCTGGCCGTCATGCTTTTGGACTAACTTAGTAAGTTAAATATATTGCTTGCACAATATCTCTATTTTTTCGAATTTGTTGTCTGTGTGGCCATGTTACGGAATCTATCTTGTCCTTCATTTAACTTCACGTATCAATGGATGCTGGTAGAGCAGCAAATTATCAATCTGCTAGCTAGTAGGATGCTATAAGTGATATAACTCACAACATACTGCCGTTATTTTTCTGCCTTCAGCTCATATTTGTATGTGTGTAAAAGGACAAACAAACTGAAGCCTACAAATAACGGCAGTATGTTGTGAGTTATATCAGTTTTGTTACACGATTTCCCGACTACACGATTTCATCTCCAACCCTGATCAAACACACCTGACTTTAATTTTAAAGAGATCCTGAAGACTGAATTGTTTGCTTCAGGTGTGTTTGATTAGGGTTGGAGATGAACTGTGCAGGACAGACGATCGGCAGGAGCAGGATTGGGCAACCCTTGTCTATGCGACTTAACTGATCAGACATGTTTTCTGTGTACTTTTGTTCAATTTATTTTCTTTGTATAATTTATATTATTAATCTTATATTTATATCATTATTTTGTTCAATAGTGAATCGATTATCTTTCTTCAACCGACAAGTCAACTACTGTCTGCAATCTAAAGACACGGGAGTCAGACCAGTTAACTGTTTGTGGACTTTTGCGACAGTGCTGCGGCGCTTGTGGCCTCTAGGGGGAAATTACAGGTCGAGCGCCACTAGTGGCCAAAAGTTCCACAGTGTGCCTTTAAGGTTTTAGCATTTTCGTGTGTTTTTGTCATTTGTATTAGTTTTTTCTTTTAAATATATTGTTCTTATTCACTTTTTAATTTCAGTTTAGTTAGTTTGGTATATAATGTATATATATATATATATATATATATATATATATATATATATATATATATATATATATATATATATATATATATATATATATATATATATATATATATATATATCATTCATATACTGTATATATATATATATATATTCATTCATATACTGTATAATATATATATATATATATATATATATATATATATATATATATATATATATACAGTATATGAATGAATATATATATTTTATGATTTATATTTTATGAATATATATATGTATATATATATTATATATATATATATATATATATATATATATATATATATATATATATATATATATATATATATATATATGTTATATATATTATATGAATAAATAAATATATTTATTTATTTTATTTTTATTTTTTCAATTAACAATAATGTTTTTCATGGTTTTATTTAACTATAATAACCCTGGTAGATATTTATAGATTAAAACATTAATGCTTGCACGTTTTCAGTGTGTCTGGATCTGGATTTGGATGTGACCAATGAGAATTATAATCCCAATGTAAATGGATTAAATAAACCTCCAAATATATTTAAAGTGTAAATTTAAATTGATTGTATGGAATGGAATTGCAGTATTTTATTGCATTAGCTCATTTTAATTGCATAAATTAACAAGCAGAAGAAATCGATTTTATATTCTCTGAAAGCAAGTCTCAACATCTAACTAATTTCACTGACTTTGTTTTAATGATGTTTAAATATTTTTGTATTGATTAACAAAAAAAAAATAATAATAATTCCAGCATGGCAGACATTTTAATTTTGCAAATAGGGCCTAGGCCTAGCTGTTTTTCTCATGCTTCTGAAAACACCACAGACCACAAATCCTTAATGAGGCCAGAAAGAAGCCCAACAAGTTGCAGCCACAAATAAGAAAATGTGTTTCAAAGTCAATAGCAGGTTACAGTAGAAGTGCTCTACCCTTGTGCAGTGAGTACATCTAAATAAAAAAACTACTACTGAAATGTGTCATTATTTTTACACCGATCTCTAAAGAGAACTGCAGTTTCCTCCAGCCACTCCTACAGTTCATTTCCTGTGCTGAGCGTTTATAGTAAAGAGACTAAGTTCAAGCGAAATAATCACCCTCGGAAAGAATATTACAGCTTTTGCAATCACTTTACACACACATTTCCAGAAAACCGGTGGATCGAGGGTCTGTTCAGCAGTGAAACAGTAGTTACGAGAACAAAATAAATGTCAACTTTTATAGGGGGAAGAGAGATAATGCTTCCCATTTCTTTAGTCATTGTGATTCAAAGATTTTCAGTGTAAATTAGTCTGTGTAAATAAACACATTGCATGGCATGTCCTCATATTACTATTTTGACATTTACCATAAGTAACCATAGTTTACTTTTGTAGGATAAACAAATTTTGTGTTAGGTCACCATTTCTATACAAAAAGTGTTTTGTGTATTGTAAAAAAAAAAACTCTAAATGCCATCAGGTAATAGCTGTATTCATCTTAAACACAAATGTCAATTTCTTATAAAACTAATTGAATAGAATTTCAAGCAATGTCAAGCCAACTTTGTATAGTGCTTTTCACAAAACAACTTCATGGTGTAATATTTATAATACCGCCTAATTGTCCACATTTAGCAGTCAATCACTGAAGGTAATTTTATGTAAAATGATAACCGAAATACTTCTATTTAGTATCCATATTATATTTTATATTTAATTTGTAATGGACTTTTACCAGTTCTCTTAACACAACACTGTCAAAGGAAGTGCTTTTCCTGTTGCCATGATGTAATGTTGCAAAGGATCTTCCAGCAAACGGAAATCTGTTACAGTGAAGATATAGGGGCCCTTACAAACGTTCACCGTACCTGCAGTTGTTGCCAAAAATGCTATAGCTAATACAGCTATTGTTTACGGTGGCCGAGAAAGCTCAACGCGCAGCAACTGAAGAAAACACATGCAAATAAAAGAAAACGCATACAAATAAAATAAAACGCATACAAATAAAATAAAACGCATGCAAATAGAAAAAACACATGCAAATAGAAAGAAAACATCATATCAGTTTCACAACACTGCAAAAGCTCACAACACAAATACAGAAACGCTGCAAAAGCTCACAACACAAATACAGAAACGCTGCAAAAGCTCACAACACAAATACAGAAACGCGCTGCAAATAACACAGACCACAACGGAAATGTTTCCAGGGGTGACGAATAAGTGACGAACCCGGGTGGGACGTGCTGGTGCTTACAGCTTAAAATTCTACTTTATGTCTTTATTTATTTTTGCAAAACATACAGAGATTACATTTTTATGACATACACCTTGTATACAATATACAAAATGTATTAACAATATGTTCAATGTCATCAGAATAAATGAGAAAAGAACAATGAGCTGAAAACTAAAATAAATAAATAAAAAAGATATTTATCTTTCATCAGTTACACTGTACAAATTGTTTGATGTTATGTTTAAATTTTCATAAAGAAAAGTTTCAAAAGAAATGTTAGGTAATGTAGGGTCCAAAGTTTTAAAGTTGAGACACACATACACGCTTATTTTAAAAGCTTTTTTGTAAAGTAAAAATAAAAATGTATTTGCAACGTTAACAGCATTATATTTCTGTCGTAAGAACAGCTCTTCAGCTGATGAGCTCACGAGCAATCATAGACATACACTAGACGTCACCTTGGGGTTCTAAGCGTGCGTCAAAACCGCCGCCATCTTGGAACAGGGGTCTTGTCATAGGAAGTAGCTAGGTAACGCTGCTATCTCTGCCTTTACTTCGAATTAATTGATGGTGGCAGACTTTTGTGATGTGTATGATGTTCACACGAATGAAATCTGAACTAGGAAGAATGTTAAAACAAAACATATCTTTTTTCTGGAATCAATGATAAATACATGTCTGACCGTGGGAACGAACCAAAAAAACGAGAAAATCGCATTCATGATGATTTATGGTGATTTTATTTCCGTTAGACCGTTGTCTACATTGACGCTGATGCATTAATGTGGAGGGGCTCCCCTGTTCCAAGATGGCGGCTCTATAGCCAAGGCAACATATAGGGTGCTTCTCAATACCCCTCCTCGTCTCCTCGATCCTCCGTCCTCCATCCTATGACCCGGAAACCGATCGAGCTCGGCCATCTTGAAGGACGTCTCAATTCTCTAATTGCACCGCGAGAAGGCGAGGATCGAGGAGTGAGGAGGCTTCCAGAGGAGCTATGATCGAGGATACACAGGTGTACACTATGCGGAAGGGTTCTATCGACTTAATGTGACGCACGTATAAATTCTCCTCCCCCTTCACATCTGCTCCAAGTGATAACCATGGCGGAACATTCAAACACACATAAATGTGAGTATTAAGCATGAAGTTATTGTAAATGTGAGTTATTTTTTGACAGTGTCTTAACGTACTTTTCAGCAGTTTTAATTATGTTTATTGATTTTACTGGCTTATTGCTTTTAATGGTTTAATTAATGCCTCTTATATTGATAAATGGAGAATAGAGAATGATTTTAATTTATGCCTGTAGTTAATTTGTTTTGATGTGTTGATTTCACAGTATATTTGTAGTTTATACCTGCAGGGGCATAATATGCAACACATTAACATTTCAAACTGCTTCACTGTGGTGTAAAATTATATCAAAGCACTAAAATTAACTGTAATAATACAGCCTACAACAAATAAAAAGCAGTTAATAACTGGCAATAATTCATTGTTAATAATAACTGGTAATATATATAAAAAATAAGAACAAATGTGGTGTTTTGTGGAGGTTGAAACGGTAACAATATAAATAAATATCTCCAATGTTCAAGAATCCCGACATGCAAGCTAAATCCAGCGGTGTAGAGTCATCATTACTTGACGACGCTTATAAGTGACGCTAAAGGGGGCGAGGATATATCATTTCACTTGCTTCAATTCATCCGTCCTCGCGTCTTTTCCTTGCTTCCTTCCCTCGCATCCTGAAGAGGTGGAGCTAAGACGCGAGGAAAGGAAGCGAGGAAAGGAAACGAGGATGCACAAATAAGAAATGAGATTTTAAAATGTTCTTTCTGTGAATGCTCCTCTGAAACAATCTCTCACTTGTTTTGGTCTTGTCAATATACCCAGTATTTTTGGAATAATGTGGAGATTTTCATTGCTGATAATATTTTAAAAACATTTAAATTATCGTACAAACATGTGATTTTGGGCTATTATATTGAGGATCGCTCTTTAAAGGATGTTGGTTTTATTATAAATTGTATTTTATTTCTATGTAAATTTTACATTCATAAATGCAAGTTTACAAAAGGCAAACCTCTTTTTATGGTGCTTGGGAAAGAGATTAAAATGTATGTTGACATGATGTCAAAATCAAAAAATAGTAAAGCAATTAAAGTGATTAATATATGCGCCTCCTTTAACATTTTCACATAATATAAAAATATAAAATATAATGAATAGTGCTGATCTGTAAAGTATATTATCTGTATTTAAATTGCATTGGAATACCCTGTGGAATTGTTACATGTATAATGTATATCTATTTGTAAACTGATGCTTATGTACCCTCTCATCTTTTTATTTTATTTTTATTATTATTATTTTTTTTCTTCTTGTTGAGGCATGTGAATTATTTGTTTGTTATATGAGATATGACACTGTACATGCTACCTGTTGTTGACAATAAAAGCATTAAAAAAAATAAATTAAAAAAAATAAGAAATGAGAAGCACCCCTAGTGTATGACCAGCAATAAGCACGTCCCAGCCGGGTTCGTCACTTATTTGGTTCCCCTGGAAATATTTCCGTTGTGGTCTTTGTTATTTGCAGCGCGTTTCTGTATTTGGATTGCCCATCACTACTAACGATGCTTTCGGGAAACGCACCCCTGAACGATAGTGAGACGATGTTCGTTCGTTCAGGATGATGCTTCATAGATCGTCAGGTACGCAAATCTATTGAGTGAATGACACACACACACACACACACACAAACACACACACACACACACCTACCGTCCCCGCCCCCTAACGGCATACCGATGTAAAGTACAGAAAGGGCCACTGAATCGTTTAATGAGAATGAATCTTTTTAGTCTACTGATTCAAAGATTCGTATCACTGCTGGAATGAAATCCCCACCACTGAGCACCACTGAACTAACACTTTTGAGAGTTATGTCGACGTAAGATTACCAAGGCTAGTGTAAAAGGCTAAACTCTCTACCTCTGATTACGCTATATCCATGACAGGTGTCGTTTGCATATCAAAGTGATTGACATGTCACGCGTCATATTACAACGCTATAACTCCGAAAAACCTGCCAGGCTTCCGAGCAATGTACGTTTCTCCTTTACATAAAAAGTGTTAAGTAATGACTTTTATTTACTCACCATAGCAAAGCCGGAGAGCAGGGCAGAGGTTCTGCTGGTCGCTTTAAGTTTAGCTCGACTCAAGTAAAGTTTTCTCCATGACAAAGCTTGAAGTGAGTGCTCGTTAGAACTCATTGCGCGCGTTTTGATGTTAGTTCAAAAGTTATGAAACGTTATGTTTTAGTCTGGTATCGCCTTTATATCTTCTTGATTACCCTTCGTACGTTTGCTGGAGCCCTTCAACCCGGTGTGAAATACTCCGATTGTAAGATGACTAACTCCAGTTACCCTGTTCTACAGCCTGTTCCACGAGAAACTACAAGTCGAGCTACCCACAACGCACCGCTGACGATCACTGCGCTGCTGACGGTTTGTGGGATTTGTAGTCCAAAACATTTTTTCATGCTGTATTTGAGCTGTCATGTCCTACAATTGATTTTATGTTGCTGCAGAGAGTAAATGCACAGACACAGACAGGGGTCAACAAACACTGGCCAATATAGTGTTGGAGCTGGTCAATCTGGTAGCCAATCTTCACTGATTTTACATTGATCAGTAAGAGCAGAGTGTGAAGGTAGAATTAGCAGAGCAATAGCACAGCTGTGCATAAATTATTGCAATCCACACAACAAAATGGGAGACAAATCAGAGTTCAGAAGAGCACAAATTGTTGTTGTGTGTCTCACTGGCTCATTTGTGAGCAAGTCTTTGTGGTGTATCGAGAGCAATGGTATCCAGGGTAATGTCAGCACACCAACACGTAGGACAAACCACATTCAACAGGAGTAACTGTCGACGCAAGAGGAAGCTGTCTGAAAGAGGAAGATATATTAATCAAACCTTTGGTCACTCGTACTGATGCCAATTGTTTCATTGATGCCAACAGTGCAAATCTTGGGCTGTGGACAATTTGAAAATGTATTGTTCTCTAATGAGTCCACCTTCACTGTCTTTCCCACATCTGATCAGGATGATGGGAAGCCCCAAAGAGGCTTAACACCTGGACTGTTGCTGCTCAGAGTGAAGCAAAGGAGTGGATCAGTGATGTTTTGGGCTGCAATATCATGGCATTCCCTACTGTGCTTAATGGGTGAGTCACTGCCAAATACTACCGAACCCTTCTGGAGGACCATGTGCATAATGGTTCAAACATTGTACCCTGAAGGTGGTGCCGTATGTCAGCATGATAATGCAACAAATACACACAGCAAAACTTGTGACAGAATGCTTTGATGAACATAAGTGAAGTGACATCTCCCATGGCCTGCACAGTCGCTAGATCTGAATATTATTGAAACACTTGGAGGTGTTTTGAAGGAGCAATTCAGAAAACGTTTTCCTCCACCAGCTCCACATAGTGACCTGGCCACTGATCTGGAAGAGGAATGGCTCAAAATCACTCTGGCCACTTGAAATGAGTGTCCCAAGATGAAATATATAATATATACACATATACATATACCCCCTTTATTAGATTTCTTTCTTATACCCAATGTCTGTCTTGCTATTTTGTTGTTCTAACAGGTGCAGAATCTGAACATGGCATTAGGAATCTGTATGATGAATGATTAAGGTAATCTCTCTTCCTCAACTTTTTTATTTTTATGTTTTTACCACTGATTATGAAGTACACAACAAAATATAGCAGCTTTACTACAAGCTGTTGCCTGTAAGATATTACAATTAGGTTTATGTCTTATTTGCTTTTAAAATAAAAAAAATTGGCATTATAAATATGGTAAGACCATCATAAGATGCACCGATACCACTTTTTCCAGAAGTCCAATAGCCTACCGATACTTTCATTTTTGGTACTTGCCGATACTGAGTGCTGATACCTGTAAATTCATTGCATTTCTAATTTTTTAAAAACATTGGGTAGAGTAACCACAAGAATATGAATCAAGATAGTCTGCTTAATTCATTTAACAAATAGATATTTGCTTCAGTTATTTTCACGTTTTAAAAAGGCCTAATTATGTCTTTTAGGAACTTCTGTTACTTTCACTTTCACTGTTCATTCTATTGCTCTATTATATATTATCTTTAATTTAATAGCACAGTGAATATTTAGAGCTGCTCCAGCAGGGCTCAACGCTAAGGATTTTTTTTCTACTGGCCCAATTAATTTTTTTTAGATACATTTTCAGGTACAGAAATTTAATAAAGTAATCAAATGTAAAATAAGAATTATCCAAATATCTTCGCTATCTCCCCTCCACAAAAATGGTTTAGTCCGTTATTAATTATTTCAGCACAGTCAGTGACAGACAGCAGAGTGGCCCAATAAAATCGCAAGTCCCACCCCAGCTAGTGAACAGAACGAAGGCTGTTCCGAGAACAGTTGAAGTTAAAAGTAAAGTTGGAAGTGAGACTGGCTGAAAAAAAATTTGGAGGAAAAATCTGGGTACCACCAGTAACGTCATGAAAAGAAGGAGAGGGAGGTCAGGAGAACTAGGCCTACTAAATCAGTCTGTCAAAATGTTCTTTATTAAGACAGGTTAGTGCAGTCAGTTTATGGATGTAAATGTGACGGGATTCCTAGCCCTGATCATTTCGCTGGCCGATACTTTAGCGGGAATAGGACGCCTATAAGAGCCGCCGCCCGGGGATACATCTTCTATACCGGCGCGCACCGCCCGAACGATTTCGCGCTCAAATCCCCGTCTTTTTGCACTATTATGTAGTTGTTTGTTTTTGTATAACATGCAGAAAAATGCATATGCGTGTCACAAGGATTACAGACCTCCCGGCTGTTGATGTGATATGTTTAAGATAACAATACTGTCACTGAAGGATACTTTTATTAGCTTTATTTTAATAAAATATTACGCAGTAGCATATTGTCTTCATCAAAATGAAATGTAGGCTGTTTTATTTTAAATTTAACTGCGTTCTTTCATTTCTGAAATTTGAATGTTTACCTCTGTTAATGCTGTTAGAAACGACTGACTGGAAATCAATTTTTATAGTAAGGCTCTAGTCGTGCATACACCTTGCAGAATGTTAATTATTTTAACAAAATAAGAGGAATCATACAGAATGCATGTTATTTTTATTTAGTATTGCCCTGAAGAAGATATTTTACATAAAATATGTTTACATATAGGCTAGTCCAGAAGACAAAAAAAAAAACCCTGTCAAAAGTTTACATACCCTGTTACTTGGATGTTTGGATTTGTTGTTGTCATGATGGTTGTTCTTGAGTCCCGTCCTGAGCAGTTAAACTGGCCAATGTTCTTTGGAAAAATCATTCAGGTCCTGCAAATTCTTTAGTTTTCCAGAATTTTTAGCATATTTGAACCCTTTCCAGCAGTGACTATTATTTTGAGATCCATCTTTTTACACTGAGGACAATTGAGGGACTCCAACACACAACTATTAAAAAAGGTTCAAACATTCACTGATGCTCCAGATGGAAAAACACAATGCATTAAGAGCCGGGGGGTGAAAACTTTTTGAATTTGAAGATTGAGGGTAAATTGTACTTAATTTGTCTTCCGGGAAACATGTAGCCTATAAGCATCTTCTGTTGCTTCCGAAGGGCAGTTTTGTTTTAGCCAATAAATCTTGTATTTATAATTGAAGATTTTTGAGTTTGTATGTTAACCCTATTTATTTTCAATTGATTCATCCATTCACTCTTTAGAATTTTAGATTGGAGGGCGGAATTCAAGTATTCTAATTAAGGTGTTGATTAAAATACACAGATTAAGAAAACAAATGTTGTTGTGTAATTAAACTTTGGTTCAGGGTTATTATAATTAACTAAAACTAAAACCATTCAAACATTTCTGTTACTTGAAATAAAATAAATGTTAAATTAAATAAATTAAAAAAATATTTTCAACTAGTTGCCAAGGCAACATTTCTCATTTTCATTCAGTTTAACTTGAGGTACTAAAATGATGAAAACTATAAATAAAAGTGAAAACAAACACTATAGACCTTTAAAAATACAAATAATGATGACAAAAACGCATCACAAAATGACTAAACTGTAACAATTTTGCTGTGTGACAACTAGCCCCGACCTCCCCTATAATGGCCGATGTTATATATATATACTGTATTGAGAACTTATAATAAAAACTGAACTTTTATCATTTATATTTATATTATACTAGTATCTGTGTGACATCTTATTGTTTTTCATCTTTGAGAATTTCTGAATAGATGTAAGATGTTGAACAGGTTGTTCTGGTGAGTTCAGTCTTAAAGGGTTAGTTCACCCAAAAATGAAAATGAAGTCATTAATTACTCGAACGAAGGCCTTACGGGGTTGGTACAGCATGGGGGTGAGTAATTAATGACTTAATTTTCATTTTTGGGTGAACTAACCCTTTAACATTTAATGACTAAAAGTTGTGTTTTGGTTCAAACAACATCTACCCAAATGAGGATGGCCAAATCTGCCATTCAGCAGAATTGGTTGCATGCACTGATCCAAACAAAGCTCACTTCCTTAAATCAGACATATTTAAGATTTCCTAAATTAAAAAGAGGCCCTTAAATGTGATGTATTTGACCATTGTCATTCAAATGAGCACCCCACCATGTTTCACTGCTGCATAAGACTTTCGTGCACTAATGGTTGCTGAAAGGCAAGCAACACATTAGACCGAAGCAATCAAACCCAAGTTAACCGATAACTTCCTGTATTTGTAAGAGGAAGACAACATCAGACCCTCTGAATCACTTGCTCTCGCATGGTAATGTCAGTAGTCCTTTTGTGTGCAGCAGTGCCGCCCCTCCCCCTCTCAATCTCCCACCCAGACCCACACAGTACAATGTGTGCTCTTTGTAGGCAAGCCTGTAACTGGACGCCAGGTGGTCTGTGATTGGCTGAGTCGAGGCCATCTCTCCCCCGTCTTCTTTTTCGGGTGCATATGCATGAGATAGCAGGCTGGTGTGTGCCTGTGCAGCTGCTTGTTCCAGACAGGAAAAGAGAGGGAGAGAAACAGGAGCGAGACATTGGGGAAGGTTAGAGGAAGAGGAATAGAGAAAGGAAATCGGGTGAGGAGACGGAGGGCGACTGTGATTGGGGGGGTTGTGGTAGCCATGTCTATTTTCTGTTTGTCTGGCTGGCTATGAGATCAGGCAGCCATGGCCATGTCACTGAGCGCCGACGATGAGGATTACGACTCGGACACAGCCGAACAGGTCAGCACCATTTTTTACAGTCAATGGTCAGCACACTCTCTCTCTTTCTCCACATACACACAAACAATTAGCTGCCTTCTCAGGTTCCCTTCCTTGTAGCACCATGCCCACATTTTAAACAAGGCATGTTTTTTCTCCACCTCCTGCTTTCTTCACCTTCCTTGCCATCTTCTCTCTCTCTCTCTGAAACGGTTAGTAATAGGACAGTGTAGGACTGTGGACAACTAAACGTGTAGTAATAACACTGGAGAGATTTCCATGCGACAGGAAAGAAAATACATACAATAGAGAACAGTGGGATCACCACTGAGCCTCTGTCTTATTGTTTGTCTCCATTGAGCTTCAGCTTTCAGTTTTGATTGGTTTGACACATGCATGCTTCCTTCTGAAAGACTTGCTTTAAGGAAAAAAGCTTGTTCCTTTTACTTTTCCTTTGTGTTGTTTGGATGTGGTTTTTACTTGTTTGTCTCATTTGTTTTGGTTGGGAGAACTGAAATGTTGTAGATGGTAGACTTTTTGGGTTGTGATGTACTCTGACTTTCACACATGTGCAGGGTTTTTAGGGAGTGAAACCTGTATTGAAGGAAGACTAAAGTTCCTCTAAGCAGCAGCATGACTGGACATGTGTTGCCCTTAAGTTCCCTTCCCATGATGCATTGCTGCTTAAATTGTTTTCTAGGAAATGGAACATCATGCTTGGTTTGTTGTTTTTAAGTGCAGACAAAATCTAGACTAGGAAACTGATTTTCTTTTACACCCATTTGAAAGGTTAAACAATAATTAGGTACAGGTGAACACAACATGCTGATTTGTGCAACAGTTTTATATATATATATATATATATATATATATATATGTCATAATCAGTATAGATAAGTCATATGTATATATATATATGTCTATGTGTTCTAATATTGATATCACTGAACCAAGTAGGCCACGTGTGCTCACTAACAATGTGTGCATTTCAAATATCTTAATCCCTGTTGTGATGTATAACTGGGTCTTGAATCTTTAAAACAGTTTCGTTGGCTGTTGAAGACTGGGGGAGGGGAGGAGCAAAGTATGTGTTTTTGGGGGGGGGACAATAGAGGGAGGGTAGATGCCTGGCTGCTCTTGGGCCACCTTGCTGCTCTTGGGCACCCTATCTGGGTTCATCTTGGGTAGTCTATAAGTCAAATTATACATTTGCTAAGACTCTTTTTGGTTTAAAGGTGCGGTCATATTAGTTAATTTTTTTTAATTGGGGGTAAATTTCACGGACGAAAAACGGTCTATTTGTGAAGTGGTTGTGAATGTACTACATAAGTACAGTGCATTTCACGCAGAAGTCGCTTTCAAACCTAGCAATGTTTTCATTGACTTGGTCATCACTATTGTGCAGAGGTGGTAGTTTTCACTCTTCTGCAAGATCACTGGTTGCAATGAGGCCTTATGACTCATTGGGTCCTTTGACTTGTGTCATGGCATGGGCATTATAAATTGCCAAGAATTAGACATAATAAACTCTCACCCATGCCTAATAACATATTCACGCACACTGTAATTATGCTTCCATTGGTGTGTACATGGGATGATGTGTGGTTGATCTCATCTACAACATGAATGAGTGTTTTAGGTGAATAGCGTCTTTGTTTGTGATGCCCATTGTGTGACCAAACTTCATTTCCCATCATTCTTTGTGGCAGCACATATATTAAATAAAATCACTTGAATGGACATCACAGTGTAATTATTATTTCCAAACTCATAAATGGGATCTTCCCACGTGGGCTTGAATGCCACCGCAACAGATGATGCATGTGGATTTTCCAGAATGGAGAATAATTATGGGTGGACTTAGTTTGGAAAAAACATGTCTAGGTGAATTGCATGCTGACAGGAATGAATAGCCTTGAGGAGGAAACATGATGTCCTTAGGTGTAGACCATTGTGACGGAATGATTCCTTCAAGACCCAATAGCAGATCATAGATTGAAGACTATTGATTGGTGGAATATTACAACCAGCCTTCAGAAGACAGTAAAAGGAATGAGGCTCCTCAGTCTGTGCTATTTGTTTATTAATGTATTTTGCTGGATTTAGAAGTATCTATGTAGATGGATCTAAAGTTCACATCCATTGATGTTGCAACGTATAATGGAAGAGTAACTGGAGAACATCTGAATGAGCTGGTGTCTAATCTAGGATCAGCTTCATCAGTCTAAACAGTCATTTGTTTGAGGTAGAGATTACGTACATGTGTATCCATTGGACAGCTGATGAATACTGGCTGCGATAGAGCATTCTTTTTGAAATTACTATCTTTCATATTGGGTTCCACACTTGGACAGCAGGAATAGAAGTCACAGCTGTGATGTATCACTTCAAAGCACAAAAACACTGTTGTACTCTAATAGTAAGCATTCTTATAGTCTGCTGCAGTCTGTCCCGCTCTGCAGTTCCCTGAATCTGTTGTGATGAAACATGGTGCCAGGCAATCGTTGTGTTCTAGTTGTTTTGGTGTGAATGAAATGGTGTCGTATGGAAGAAAACTGGGTTTTGCAAGGGCAGGAATATCTCTACGGCAGTATTTGCTTTCAATGTCTAAAACATTCCATTAAGATGAATATAACACCATTGATCTTGACTGTATTTCAGTTTTACAGTGCTTCCATTTAGTGCTTCAGAGGAAATATCTCAGAGGAAATATCTCAGATGAAATGCAACTGGAAACGAAAGCATAAAAAAAGGGCGTTAAACCCAATCGTCAACCACTTCCCCCTTCTGAGCCAATTAAATGTTGAATAGAACTATTCCTTCACTCCACCAGTCAGCAAGAACTGCTGTGTTGCCATGGTTACATTGCAGAAGGACAGACTTCCAGCACTGCACTGCAGTTTTGTGCTTGTGTTGTAATGTATTTATTATCTGAGCTGAGGAGGCAAGACAATGACACTGTGTAATGGAGAAAGCTGATATTAGGATTATTTTAGAGAGGATGATGATGATTCTTATATCAGGCATAGTAATGTTAAGCAAGATGCTGTACAGTGGGAAAGAAAAATGCAAGCTTGACGTAATAAAGAACACATTTTTTCTCACACATATGCATCTGTAACACCGGGTACCAGTGAAAATCCCCTTTCTCCTTTTAAAAAAACACTACAGGAACCCTTTGCTAAATCTGTTATTGGATCGTTAGTCACTTTGGACAAAAACATCTACGAAATGTAATGTAAATTACGATTAAATCACATTACTATGTGACATAATTTACTCACCTAAGAAAATGTAAATGTCGACCTAATGCTAATTTTCAGTATATTATATGCTATGTTATACAGGGCTATCTGGAAACACATTTTTATCTTGATTTGGTGTTGTTGGCAATTTCATATATATAAATAGTAGTGATTGCACCATGGCTCAGTGAGTCAGAGATTAATATACAGTAATGCTAGACCAGAGTCCTGAACTTCACTTTCTGTATTTGCAACTAGGTAGTATTTTAAATATTATTACGGGTCCAAAGTACTATTGCACACAATCTCCTCTGTAACCAGTACAAATTAGCTGGAATCACCCATTTCTGCTGCTTATTACTACATTAGAGAGCAATCACAGTCATCCAAATAACAGAGCAGCATAATTAGTTTTTAAATGGGTTATATTTCAATAGCTGAGCTGCATATGCAATTCAACAGAGATGCACAGTCGAGTAAGAAGTGATGATAAACAACTTTCAGATGTTGTAAATGTCAAGGGTGGAATAATAAAGAATATCAACATAGATTATTTTGATTTGAAGCATATAGCGCATAGTGCTGTAGATTCATACAGGGATGGTGGGTGGGTAAACAAGAGGGACTGTAAAGAGCTTTGAAACAACGGAGAGCTGTATCATGTGCAGAATGAAGTCATTACAGAAGAGCACCTGTGATACTCAACACGTATTTCTACCAGTGAGCTAATCACATTTGAACCAGGTGCCTGTGCCATTTTTTATATTTTTTTTGTCAAGCAAATGGTATAAAGGAGACCATGTGGGCTGCAGCTATGCATTTTTCTTGCTAGTTTAGCAACATTAAACCAACAGCCAACTTAGCCTATTAGCATCCAACAATACAGCAAAATTAGGTGTTAACTATCAAACCTCATATAGAACCAGCTCATAACAAAATTCTGAACCAATTTCACCCCTGTTCCCAGGTGTCTAGTACACTTAAAATGGCAAGTTTGAAATCCAAATGTAAAACAATAAAGAATCAGCAAAATTGTCAGATTGTACTTTTAAAAGCATGAAGGAGATTTTTCTGTTTTAGGCCTCAAATTAGCCTTTGGACTGGAGCTGGACCCTTTTTAGTGTTCTATGGGAAGCAATTGTTCTACATGGCTGTCTTGTATTTTAACATTATAGTTTAATTTTCATTCTTTTTTTCCATTAGCAACGGCTTCCCAACAGACCCAAGCCTAAAATGGCTGCATCAACAGCAACAACTCCGGCAGCAACCACATCTTCATCCACTGCTACAGCGGTCAAGCTGCCATCCAATCGAACCTCCTCTGGAGCTCGCCGCAGGCGCACACGATGCCGGAAGTGCGAGGCATGTGTGCGGACGGAATGTGGAGAGTGTCACTTCTGTAAGGACATGAAGAAGTTTGGAGGACCTGGTCGAATGAAACAGTCTTGCATTATGAGACAATGTATAGCGGTAAGAAACTAAATTCAAACCAACACTGAGATGATTCAAGAACCAAATGTAATACGGTACATTAAATCACAACCCCATTTCAGAATTTTTTCCTTGAGAGACACCCATTTTTAGACTCAATACGATTTAGGAACAGTCTTTGTGAGGAATCTAATTAGCCAGACCCTTCAATTTCATTGAAATTAAGGTATTGGAATTACTTCATAGAGCAAATGATTGAGGAACTAGCAGATGTAGAGGTAGTTGATGGAGATGCTTCAATACAGACGTTTAGTCATTCATCAAACTGAGATCCAGTAGATATGCCTGAACTTTACAACCAAATTAAGTTAACTGTAATTCAGTTGAATAGTCAGTTTAATTTGATTAACCATCACCTTAAAATGTGTTTACCCAAATAGGCATGTGTTATTTAATTCAATTATAAAATCATGTTTGTTTTTTTTAACCAGAATTTTTCAAAAATGTTGATATTCTGGATGTTAATGTGTTGGCATGTGGTTCCACAGCCTGTGTTGCCGCACACAGCAGTGTGTGTGGTGTGTGGTGAAGCCGGTAAAGAAGACACACTTGATGATGAAGATGAAAAATTTAACGCCATGCTCATGGAGTGCTCTATCTGCAACGAGATTGTCCACCCAAACTGCCTCAAGGTCAGACTGACCGCACCCTAACCTAACCACTGACTTAAGAACTGTTCTAAAGTAAATGGATTGCAGTGTATACTGTGCTCTTTTGTTTTGCGTGGGCACAAGAGGAAGGGATTAGACTGAAGTGCATGTTAGTGGGTGGCTCTGTTTTTAACACCCTTTAGTTCCTCTTTAGTGTGTGGGGGTGTAATGTATTCACATTACTTGGCTAAAGTGTGTCTTCATAAACGTTCTTAGACATCTCTTCTGCTCTAAGTTCGGTCTCTTGCCTATACAGGTAAAGGATGCAGCCGGGGTAGTAAATGATGAGCTTCCTAACTGCTGGGAATGTCCAAAATGCAATTATGCTGGGAAAACTGGAAAAGTGAGTATTTGGGGAACAGCAGTACAGTGGTTTGGTAGTATAAAAATTGAGATACAAAGATTTAAAAAAAAATATATATATTGGAGTGTTTATCAAAGTCCTTTATTATGAGTTGTGGTATGCAGTGATATGTTTTGTAACTTTTTTTCATTAATGTCATACTTTCTGAACGCACATATTTAGTTCCTGTTTTAGTTTCTTACAAAAAGCATTAAGCATCACTCAGAATGACAAGGCCGTAAGCAAACTGTCAAACCAGATCTAGATGCAAATAAAATGCAAATAGTTGTGTTGTGATCATTTTAATTCCGTTAAGTAACTGACAGGTTGTCGAGCTCTTTCCCTTAATATAAACTCTGAAATGTTTTAGCAATTAAATAGGAAATGTCATATATCATACCAATTCATGCTTGTTGAACAGTTTATAATAATCATAAGGTATAAAGTTGTCTTTTGTATTTTCTTGCCACTCTTTGGCCTGCAAGCAAAAACGGGGCCCAGGCTTTAAGTACGCATCCAACCTGCCAGGGTCCCTTCTGAGGGAGCAAAAAGCAGGTCGTGACGGTAGAGAGGAAGGGGACCAGACATTGACAGGTGCAGCATCCATCAAAAGGAAGAGTGAGAGGGAGGAAACTCCCAGGCTGAAGACTGAGGATCTGCCCTCACGTCTACCCCCACTCTTGACCCCCAGTGGCCTGCCAAGACCACGATCCGAAGTTCCCAACTTCTTGAGGAAGAAGAGGAAGTTATTTGATGACGATGAAGAGGAAGAGGATACTAGTGCTAAAAAGAAGGTAACATTTACACAGACAAGCATTATTTGCATAAACAAATCTGCTGTCGTTTTTTATTTAGTAACTTTGTTGACACATTTTTAGCCGAAGAAACCCTGGAGGTCTGAAGAGCCTTTGATTCCCAAACTCTCTCACATGAGAACAGAAGAGGAGGAAGACAACTCTGATGAGGAGGAAGAGAGGCAGGAGAAGCGAGAACCGCCTCGTCGTTCATTTAAGAAAGACTACAGCACAGTTAGAAAAGAGGAAGTGCATGAAGAAGAGAGACGGGAGGAGAGAGATTCACCTTTCAGATCCCTAAAGGAGTTTAACACCCTAAAGAAAGAAGAAGACCAAGAAGAAGACAGAGACGAAGATGATGAGGAAGAGGAGGATGAGAGTAATGGCAAACGAGGCAGGGACAGCAGCCCTGCACTGAAGAACCATTCTTTATCGCTTGAGAGTGATGCATCGCGGTGCAGCTCCCCAAGGGCAGGGCCGAGCAGTGAAGGCAGTGAGACGCAAGAAAAGGCACCACGTCCTCGGGCGAGGCGACACCGACGGAAGCCCCCTAACCGTCAGCTTAGCGCAGAACTCAGCAAGCAGCTTAACATGGAGATCCGTCGCACGGAGCATTCACTGGCCAATGAGAACCAGCAGCCACTCAAGAGTGAACCCGAGGACAGCGAGAACGAGGAACCAAAGAGAGGCTTACGGAACGGGACTACAGGGAATGTAGGAGGAGGAGGTGGAGGAGTAGAAAGGGGAGCAGGCGGAGAGGGAGGAGGGGAGCGACCACACTTACGAGCAAGGGAGATGAACGGGACGTCTTGGGAGCTGCGGCACTTCTACCCTCCTCAGATCACCCCACTTGGCTTGAACCGCAGTTCACCTACAGTCAGACCACTTCCTGCACGTTCCCCTCCCAAGTGTGTTCAGATGGAGCGGCATGTGATCCGGCCACCTCCAATTTGCCCTCCACCTGATAGGCTACCATTAGCTGATGGGCGTAATCACATTGCGCCCAGAGAAGCGTGGTTGGCTATCTTCAGTCACTTGAGCCATCGTGAACTTTGTGTGTGCATGCGCGTGTGCAGGACATGGAATCGCTGGTAAGAAAAACCTAAAGACTGGTTTATCTTTTCACACTTCAAACTTGAGACTTATTATCTCTGGCCCTGTCCCAAATGTCACCCTCAACTATTCCGGTCCTTCTCAAGTAGTTTACACTTTGGTCACATTTTGTTGCAAGGACAGTTTAGTTTACAGTGTTTCCCAACTCTACTCCTAGTGGCACACCAACAGAACACATTTTCGAACTCTTCCTATTCAAACATCTGTTTCAACTCATCAGCTCCAAGACTGGATGGATCACATAATGGAGACATCCAAAATATTTACTGTTGTTGTCCCTTTAGGAACAAGGTTGAGAAATACTGGGGTAGTAGACCATTGTAAAATCCCATCTTAACCATGAAATGACAAATAGGACACCCTACAGCAGGGGTGTCCATTCCTTCTTATGGAGGGTCAACTTCCTGCAGAGTTTACCTTCAACACTCATTAAACACACCTCAACCATCTACTCAAGATCTTCAGGACTTTTAAAAACCTCCAGGCAGCTGTTTTGGAGCAGACTGAAGCTAAACTTTGCAGGAAATTGGCCCTTCAGCAGCAGGATTGTACACCCCTGCCATGCAATCTCATGGACTTAAGAGACATGTGCAAGCAAAGGCCATGAGAATTGGAAGTACCATTTTGGGACAGGTCCTATACAATTATTACAATGACATTTTATAGTTGGTCACTTTTAGAGCTGTGGATTTGTGGTTTTAATTTATCTTTTTATTTATCTGTTTAGGTGTTGTGACAAGAGATTGTGGACTCATATCGATTTGAAGCGCTGTAAGTCCATCACACCACTCATGCTGAGTGGGATAATTCGCAGACAGCCCATCACTTTGGACTTGAGCTGGACCAACATCTCCAAGAAGCAATTAAGCTGGCTTATTAACCGACTACCAGGTCAGTGTTCATGTGAGCAAGTATGTAGATCCACGTCATCCAAATCTGTGCAGCTATTACTAAATGCTTGTGTGTTTGGAGACAGGACTGAGGGTGCTCCTACTATCGGGCTGTTCATGGGTGGCCGTTTCGGCTCTCTGCACATCCAGCTGTCCTCTACTGCGTACTCTAGATCTGCAGTGGGTGGAGGGGCTCAAAGACCCCCAGATGAGGGACCTACTATCCCCTCCGACTGACAACAGACCAGGTATGATACAACACTTCAGAACGATATGCGCACATCCAAGACCCAGAATCAAATACATACAATACAGTGACTTAATCAGATGGCATATTCTCTAATTTGGCTTTCTCTAACAGGTCAGATGGACACACGCAGCAAACTACGGAATGTTACTGACCTGCGTCTGGCTGGTTTGGACCTCACGGACTGCTCTCTGCGTCTCATAATTAAAAATATGCCTCTACTCTCCCGTCTGGACTTGAGTTACTGCAACCATATCAATGACCAGTCAGTAAACCTGCTGACTGCTGCAGGGACCACCACGAGAGACTCCCTAACCGATGTCAACCTTTCTGGTAATTGCACTGTTTAAATATTTAGTCACAAATCCCATTTGTAATACTAAAACAAATGCTGGACCAGTGCCCAATCTTGAACTGTTGTTTCCACCAAAGATAATTTGCTTCTTATTATTGTTACCTTAAGGCTAATTCACACTGCTCCAACACAAAAAGATATGTTCACTGGGTTTGATTGGGTCAGTATGTTACCCCTGTTGGTGTCTGTTGCAGTTGGTCTGTTTATGTTTTCACCAACTGAACATGTTTAATCTGCATTTGTTAGTCGTAGAATGTCTTAGCAGTGATGTAATGGGGGCAGTTGCATTAACTGCTAAGACTAGTCTTAAAAGTTAGTTAGCAATTTATTTCTTTAAGACTGTTAATTTCTTTTTCAAATCAGTTACATAAAAATGTAGATTGGTCTAATTTGACAACGAAAAGTAAGCCCCTGGTTGATTGTCGCATTGGTTGAAATCTGGTGTCTGCAGTGTGAACTGGTCTCGAACCAAAAACATTAGCAGCTTGCGGGCAAGAAAATGCAGCCATCACTTAAAGTTTCCAAAACAACAACTCAGTCTGGCTACACTGACACAAAAAAATTCTCTCATTTTAATCAGTGAAGCTGTCAACTCAGGAAGCATCCAATGTGTGCAGGTTACGACATTTGGTTCATAAGATTTGTGGGGCTGTTCAGAGTGAGAGCCCCAGGCACCGGCACTATTTCAGTGAAAAATGCATAAGTTATTCTGTGGGGACCTATGAAAAACAATTACTTAAATGTTAAAGGGTTAGTTCACCCAAAAATAAAAATTAAGTCATTAATTACTCACCCCCATGCTGTACCAACCCCGTAAGGCCTTCGTTCGTCTTCGGAACACAAATGAAGATATTTTTGATTAAATGTGAGAGGTTGATCACTGCTACATAGGCTCCCTAAGGGAATGAATCCTGACGGCCCAGAGAGTCATTAAAGAAAATGTTTAAATATTCCATGTCGCAACAGTGGCTCAACTATAAGTTTATCAAGCGACGAGAATACTTTTTGTGCGAAAAAACAAACAGCAAGTCAAGTCAAATATATTTATATAGTGCTTTTCACAATACAGATTGTATCAAAGATGCTTCACAGTATCAATCAAAACAACTTAACAATGTTTGTTTATTACTGGAAAAAAAAAGACATCCAAGTTTGGTAGAGCTGATCAATGGTATGATTGGTTAATTAATTTGAATATGTTAATTAATTTGAAATTAATTTGAATAGTCGAATAAAGTCGTTATTTTTGTTTTTTTTCGCACAAAAAGTATTCTCGTCGCTTGATAAACTTATAGTTGAGCCACTGTTGCGACATGGAATATTTAAACATTTTCTTTAATGACTCTCTGGGCCGTCAGGATTCATTCCCTTAGGCAGGCTATGTAGCAGTCATGCACCTCTCAGATTTAATCATAAATATCTTCATTTGTGTTCCGAAGACGAACGAAGGTCTTACGGGGTTGGTACAGCATGGGGGTGAGTAATTAAATGACTTAATTTTCATTTTTGGGTGAACTAACCCTTTAAACCTGTGTACCACAGGAGTTGCATTGGTTTATTTAGGAGTCTAATGCTGTAAAACTCTTAATTCCCCCCTCACTGATTACTGATCTCTTCTTTCTGAATTCTCTCTTTAGTGTGCAACAGGGTCACTGATCAGTCACTGAGTTACTTCAAACGCTGCGGAAGCATCTGCCGCATTGACCTGCGATTTTGCAAGCAGGTGAGCCGACAGGCATGTGAGCGCTTCATTGCTGAGATGTCGGTCATTGTTCCCTTCAAACTGCAAGAGGATAAACTGCTCCAAAAACTACACAGCACCCCCTAGTGTCTGGGAGGAAATGAACACCAGTCTAAAATGATACCATGTATCAGGTGCACTCATGTGTTCGGACTGAAACTGAATTCGCACACTTAAAAAAAAGAAAAAGCACTGCAACACGTATGTGGACAAAGCGTTTGGTCATCTTCTTTCAAACTGGAGAGAAGAGCAGACATATTGTACTTAAAGGCACATAATTCTGCTCCTATTCTGAATTGTGTATTTTAATGATGATGGACTTTATTCTTCAAATTCTGTTAATCTTTAAGAGGAGATTTGTGTTATTACCAGGAAATTGTATTTAAATGGTGGTGTAGTAGAAAGCAGAGGAAGTAATGGGTATATATACACACAACATCCACATACTCACTGGATACTACACACACTAAATCAATGAGTAAGCATGATTGTACATTATTCAAAATTCAAATTTTTGTACAAAAGATGTATCAGTTCAGATTTCTGTGCTATATTTGGTTCAGTCCTGGATATATGTATTGTTCTTTATTTTGTTTTTTAATATAATGGAATTTTTAAATATCTGTCCATTTTATGTAATCAGTATTGGAATGTTCCAGTCTGATCAGCATTTTTCAGATGTTTTGTCTGCTTTGAATTTCAAGTACTTGCTGTTCTTATCTCAAACAGGTATAGAAGTGGAATTTGTTATGAGGTCTATTTATAAACCAGTGCCATATTCCATCTGTTGTTTTACAGTTGTAACAGGCAAGCCTTCAGCCATCAGTAGGCTATATTTCATAACTATGCCTGTGTAGAGCACAGCTCTACAAGTGTTCGACCAAACAAATTACTGATTATTTAATCTTGTTAGCAAGTAATTTGTTTTGTTCAACATATCAGGTAGTTCTGCATTTTTCCCCATGAGGTAAAAAAAGACTTTGCTGAACCTCCATCCAGTATTTGTCTGAAATTCATCATGTGCTTTTTATTCCTTCCACAGTGATTATTATTGTAAAATGGTAACTGTTATGATGACAGATGATTTTAATGGTGTGTATTATTGTGAGTTTTGTCTCAGGATATTTACTGTAAGAAAGAGGGAGTCTGCCATTTGATCTAAGCCACCATACTTGTACCACTATAAATTAAGGCATTTTTCGCCATCTAAAACATTCTAATGTACATTCGGCTATTTATATTTGTATGTAATTAAAAAAATGTACCGTGAGGCATTTGAAAAGGGAAGTTATTTTTCAACCAAATGTAAATGTGCTTGTATTAGAATAACTTCAAATATGAAATTTAAAATGTTGCTTAAAGCAGGGAACATTTTAAAGCTAATGTGAAGTGCCATTAGCAATCTGTTTTAATCTTAGATATTGCCTAGTGGGAAAAATTAAGACATTTTCAAATAGTCAATTTTGATTTCATATTGACTTGACAAACAATGAACCGGAACAACAAATTTAATAATCACGATGCAGCACAGTCCAGTGAAAATCTTTCTTAGCACTTTTATTTAAGTATCACAACTAACTAAGAACATACATAACTTGTTTGTTAATTCTATATTAAATTAACAGCAACTGACCAAAAGAAGAAGTTATTTTTTGTTAAGAAAAATAAACGGATCTGAATAGGCATTTACACAGGAATTAAAGACATGTCAGATATAAGAGGTTAAACAAGGATGTAATGAATCTGAATATACACCTAAATGTTATATGTAATATCCCTTATAATCTAAAATATATCATCACACAAAAAGAGGCTGGTATTGCTGTGGTGCAGCTGATGCTTGTCAGCGCTATGTAATGTGCCATGATGCAACTTCTAATCAGGTTTATCATACACATTAATAATGGCTACAAAATATGGGTAGATTATCTGTTTGGGTCATCACTCCCAAGTGGCGACTTTTTTTTTTAAGGTTTAACGACGTACATTAATTCAAGTACTAGCAACAACAACTGTAGTGCATTAGGAGACAGAAATGCACCTTTTGGCACCCAAATCATCTTTTACACCATGCATCATTTTGAAGTTATGGTTGCTTTGCACATACATAAAATGCACATTTTCAAATGTTATCGATTTAAATCAGTAATATTGAACCGGTTTATGGTCCTACTTTCAATTATGACACACACCCCATAGTATACATTTAAGTATTTGGTGAATAAAAACAGTTCCATCCTCTCTTGTTTGTCACCACATACACTGGAAAACCAGCATATTAACCTGTTAAGTCAATCTCATATTCAAGAAACCAGCAAGTGTCCTAAGACTCTGACAAAGAAAAAGTCATATGATTAAAAAATGTATGGTCATTTATGGTTAAAGTCATATGATTAAAAACTGATTAAATGATTAACAGGACTAATCTGTTGTGGACCATGAAACGTTAATTATGCCACTTATAATTTGTTGAATGGTACCACTGTCAAGTTATCAGGAGGTACAATGTTACTTGTAGGAAAAACTTTTCTCAAAAATCCAAGAGGCTTCACAACACAAACAGGAAACAAAGGCCCATTCACAGATGCTGCAAAACAAAACAAAAAGGAAATAAAAGAGCAATAGGAACATTCAGATACTTCCATCCTGAGTTATGGTGCATGATGATGAACCCACTTCAGTAATATATTTGTTTCTTTTCTTGAGTTTCTCACAGTGCTTGCATGTGATCTGAGAGCAGAATGTCTTCAAAGCTGTAGGATATCAAGTCAAGGCTGTGAGGTGTTGCAGCTGAACAATTGCATATTATTACAGAGCCTCTTAGAAGAGCTTGTGGAATGTTTTCACTGAAGCATTTATTGACAAAGCCATTGTGGCCCACCATCTGAAGTCTTCCTCAAACGTCGTGAAAAATTAAGCAGAGGACTTTATCTCCCTCCCTAATTCGATGTGAAGACGGGCACTTGCTGGGTGCGTCCTCACCCAATCTGCAGGTGGAACAGGACATACTCCCAGAAGTATTAAGACTTGAAAACATGCACAGCCCTGATAACGTACTGTCTGCATATAGGGCATTCATTCATGCGCTTCCCGCATTTAGTGCAGGTGACCATGTGACCGCACTCCAGCAGTACACAGTCAATGACGGCGTCCATGCAGATGCGACACAGGCTGTCGTCATTTGATAACTGGGTCCTGCAACCATCTGCAGTGAGAGAGAGGAAAAAGACATGAGCCATTACAACGTGTACCAATCCATCTGTAAGAACATGATCTTGAGTTCATCAATGGGTTCATGTCAATTCTAACCCAGACAGTAACAGTGTCGGCCCAGATCCGGCCCCATCTGGTATGCGTTAAATCCACATGAACCAGATGTGGCCCGGATCTGGGCCGACACTATGTTACTGTCTGGGGAAGAACCAATCACAACCAGAGATGGCCACAATTCAAGTAAAATACCTCCAACTAGTGACGCACCGTAATCGAATGGAAATAAAAAAAAAAAAAATTTAACTGCATTTTTCAGTCTTGGCAGGCCTAAATCATTACCTAAAAACAGTTAACTCTTCTTCAATGAGACAGAACATGTTTTTCAGTGTAAACACTCTAAATAGACATCCTTAATTCTTTTGCAGTGTCTCATGCACGACACAGTGTTCTGCACGACAAGGAAGTAAGATGCAGATGTTCACACAGAACGTGTTTTTCCATTCTACTGCGCTACTTTTCCGTTGTTTTTCAATGTAAACGCGCTAGAGTAGATGAACGTCTTTAAACGTTGCGCTTATGTCTTTTGCAGCGTCCTGTGCATGGCATGACTGTATAAAAACACTGAAGAAGTTTTAAAATGCGCATCTGTAGACCTTGCGCCTTTGACTCATTCCACTGACCTGCGTCTCACGTTTTTAACAGCCAAAAAACATGTTCTATTTGAACCGGCCCTATGACTGATTTATTTCCTGTGAACTACACCATGAACAGCACACCCAGTTCAATTACAAAATTACCCAAAACCCAATTACTGAAACTTTATTTTCCATTTCGGTAAAAACATTCATTCCAATGCTTCACTACATCCCAACTCTTGCATTGTGCAGTTTATTTAAATTCTAGCCATACAAAAAATAATACTTGATGAAGGGCATGGATGAAATGGGATAATGGGGTCAAAAGAAGATATATTTTACCGTCAAAGAAGATATATTTTTATGACAATTATTACTACATTATAAATCATTTATGGCAGTGTAAACAATGGCACTTTACATTTTTCCTTTACTTTTTTCTTTGAGAATACATGCTATCTGGCAGTGGCCATGCAGGGAGGGGGTTGAAGTGCAATGACATCACAAACTGCAGTGCACTGGTGTGTGACCAGAGAGCATTTCCACCAATCACAAGCCTTACCTCCGATTCCACCATTGCAGATTGGAGGGGGATAAGCTACCACTTAAGTGGGAGGAGCAAAGCACAGCTATTAGACTCAGCTAGGAGTTATTATTAGTTAAACAGTCCATTTAATTTACTGTGTAACCTGAGCAGATCATCAATGAAATCAACTGAGACCTTAAAAACTAAAAAACCATTTGCACTCTTTTAATTAATTTTTTTATTCAAACTGTGAGGTGAACATTTCTTACCTGCAGTGATGGGGTTGCTCACATTTTCCACTGAAAAAAATAGCATGCTTTTATAAAAAGGAATATACATATATTTCAGAGTCATTTTAAAGAATTTTTTATTTTTTTTCGACACTGTTCTCAATTCTCTCACAATTGGCAGGTATGGCAAACGTTTATTTTTAGACTGTGTGTTGCTTTATTCATGGAGCAGTGTTAGTGCAGAGCAGTGTTAGCACTCACTAGATTTGCGATTGTCCTCATTCTCCCGGTAAAGCCTCCTGACGCGCTCCACCAGCTCCCACTTCTCACAGCAGCCGGAGAAGCTCACAAAGTTCCTCGCAAGTATCTCCTTCAGCTGCCTGACCGTCAACTGCTCCACGTCACTAAGGGAGGACAGATCTGACAGAGAAGCTCTAGCCCGCCGCCGCGTCTGAGGACTAACCTGATGGTAACGGGACATTCTAGTCATGTTACATAATCTCTGCAATTTAACCCTCATATTGTCCGTTCAGACCCCCATTTGATGTTTCCCTCAAAAGCATTGTCCTTCCTCTCACTAGCATGAGATTTTGTGACTTGTTTCCAGAGGCGGACAGAGTACAGAGCTTTGTTACTTGAGTAAAAGTACAGATACCCCTTGCTAAATTTTACTCAAGTACAAGTAAAAGTACTACATTCAGATGTCTACTTAAGTAAAAGTACTAAAGTACTTGTTTTTAAAAGTACTTGAGTATCAAGAGTACAAGAGTAGATTTTCTAAATATTGCATTACTACTGCCACAGTGCTTACATTTATGCACAGAAACGTCCTACATGGAGTTATGAAAAATGTTCATGTTAATACCTTGGAGAATGTAAAAGGTATTGAAAGTAAAATCAAGTCATTTTCATCTTTTTACCATGTTGCTTTATTTAATTTAATAAAATTTTTGGGGGGTCCCATCTTTAAATGTGGGGACAACACACACACACACACCACATGTAAGGGTGGCGCTGCCAATAAAGCACCTAAAAGCTGTCACAAAGAACCGGCAAAAGGAATGATTATGAATATGTAAAATATAGCAAGGAGATATTTTAATTGTTTATTAATAAACACTTGTTAATAAACAAGTGTTTTCTTTGTCAGTGTCGGCTAGATGAAGTTGACACTGCTGACTCGCGATCTTCAGTAGTGAACGCGCCAGAGAGAAATGCACATTTCATATGGACTACATAAGCAGAGAGCAATCTGTAGTCTGTTTTCTTTCGTTTTGAATTTTTCTGTTTAAAAGTAGACATGTCTGTGAGAGGCAAGTAGGCTACCTTATACACTGAGTTTCGGTTCATTTATGAGACGAGATCCAGTTCACGTGCCGGCACCTCCGTTTCTTATCTATCGTCTGCTATTTACTTCTTATTTATTAAACCCAGGCAATTGGTTGATGAAACATTGATTAAAATTAAGATACAATTAATGCTAAACGAAATTCAGGTTAAAGAAAGGTTTTGTGTTTTCTGTTTGATGTCTCTGTGAAAGTTTTAAAGCATCTTTTAGTGCCGCTTTCAGAGCGCTCACGTCCGTAACGGAGAACACGTCCATAACATTGTTTTTTCCTCATAAATGCAAACCCGAAAAATAAAATAAAACAAAATTAATATTTTATGTACTGTGGAGACTGAGCGCCAACCCTTCTTCATTCGCTGGGTAGTAGCCTACTTTGGTTTGCGCAGTGTAATTCACATAATCAGTAAAAATATATTTTGCCTCCTAAAGTTTTTTTTTAAAGAAATCAGAAATCCCTCGTGGCTACACCACTGCCACATTTGAACCTGACTGTGTTAAACACACCACATACTCAAGAACATCAAACCAAATGCTTGGCTTACATTAATGTGTAATATAAAATCTGACCATGGAGTTGACTTTGGCGAAAAGCTGAAAGTGATTGCTGATAGGCTGTCCCAATCAGTGGCGCCTGCACAATCCAATCACGTTTGAGAGGGAAACAACAATTTGAGGGTTTCCGAGATTTTTCTTTTTTTTTTCTTTTTTTTTTTTTACTCGGGTACTCACGGTTATGGATAGAAATGTATTGGAGTAAAGAGTACAATATTTGCCTCTCAAATGTACTTGAGTAAAGTCATGAGTACTCCCCAAAAATGATACTCGAGTAAAGTACAGATCCCTCAAAATTGTACTTAAGTACTGTACTAAAGTAAATGTACTCCGTTACTGTCCGGCTCTGCTTGTTTCATTCTCGATCTATAGAGGGTATGCGCATGACGTCACCGTCGGCCGGAGTGAATGCGGTCACGCCCACTAAGTGGCAAAAAGACTGAGCGGCAGCATTTGTTTTCAGCGTGAATGCCGTGAAAAACACACAAAACACATCTAAAACGGGAAAGAGCTTTGCGATTGACGGTACAACTAGATTTGACCAGAAATCTGAGGTACTGTATATTTTTACAGACTGCAAAAAGCTACAGAACAGACTATATTCTGCATAATTGGATGTTTTTAAATAAACACTGACAAAAAACTATACAAGTTTTAGGGCTGGACGATATGATAATATACAGTATAACATTAATGTAAGTGATCACTCGGATTTAGACAGAGGTGTAGTGGTAAAAAAAGAGGTGGGTAAACTATGAATTCTGGTGGACCACGACGTGGTCACCCGGTAAGGCGGGCCACTGCCTAACTGATGACATTGCTAACATTGCTCGACATTAAGCCTTTTCACTTGTCCTTCGGACAAGTAAATCTGTCATTCACTTGTCTGAGTAAAAAAATTGCTCGTCCGGATTTTTTTTTTTGTTGGTGTGTGTGTTAATTTATTCTGAAACAATATTCTGATTATTCTCATCAGTGTTCAATAAGCTTTGATTAAATCGGCATATTGTAATATCTGCACCTTTAAAGGGCATCCCCTCCCCCAATATCATTAAATGTATGCTTCATCTTTCATTTTAAATTCATAAATTTGGTCAATAAATTCAATTATTTAGAATAATAAGACACTATATGGCTGCCCATATATACATTATTATAATTAAATTTACACTGAAAAATTACAATTGTGTAAAATAATGTTATGAAATTTATTTAAATTTACATATAAGAAACATTGGAAAGAATGATACATAACATACTTTTAAACATAACACTAAACCGCCAGTAGGTAGCGGCAGGCGACCGTCTTAAAGGAATTGTAGGTAGGAATTGTATAAAAAAAAACTTTTTCCAAATTTGTTTAAACTTTCTGTATATATCAATGCATAATGAAAATGTAAGTACTCTGAAAAAAAAAAGTATAAAAATCGAGTGTCTGTAGACCTCTCACGACTGTTTTAAAGACAGCTCATTATTTCCATTCACTCCACCCCCTCCCTTCTGGGCTCCTTCCAAAGCCACGCCTCCAAAACACACGACCGCTGAGCTGAAGACGCATTATTTACCTGAGACGAGCGGAGAGGAAGGAGCGCAGTGCATGTAGTGACATCATGTCAGAATCACATGTAATAAAAAAATCTAACTTTATCATTATGAAGATAAACAAATAAGATGTATTTTAGTACTCACTATCAAGTAGCATATTGATATTGGTAAAGATTAAAATATATATTTATTGATTCGCTAACGAGCTAGTTATCTATAAGGCAAAGCTAAAAACAGGTTGCATGATACACGTTTTCCATTGCCATCATTTACACTGTGATGAAGATGAATTTCGTGTAACATTCATAACATATATGGTGTTCTGCATGTAAGAGTTTCCATAATGAAAGCATTGTTGACTCTGATGAGGACTACACTCCAGAGACAAGTACCGCATCGTCAGGTCGAGGACAGATCCGGGGTCGAGGGATTTTTTGTTTAAAAACAAAACAAAGGCGAAAAAAACGTGCAGGTAAACTTCCAGGTGAACATGGTAAAAGAGTTAGACAGAGGGTAAATATAATTCTAAGAAAAGTTCCTGGATGCGGATCGGCCTACTATCTGTTAAACATGTATTTAGTTATCTAAAGCAAAATTATGCACAATTCAACACTATAGCTATCATCTTGAGCTAGGCATATATATTATTTATCATTTCTAGTACGGCTCGCTAAGTAATGTTATGTTAGCTATATTAGGCAGCTACGTGTGCTAATGACACATGCTTCATAAAAACATAAAGAAAAAAATATGTATGATCAAAGTACAAAAAGAAAGATTTACCTGTCCAGCAGAAATATAGCCATCCAGGCGTCACTTTTCAGCCCCTTGAGGTCTCTCAGTTCTCGCCATCGCTGGAAAGCCACGCCGATATTGACATGCGTTTTATTTTGTTGTTTATCCAAAGACTTTTTGTTCATTACCTTTTCTAGTAACGTTACTGTCTTCCTTTTTTTGCCTGGTTTGCCTTCGCGAACTGCATATGTGAATTTTGGTTGGTCTTTCTCTCCCATTGTTTTGCTATTCCTAGGTTCCGTGCCTCTTGAATTCCTCAAATCAAACGGATGCGCGCGCAAGTGGGCAGGTCCTGTGTGGCAAAAGGGTGGTTGCCATGGTTGCGAGAGAGTGACAGTCGCCTAAGCCAATCCTTTGTTTCGTCCCGAATGTAAATAATGAGCTGTGTTTAGTGCAGATTAAACGGTCTAGAGTCACTCAATTTTTATACTCTTTTTATCAGAGTACTTACATTTTAATTATGCATTGATATATACAGAAAGTTTAAACAAATTTGGAAAAAAGTGTTTATAAAATTCCTACCTACAATACCTTTAATAGTGAGTCATTGATTCATTCATTCAAACAAACAAACAATTCGTTCAAACGGCTGATTCATTCAAGAATGAGACAGATGTTTATGAATGGGTCATTGAATCTTTGACTCAATCGATTCGTTCAAAATGCTGAATCATTCAGTAATGAAAACAGGTTGAGTGTTCCTGTGAGATGCGCTGTGGTTCTGCTGTGATTTTTGTTTGGAACTATTTTCGCTGGTGAAACAGAACAAAAACTGCCAATATTGCATCTAAAATGTAAGTGACTTAATTTTAACTGTTTATTGAACTGTTGTAGGAAATGTCACATTTTCAATCGTGATGGTGTTCAGGAAAAATAATTGAGGTTGCTTAATGTTAAAAATATAAAAACTCCACATTTAGATTTTTTAAAGGCAGTATAACTGAGTGTGTGTGTGTGCGCTCATTTGTGTAGATTTCTCCTCGAGAGGCTGCGCGAGCGTCAACAGCGCAACCTTACCGTCCGTCAGTAAAAGTCAACAACACTGACAGTAATGCAGCGCAATATGAAAGAGTTCGTCTTAGTTTTAACAACCTATGAAACTAATAATGAACAATATGAAACTAAAACGACATAAGCTTAATTTAAAATGTCTTAGGAACTACGGGCTATTTAGAGGTGGATAAACGCACTTTGGAGGTGGGTAAACGCTATTTCCGAATATTGGGAGGTGCGTAAACGGCGTTTACGTGTGTTTAGCCTCCACTACATCCCTGGATTTAGACCTATCTATATTGTATTTATATAAAACGTTTACAGGCAAACTGTCTTAATTGATTTCCCCGGCGTCGAAATCAGGCACATATAAATGTCAGGAAACACGATTCCTGGCTGCATGTCAATATCCATGGATCACTGGATCTTTGATAAGTTGTAAGGAACACTATATCGAGTCCAACTTTTAGTTTAAACTGATAATAGTTTGTTTTACTCGCGTTTTCGCAGTTTCCCCTATTAACTCCAGCCACGCAGCAGCTCTTTTGCCACTCAGTCCCGCTGAGGGGGGCGTGTTCCGGCGGGAAAGTGACGTTAATGCATTCCCTCTATATACAAAAAACTGAAACATTGGTAATAAACGGGAAAGGCGAAAAATTAAGCATTTTTTACTTTCATAACATTTTTTTTTAAATTTTTTTTTAAATCCAGCATAATTTGAATTTTCACACAGAAATTAAGGCCTGGTGCAAAAGCAAGAATGCAAAGTGGAACAAACATGCTCACAATCTCTCTCTCTGTAAGTGTGACTGCAACAAACCATATTTGTATAATATTTGGCAAACAAAATCAGCCACAAATGCAGATATGAAGGGGTGAGACCTAACACACGCACAAATACACATGCACGCACACAAACAAACACTTTCGCATGCACACATACACGCATGTGTGCACGCACACACACAGATTTCACATTTCACACTCATTTCATTTCTGCTTATTGCTATTGGTTTTATTTACATTTTTTTATATATATAATTTCTTATTCTAAAGTTAATGATTATTTACATTTAGTTTATTGAAATAAATAATTTGTGAATAAAATCTGACTTAAGTTTTTTGTGGCATTTTAGTTATATTTTTACAAAACTTGTGTGGAATTATTGCAAAAACAAACACTTTTCAAATTTCAACATGTTTTCTTATAACCAGCAGATTGCACCTAGATCTATATCCAGAAACGACTCCTGTTTAATTTAGATCATCATTAAAGTATTTTTCTTTTCAGAAAAATGTAATATCTCATATGCAAGCTAATGGTGTACAAAATCCAAAAATAAAAATGCCAATTCAAAATATGAATACATACTTTAATAATCGTAAATAACACTGAATGTGACCGATACATGTGATGCATTTTTACTAACAAATTTACTTGAATTTATATTTTAATTGTGTTAAGTCAAATGTGTGGAGATGATATTCTTATTCTGACCAGCCCAAGAAAGTATGTATTACAGTTCATGACAATGTTAGTCCTTTCAATTACCAGTAAGATAATTAACTCACCTCTGGCGTGTGTTCTGCCTGGTCGAGGTTAAGGAGTGAGACTGAAGTGGAGTCCTCAATATCCTACCAGCAAGGAATGTTTACACAGAAAGAAAATAATTAGCCATCCACACTAAGAACAGCTTTGCAAAGGATTCACCATTGACTGCCACAAAAAAAAAACAAGTAAGCCAAGTATCTTTCAGTTACAACATCATTCAACCCTCTTGTTAATAGTGGTATAAATGGAAATAAGTACACTTTAATCCAATGCCAAAATTGTGCAAACCAGTTCATTTTTGCACAGCCATTTTGAGCACAGATTTTTGTGCACATCTGCATTCTGGGTAGGATTGCATCAGCCATGCATACGTTCTTTGGAACGTAAAGTCCACACTACAGGCATAGTAACTACTAGCTAGTTTGTAACTAACTCTGCACTTTATTTGGTTGCACCATTTGTTCAAGGTAGCTAGGTAGTCAGTTCTCTAAAGTAATGCTTGTAAAAACTACTATGGCATTTATCCTCAATGATCCAATAGCAGCCTTCAAATTCATGAGCAGAAGTTGTTGAAATGCTGTGTATTTCTGTTTATTCTTGATTCTAACTTATTTTGGCTCATGTAGATAATGGTCGAATCAATACAGTTGGCTGCTTTATCTTTCAATCAACACAAGTTTCTCTGCAAATTCAATTACACTGTGCCTTGTTTACAAAACGAAATGTTCTGAACAAACATATAATCCTCCGATGCGATACGGGACATGAAGCGATGCGATTCTAAAGTCTATACAGAGACGCAAAAAAGCTGTTTAAACTGGACGCGTGAACATGATGAACAAGTGAACATTCTTACACTCTTCCATTTGTCCAGTTGTCGACAGACTCAAGCGCGTGGAGTATGTCAGAAACTGAATGTGCATCTGTATACTGTATCCAATGTAGACAGCGTCAGTGAATATAGTGGGTCCTATTTGCTTTTGACGTGACGCTCACATTCAGAGTAGGCAAATGTCAGCCGATAAATAAATGAACGCCAGTGGGCGTGGCCTATGATGCGAATTCGACCATTCGTCGATCTCTTGCTCTGGAGGCAGTCATATGCAAAAATGTATTTGCCTGTGTGACATCACAGATCCCGCAATATCAAAACAAGCTGTTTTGGAGATTAAATAAATGCTTTGTTTATAATGAGGACGTTTTAAGACCATGTCAAAAGATCATGACCCCTTTAAACAGTAGTATGCTATAATGGTCACATGATCTTGTAGGATTACAAATTTATTTAAATGTTTAATTTAGATTCCCCATACTATAGTATATAGAAGTTTATTAGTGTGAATTTTTTTAACTAAGGTAAATGTCACAAACCTGTTAAATTGATCAGAGCACAGAGACCATCACCTTTTGTCTTTGAATAGTCCGGCTGATTAGATTAGTTTCTATGCATTCAAATCACCTTTTGTTCTGGGAGCCCCTGGCTCAGTTTGAATAGTTATACTGATTGGATTAGGCACTCTCAGTCTAGGGCAGGTTTCTAAACCTGTGTACTTTCATTTACATGTTTTGTTCAAGAGTCTCCTCCTCTATGTAATTAATCCCACCACTTGTATGGTATATGAACACAAAGTATTTTGCCTTTAGTCAGACTTGGCTACGATTTTTGGACGAAGCAGACAACAGCGATGCAACAGCAATAAAGAATCCTGCTTAAAAGATACAACCAAGCAGTGTTTCCCCTACAATGTATTTAGCAGCGGCGCAGCGCCGCCACTGGATTTTCAGCGCCGCTGCAAAATCTTCACATGATCAGTAATATCACGACATCCATTTACACACCTAAAAACACTTGAGACGTGGCGTGCGCCGGTGCTGCTAATGCGGTGGCTCTGAATCCACTTGTTGACAAGAAAGGAGGAAAGAGCCACATATGGAAATATTTTCGATTAGGCTAATGTCACGTTGCCATAAGGGGCCGTTCACATAGCGTGTTTTTCTGCGCGTGCAAATTCGTTATTTCAAATGTAGGCGCGGGGGAACCGCGCTCGTTTCTCCAGGCCGCCTCTATTCATGGTTGCATAGCAACGACAGACGCCACGGGAGAGAGCAAGAGCTTTTAGAAAGGAGAAAGCGGCGCTCTCCATGAGGACGAGGAAGTAGCAGCAAAGAATTAATTGATTTCTAGCCCTTGCATTAGCTTTACTACTAGATATATTTATGGAGATGAGAAATAAAAAGCCGCCCTGTACAGCTATGATCAGCTGTTCGGCCGAGCTGTCGATGTTGTTAAGGAAAGGCCGAAGCTGATCGGTTGGTTTTTGTCACATGGCGTGTTGAGATGAGATGTTACGATGTTTTCATCTCGCCACGTGCGCCTACAATTGAAATAACGCATTTGCGCGCAAAAAACGCGATATGTGAACGGCCCCTAAAGTGCACTCGGGTGCGGTTGTATCCGGGTAGTTTTACGAGCAGGAGTACATGAGCACAGTCTCGGACCGACACCAGAGTGCTGTTATTAGTCCCCCAGAAAAGCAGATCTAGGCTTATTCTTGGCTGGATAACTCTTTTAAAAAGTCTTTTTAAATGAAATACGAACACAGTTTTGGATTAAATAAAGGTACAGTCAAGTCAAATAAAACACTTGATTGTTCATGTTTGTTCACTTCATTCATTGTGCATTAAATAATGTTAACTTAAAACTTTTGATTTTAAAAATGTTAAAATTTAAAAATTAAGTGCTCACAGATTGGGTGTGGCCTAAAATTTTCAATAAATTCTAAATAATCTTTTTCTGGGTTGTGCCATTTCATTTTTACCCCATCAATATCTACCTTATAGCTGAAAATGAACACAAAACAAAAACGTGAAAAATCCTGTCTAAAATTATAAAATGAAGGTTTCTGTTTGTGACCAGTTCAAGGTGCGTGCTGCAATAATCACCTTGAATCTGTTGATGGTATGTCGTAATTGTATGTCTCAAAATGTCAATTTGTAAAACTTGCCAGAAGTCATGGTTTAGGGGTTTATTTTTTTAAAAAGTTCTTCCGGGGGTACATGTCCCCGGACCCACACCCAACGACCCCCCTCCCCCGCGCGCGACTTGGTAACATGCTCCGGCACGGGACAGCACCGCTGCTGGAAAAAATTCTAGGGGAAACACTGCCAAGTCTCTTGGTCTTCGCTTCTGAGTTTCCTACACTTTAGAAGAAATAAGTTCACAACAATCTCATTATATTGCACATTTAATGGTACCTGGTTATCCTGGGAATCTATTCTTTATCTTGGGTTATCTATTATTTTGCACTTTTAATCCAATTTTTGTAATGTTTTATTATTAAATTATTATTTAAAGGAGTCAGGTGCATTGTATTGTGGGATACAATTTGCAGCACAATGAGCTCAGGATGTTACTGCTCATTTTGGCAAATATATTAGGCATACTCATGGCATATTCATGCATCCAGAAAATGTGCATACTAGAATGTATGTAAATGAATGGTTAAAAAAATAAAATAAAATAAAAATCACAAAACTCACGGTTCGAATCATGTTACGTTTTTTTTAGATACGGATTGGATCTTTTTTTGGATCAGCAAGAAAAAAAAAAAAAAGAAGAAAACTTTGCTTTCCATTTATTACTTAAAGCACACTTTAAGTACTCCGATACCACATCAAAAACTACTTTCCTAAATAATAAAGTTCAAACATGATTAAAGGCAAACAAACACACTAATTACAAGCATAGATAAATATAATATAACAGTTATAAATAAAATAACATTAGTATTCATTTAATTTACAGAAATTCAGTAATTAAATTTAAAATAACACTATAGTGTTCACTGTATAAATTTAATATAGATTATTCTTTGTTAAAACTGTGTTTTTGGTGGTTTGATTAACATTAATGACATGGACAACAGCAGGTATTTACTGTATAGGCTGCTGTCACTTTAAGGCCTAATGCACAGATCCATTATAATGATACACATCCGTTTTCTTTCTCAACTGTTTACGTTCACTTAAGACATAACCGACTGTCTACTTGCCGAGACAGGTATTTTGACCAATTTTGTGTGTATGTGTCCATCCAAGTGCAAGGAGACGTGAAAGAGGAATCAATTCGAAGTTTGCGCGCTATCTGAAACGCACCTCTCTGTGTGTGCGGCTGTGTGCGCAGAACTGCAAACGAGTACAGAATTAAATTCTCTTTTGCCTCTTCTAGTGCTACAATGGTTTAACATCTACCGAATGTGTAAACTGGCAAGACACATGCTAATTATAAACTTTCAATCAATAAAAGATTAAACTTGCAATCTATAAAAGTTAAACTTGCAATCAATCTGCGAATCCCGTGCGTGCCGAACCGTTGAGCTTGGCACGGATCAAAATCACGGATCAGCTACGTTCCATTTGACCCCTAATGTAAACATGTAATTCCAAACAGCGATGCTCACAGATTAGAATCAGCTGGACACACCTGATTGGACTCGGAGCTGTTGCTCCTACTGATTGGTTCTCCTTGAGCTGGAGAGAGAGCTGAGAGAGGGGAAGTGGGCTCTTCAATTGAAGGGGGTGGGCTATACAGGGGGCGTGACAGCAGAGAAGGCGTGTCTGGATCATCCTCACATTCGGCACCTTGATGGCAAAGCACCAAGTCCACAAGGTCCTCTTTCTCCCTAAGGATTCAAAGCATTCAAACAACTCAAAAACACTAATGATATGGTCATAATATACCCAATTATTAATAATGCTCACATACTGTTGCCTGTGTGAAAGTACCTGCAGGTATCAGTGTTAATATTGCGTAACGTAAGGTACTGCCGCAAGTCCTTAACACGCAAACGCATGAGCTGTGGACGCTGGAATGAAGTGCCCTTCAGCAGCTGACAAGTTGTGCATCTGCGCTGGTTTTCCTGAAGTGCTGAGCACAGCGAACAAAAACTCTTCTTACAGTCACAACAGATGTGCTACGGTGGAGAAAAAGAGGAAATTTGTGCTTAATCAAAAGGACAAAAAGCAAGGCTGTAATACAATTACAATCTCTCATCTCAAATGAAAGAAAAGACATGCAGATTCTGGATTATTGCCTAACTCTACTATATATTTAAATAATGTAAGAAGGTACTTACTACCCTTGTAAAAAAAAATAAGTGTGCTTAATTGTACTGAATGCGCATTTGTCGGGTACAAGTCTTAAAAGTATATTTAAAAAAAAAATGTACTTGCAGATAATAATGTTCAAGAAGTTAAAGGCCACGTAAGTGTACACTTTCATGACGGTTTCTTAACACACTTAAGTGCACTTTTAAAATCGTAATAAGTAAAAATTAGAACTTACTTAAAATAGCATTTTAAGCTTTAAAGTACACTTATTTTGATGTTACTTATTTTAAAAGCTTGTCAGTACATTCGGCAGTACACTTTATCCATATTTTAAAGACAATAGAATTATGAATTTACGTACAAAGAAGTCCTACTTAATTGCATTTAATATAAAATAAAACTACAATAAATTTTTATTTAATTGGAAATAACTAATTAAGTGTCTGAAACCATTACATTCAGTTTCCACTTAAGCATGTTCTATTAAAGTATATCATTATAAAATAAGTCATCTTTTCAAAAGTATGCTGATAAACTGTACTTCTTTTTCACAAAGATAAAGGAATCAAAATGAGGGATTTGTGCATTTTAGTCTATGTATATTAAATTTAATTAATCTTTATGTCGAAAAAAAACATGGCGGAGCAGTGCAAGTGATCTATTTTGTAAGTCAAGAGAAAAATATTTTATGGCTTTAATGAGAAAGTTGATGTATAAATGTATTTGTCGGCTGGATGATTAACATAACCTTGAGTCTAGAAACAAAGTTGAATTGAATATATTCCACTCTACCTCTAAAATTGACCAAATAAAGTTTTTAATAGATTTTAAAATATACAATCTTTGTCTTCTGAGAAAATGGGTACAAAAAATATTGATGACTCATCTTGCACGCACACGAATATTAAAATGTGTCCAATCAAAAGCTACATAGAATCAAAATGTCCCCAACCTTAATAGCACCAACCAGCTATATTTGTCCGGCTGTGATTTACTGTAAATTTTGTTTTACATATACAAGCTGTCAACATGGCCCCAACTTACAGATTCAGTAGGAAATACATCAACATCAAAAAGAAATTTGTGTTTCTGCAGCCATTTCATGGGGTCTTTAATCTAATAAATGCTTTTAGATTTAATGTGAGAAACAAATTAGATTGTATGGCAATGGCAGGTGTGCAGGTCTACCTACCCTTCTCCTAAAGACAGAGAAGGCTTGTCTACAGGACTGACACAACAGGCTGGTGTTGGTGGAGTTGGTAGGTGGGTATGTGGAGTATCCTGCAGTGGGAGCAAAACGAAACGGCCCCGCACCTGCCCCGAAACCTGGCTGCTGCCCTCTCACGGCCCCGGTACCCATCACTTCATTCAGCAGACCACAGCATGATGCCCACATGGACGAGGCCCCCGCCTGCACGGAAAACAATCACAAAAGACTTTAAAAACAAAAGATGACAAATTATGAGGTTTTCAAACCTTTGAGGTTGTATTAATTAACTAGTGCTGTCAATCAGATTTTTTTTTTTTTTTTTTACACATTTCATGTGTGGCTGTATCTAAATAGGTTCTCTTTTACGTCTTATTATGCTGGAATGGTTTAAAAGCACTTGAATAAATTATTGGCTGATCATAGGATAGGCCAACATGCAGACGGTCCTCAGTCGGTCACTCTCTCGCTTCGTAGAGCTGGTGAGTGAAACCCAGATAGTGTGATCACATACTGCAATGCATGCTGGGTTAATTGCATTAAATTACACAAAAAAAGGGGGCAAGGCCTGGTTGAGTTGCAGTAGTAGTGTGTTGAAATTTGCAGTTATGTGCAGTAATTCGCAAGGGGAGTAACAAACATGCTCAAAGCAGATAACCAATCACAACACATTGGTCCAGCCAGCCAATCAGAGCACATTGTGCTTTCCGACAAGGAGAAAGCTTTCCGACATAGAGACCAGAAATAAGCATAACGTTACTGAAAAACAGGGAACGGAGGTGTTGCAACATTTTAAATTATGTGAAAACTAATGTGTTTTTGAACATTCAACCATGAATCTAGCAGACCCATTTTACGAAATCAACATTTTGTAAAAGTGCATAATAGGTCCCCTTTAAACAGAAAATATTAATCACCGAAATGAACACGTTATTTTTAACAGCCCTAATTAAGACACATCTAACATGTAGAAAATTGGCATTGTGAGAGTGATACTGCCTTGTGCATGATAACAATAGTAAGTCTGAGCTGCTGTGCTTTATTTTCCCATTCAGAATGTCCTGCCCATAAATAGTTCCCATTGACTGGGATCAATCTCATTACAGATGGATGGGAATAGGGCTAAGCCATAACAAGGGATTAGTGTGCTTTAAAGGACTTCTGACTGCAGCTAGTGCTCTTTAGTCACACTCAACTGAGAGTAACCATGGTGTTTTTATTTTCATGGGGAGCCAACAGGATAATCAACTCCCAATTGTCATTGTGTGACACAGTGAAGGATCGGTCCTGTTGCTGGGTCTCGCCTCCCAACAAATGAAAACATGAGAACAGAATAGTTAAAAAAAAACATTACTGATCATTGCATCTAACAACTAAATACTGAAATACACTACACACATTATATAACTGCTAGATGTTGACTGAGATATATATATATATATATATATGCACAAAACCACACAATACAAATAATGCATGAAGAGTTAAACTGGAAATCAGCTGTTACTTATCAAGCTGATAGCAAATGTAGCAGATTATTAATGCTAGCCTGGTGCACAGGCAGCACAGCCAACAGAGAAACAAGTTCAAAAACTAAACAAGCATTATGAGAAATTACTGTACCTTCATAGCAACTCAAAGACACCACGGGAAGTCACCCAGCTGCATGCAAAGGAAGCCAAAACATTGCTCACATGCGGCTAACTCTTCATTTCACAGTCGCTGTTTACAGCTGCCGCACAAGGAGGATCGCTATGTGACTGTGATTAAGCGTTTTCAGCCAATCACAGTGGTGGATATCCTGTGACGCAATACCAGCCAGCCAATCATCTCGTACCTCCAGTAGTGCAGCGGAAGTTTGTGCATTTCTATTAGAGTTTCTAATATGCTGTAGTTTATTACACTTCGTGTAATGGAATCATTTGTTTCAATTACTTTCTTAATTTTAGCTTGATAGCTTAACCCCAGTCTAACGAGTTCGCATCCTAGACCCTTATTATTTGTCGGACAGAATTGTTATATGAGCGGAAAGTTAGCGTTTTCAAACAGAGTGATATTACAACATACATAGTCACAGTGATTTAAGTATTTCTTGTGGTTTATCACTTATTAAGACTTATTTTAAGGAATGTTTATTAACAGATTAATTGACACAGATACTGAATAATTCACGAGTGTCACCTGAGTCACAGGTCACTGTTGCTGTTCCAACAGATGACAATCCATAATTGATCAGTAGTTTTAAGCTTTATGTTTAAAGCTTAGCTGTATAATCAGATTCAGAATTGTTGTTTAGTGGCATACGCTATGTGTTGTCAAACTGTAAACTAGATGTTGAACCTCTTAAATCTTTGTGGATAGTTAAAAAAAAAAAATCCCAGACGATCATTCATGTCCCCTTACAAATGTGATGTGAAGGGTAAATGTATTTCGAACAATGTTGGCATAGTCATCACTTGATAAAAATCCACTGACATCATGACAAAATATTATTTGAAATAAAAATATGTGAAAAAGCAGTAGCTACAATTGGACATAATAAACACAATATCACATATAAACTATAAACTATTTATTCTTAGATTTTTGTTCATGTATATTAATAATTTACATATAGTTCGTAGGATTTCTTTCAAATGAATGTAATACAATGTAAATATTAAATATTTGCGACCTCTACCGTATGCAGATATAAAAATAATAATATTTGCGGACATCTTTAACGATTAAACGAATAACGATTCTTGATTTGTCTCAGGAATATTGAAAATTAGCTGAAAACCCTTGAAATTATCATTAACTCTGTGTCGGAACAAATACAGTTGTTGTTAAGGAATTGGAATCGATTTATCAGCACTCTGCAGCGCGTACTAAAACGGGTGGTATATTTTCACTAAATCTAATGAGCCGTTTTGCAAAGCTGATTTTAACGATTAAATGTCGGGTTAAATGTCTCGAGTGTCACTGAACTGAAAACCGTCTTTTTCAAAGACACCCGACTCGTAACGGACTCATTGAAACGAATTGTTCACAAGAACCGATACAAGAACTGATCATTAAAACATAATCGATTCGTCTGTGCTCTACATTGCGTCCTGGAACGTAAACGGAACTGGAGGGTATTTTGAAGAAAAGTCTCCGGCTGATTGTCAGCAAATGATCCATGTGAATATATTCGAATATGTCCATGTTTGATTAGTAACATAACGCATCAAACAAAGTGGTTATGATTACAGATTTTCACGTTGAAGAAAAGCTTCAAATCGCTATGACTGCATTTGAAACACCGTTGATATTTTACCGTATAGCACACATAATGTAAGCTAGCTTACCACATAGCATCGTTGTTTTTTTCTTCTATTAAACTAGAGTATTTACTGCACCGATATACTTCATTTTATTGATATTTGAGGAATATAAGTCTCGAGAGGCAATGGCCAGTGTGCATGAAAGTCTGTATTTCAACCCCATGATGACAAATGGGGTTGTTCATGCCAATATCTTCGGTATAAAGGATTGGGTCACTCCATACAAAATCGCAGTGTTAGTATTACTGTATGAGATGTCCACAACCAAACCAATGGCACTTCTAGACAGAAGACGCCTGAACAAACTCATCCTGCCTTTACAACAGGTATGTACCTTGTTTTCTTGTAGGGCTGTTTATGCCTACCCTGTGTGCCCCTTTAAAAAAATAGTGTAATGGTTTCAGACACTTAATTTTCTAGATTAAATGTTTAAAGGTTAAATGATTGATTTGTGTTTGTGATGACCAGGGTGCAGATTTGACCCTGAAGCAGTTTGTGAAGATAGTAGAGGAGTGCTGTCCTCGCATGGTCAATGCTGTTAAAGTCAGGTACAGTAGGCGTCTTATCTTTATAAAGAACTTTTCTACCTTGGTAGGTTTTTATATATTAATCGTACATATAATTATCACCTTCTTTTTTTTCAGGTTGATTTTAATGGCTGGTGGAGAGTTGCAGGACATGGAGCACTTTTTTACTATCCTGCCAAATGCATTCAGTGACTCGGAGGCATTCAAAACTAGTGTTGTTGGTACGTATATGTGTTTCTTTCAGGGCCGTAACCAAAATGACCATCAAATATTGGCAAATTTAAAAGGTTAATTCACCCAAAAATGAAAATTCTGTCATTATTTTCTCCGCCTCATGTCGTTCCAAACCGATAAGACTTTCATTCATATTTGGAACACAAATTAAGATATTTTTAATGAAATCTGAGAGATTTCTGTCTCTCCATTGACAGTCCACACAACTGATACTTTGACGCTTCAAAAAGTTCATGAGGAGATCATAAAACTAATCCATATGAATAGAGCTGTTTAGTCCAAATTTTCTGAAAAGACTTGATCGCTTTATATGATTAACAGATTGAATTTAGGCTTTTATTCACAAATTAACATTCATCAATGCACACATCAGTTATGTTCGTTTGACGTGCTAGAACCAATGGCGTTCGTTCTTGCGCATCAAGCAAGTATGGTTTAGCTTCTGTTTATGTTCACTGATCGATGTTTTTATGTGAATAAAAACTTTAATTGAATCTGTTCATCATATAAAGTGATTGAATCTCTTCAGAAAATTTGGACTACACCGCTCAATTCATATGGATTAATTTTACAATCTTTATGAACATTTTTGAAGCGTCAAAGTGTCAGTTGCGTAGCTGTCAATGGAGGGACAGAAAGCTCCAATTTTCATTAAAAATATCTTAATATGATCATTCTCATGCTAGGAACCCCCACCCTAAAATTTAAAAGACAGTTCTATATTTTTAAGTATAAAGACCTAATTAATACTGTGTAAATATTAGTATTATAAATGTCAATTATGTTACATTGCGTTTTTTCTTTTCTCTGTAGTATGGTTAAATGTATTGTTTAAATTTTGTTAAAAATTTTATTTTTAAATTTATATTTTACAAATGTTATTTATTTTAAATAAATGTTTGTATTTATTTGTTTTAGTTATTTATTCAAATCTAAATGTATTTATTAATTGTAATCAAAGTATTATTTTATTAAAATGTATTTATTTAGTTAATTTGTTTAATCTTTTATTTTTTTATATATATATATATATATATATATATATATATATATATATATATATGTATATATTTAACTGCTTTTCTTTAAACTTTCCACCATTTGTCCACCTATTAACCAATTTTAATTGAAGAATCATATGATGTAAAATGTGTCAGATGAGATCATGTTCTCCATTGAAGTACATTGATCACTTTCTTACAGTATAAAAGAGTGCTAAGGAGTTATTTTGGGGGGTACAAAATATCTGTGATTAATGTGAGACCGATTCATCTGTGAATCTGAACCCTTAATCTCTTTGTGTTTGTAGGTCTGTTCATGCGTCAGATGCTGCTGGCCTACAATAAACTATCCTTCAGTCAGGTATATAAGCTGTACAAGTCCCTGCAGCAGTACTGCCATCGTGGAAACCAGACGGAGCTGTCGGCTCTGTCCACTGAAGACATGGAGCTGACCAGCAATGAAGACCCCAGCGCCGAGCGCATAGACAAAGATGAGCTGGACACTACATCTCTACACCAGTCCGAACTGAGGTCAGAGGGAATCATGTGTTACTTGTATCATTAGTGGAATCGGGGTTGTGTTATTGTGTTGGGGTCAGTTTGACCCGTATTGGTACTATTTATTTCTTGTAATTTTGTGACTATTTCTCATTTAGGTCCTTGAATGTGGATGCAAAGTTTTAACTCAAATGTGTTTTGGAAAGGCTGTACAAATTGTGGTTACATCAATTGTGTTAGTGATAAAATTGACCCCATTGGTTTTCATGCAATTCACCAAAAATCAACACTTTAAAAAACCCGAAAAGAGTCAGGTTAAAATGTATGGTATCCTGTCATTTATTGTAGCTGGTCAAAGACTAAAATATGAAATACATGAGAATTTTTTCTTCATCCACATCCACAGTTTCACAGTCAAAACATCTGTGAAAGGATGTTTTGGGTTGTTAGTTTTTTTGGATCTCATGCACTCAACTCTTGCAGGACTGAAAAGAAGTGCAAGAAACCCATTTTACACTTACACAAGGGATTGAGAATCAGACATAACTATAGGCAGAGACTATTTACACAAAGTACAAACAGCAATAAATACTACTTACACCAAGTACAAATATTTTTAGATAGATACTGTTTATACTTAGCTGTAGTTATTTGCTTCTCAGTGTTCATGAATTCATGATGTTTTTTGTGTCAATTCAGCTAATTTTGCAAATAAAAATATGTGGGTCAAATTGACCCCTGACACAATAGAAATAGATGGAAAATTATTCAATTTCTTACATATTTTTAGTCTCTGTCAAACTACAATAGATGTTTTCTGTTTTTACATGAATGTTTAGTTTTTTCCCATAGTGTCTACTTTTGGCAATCTGCAACTAATGAAACTAATGGGAAGTCAATTTGACCCCAACAAGCAGAGGATTATTGAATAGGAATGGAACTGACTGTGGGGGTTATTTTCTGTTTTCATCAGATCTGATGAGACCCAAGGTCCTTTATCTCAGAAACAAGCAGAATACTTCCTTGCACGACAGGTTTGTTTTAAACTAGAAGAGATTTGGCTTTCATAAACACTGCTGTCTATGATTCTTTTTGCCCTGTATGATTGCCATCTTGTTTTTTCCCAGGCGTACCTCCTTAAGAACGATGAAAACAAGGCCATGTCGCCAGCTAAGTTACAGGACGAGCTCAACAACATTCTCAAATTTAATCCTGACTTTGCCGAAGCTGTAAGCTGAACTCCTTCCTTTCAAGAAACAGATGATTAATCTCTTTTTATTATAACTGAGCCTCTCTCTGTCTCTCCACAGCATTACCTCAGCTATCTGAACAGTATGCGAGTGCAGGACATCTTCATCTCCACTCACAGCCTCCTGCACTACTTCGACCGCCTCATTCTTTCCGGTGGAGAGGGGAAAAGCAATGGAGATGAAGGCTATGGCCGCAGTTTACGATACGCTGTCCTTAATCTGGCAACCTTGCACTGTCGTTTTGGACACTTGTGAGTATTAGTTGTCTAGATTATGTTTTGAGAGCTACATTGTGTCAGGAGAATTTTATTTTTGCTGCAAAAATAAGTGGCAGCAAATCAGAATTTTAGCCTCTTAGTCTGAACTGAACTGTTGTTATATGACTAAAGCTGATTTCTATGGTTGTGTATGTGCAGTCAACAAGCTGATCTGGCTCTGCAGGAAGCCATCCGCATCGCACAGGAAGCAAATGACCATGTGTGTCTCCAGCACTGTCTGGTAAGAGCAGTTTTTCTCATTCCTTGCCTGCCTCTCTAAATTTTAAAGGTTATTAGAATTACCATAAACATATGCAAACTCTACTTTACCTTTATGACCTTTCAATGACATGCACTTGTCTCAGTTTGAACTATATATATATATAAATGTGTGTGTGTGTGTGTGTGTGTGTGTGTTTGTATAATAAAACATTTTTTTTGTAGTTAAGTTTTCAACATTAATACTAATAAGAAATGTTTCAACCCCATTTCAATTACTACCCCATTTCCAGAAAAGTTGGGACATTTTGTAAAATGCTATAAAGTCAAGAATTTTTGGTCTGTTCATTCTCTTGTACCTTTAACTGACAAAAGTACAGAGAAAAGATTTCCAATGTTTTCACTGACCAACTTAATTGATTTTTGGAAATATAATCAAAGGTTGATTTCTTTGTACTTTTGTCCATGAAATAAAGGTTAAGTTACATTATTTTTATCAAATGCAGCCTTGGTGAGCATAAGAGACGTCTTTCAAAAACATAAATACAACCCTCTACTATGTGAGTTAATCGGTTTAAGCGATTAATCGGTTCTGGTGTCCGTAGAGGTTTGATAGAGGTTGTGCGTGTGTATTATGCTTAAGAGTGTCTGCTGTGTTCTTATTTTATTTCTAATTTGTGATTTTAGAGTTGGCTGTACACACTAGAACAGATGAAAGGATCTGATAGTGTGGTACTAACGGAAGACTCTGTGAAAATTGCAGCTCACTTTTGCCTCCCTGTAAGTAGCTCATTAAGATGGAACCATTTTAATGCCCTTATAATAGGGAAATGCTTTGCATAACCACAATACATAATAAATGGCATCAGGCACATTAATTCAGCGCATATTAATCTCTTGCAAGGTCATTATACAATGAAATAAATAATTAATGCTCCCCGTTGTGTTTTGCAGTATTTAGCTTCTCTAGGCATCCAGTCCCTGGTCCAGCAGGGAGCAAAACAGGGCATGCCTGCCAACAAGCTGCTGGACGCCCTGCGAGGGACCGACATCATGCACTGGAAGCAAAGCCTCTCTGAGCTGATAGAAATCAGCCTGGCACAGACCACCTCCATATGGAGGATGTATGGCAAAAGGTCAGATAACACAGAGACCTTCTTTTTATGAAATTTAAAGGTGACATATTATGCCCCTTTTCACAAGGTGTAATATAAATCTATGGTGTCCCCAGAATGTGTCTGTGAAATTACAGCTCAAAATACCCCCCAGGTCATTTATTATAGCATGTCAAATTTGCCCCTTTTTTGGGTGTGAGAAGAAACTGCTGCTCCCCACCTCCGTTTATAAGATGGCCGATCCTTTACACGGATAAACCGGCAATTAGAAAACACGCGAATAATCTCACTCATCCAAAATCTCAAAAATAACCAATTGCGGAGTGCAGCGTAGAGACTCTGGAAGAGGTTGCAACTTTTAGACGAACCTTGACGTTCGAAGGGGAGCGAAATCTGATCGGCTTATTTTTTTGACATGCTTGCAGAGAAAGGCTTACCAAAAGAAAGTTACTGGGTTGTCACTTTTCACGTTTTCTGAGTTGGTAGATGCACCGGGGACCCGATTATAGCACTTAAACACGGAAAAAGTCAGATTTTCATATGTCCTCTTTGAGAGAACTGTGAAGTGAAATGAAATTTCTTTCAATCATATGTAAATAATATGTCTTCAAACAGACTGTAAGGGCTCACACTTCCATTCTGAATTGATGTTAGTGCTACATCTCTTACAGGTTTGCAGGTTTTATGTTGTTAAAGCAGCTTTTTTGCGTTCTTTGTAGCACTATGGCACGGCAGCAGGCTCAGCTCCTGTTGAATATGAACAGTCTGGAGCCGGTGAACTTTAGCGTGCAGCAGAACAACACTGAGGCCTTTGCCGTCGCTCTCTGCCATCTGTCTGAACTCCATGCTGAGCAGGTACCTGACCTCTCTCACAAGTACATGAACACAAATGCTTTTTGGTGCATACTGATTTCATGTATTGCTCTGTGTCAAAATGTATTGAATGCTAAATTAGCATGTTTTCCAGTTCCAGTTGTGATTCTTTTTTCCGTCTTCAGGGCCATTATGCTGTTGTGACTGACATCATGAAACACTTGAAGCAGCAGTTTCCTCCCCATACCCAACATGCCAAAGTACTGCTGAACAAAATATAGGCTTCATCAAGCACAAATCAGCAGCAGCTATATGATTTTTTTTCTCTCTTTCTCTTTTTAACAGCTCTGGATGCTATGCGATCTGAAAATTAAATTTGAAAAGGCTATGAATGATGGGAAATACCATTTGGCTGAACCTCATGTCACTGCTATCTCTGCCTTAAACAGCACTGAGGGATTGTACAGGTAGATAACGGCACATAGTATACGTTTTTTAGTAGGTTGGGCTGTACAAGTGACTGTTAATGTCCCTGTCTGTTCAGGAAAGCCCAGTTGCTGAAAGCTCTGAATCAGACGTCTGAAGCCTCGAAGATTCTACAGCAGCTGCAGCAGCAGTGTGAGAAGAGTAAGAACACAGAGATGATCATCAGGTATGTCTTCATGAAAAGAAAAGTCCGAGATCACATTGGAAATCTGGGATTCAAGATCTAATTGAAACCTGGAAATAAGTGATGATTGACAAAATTGACTTGCACTTTCTTACTGGCTGCTGAAAATACTGATTTGTTAAGTATATTAAAATGGAAAACGGTTTGTGATTGAGACCCGAGCGATCACAAGGAGAATGACACCAGGCATCCGTTTAAAGGTCGTTTCAAAAGAAGTTTAATGCTTTAAAGGCAAGGAAGTGCAAAAAGGCCCATACAACAGTGGATTATAGCAAGAATAAAAAACAAAGGTTACAAAAACATTCTAAAAACTAGCACTGTTGAGGTCACTTCTGATCACCCTTAAATGCATCATTTTCTTACCTTTAGTTAATTGAAACATACCATTTTCTGTAAAACTAACTCTTGTCTCTCTAAACATTTCAGCAAGTTCCCTCAATGATAGTTAAGACAAAGAGTTTAAAAACAATCAATCAATCAATAAAACAGACAGGCAAGAGAAAAACAAATATTGACATTTGCACAACTGATTTTTCCTAAATAAATTAAAAGGAGGACTTCCCTACCTCCCAGGGTGTGCACATACCTAGAGGTTAGGTCCACTCTTCTAACAACAGGAAAAATAACCTGTAAAAACCGACATGAACAATTATTTCATGCATGATACAAAAAAACAAAACAATAAGGACACAATTTTGAGGGACGGAGAAGCAACACTGGCTCTCGGTCACGGTTATTTTAAATTGTAATTTTTCACACGATTACTGTTTTTACTTTAAAAAAAGACCCCACATTTTTGAAGTGTATATTTGAAATCTTGTTGGAACGGCAGTGTTCCCGTGTCAGTTTTTAAATCTTCAGTGTTTGTGTGGCAGGGTGATGCTGGCCTCTGCAGAACTTCACTGGGACTCTTCTGGATTTGCATCAGGTCTGCCGTTACTCTTACAGGCTCTTGCTCTGTCACGCCAACACAACCTGCAGAGCTTGACCTCAGAGACGGTGTTACACCTGGCATTTACACAGGTACACCAACAAGAACCTTCACAGTTTGTGCTCAGACACCTGATAATGACTGACAAATGCTCACAAAACATCTCCCAGTTCCTTGATTTCACCTAAGAATTCACTGAAGTGTTTTTTAAGTATACCTGTGTGTTTGTTAGATGAAAGATGAAGAAACTGTGTAATTTTCAACTAGGAGTGTCTGATATTGATCTTCTCGCTTGATAGCTGATGTTGGGGATTCCTGAGCAGGCTCTTGCACTGGTGCAGGACGTGTTGGAGTCGGTTTTGGCTCACGGTTCTCTGATAGACATGGGCAGAGCTCTGCTGTTGGCCGCTCGCTGTCAGATGACTTTAGCAGGAACTACTGCACAGAAACACAGACTGACTGGTACTGCCTGAGTCCTGTTTGACACCCATCTCACTGTATTCAAGTCATACTTTATACGTTTGAGTGATGTATTTTCTTTCCTACAGCACTGGAACAAGCCGTGTACACTTTAGAGGAGGCAGCTGTGTATTTCTCACGTCTTGACTGTAAAGAGCGTATGAGAGACATACATTATCTACAGGCACGCTTGCATCACACTCTCGGCAACGTCTCTCAACGCAACAAATCCGCCATGCTCTTCCGCCTGCTGGATCAGGAGCTGCCGTCCTCCGGGATGACTGTGGTCAATCGTCTTTAAGGAAACATCTGCTATGGTGTTAAAGAACGACACCAAACATTGTACCGTGTGCATACTGGAAATACATTTTATTTTGTATGTAAAAAACTAAATTTTGACCCTTTTTTTATACATGTGGGGATGGGGGAAGCAAAAAAATTGTCATGCTAATTTAAAATGTACACAGATCTTAAAATAAAAGAGTAGAAATTATGAACTTACACGGTAGACAATAACAAAATAGCATTATATGAATTAATGCAAATTTAAGGTGCTGAGCTGTCCCTTCAATTTTCCTTCATGTGTGACTGACAGCTTTCTCTACCGAATAACTTTATGACACGCCCCCTTTCATTTCGACACGCCCACTGTTCTGACCAGCAAAAGAGCCATTTTTGAAGTTTTTCTCCCAGATTTCTCCACATATTTATCCTCCATCATGGAGGCGCTTGGGGGATACCCCACCAAATCATCTGCTTCTAAAGCAGGACTGTTCAAGGTTTTACTGAGTGTGGCCGTGTGCATGGGCTCACTGTACCTACTGCAGAGTAAACTGTCTAAGTCGCGAAAAGCCAAAGATTTCTACTCGTATGAGGTGAAGGACGCGAGAGGCAGAGCTATCTCACTAGAAAAGTATCGAGGGAAAGTAAGTTGCATTTTTTTTATGTTTTAAGTGGTTTGACTTCATTTGTAAGCCTTTTGAGAAACATAATTGCCCTAGTTTTGTGCTGCAGTATTTTGACTCGAGGGCTCGCTGTCTCTGATAACAGGTCTCTCTGGTTGTAAACGTGGCGAGTGGAAGCGAGTTAACGGAGCAGAATTACCGGGCTCTGCAGGAGCTTCACCGAGAGCTCGGCACGTCTCATTTTAACGTGCTCGCGTTTCCCTGCTCGCAATACGGTGACACCGAATCAGGCACCAGTCGAGAAATCGAGGCTTTTGCCAAATCCACCTACGGTGTAACGTTCCCCATCTTTAGCAAGATCAAAATAATGGGGTCTGAGGCGGAGCCCGCATTCAGATTCATCACAGGTAAGTTTGGTTTTACCTGAGGATAATCTTCATTCAATTATTTTAACGTTTTACACAAAATAAAAATTGCAGCACCTTTGAGAAATAACATCAGAACGATTACAGTCACAATTAGCTGAAAACTTATGTGTTTTTTCTAGATTTATTCTTTAGAGCGGGGAAGGGCGACCCCTTATGGGCGCTGCCATTTCGACATCACGTGACCAGTTCCTACTACTTGATTGTAAGAAATGATTAATAATAACAGCAGGATATTTATTTGATATAGAACAGTACGTTTTCAAAATTCAAAGCATAAATATAAAAGTACATAAAAAAACACAAGGAAACCAAACAAAACTCCGCCTCGCATAATATCAGTAGCTTAAGAGGTGAGTTGTTGGTGTATCCTAACTCATGTATTCATGCACTATTCAATGCCATTTTGCAGTATAAATAGTGTGAGTTCTGTGTTTACACCAGGGCTGGTGCAAGCTCAACTGCCGCTCTAGGCAAAACACTGTTGTGCCGCCCATTTCACACTCACGATTAAACACGATCTTTAAAAATAAAAATTCATGAATTAGCTCAAGATTATTGGACACACACACACCTATGGGGTTAGAATTGTTGTTTTATTCCAAATATTTAGTTTATGATCCACAAATGTAAGGAGATTCACAAAAATTAAACATTCACAAATATTCTGTATGTTTCACAAAAATGAATTAAATTGTTATATTTGTTCATTTGATTTCTTTCTTGAATTCTAATTTTAAATACACATGTAGCTGAGAAAAATAAAGCAGTTTATTTCATTTGTATATGTTGTAATATGTTGTATTTTTATCTTCAACACTTTGGCCTAAATGTCTGCCATTCTTTTTTATTTTATATTTAGATACCTTGTAAGGCTTTGTTTTTAAAATAGGGACATTATTTTGATTGTAATGCACTTGCAAAATAGTATAACCAACATGCAAAAAAAGAATCGGGATAAAAACGTGATGTGATATTTTTGCCATATCGCCCACCCCTAGATCTCATTAATTTTCATTGGAGAGCTGGCGACTTCCGGCGAAATGAGTGACAGTGACCATTGGCGATAGAATGTAGACGTGACTCTACAAAAGTTCAGAAAACTTCAACTTTATGCAAATTAGCAGCACATTTTGCGAGCGACAACCAATAGGAGTGAAGACTGTAGCTGCGTTCACTACCAGAGACTTTCTCGCCAGTGGCTGGTGGTGGAAGTTCATTTAGATTTAGAATAACTAAACAGCGTGATAACTTGTTGATATAAATGCAATAATTCCAAACGAATGTCCAAAAAAAAAATATTAAAAATGTCTCTCTTTCTTGCCACCCTAGACGGCTGTCTAGTTTACCTACAGATACACGCCGTACCTAGTCCACAATGAAAATTCTCCCCCAAAATGTAAAAAATAACAAAGTGTGGACACTTGGTGGCCTCTTCATGCACTCAACTTTCTTTATGCAGTGGAGGGCGAGGTGCTATCATACTCTGATGGGAATTGGGACACAATTTTTGGTAGCTCCTTGCACACAGGGAACCCACCCATAAATATTTGATCCCAGACCTGTACATTTTAGTGACAGCCCAGCTATGGGATAGTAAAGCAAATCCTAACCTCTGGTTTGAAATATGAGGACATTTCTAAATTAATTCATTTATAGTAATATTGAATAATGAATAATGTTATGAACTCAATATTCATAATATTTATATATCTAAAACTTTTTTTCTTTCTAGATTCAGTACAGAAAATGCCGAAATGGAACTTCTGGAAGTTTCTTGTGAGTTCGGAAGGCCAGGTGGTGCGTTTCTGGAAGCCAGAGGAGTCCATAGAGGACATTCGTAAGGAAGCCACAGCCCTTGTGCGGAATATAATACTGAAAAAAAGACAGGAGCTATGATGTGCACAACCCCCCTCAGAGACTAAGTGTAGCATTGTGCACATTTAAGTGTGTATAGATCATCTGTGGTCAAATGCGGAGGGCTTCACCTGCATTGACATCAATGAGAATCAATAATTCTGGTTAATGTGAATGATACTGACAGAAGAGGATCGCTTGAGGCCTGGCTTTGTATGCTTGTGTATTTAATAAAATTTTACTTTTTGTCATTGGTAGTATGATTTTGCAAAACAAAAACTCCTTTTAAATCTGTCTTTTTGATATTTTTTTTTACTACCGGTAGTTTGATTCGTTTCTGATAATTTTTCTGGTATGGCAATCAGTCATACAATCATCAATTAAATATGTCACTCATCTGGAATAAAAGGAAGGTATTGCAGATAAATGCATATTCATAATTTACTATAATGTAATTTAAGAAAATATTTACAAACTTGCTTAAAATAAATGCTTATTCAAGAGGAGCTGAATTTGCCATTGGCTGATGGTAAAATAGTAACAATGAATCTAAAAATCGCAAGGGATCATCATCAGTGTGAGTAAAATAATGTTATGCTTAACATCTCAAAAAATACATCAATTTGGTTACAGTTATTGTGTTTGATTTGTTTTGGGTTGTTTTAAGCCTTTAATCCTTACAAAATCCATCATCAAAATTATACAATTTTTTCAGAGGAATGTTTGATTCATAAAAGTTACATTATAAGGAAAATCTGTATTTTAAGCTCATTTCCTCTGGATCATAAAAAACATAATAATGCCTAACACAAAACTCTTGATGCAAATTTAATTATTATTCCACTTATTTGCTGTAGTTTTGTTATTTGTCATTTTCTTGTTTTATATTCACTGATTCTATGACAGTGTTTTGTCACTTGGATAGCCTAGTTCGTGGAGGTTTGTTTGAATTTTTTTCAATTTTTAAATCTAGCTGATTTGACAAAAAAGAAAGTCTGATCATTCATTTTCGTCCATGTCCACTAGATGGCACAATCGCGCAACTTGACAAATCTCCCTCACACACTTTCATGTTGCACTTTTCACATTGGATTGTACTGATATATTTGCTCTCGCTTTAAGTGAGAGGTTTTATGTTTTTTTTTATGTTTGTGGGACTGTGTAAAGGGAAAGAAATTAGAAAAGAAAAGTATATTCTTTGTAGAATGCACTAAGAATAGTACACTGAAAGTAAACGAAATGAAGAAAAGTTTATAATCTCTGTGAAAATGACATGAGTAAAGATTTGGGAAAATAAACAAGAGAGTCCATGTCCTGTGGAATAATGTACTCGGTTACTAACATAACCTCGGTCCTCTTACGAGAGGTTCTCTCGTACTGCGTAATATCTTACGCTAGGGGAAAACCTCTTTTCCTCGAGATATTGAAGCCAAAAAATTATCCTTAATTTTGTATTAATGTAAAACGCATTACAAAAGCAAGCAGACATAGGCAAGGCGGCTTAGTGTGCCTATTGGCTGACCTGCGGCAATTGCAGCAGCCTATCGAGAAGGGCCATTCAGTGACAGTCCAATTGCGTCACTCTCCCGCCGAAGCGTGCGTGGCCTAGCCCTATAAATACGGCTCGATGGGCTGACATAATCTGGTTTTCATCGCCGAAGCGAACCAGAGTGTACTGCATGCACTGCAAGATACGCAGTACTCCTTCCCTCTCTAGAGAGAACGTCTCGGTTACGAATGTAACCCTCGTTCCCTGAGTAGGGAACGGAGACATTCCGTCGGATGACGACGAATGGGGGTTTCGCTTAGAAAGCCTATCCGCTTCGAGTAATACAAAACGAGCCAATGGCAAAGAAATGCCATGGGTCTGCAGAATTTGCATGGAGCAACTCCGCCCCACTTCGTGGGTATAAAGGGAGGAAGTTCCAGCAAAGCAGTATGTTTCCTCACTGAGGAGCCAAGACTGAGCTCAGGCGATCCCCGTGGTACAGCGGAAAGTGGCAGGAAGATGGAACGTCTCCGTTCCCTACTCAGGGAACGAGGGTTACATCCGTAACCGAGACGTTCCCTTTCGTTGTCACTCCGAGTTCCGTCGGATGACGACGAATGGGGATACCAGTCTAATCACGCCACCTTCTCGGCTGTCTTCCAGTGCCCTGCGTAATCTGAGATCCCTGTCATGGACAGCACGGACGAAGGACTCCTATTAGCACAGGAATACCAAGGTACACTGGGGAGCATATCCCAAGGTTTTTAAGGGAATATGCAATTACTGCCAACCCAGAGGGGGGGGACTTAGAGAATACACATATGACCCGAGGGATGCATATGGGGAATCACTGGGGTGTCCAGCCGCAGGTGGAATATTTCAACCCCAGGGGTGGCAAGGTGGCTTGCCAAGGGAAAGACACATGCTCAACAGAGGCTTACAGCGGAAATACACATGTGGGGGTAGCTCGGAGGAGGTACCATGCACACGGGAGGCACCTAGCCGACGCGCAGGCAACAGACACTGGCGCCGACGTCAGAAGTGCTGGAGGAACTCAGGGCTTTCGGGGAAGCTCACCTGAGGAGAATATCGCACGTATCCAGTCCGTGGAGTGGAATGGCGAGCAAGCGAAGACACCTGAGCGGGTCCGGTACTAGCTGGTTGAAGCGAGTACATGAGAGGACACTGGCTCCACTCAGAGATTGTAGAATCTGGCGAATGTGTTGGGTGTCGCCCAGCCTGCAGCTCTGCAGATGTCTGTTAGCGAGGCGCCATGTGCTAGAGCCCAAGAGGACGCCACACTCCGGGTGGAGTGGGCAGTCACACCAAGGGGGCACGGTCGACCTTGCTGTTGGTAAGCCAAAGCAATGGCGTCCACTATCCAGTGAGATAACCTTTGCTTGAAGAGAGCCCTTCCCTTCAGTCTCCCACCATAACAGACAAGAGCTGGTCTGAGGTCCTGAAACACTGCGTTCTGTCTACATAGATGCGGAGAGCACGTACTGGACAGAGCAGTGCCAAGGCTGGGTCTGCCTCCTCCGGGGGCAGCGCTTGCAGGTTCACCACCTGGTCCCGGAAGGGAGTGGTAGGAACCTTGGGCACATATCCAGGCCGGGGTCTCAGAATCACGTGAGAGTAAGCCGGCCCGAGTTCCAGGCACGCTTCGTCAACGGAGAATGCGTGCAGGTCCCCTACCCTCTTAATGGAGGCCAATGCAGTCAGAAGCGCTGTCTTCATTGACAGGAAGTTAAGCTCGACCGACTGCAAAGGCTCGAAGGGAGCACTCCGCAGGGCAGTTAGCACCACTGCGAGGTCCCAAGAGGGTACGAGAGGAGGATGAGGAGGATTCAGTCTCCTCGCTCCTCTCAGGAACCAGACGATCAGGTCGTGCTTCCCTACGGACTTACCTTCTATAAGGTCGTGCTGTGCGGCAATAGCGGCGACATCGACCTTGAGGGTGGAGGGAGACAGCCTTCGCTCCAACCCATCTTGAAGAAAGGAAAGCACGACACTGATCGAACATCTCCGGGGGTCTTCTCGGTGAGAAGAACACCAGCTGACGAAGAGGTTCCACTTCAACGCGTAGACATGTCTCGTGGACGAAGCTCTAGCGGAAGTGATGGTAGCCACCACCGCTGGTGGTAGGGTACTCAACCCTGTCTCGTCCCGTCCAGGAGCCACACGTGGAGGTTCCAAAGATCGGGACGAGGGTGCCATAGGGTGCCCCGTTCCTGAGAAAGGAGTTCCTTCCTCGGGGGAATCGGCCAAGGAGGTGCTGTCGCGAGGAGTACAAGTTCGGGGAACCGGGTCCTGGCGGGCCAGTATGGCGCGACCAAAATGACCTGCTCCTCGTCCTCCGCAGGGTCGCGCAAGAAGGCTCACTGGGGGAAACGCATATTTGCGGCCCCGCGGCCAGCTGTGCGCCAGTGCATCCGTGCCGAGCATGCCCTCGGTCAGGGAATAAAACTGGGCGCAATGGGTCGAGTCGTGAGAGGCAAACAGATCTATCTGTGCGTCCCCGAACTGGTCCCAAATCAGCTGAACCGACTGGGGATGGAGTCGCCATTCTCCAGGGAGGGGCTGAAACCGTGAGAGCTCGTCTGCACAGTTCAGGGCTCCAGGAATATAAATGGCACGAAGCGACCTCAGATGCTTCTGACTCCATAAGAGGAGGTGGCGGGCGAGTTGCGACATACGGCGGGAGCGCAGACCACCCTGATGGTTGATGTACGCTACAGTCGCGGTATTGTCTGAACGGACTAGTACATGCTGGCCCCTGAGCACGGCTCGGAAGCGGCGCAGGGCGAGCTGTACAGCCAGCAACTCGTGGCAATTGACGTGCCATAAGCGGTGGGGTCCTGTCCAGGAGCCCGCGGCAGCACGTCCGTTGCACATGGCGCCCCAGCCCGTAGCAGAGGCATCTGTCGTTACAACAACATGCCGCGAAGCTCGTTCCAGAGGCACTCCGGCCCGTAGAAAACTGAGGTTCGACCACGGGGGTGAAGGTCTGACGGCAGGTCGGAGTAACTGGTACTCGGAGGGTGCCGTGATGCCATGCCCACCTCGGGACTCGGTCGCGAAGCCACAGCTGAAGCGGTCTCATATGAAGCAATCCGAGCAGCGTAGTCACGGCTGCAGAAGCCATATGCCCCAGGAGCCTCTGAAAAAGTTTCAGTGGAACCACACTCTTGCCCTCGAACTGTCTCAGGCAAGTCAGCAGTGACTGCGCGCTCGCTCGTAAGCTGCGCGGACATGGCGACCGAGTCGATGTTCATACCGAGAAAAGAGATCCTCTGCACGGGGCAAAGTTACTCTTCTCCCAGTTGACCCGAAGGCCCAGACGGGCTAAGTGCCGGAGCACTAAGTCCCTGTGTTCGCAAACCTGGTCTCGAGAGTGAGCTAGGATCAGCCAGTCGTCGAGATAGTTCAGGATGCCTACCCCGTGTTCCCGAAGGGGAACAAGGGCTGCCTTGACGACCTTCGTGAAGACGCGAGGAGACAGGGCTAGCCCGAATGGGAGAACCGCGTACTGATATGCCTGCCCCTCGAAAGCAAACCGTAGGAATGGTCTGTGTCGAGGGGGAATGGAGATATGAAAGTAGGCATCCTTCAGGTCGATCGCTGCAAACCAATCCTGGGGCCGCACACATTCGAAAATGCGTTTGGCAGTGAGCATCTTGAATGGCATCCTGTGAAGGGAGCGGTTCAGCACGCGCAGGTCCAGGATTGGCTGTAACCCACCGGTTTTCTTCGGGACAATGAAGTACGGGCTGTAGAAGCCAGACCTCATTTCGGCTGGAGGGACAGTCTCGATCACACCCTTCGCCAGCAGGGTAGCAACCTCCGCTCTCATGATAGGGGCATTGCCACCGACCATAGTGGAGCGACGAGGGGCGGCGCACCGTGTCGTCCGAGAACTCTGTGTGCTCAGAAACGGGAGAGTCAGTTCTTTCTGAATAAGGATTCTTCCCCGGCCCTCCACCAGGGAAAGGAGTGGCCCTACTACCAGCTCCTGGAAAGAACTGAGTCCCATCTCTGAGGAGCCCATCTCAAGAGTGCCACTTAACCCGGCGTATAGTGGGGGGCGGGGCTGGAGAGGGCTGTGGCGCAGGAGGGCGCCTTCGGCGGTGGGCAGACTGAGGGATCAGCTCGGACGGCGGGGCCGTCGGGGCAGAATAAGCCTCAGTCTGCTCGTGGGCGGTTGAGAACTGTTGGGCAAAGCCCTCAACCGCACCGCCGAAGAGGCCGACCTGGGATATGGGGGTGTCAAGCAGATGGGGCCGCCCGACATCCTGCACATCGGACAGGTTCAGCCACAGAATGGTGTACATCACATGACCCAGGGAACGTACGGCCACTTTCGTGGCTCGGAGAGCAAGGTCAGTGGCGGCGCGCAGCTCATTGAAGAGCCCTGGGTCAGTCCCGCCCTCGTGCATGTCCGTGAGCATCTGGATCTGGTAGACCAGCAGAATGGTAATGGCATGCAGTGAGGCGGCTGCCTGTCCTGTAGCGCTATAGGAATTCGCCACAAGTGTAGACGAAAAACTACAGGCTTAGGACGGGTGCTTAGGATCGCGCCGAGAGGAAGCACTCTGAGGACACAGTAGCATCGCAACAGAGCGTTCAACCGGGGGACCCCAGTGTACCCATGGGCAGCGGCCCCGTCGAGGGAAGGAAGGGCGAAGGAGATCAACGAGGGATCGCTGGAAGACATGGGGGTCTTCGAGAATTTCGAGATCTCCTGATGCACATCCGGGAAAAAAGGTATTGGAGTGGATGCTGACAGGAGTCAGCGGCCACACCCAAATACCAATCGCCCGGGAAAGCATGGCCGTCATCTCAGGATCTGACTCGACAAATGCCATATGCACACCCGAAAGTGGCAGCACTGTCAAATCTTCACTTCCTGAAAATTCTAGCCCACCCTGTGATGCTGCGATGGACAACAGATCCGATTCTGGAGCGTCAAGGGAAACCCGCAGGGCATCCGAAAATAGACCCAGGGAATCCCCTGAACACTCGCGGGTTGCGTCACTGAAGAGGGGGGCGTGGTCCACGGACAAACAGTCGGCGGATTTGTTCCACACACACACCCTCAGGTCACCCTGGCCACCAGCCGAAGTAGCACCTCACGTGGAGAGTGTTAGATCGGGGTGTGGATGAGGGGACTCTCTCTCTAACGAGATCATTGAGTCTCGACCGTAATGATGCGATGATCACGTTCCCGCGGGGAGAACGTGAGTCATCCACAAAAGCTGCTCTAGCGTGATGAAGCCCAAGCACGCAGAGCAGAGAATGTGCCCATCAAAATCGGAAATGAGTCGACCGCAACCAGAAATGCATGGGCGAGCCGTCTTTAAAAAGACGTGCCGCGTGCGAGCTCTTTTGTGAGAGGAGGAAGAAACTCCGCGATGTTGAAGCGAGCAGGGAGAAACACACTCATTGGCAGATCACTGCACAGATCAGCAGGCAATGTGAACTCGCTGCAGATCGCCGTCACACCAACACCGGAGAGAGTGGCTCGTCTCGTAGAGTGAAATCAGAAATGGCTGTGGAGTGAAGAGATACTCTTGGCTCCGAAGCGAAAACATACTGCTTTGCTGGAACTTCCTCCCTTTATACCCACGAGGTGGGGCGGAGTTGCTCCATGCAAATTCTCCAGACCCATGGCATTTCTTTGCCATTGGCTCGTTTTGTATTACTCGAAGCGGATAGGCTTTCTAAGGCGAAACCCCCATTCGTCGTCATCCGACGGAACTCGGAGTGACAACAAAAGGGAACCCAGGTTACGTTAGTAACCGAGTACGTTCTCTTACGAGAGCGTACTGTGTAATATCTTATGCTAGGGGAACACAATGTAAAACGCCGTGCGTGCTGGGATCCGACACCAAAGTTCCAAGGGCAGGTGCCCGGGGCTCATATAGTGCACAATCACCAGAGACTCACACAGAGTCTGAGAAGAGAGGCTGGAAGCATCATTCTCAATAACATTTAGCATCCTAAGGGAGCTAGTCACTTAAATGTTCCACACAGTCAGGGTGAAGCATTTGGCCTGAACTGTGCAATAGCACGGGTCTTATTTTGCCCATGTTAGCTTTGGTCGGTCGCGAGCTGTGCTTGAGCGGATGCAGTATTCTGAGCCAAGTTTGGGGCAGATAATACTTATTTATACTGACAGCAGTTTAGCCTGTAAGGCGGGAACTTCCAGGTTATAAAACCTTATAAATGTAGACGGAGAGCCCAGCCTGCCGCCATACAGATATCTTGTAGGGTAATCCCGCTAGACCAAGCCCACGAGGAGGCCATGCCTCTCGTGGAATGCGCTTTAATGCCTATAGGGCACTCGAGGCCCTTTGACGCGTATGCCAGCGCTATGGCATCGACTATCCCTCTGGATAGGCTTTGTTTCGATGCGGCCAGTCCCTTAGAACGCCTGCTGAACGAAACGAAAAGCTGCTCAGTCTGACTGAAAACTGACAAGCGAGACACATAAGCTCTTAATGCCCTGACTGGGCAAAGGAAGCTCGCGTCCCTCTCCTCGCTACAAACCGGCAGAGCAGACAGGGAGAAAACCTGGGCTCTGAACTGTGTATTGAGGGATTTGGGTACATATCCATGTCTTGGTTTGAGTATGGCTTTCGAGTCATTAGGCCCAAATTCCAGACATGTCGCGCTTACTGAGAGCGCTTGCAGATCCCCTACGCGCTTCACTGAAGCAAGAGCCATAAGAAACGCTGTCTTGAATGACAAGTGTTTCATATCCGACAAGTGGATTGGCTCGAACGGGGCACCTTTCATGGCCTACAGAACCGTGGAAAGGTCCCAAACGGGGACTGAGGGGGGTCTGGGAGGATTCAGCCTCTTAGTTCTTTTAAGGAAGCGGATGACCAGATAATTTTTCCCCAGTGACCGGCCAGTCGCGGGTTCTGTGAACGCAACTATGGCCGCCACATATACTTTGAGCGTGGATGGGGTTCTGCCCTTATCCAGTAGCTCTTGAAGGAAGGAAAGAACTTCCTTGACCCCGCAGTCTGGAGGTGAAAGGTCATGGGCTTTGCACATCCAGAAAACACAGACCATTTTGAGGCATAGAGTCGCCTAGTAGACGGTGCTCTAGCCTGTGTGGTCGTGTTCAGCACTCTCTCGGGGAGGTTTGCGGGTACCCGTTGATGGCCCATGTGTGCAGGGACCAGTGCTCCGGGTAAGGATGCCAGATTGAACCCCTGGCCTGGGAGAGGAGGTCTCTCCTCATCGGTATAGGCCAAGGGGCAGTGCTCGTCAGCTGCATGAGGACTGGAAACCATGCTTGGTTCATCCAGAGCAGTGCCACAAGGAGCACTGAGCATCCGTTTTCCCATATTCGTTCCAACACCTGAGGCAGGAGCGAAATGGGGGGGAAAGCATAGAGGGGGCAGCGGGGCCAGACATGGGCCAGCGCATCCCTGCTCTTGGAGAAAATCTTCGGGCATTGAGCGTTCTCTTGAGACGCGAACAGGTCTACCTGTGCTCTGCCGAATGTCTCCCATAGTAGAAGGATCGTCTGCGGGTGCAGAGACCATTTCCCTGCTGGAACATTGTTCCTGGACAATCTGTCCGGTCCCAAGTTCAGGTGACCAGGCACATGTGCTGCTCTCAGTGAGCGCAAATTGTGCTGGGCCCATACCAGGAGGGGTTCCGTTAACCTGCAAAGGTTTCGGGATCTGACGCCGCCCTGGCGATTTATGTAGGCCACCACTGACATGTTGTCTGAGCGGACTAAGACGTGATGGCCTTTTATTCGGGGACAGAAGCGCCTTAGCAGGAGATCGACTGCCATCATTTCTAGACAGTTTATGTGTAGGAGCTTCTCCCGTTCTGATCACTGGCCGAAGAACGGTCTGCCCTCGAGCAGCGCTCCCCATCCCGAGGTGGAGGCGTCTGTGGAAACTACCTGCACACTCGAGGAAGTCCCCAGGTTTACACCTGACTGGTACCAGTCGTTTGCCTCCCAAGGTTTCAGGGCTAAGACGCATTCCTGATTGACCCTAAGGCGAAACTGACCAGAGGACCAAGCTCAAGGCGGCACTCGTGCTTTCAGCCACCACTGCAGTGGGCGCATGTGAAGCAGACCCAGCTGGGGTGTTGATGACGCTGAGGCCATGAGGCCCAGCATTTTCTGAAACCTCCTGAGCGGGACTATAGTGCCGCAGCGGAAGGATTTCGCAAAGCGCTGAATGTTCAGTCTGCGCTCTGGCGATAGTCGCGCTGTCATTGACAGCGAGTTCAGCTCTGTGCCCAGAAAGGATATTTCCTTGCTGAGGAACAGCAAACTCTTCGCCCAGTTGACTGTGAGACCAAGATTCTCGAGGTGTTCGAGTAGCATGGTCCTGTGTTCTATGAGCTCTGAACGAGATCGAGCTAGAATCAGCCAATCGTCCAAATAGTTCAAGACTCGCATGCCATGAAGTCTCAGAGGCGCGAGCGCCGCGTCCATGCACATCGTAAATGTACGGGGTGCAAGAGATAGGCCGAACGGTAGGACTGTGTATTGATATGCCTGGCCCTCGAAGGCGAATCTCAAAAATCACCTGTGACGTGACGCTACTTGTTCCTGGAAATAAGCGTCCTTCAGATCTATTGACATAAACTAGTCACCTTGGCAAATCTGCGCGAGGATTTTGCTGGTTGTGAGCATTCTGAACTGGTGTTTCATAAGCGCTCTGTTCAGATGTCTTAGATCCAAAATGGGTCTGAGACCCCCGTCTTTCTTTGGGACCAGGAAATATCTGCTGTACAAACCCCCTTCGCTCTGAGCTTGAGATACTGAGATAGCTCTATTGCCCCTTTGCTCAAAATTGTCGCTTTTTCGGCTCGAAGTAGATGTGCTACCTCTGTTTTCACCATGGATTCGACACGCGCCATGTAACGGCAGGGGCGTCGAGGGAACTGTAGCGAATAGCCTCTTTTTATAGTGTTTAGCACCCATTCCGATACCCCGGGAAGCTGTGCCCATGCTTTCGCATGAATAGCTAGGGGTAGAATGAGATTCGGGCCGTGGTGCCGACTTGTTTACTGAATAATACACTGGGACAGTCACATTTCTTGGAACTGAACGAGCGAGAAACTTTGGTGAAAGTCCGGCCGCAGCGGGACTTGAACACCGTCGTTTTCCTAGGCGTGCTAGGACGAGTTCGAGGCCTTGATCTTAATCTTTGGCCAGGGCCCGCGCGGAGGGGGGCGGCGGCCTGCAGAGCGAGAGCGTGGTCTTTAAACCCGGGCCTGGCGGCGCTGTGGAGCGGCGGCTGGCGGCGGCTGTGGCTGAGAGCTGCGAGCAGACGGCTGTTTAGGGCGGCCTGCTGCGGAGCTAGAGCACTTCGGGAGGAAGTGCTTCAGAGCCTGTGACGTCTTTTGGACTTCGACGAACCTTTCCGCGAAATCTTTGACGGAAGATCTGAAGAGTCCAGTCGGTGAGATGGGCGCGTCGAGGAACACAGAGCGCTCCGAGTCCGGCATCTCAGAAAGCATCAACCATAAATGTCTCTTAGCGACGGTGAGAGATGCCATAATCCGCCCAGCGGCCTGTGCGGCGGATTTCGCGGCGCGAAGAGCCAGGTCTGCAGCGCTGCGTAGATCCGGCACGCTGATAGCTTTCTGGCCTTCCTCGTCCATTTTCCGGAGAAGGTCGGCCTGGAGTATCTGCAGCACGGCCATAGAGTGGAGAGCCGACGCAGCCTGGCCAGCAGCGGTGTAAGCGCGGGAGTGCAGGGCTGACGTGGTGCGGCAAGCCTTTGATGGTAGGGCCATCTTAGCTCGCCGTCCAGCAGAGGGCGGGCAAAGATGAGCCGCTACGGCTTCTTCCACGGCGGGCAGGGAGTGGTAGCCTCTCTCTTTCGCACCGTCCACAGTGGAGAATGCAGCAGAGACAGAGGGACGTACTCAGGCCGAGAAGGGGGCGGTCCAAGACTTTGCGACATCTTCGTGAAGCTCAGGAAGAAAGGGCACAGGTCTGGACGGCGCTGGGGTGCGGTCGCCTGGCAGGAAGCACCCATCTAGTCGGTTGCGCGCGGGCGCCTCCCACTACGGGCCGAGGCTCGCCACGGCCTGCGAGAGAAGATGCATCAGTTCCGACTCGATGCTGGCTCTCTTTGCTGATGGTGCACGGGCAGAGGGGGGGAGGTCCACAGAGCTCACCCAATCCTCGCTGTCCGATGCCAGTAGAGAGCAGCTGGCCTCCCCTGCAGAAGATCGCTGGCTCGTCATCATCGATGACGGAAGCAGCGGCAGATTTCGCTGTCCGTCAGTGAGCGAGCAGAGCGACGCTGGCGGGCGCACTGGCGAGCATTCGCGTGTTGGAGGAGGCTCAGGGACCCGTTGAGCACGGAGCTCTTTACGGCGTGGCATTGTCGCGGGCGGAAGTGCAGTCTCGGTGAAGATTGCCAGGCGAGTCCGCAGAGTCATCATTGGCAGCAGCTCGCAGTGAGGGCATCAGCCGTCGTCGAGCGCGAGAGCTGCATGATCCTCTCCCAGGCAGGAAACGCAGATTACATGGCGGTCCCCATCGCTGAGTGGGGCTCGGCACGAGCCACATGAGGAAGGCATCTTGAAAAAGACGCGGCTCTTTTAGATAAAGTGTGCGTCGCGGGGCGAACACACACACACAGAGCAGTAAAAGGATATGATACGCCGGATAGCGTAGCAGGAACGCCGGCTGAAGGCGGCGAGGTGAAGGCCAGTGACTTCAGTTGCAAGGGCTCGTCCCGCAGAAAGCTGTTTCGACGGTGCGGCTTCTCACTCTGGATTCAGCGGTGCGAACGCTTCGCTGAAGAGATGAAAATCAGATTATATCAGCCCATCGAGCCGTATTTATAGGGCTAGGCCACGCCCGCTTCGGCGGGAGCGTGACGCAATGGGCGTGAAGCGCCTTCATTGGACTGTCACTGAATGGCCGTTCTCGATAGGCTGCTGCAATTGCCACAGGCCAGCCAATAGGCACGCTAAGCCGCCTTGCCTATGTCTGCTTGCTGCTGCAATGCGTTTTACATTAATACAAAATTAAGGATAATTTTTTGGCTTCAATATCTTGAGGAAAAGAGGTTTTCCCCTAGCGTAAGATATTACGCAGTACGAGAGAACCTCTCGTAAGAGAACTTACATTTATCGGCTCATTCGGCCTAGCGTAACATTTAATTGCTAACCTACTAGGCCTATTTATTTTGTAACCAAAGCTTTGTGCTTCACTCATGACGTAATATTCACGTAAAATACATTCACACAGCATTCACACACAAAAATTGTGTTATGGCATACATAGGCTACCACCACCGGTTTTGCGGTTAAGTTGACGGGTACAAGAGTATGCATACAGGTATACTTTGTGTGTAGAATGCAGCAGACGGGTACAGACGGGTACTGCTTTAAATACAGGTGATTTATTTAATAAATAATTGCATTTAAATTCTGTAAAAAAAATACATTTGATTGTTATTTGAAGTAATAATTTTTGTGCCCTTTTTGGTCCCTCCACCCCTCCCCCTGAGGAGGTCTCTGCATGCCACTGCAAAGTAGTATAAAGTAATTACTAGCATAATGTATAGAGTGCATATAGGTATAGGCCTATATGTACATTTTATAGTTTAGGCTACATTGACATTGTAATATTAGTGAGCATTAGTATTTAGCATTCTCTAAAGTAAGTAGATTTTAGATGTACATTATAGCATTCAGAGTTAGATGTAATGTTTACAATGTGAGTTTAGCAAACTTTTTGGTCATGGTGGGGGGTGGGGGTATTCTATTGCCCTTTTTTAAAGTAAATCTTTTGCTTCTGTCAAGTGTTTTGCATTTTTATATATCATTTGATTTGTTCAAGCTGTTTTTCTCTTAGAGGCCATAAGCAGATCCCTTAGAAAGTGACGGGCCTTGTACGCTCATTCTTCATCCTCCTGACTGATGTGACAGAAATGGCGAAGAGACTTTACAAAGACCAGAGTAATGAGTTTGATGTCCATCTCTGCCAGCTCTGTAGCAATCACCTTCCCTGCCCTCATGTTTAACGGGTTCAGCCTGACTTAGCCAATCTATCATGCTGTTTGTTATTAGAACGGAATGTTCTTAGAAGAAAAACATCTTCAGAACTAAATGTACCAAGTGTCCAGACAAGTGAAAGCGTACATTCTTAAGCTTCAAAGTTCAGCCTGGTGGGGTTACCGCTGCCTGACTGTGCTCTGACATTTTGTGAGCTCTGATCAAAAGGCCTCGCTCGCTTTGACAGCACTGAAGACCCCATAAGGTGCATCGCTGGGCATAAAAATCCATGGGAACTTTCAAGACTGAGCATAACGAATGAAAAATACATGGGGAATATTTTGTTGTTGGCATGTCAATAAATTAAACAATTAAACAGTTCAAATGTCCCAATGTTATACATTGCATATATTTATATTCTGTGGAACACAAAAGGTGACTTTTAGAAGACTATCTTTTGATTGGTCAATGAATCATTATGAGAACATCGTGTGATGTCTCTGCGAGCAGAGTAAGCGGAGGAAGAATGGTCTTGGGAGATGAGGGTCAGTGGCTCAGCCATTTGGCAAAGTATAGCAGCTACTGTAACTTGGATCACGTGTATCTTATTGATAACCAATCACATTACAGCCTTGATGTCATTAAATTTCATTCAGAGTTGTGCAGTCACTGTTTGCGGATACCATAGAAATGACTGGGAAGAGCCGTAAACTGAATCATACCTATCGCGCAATTGTCCGTGACCTAATCTTATAAAACAGCAATCAAAACAAAATCAATCCAAAACAAATGTTTGTGAGCAAACATGTTGAAGATTAGCCGATGGGCTGTCGGTTTATTAAATGAGAAGCTATTTCCTCACGAAAGCGGTTTATTCAGCATAGTGAAGCCTCTCCATTGACATTCATTAAAAAAAACAGCCTCTTTAATTGTTACTCTTCTTTTGGATAAGGCTACAAGGGGCTTTGGCAGAGGTATGGAAATACATATGTTGACAGGCAGGACATAAATGCTTGGACGAACATTTTTTTTTGCTCCTGAGACTAAAGATATGTAGTACATTTTTAATATTTAGAACCTTTCTTTTATTGATTGCTATCAGGTTTTGAAGAGATCCATTCTAACAAAAAGTGTTATTAAAAAAATGGCCTACCCTACCTTTAATGTAGCCTACAGTACCGGTCAAAAGTTTGGAAACATTAAGGTTTTTGAATGTTTTTGATAGTCTCTTAATCTAATTTATTTGATCAAAAATACAATAAAAACACTAATACAGTGAAATGGTATTACAATTTAAAGAAAGCTTTAAGATAATTAATATTTAATTAATATTAAAGTCACCATTAAATCTAAATTTTTAATCAAAATAACTTCTCCCTCTTGCAGTGACATCTCTTCTCTGATGATGTGTCACTCACATCACAGCAATACCAAACAATCCAATTCATTTCCAATGGACAAAATCAAGTCCTGCCCTAAATTTTGTCTTGTTCGAGAAGCCTTTTCACTTAGATATATGTCACAAAAGGAAAGAAAAGACCATTGCAACTTCCGTTTTATGCCAAGTACAATGATGTCCACTTATTTATTTGTTTTGTATTTGTGTAATAATATTAAGACAAACATTGTTACAGTCATGCCTTCAGCGTGATAAAATTTTGTAAAGTTTCCTTTATATAAAGGATTACATTTAGGCCCGTTCTTTACGCAAAGCTATCATGTGACTTAAAGACTGAATGCGCAGCTTTTATGATATGGTGTTATGGTGCTTTATATAGTAAATATGAGTAAATAATGACAAAAAGTTATAATTTGTGGGTCAACTCTCTTTTTAGGAACAAGCATTTTCTTATTTCCTTCTAATTTTTTTTTTACCTTTATTTGATTTTTTCAGTAGGTTTTGTTTAGCCATGGGGTGGCAGACGAGGACTCTGGCAGTATTTCTTCCGCAGTAACGTGGGTCTGTATGCTTGTCACATCAACACAGACCATGCCATGCATAATTCCCAAGACCATAACAGAACTGTCTCGAAAGCCGTTACAGCATCAGTTAATACAACCAAATGTAACAGGGCAGAACAGCTTGCACTTGTTTGAGATCACAGTGACAATAACAAGTGTACACACACTGCTGAAAATCTGTTTACAGATGTTTAACACACACACACACACACACACTCTTTATAACCACTATCATATACACACACTGACAAGAACCATAAGCCAGACTGCATATTTGAGTGAAACTGGGCATCTATGTCCTGTTACATGTCTCTAGAAAGATAAAACGACTTTTGATAGTTCAAGCAAAAATTTAAATTTTGTCATTATTTCCTCATCATCTGTTGCTATTATTTTTTCGCCAGAATCTATTTAGGCTACACTAAGTGCAAATAGACATAGATGCAATGTACACTAAGTGAAAATAGCTGTATTTTCTTAGCGCTACATGCTATTTACACTAAGTAAAAACTGTATTTTCTATGCACTAAATAGATAGATGCTATTTAAAAAGTGCAAATAGTAGCAGATACTATTTGCAACTCACTTTATAGTAGTAAATGATAAAACGGTATGCAATAATAACAACATATTCAGTGTATATGATTAAAATCACAAATGGATGCCGCCTTATTTGGACATTACTTATCCCATGTCTTTAAAACCCACCCCTACTCTTTGCCCAACATCTAAAACACTATTCCCATTAGGTGCTTTATTTACAAACTTTACTAATTTTCGAATATTTTCTTAATTTTTATTTAAATTAAATGCCTTTCCAAGCTGATGTGCATCGAAAAAGGTAAAATAATAAGTTAGAAAGCCGGAATTGAACTTGTGGTCTTTCCATGTCACTGCTCCTGTTACCAGACAGGTTTCTTTAGTAATATTGTCTGGCTCAAAAAGACTTGGTGTAACACTTGGTGTAAATTGACACTACGCATTGTTTTTCTATGAAACTTAAAGGGAGAATTTGAAGAATTTTCTTTCCATGTAATAGTTTAGTTACTACTGAAATCAAGCTATCAAACAAAACCAGAACCATAAAAGCTATCCCTATTATGTGTGTGCTATATTCCGAGTCTTCTAAAGCCAACAGTTTTGAAAAAGAAAAATATTTAACTGACATATCATGTGAGGTTGGACATCAAATGCCAATGGTTCATGACCAAATGCTATTGAGGTCAAATATTTGATCGGCATATTGTTATAGTTTGCTATTGCTGTGATGTCATTTGAGTGACAGGTTGTCCCTGCCCTCGTACCAGTTAACACATCATCAGAGAAGAGAAGTTATTTTGATTAAAGATTATGAAGGCACATGAATTTGAAAAAAATAAAATAACGATGTGCACAGACAAATCATTTATAATAAATGCAATATTCCATAAAAAATCTGAATTGACCATTTTGACTTCATGGTGACTTTAAAAGAGAGATTGTTACTGTATTTTAAAAAAAGAGTTGCATCACAATTCTTAAAAAAAAAAATAATTTCCTCTGAAAATACAAACAAACTGCAGTGCATATGGGGGTGAGTAAGTGACAGAATTGTGTTTTTTTTTTTTGTTGAACTATTTCTTTAACATTTCAGAAGAGCTTGTGTGTGTGTGTGTGTGTGTAATATTCCCTCAGGCTGTCACAGATCCTAGCACAACCACCATCATAAAAACTTCTCTGAATCTCTTCTCCAGCTCATCAATCAGCAGATGGGCACCTCACCAACCTCCCACAGACACATTCAACCATCAAACGCTTTCACGCCGATTTGCCATCTCTTAAAAATAAACAAGAAAGAATTATTTTGCCACGCCCATGGTATTATCAATAAAAGTTTATTACAGAAGCGTTTAACAGTCAGTCTTATAAACTGTTTAATACAGGATGTTTAAAGCACAGATTAAGAGGACACTGTATGACACAGATAGAGACTTACACATAAACAACATGACCAATAAACTGCCCTCTATAACCTGCCACCGACTGAGTGTATTAGTTTGCTTAGCATTGTGGGTATTGACACTGTCATGCCGTTTATGAGTAACAGATATAGCATTACGCAGGTTAAACATCCCAGATAGGCACATCAAACCAAACCAATTACCAAGCCTGGTAAGTGTAATGATCTTAAAGGGCCAAACAACAAATACAAAGACAAGCCGCTTAAAGTTCTGAATAGTCCAGATTTTTTTTTTTTAATATTCAGCCTTGGAAAGTTAGAAATAGGTTATTTTGTGTATAACTTGAATTTGTTGAGGCCCTGTGAAGATGGTTGTTGTGTAATATATTACATATAATATAGTCTGAAGTTAACGACAACAACACTGAGAAAACATTAAGATAACATTAAACAAATACACACAGAAAACTGACATATTTAAAAGAATACATATATCATACATAGCACTGACATTTAACTATTTGATCATCTGTGATTTACCCCTAAACAACTAAGTGCTGGTTAGTACAGTAACTATTTGTTTGGCTCATTTTTGTTTCAGAATTACGTAAAAATGTTATGTTACAAGACGACAATGCTACAACAAGTGTTTCAGTCACAAACCTGATGAAAACAGACTAAAGTGCTCAGGTAATCAAAGGCCATGGAACAATCATTAGCTCTTTAGCTCAAGGTCCATTTATTTTGACATCAATTACTTGTCTGCCAAAATTTGATTTCAAAACTCTGTTACAGCCAAGGTTATTTTGAGCATGAGGTTAAGAACAGTTAACAAAATGTAAAGTGTACCAGACGTGAATAATCACTTTTAGTAAAGTGTACCAGACGTGACTAATCAAGATTAGAATGTAGAATAGATTTTAAAATACACGATACGGAAGAAAAAAGCCATATTTCATTGGACCATTCCAAAGGGAACAGCAATGCTTTGACACAGCAATACATATTTTAAGAGGTATATTTAGGATGTAGACTATGACTTAAACATAAATAAGAAGCTATTATCATTCAGTAAACTTTCATATATAACAAAAAACGCATCTTATACAACAAAAACGTATCTGTGTTGAAATGTACCTGTTGTCTTCTAAGATAGCTTTGTTCATCATTAGTAGACAACAAAAACAAGCCGCTGGCAATTCAACATCATTGACAACTACACGACAAGTGGTGTGTGGGTATTCACATGTGAACATTTTGGAAAGGGGGGGAAAATGCAAAAGTCTTGACATAGCAGTTTTGCGTGCGTCACGTGACGTGGGTCATCTGTATAGTCTGTTGAGCTGGTTTCATGGCTTTTGTTGGGAGATTAGTAGAGCGCACACAGAGTGGTGATAGGTCCTGCTGCGGCAGAGACGGCCTCAGCAACGCAACTCTGACAAATACGACCAAACCTGACCCGACCCCACAAAATTCCTAACCATACCTTAGTTAAAACCGGGATCCATATCGCTTCACATCCACCGTTGGTATGCATCAGCCAGTCGATTGACTCTGGGATTTCTAATTCGCATTTTTTCCTGTCCGTCACTGGTTCTTTTTGACCGAAGAGGGGCGTAAGAAAGCATCTCTCAGTGGTCGCCTCCAATGAACCCCCACCTTGAGTCAAGGAGCGTCATCTGCCAACACAGTAAGTCAATGGTGAAGCTTTTAGAGCGTTTCAAACTGCCGTGTTTCACCGTTTGCTGTGTTCAGGTGGTTAGGTGGCTCTTTATATGTGATGCTGTTGGTTCACACATAACCACAATGGGAAGGTCATTGAGCTGCGGTGGAGGAGGGAGATGGTAAAAGGTGTTGATTGGGAGAAATGGTACAGAGAGAAGAGGAATCTCTTGCTTGCGCTCTCCCATTCTTTCTTTATCCCCGTCAGATGAACGTAATTGGTTCACCTCTCGCAATGGCGCAGGTTAAAGCTACCTGAACTTTTCTGTTCCCCAATGCTCCATGGCTCCAGGTCCTCCTCTTCCTCATCATCCTCCTCTTCTTCGTAGTGGCTGGGTTCTTCAATGGAACTCTCCATGCGGTAGCAATAGGGCTGACCCTCTGTGTACTCATAGATGGTGGGCAGACTGCTCTTTAGACTACAGCGTCGCCGTAGGGACACAAGTAGAGACTGAGAACAGAGTAGAAACAGTTAAACAACTCTGAGATACAATTACTTACAGATAATGATTGTACTAAAGTCCTTTTAAGGCGAGTCATTTCACTTGGCGGCCATCTTTGAAATTTCTCTCGGGCAGCTATTTCAGTCGTGCAAGTACAGCTCCTATCTCTTTGAATGGGGAAACATCAAATTCTCCAAAGCTGATCACCAAGCTTACAAATAAATACACACACCACATACCAACATAGCATCATGACTTTTGCCTAAACATACACGCCACTTTCAAGTCAAGTGGAGTGTTATCTATATGCATTTTGAGCTATCCGTGTGTATGTCCACGCCGAAACGAACCATCATCTTTTGCGTGTATGTCTACGCCATTAAATGTCCGAGTGATTCCGCGTGTGTGTACACGCCGTTAAATGTCCGAGCGAAACAAAGCAAAATGTAGATCTACATCTGGGGAGCGATATTTTTTTTCCTAGGACGGTAGGGGAAGACTCATAAATGGTATTAACCCCAGTGACGGGTAGGTTTAGGGACAGGATTGGGGTAGGTCATATATTTATATATACAGTAATGTAACATTAAGTCAAGGGTGTTCATAAACACGCTGAAAAGCGATTATGCGTGTTGATAGCACGCCAAAAATGGAAATACGAATTGGCGTGTCAGATCAGTCTGCACATACATTTTTATTTCTAAACGCTCAAATCATGACAAAAAAAAACGGCATTTTTCAGGCTGGATCAACCAATGTGCAGTCATGAGCTTCTAATGGCAGCTGAAGTGAAGCAATGAATCTACCAATTGGGGATTGGCTCTTTCATTTAGAAGGCAGGTCTTATTTCACCAAATTATGAATTTTCTCCCATTCATAGTAATATGAGTGCACCGATTTTCTATATATAAAGTCTTTGCTGTGACACATTGTGTAGATTAAGGTAGGGGTGTCTATTGTCTGGATGTGGATGTTACAGAAAGTGTATGTGCTCTGGATGAGATTATCTTACATAATTTATTACTTATATTAGATGGGATACCAGCAGTACTTGAATTGACAACTGTTACCAAGAAACTTGGTTTAAAAGGTCTAAAATCGCTTTTATTTCGACAAAGGTCAAACTAAATGAGATGAAAACATACTGATGTAAAATAACATCAGTTAATGCTTAGGTATGATGAACTAACAATAAGCAACACTATTTATTAATCTAGGTTTATGTTAATTTCTTCTTATTGTTCATTTTCAATTCATGTTTGTTTATAATGCAAAAAGTAAAAGAAAAAAAAATAGTATATAAAGACAATTAACATGAACAAAGATTTAAAAATGTTGTAAAAGGACTTCATTGTTAGTTCAGGACACCTAAAGAATTAACTAATGTTAGGGCTCTTCTCCTCAGGGAAAACCCCCATCCAAATAGAATTTAATTAAATGGTTTGCCCTGCCAGTTGAAAAAGGTGACGGAAAACGTGTCAAACAAATATTCATAATGTGATTCACCCAAGACGAACATGTTCCTGGATCAACATCCTTGATGGTCCTACTTCAACATTACAGTGAGGAATAAGATTATGCTCAAGGCTGGGGTTAGGTATGATATGTCGACAAAGATCTTGTCTTTAATTTTAGGGGTTAGTTAGGCTTAAGCGTAGAGCTATGACTTTTTGTTCAAAGAATACTGCTCCAGGAGCATCACGGATGTCCTAATGGCTAATTCATGCTATGCTGTGCCTTATATCTGGCAGCACAACCATGTTTTACACAAAATTAAGCATTTATCACAGTGTTAATACTACACTAAGGGGGACTGTGATTGATTTTAAGATTCTGTTGTTTTACCTGTGGCATGGTAAATATGTCCACGTTGTTGCCTAGGTCAATCCAGGCAAGACAAGTGAACATCTTGGATTCTTTGAGGGCTTCAGACAGATCTTTAAGGATGCCAAGAGTCAGACGGTTCCCATTGAGAGCCAGTGTTGTGAGTTTGGGCAATGCACCTAGGAAGGGCAGAAGTAGACGTAGGCCCTCGTCCCGGAGCTCAGTGAAACTAAGATCTACGGATATCACAGCGCCCCCACTGGTCTGGAGGTAATATGCCACGTGCCGTATGTCTCGAGTTGATAAAGGGATGCCAGAGAGGTCCACCGAGTCGCTGCAGAGTTTCTTCTGAAGTGTTGTTTTAAGACTGAAAAGTGGAAAAAACAATTAATATATGCTGAGGAATTACTTTAAAAAAAAGATACAAGCATTAGGGTGATTTTGACTCTAAATCTGATCATTTATAATGCTGCGACTTTAACTAAATTGAGGTTGCGGATTTGGTTATTTGGTCTATATTAAAATCCTTCTCTTCTGGCTTAGAGCAGGGCTCTGTAATAGCTTTGTGTTTCCAGCATTTTAAACTCCAGAGACAGGGGAAAGGAAGAACACTGTGGTGGGGTCAGTGAGTGTTACATGTACTTAACTCTCCAGACTTTGTCCAAAAAATATCAAATCCGAGTTGCAATCATATCAGAATTCATAACAATCTATCATTTTATAATGTGTGAGTAAAAGTAGGCTACACTTAATCAAAACAGTATTTAGATGACAGACAGTTCTCAGAGACATATCTGTAATTGAACCCTGTTTTAACATTTAGTGTTATAACAAGGCTCAAACTTGTTCTTTGCCATTCAGAATTTGATTATTTCCGTAGTCGTTGGTAAATAATTTCACTGTTTAGTACAATAGTTTGTGAAGTAGCTTCTGGGAACAACACTACATATATAAATCAGAATAAACATTAAAAAACTGAGTGCACAGTTAGTTATTGCTATCGTGAGAAGCACCTGTTTGCACTGGCATGTATGTGCATTTCATCTTTACTGCATCCATATACTGATAAACATCAATTCAATGAAAATTATCCTTTGTTTAACGACTCATATACAATTTATGTGCACATATGCTCTAGATTCAGTAGCTGGCATCGAGAGCCTTTGCAGAAATCAGATAAGAGCTTTAAAAGCTTTCTTGCATGTATTGCCTGTTACGAGTCTTTGACTTGGCCAATCCAAACCGCTTGCTTCTTCCCTTTGAGTCAATTGCTGAGCGTTTGGGCTAGATGCAAGGTCCAAAGTCATGAAAAGACTTCTCAGGTACTCTCTGATATGATTTCACAATAATGTAGGCTTTATGATGGAAGGCAGAAATGCAGTCCATAATGCTTCTACTATACTGCTCTTTGATATGAGGTTATTTGGCAAAGCTATAACTATCTGGCACACTTCAGTCAGGCAAATACATTTATTTTGCAAAGCTTCTTTCTTTGAGGACTTGGCTAGAGACAAGTTGTGCAGTGATGTTTGTTTTTATCTTCTTATGTACTTTAACATAGATTTGCTTGCAAATTAATTCAATTCAAATTTGACACATTAATTGGTGTGAAGAAGTCATTAACTAAATGGTTTGTCTTTATTTTGACTCTAATTAAAAGGACGGCAGACAAAGTTGTACTGTGGAAACATACAGTCTATAAGAGGAGATACATTATTATTATAGAAGAAAGGTATTATTTTCTTCTCAAATAATTTCTGAAGTAAGGTTCACAGTCAGAGTTCACTATTGTTCTGCCAAACTGTGGATTCCTGCTGCTGATGAAAACTGCTGTTATGATGGGGTTTTTTTCTGATGATGTTGCTGGCATCAGTGCCTTTCTACTCGCCCACAATAAATCTTCTTTTCACTCTCAATGTACAGTTTCAAAGAAATTCATATTTAGTTCAAAGTCCAACATTCACCTGAACTATACTTTTTGGATTTGAGATTTAGACAGTCAAAACTTGCTCCTTTGATTGAAAAAAAGAAAAAAAAGAAAAGATGATTATTTTAGAAATAACAGAAATGATAAAAAAAGAGATACGAATGTTTATTAGAAAGTGTAATTCAATGTCAAAATACTTTCTCCTTTCCCAGTCTTTGCAAAGTCAAATATCTGATATTCCTTTGTAAAAAAAGAAGTGCACTTAATTGTAGTTGTTATATATTTATAAAAAAAAACGACTTGCCAATAATATAATATTAATGAAATGGAATGCCATAAAGTATACTTAAGGAGAGTGCAATTTCAAGATGTTTCTTTACACATTTAAATACACCTTTAAAAAGTCCACTTTGTAATGATCTCAAATGAAAAGTTTTACTTTAAAAGTGCATTTTAAATTTTTGCTTAAATAATCATTGCTTTAAATATCTTATTTTGATGTATTGACTACCATCCTAAAGCACATGTACAAGTACTTGATTGTAATTTTAACTGTAGTGTTATTTGACATTACATTTAAAGTTAATATACTAAATTTCAAATTCATAATTACAAATGTAAAATTCCAAATATACAAACAAGTTTCAATAGAAATGGCATTGAAGTATATTTTAGATTACTATAAATATTTGTCAGTACATTTGACAGTACACTTTAACCATAATTTAAATTACATATATAGAACTTAAATATATGTAAATTACTGTAACGATGCCGGGAGAATGAAGCGAGAAGTGAATCCAATTGCAAGCACATTTATTAATAAAACAAACAAAAGAAACTCAGACCAGGAACACGGAAACAGCAACCATTACAACATTAGAACTCACAAGGACTGAACTGAAACACAGGGCTTAAATACAAGGACAAACAAGCTAAACGAGATAACAAGGGGGCGTGGCTAACGAGAAACCCCTGGGAACAATAGACAAGACACATGGCAAGAGAGGAATCACCTGACATACAAGAACAAGGAACAAGACACAAAACCCAAACCGTGACATAGCCCCTCCCCTATGGGCGGCTCCCGACGCCCATAAAAACTAAAAAAAAAAACAGTAATTCAGGAAGGTGGTGAAGCGGAGGCGGTCTTGGGGGAGGGATGGAGGGCCAGGTCCATGCAGGGGAATGGGACCAGGGCATTGCCATGGCGGACCTGGGTCGTGAAGCGCGGGTGACCAGGGCTGAGCAGGATGCGCAGGCGGCCAGGGCGGAGCAGGATGCTCAGGCGGCCAGGGCGGAGCAGGATGCGCAGGCGGCCAGGGCGGCGAAGACCCTTCGGGCGGCCAGGGCGGCGCAGACACCGGCTCGGGAACAGCAGACACCTCTGGCGGCCAGGGCGGCGCAGACACCGGCTCGGGGACAGACGACACACTCACTGGCTCGGGGACAGACGACACACTCACTGGCTCGGGGACAGACGACACACTCACTGGCTCGGGGACAGACGACACACTCACTGGCTCGGGGACAGACGACACACTCACTGGCTCGGGGACAGACGACACACTCACTGGCTCGGGGACAGACGACACACTCACTGGCTCGGGGACAGACGACACACTCACTGGCTCGGGGACAGACGACACACTCACTGGCTCGGGGACAGACGACACACTCACTGGCTCGGGGACAGACGACACACTCTCTGGCTCGGGAACAGGAACAGACTCTGGCTCGGGAACAGGAACAGACTCTGGCTCGGGAACAGGAACAGACTCTGGCTCGGGAACAGGAACAGACTCTGGCTCGGGAACAGGAACAGACTCTGGCTCGGGAACAGGAACAGACTCTGGCTCGGGAACAGGAACAGACTCTGGCTCGGGAACAGGAACAGACTCTGGCTCGGGAACAGGAACAGACTCTGGCTCGGGAACAGGAACAGACTCTGGCTCGGGAACAGGAACAGACTCTGGCTCGGGAACAGGAACAGGAACAGATTCTGGCTCGGGAACAGGAACAGACACTGGCTCGGAGGCGGCCATCTTGTCCGTAGACACTGGCTCGGAGGCAGCCGTCTTGTCCGTAGACACTGGCTCGGAGGCGGCAGTCTTGTCCGTAGACACTGGCTCGGAGGCGGCCGTCTTGTCCGTAGACACTGGCTCGGAGGCGGCCATCTTGTCCGTAGACACTGGCTCGGGGGAAGTGATGTGAACAGTCTCTGGATCAGCAGAAGTGATGTGAACAGTCTCTGGTTGCGCAGACGTGACGTGGACATTCTCTGGCTGCGCAGACGTGACGTGGACAGTCTCTGGCTGTGCAGACGTGACGTGGACAGCCTCTGGCTGTGCAGACGTGACGTGGAGAGTCTCTGGCTGAGCAGACGTGACGTGGACAGCCTCTGGCTGTGCAGACGTGACGTGGAGAGTCTCTGGCTGAGCAGACGTGACGTGGACAGCCTCTGGCTGTGCAGACGTGACGTGGACAGCCTCTGGCTGTGCAGACGTGACGTGGAGAGTCTCTGGCTGAGCAGACGTGACGTGGACAGCCTCTGACTCGGCAGGCATGATGTGAAGGTCTGGCTCGGCAGGCGTGACGGGAAGCGAGGGCTCTGGACTGGACAGAACCAGTGATGAAGGCAGTTCTGTACTGGACTGGACCAATGGCGAAGAGGGCTTTGAGCTGGACAGGTCCAGCGGAGAAGACGGCTCTGGACTGGATAGGACCAGCGGCGAGGGCTCTGCGCTGGACTGGACCGGCGGCGAAGAGGCCTTGGTGCTGGACGGAACCAGCGGCGAAGAGGCCTTGGTGCTGGACGGAACCAGCGGCGAAGAGGCCTTGGTGCTGGACGGAACCAGCGGCGAAGAGGGCTTGTCAAGTCAAGTCAGATTTATTTATAAAGCACATTTAAAAACAACTTCCGCTGACCAAAGTGCTGTACATATGGAATCAGTAAGTCAGAGTGCAATCACAAAATACACAAAATGCTGCCCATACACACAAAACAGCCATGGACCCCACAATGAGCATAGTGTCTTGGACGTGGCTGACGTGAAGCTCTGGCTCGACGTGGCTGACGTGAAGCTCTGGCTGGACGTGGCTGACGTGAAGCTCTGGCTGGACGTGGCTGACGTGAAGCTCTGGCTGGACGTGGCTGAAGTGAAGCTCTGGGCTGGACGGGACCAGCGGCGAATGGAGCCCTGGGCTGGACATCACCAACCCAGGGTCGACGAGTGGCCAGCGTGGAGAGTGGTATCGAGGCTCCTCTCGACCACCTCCTTTACTGAGGCCTCCACGTGTCCCGCGAAACTTGACCAACCGGGTCCCCTCAAAAGAGTGGCCTCTCCTCCGCTCGGTGGCTGGAGAAGAGACACTGGCGAACATTCTGCTGGATTCAGTGTTGGTGAGTTTTTCTGTAACTTTGCGGGAAGAATGAAGCGAGAAGTGAATCCAATTGCAAGCACATTTATTAACAAAACAAACAAAATAAACTCAGACTAGGAACACGGAAACAGCAACCATTACAACATTAGAACTCATAAGGACTGAACTGAAACACAGGGCTTAAATACAAGGACAAACAAGCTAAACGAGATAACAAGGGGGCGTGGCTAACGAGAAACCCCTGGGAACAATAGACAAGACACATGGCAAACAGGGAATCACCTGACATGCAAGAACAAGGAACAAGACACAAAACCCAAACCGTGACAATTCCCATATACATCAAATTATAATATAAAATTACATTTGAAGATGTATATCCTACTTAAGTGGGTCAAACAACTCTCAAGTTTAGCTAATTGCATTATAATACATTTAGCAATTTTATGTCTGAAAACATTACATTAATTTCACAAGTAAGTATAACCTTTTAAAGTGTATTTTCAATTATAAGTACTATTTTAAAGGCATGTTTGTAGGTTTAATACAGTGTCTGTGGTGCTATTAAAACTGATCTGATAGTATGAGGATCTAGACTAGCCTGCTACCTAATGGTGAGAGTCTGAGCCATGGCTATGTCTTTGGTTGACCAATAGCAGACAGGGTTCAGGAAACCTGTTTTAAAACACTATATTTGCAATACCATTTGCATGACATTTGACATGTAAGAAAATTAAACACATAATCTTTAAAAAATAAAGTGAATGTTAGGGGAAAAACTCGTTTCAAAACAGCAGTACCTCCTCTCTACAGTCCTCTATCAGAACCATTACCATATCCTTGCCAGTCTGTGTGCTTTATTTTGACCTAGTTCCATTAACAGGATCAATAAAACACAAACACAGAAATACATCTGCTTGAAAATCACACAGCTCCACAGATGTACATGATACATTTTTCATGATTTGGGCCACACGTTGACAATGCACAGTTTGAAATGGAAATATGGCGAGTCTTGCATTATACACTGCCACACGAACCACGGGACAGAGATCAAAAGAATATTAATTTGCCAAGGAAACACACACATCCACACTGAGATGCAAATGCATTATTACAATCCTCTCAAAGGCTGATATCTCTTCATGAAATCCTACTGACAGTCTTCCTCTCTTTTCCCATTACTGGTAGCAGGTGGCATCACTCTTCTGTGTTTGCGCCCAAATTCAATTTCTTTTCCAAATATAACTTCAGGTCCAAACCCCCTGGGGTTTATGCTGTATATGAATGTCCAAAGGCTATATTTTGACAAACAGTGGTTCTTTTAAGCTTGCTGCCTCATTTCTGCTAACTCACAAGTCAATCTGCTCTGCCTTTAAACAGTGACATTTGAGGGATCTCTGTGATTAAATAGCAATAGGTTGGCCCATGAAAAGACTGCGTGCTTTGATGAAATGCTGAAGAAGTTCTTTGAAGATGCGTTAGGAATCAATTTAGATAAAAAGTCAGCTAGGGAGGGCCTTTTGAGAGAAAATAAGGTTAGTCTGACCCGCCAAACAACAAATCTGAATTAATTAAAGACAAGGACAAATTGGTTATTATAAACATTTTTTTTTTAGATTTTGCCATTTTAAGCATGGTAAAAAGGTAAAAATTAATCATACTTTTATCTAGTTGTGCAGTAAAACATTTACACAACCTTAAAACAGGATAAATCTACTTGAGGAACACAAATGCATATAGTATTTTTGTAAGTTGAAATGTTGCAAAGTCACTTATAGTCAGTAAAATGTCTGTTGTGGAGCATCAACATAAAGTGTTAGTAGATATTGGACCGTTACTAAAACTCTAAGGATTGGTAGTTGACATGTAGCTGCAAAGTTACTTATAGTTAGAGGACTGTCTAAAGTGGACTGTCGAAATGAACTGTTACCGTATTTTTCTTGATTTTAAGGGGGTCATCAGACGCCCATTTTCCACAAGTTGGTATGATTCTTTAGGGTCTTCATGTAAAGTTTGTAAGATACTTTGGTTAAAATTCCTCAATGGTTGTGTGTAAAACGACACCCTTTTTACGTCCTCAAAAACAGCTCTGTTTCCAGCGACCCGTTTCGGTGCATGTCTCTTTAAATGATAATGAGCAACTGCTCACCCCACCCCTCTCTTCCGTGGGGGGTGTCGACACAAGACACGCAAATGGCTGAGGGTGAAAATATGCTAATATGACAGTCTGTCATCGGTCGTGGGTGGAGCATGAGCAATGACATCGTATTGCTCAGAAAATAGACGGCTTGATTATTGAGAGTGTTTAGGCTTTTTGAGGATTAAAAAAAAAGGAGGGAATGGATTTTTTTAATTGTACAGTGGTTGTGTCCACACACCATATAAAAGTGAATTTTGCATCTGATGACCCCTTTAAGCATAATCTCACTAAATTGTTACATTATATCTTGACATATTCATAATAATTTTTTAATATTAATTGTAGTTATATCGATCGATCGCATTTTTTAATTGAGTGACATACTGTATGTATGTATGTTGTGACTTCCAGGTTTTGAAACATAAACTGAGATGCAAATGTGCCTTTTTTCCACTGCAGGATGGGTAAAAGAATAATAAGTAATTTTAATGTGTTATTTATTGGTTTATTTTTTTTTCGTGACTGGGCGCCAGTTTAAATTACAGTCACTTCGGGCTCACTTCGCGTTCCTTGGCAACCAGTGGCTATGACTGACATTCATTTTCCTTACTGTCAGCTTACGTACAATCACAGAGACTAAGCATTCTGCACTCAGGCAGTGCCAATGTGTGTTCCCTTCGCAGCACATTTCCAGTCTATGGAAGTATGTGAGTTTTGAAACATGTAGAAGACAAAATTGTGGCTACGCTGAGCTGAAAAGATTTCCTCCTTAGCACCTAATTTTCTCCCTCTAGCCATCCCTGACGTGTCTGATTCAAGCCTCACTCCATTTTGTTTTTGCAGAGTCATCAATGATGCAACATATCTCCATTATTAATTCTGGCCCAAAGTTACATTCTGTCTCTTCACACATGCACAAATTGCATTATTTAATGCATTAAACTGACAGCCCCACTAACTATATCACAATTACAGAGGAAAAAGGAAAAATACTTCCATATTTTCCTTTGATGTTTTATTATTCTGACACCTGTGGCAATGAGAATTTACCAGGGGAAAGTAAACAATCTTTTCTGCTTTACTGGCATATTACACAATCAGTAATCAATGTGCTCTTCTCATTCTCACATTCTAAATCGCATTCATTCAAATCTGATTTTGTTCACAAATGGTTGAAAAGAGACAAACAGCACAGCACAGTATCTCCTTGTGAAACGGTTGTTCATTAAAAAGCAAATATACAAATCTGAACACAAAAATGTATTCTTGCATTACTGCGGAATCCTACCTAAATAAGAATTTCTCATTCAGTGATCTGTTTAAATGAACAAAGGAATAAGGGAAGTCGTGTCTAATATGCTAATCAGAGGCACGAGAAACCAACCAACTGCGTCAAACCAGCAGATTTGACATCTTTAACACCTGTATGACTTTGTGCTAAGGCACATGTATGGAGTCAAGCTCTACTTTCTCAGATACAGCCTAATCTGACAGATTTTTTCTCTAGAAACTGCGGCTTTAAAAGTGAAAAGACCTAAACAGTTGTATGGCAGTCGAGGATGAAAAGAAGATTAAGATTAAGCATTAAGACCTTATGATCGTTAGAAGTACTGTGGGTAGTTGTAACCAAACATGACTCAATACATTCCCATGCAATTCTGTGGTAAAAGAGCACATTTAAATCAGCATAAAAAAGGGAGCGTCTTTCATAAATTCCAAAGATCTGTATCTCAAAATGAGACTCCACAACCCCCTCCCCTTTTGAGTTTGAATCCGCCTTTTTCCAAACTCTTTCTTCTCCCTTTTCCCATCACATATCAGCTCAGAGAGGTTTTTTTTTATAAAAATGAAGAAAATTTTTGAAAAGTGAAATAAAGTATGGCTATTTAATAGTGTGAATGTAGTGTTTAACGGGTAGGAGTAGGAGAAGGCTTTAGAGACGGGGAAAAGTAATGTCCCAATAAGGCAGCATCCATTTATGATTTTAGTGAATATAATAACATACACTGAATATGCTGTTGTTATTATTGCATACTGTTTTATAATGTACTACAGTATAAATCTAACAACAAGTGCAAATACAATACTGCTATTTCCACTTTATAGCTTCTGCCAATAAATTACTTTTGCATAAGAGACTTTTTTCAAAAGCATTAAAAAAAATGTACCAACCCCAAACATTTGAACTGTACTAGTGTGTTATAGGCATAATTTACAGTGAGGTCCCCAAAACTTTTTTGCATGATAGATTTTGTTCCCCACGGATTTATAGTCAAGCAACTGACACTGGGATGAATCGATACACTAAGATATAACGTTCTAATAATATTATAGGTCTCCCTGGTGTGTGTGTGTGTGTGTGTGCGTGTGTGTGTGTGTGGCCTAGTAAACCCTACATTATGGGAACAAAAGGTCCTTGTGGGGGCATTTTTTGGTCAGCATGAGGAATATAGCTTATAAATCTATAAGTGATGTTTTTTGAAAATATAAAAATGCAGAAAGTTTTCTGTGATGGGTAGGCTAGTATGGGGACAAAATGTCCCTACAAAGATGGCAATATCTGAAATCCTTGTCCTTGTGGGGACGTTTTTTTTTGGTCCCCATGGGGAAAAGAGCTTAGAAATCATACTGTGGCGAACAGGACGAGGCCAAGGGGCGTGAGAGAGCGGCACGAGGCCGGTGGCGTGATTGATAATGAGCTACACCTGCGCGACGCACAGGTCTCGTATCTCTCACGGAGGAGCGTAAGCATAAAAGGAGGAGCGACGACAGTGAAGAGCAAGAGAGGACAGGCCTGGACTTGTGTTTTGTTTGTTTTATTATATGTGACAGCAGTTGTCCGTGAGGGGCTGCTGTCTTTTACTTTCATTTTATTGTTGATTTATTTTATTATTAAAATCTTTAAATGTTCGCAGAGTCCCGCCTCCTTCTTCCCATAACATCTGAACTGTGTTACACATACTAAGTGATGTTTTTTTGAACATGTAAAAAAGTAGAAAGATTTCTGTGATGGGTAGGTTTAGGGTTAGGTTTGGTGAAAGGGGATAGAATATACAGTTTGTAAAGTATAAAAACTATTATGCTTATGGAAAGTACCCATAAAACATGAAAACACAACATGTGTGTTTGTCTGACTATGCTGACGGTCTACACATGGGACATATCAAAAGTCTTCCACCACAAAGCAAAAATGATTTTGCAAAACCTGTACACAAGTAGAAAAGCTGGTTTTCAGGGGCCAGCTCCTTATCCCTGAATGGGTCTGAAAGGCTTTGAGAGGTGAGAGAGGATACAGACTCAGGATACTGAAAGCTAAAAACCAACCAAGCAGAATGAGTGACAGAGAAAAGGAAGACAAGTGCAACAAAGACATGCCTCCCACCGCTGTTGGCATGGCAATGGCTGTTTTCTACCTGAGTGGATGCTTTCACACCTTTGATCAGCGTGAGATTCAGACAACCCGCCTCCAGGAGCAGATGCTGGTCTGTCTTTATATGAAGGCCTGCGAATAACACTAACACATTATAGCCTTAACTGAGCACAGGTATACAACACACAGAAAAGAAACAAACATCGCTGACATTAAAATCACACATACGGGTTTGAAACAACAAAAGGGTGAGTAAATGATGACAGTATTGTCATTTGTTTGTGTATACTAATCTTTAAAATCTCCAGAGAAATAAACCCTAGCAATCGTACATGTGTCTCCACTAGAGTTCAAGAAAAGATCTCAATTTTCAACAGTGTCAAAAACTGCTTATTTTTGCCAACATGCTGTAGCGACAATGAGTTTGTTTTGGGTAATTATTAACTCAAATGGGGGTAATATTCATAAAATAATGAATATGTATTATCGCATAAACACCAATTAAAATTATCTCAATAGGGAACAGGTTAAACCTCACCATATATGAATAATTAACACGATTTCTCGTGGTAATTATTACAATAGGTCGATAAAACCGGATCAATTACAAAGGTACATTTTCATGTGATTCAAATGTAGTTTGTCACGCAATCTGTCCGTCCGCCGGACTGGAGACGCGACTAACTATCACAATTTACCAGCCTTTAAACTAGTGTTGCTTTCGTCAACGAAAATTATGACTAAACATCGTCGTCAACGAACCTTTATCACGTGACGAAAACGAGACGAGACGCAACGTAAATGCTGGTCATGTGACGATGACTATAATTAAATGTATAATGCAATATCGTTGACGAATAAAAACGAGACTAAATGTGGTTTACAAAATAAAAACTATGCTAAAATGTCTCTTCATTTTCGTTGACCAAAACGAGACGAGACGGAATGTTATTTAACGTTATTTTGTCTCGTTTACTTGCGTTATTATTATTATGCAGCATTTCTGTTTCCTGTGTCACTTCAGGGGCTGCATCAGATCGCACTGCGTAGACACAGGCGCCTTCACATCCTCACCAAGCCCCACTCGCGGCATTATTTAGAAGATCCCGCTGCGTGAGTTACGGCTGTTTCACACATACTCCGTATGCGGTGCGTGTTGCGGTGTGTATGTAGTAGCAGCACGCGCTATTGTGCTTTCACATGTGCTGTGCTTGCAGTGCGCAGCTGATCTACGGCTGTACCACAATCACAACATTTATTGTCTATTTTTTATTTCAAATCAATATTTTTATGCACGCACGCTCCTGAAGCGCATTGCCGGACCGCATCCGCGTGCGGTGTGAGCGCCATAGGCTCTAACCCAGTGGTTCTCAACCTCTCCTGCAGGGACCCCCTGACACACCATGTTTCTGTTTTAACCCTGAAATGGCACACCTGATTCAATTAATTAAAGGCTTAATGAGTCATTATCAGAGTAGGAAGTAGGAATTAGTTAATTAATCAATTAGTCAACTACTCATTAAGCCTTCAATTAATTGAATCAGGTGTGCCATTTCAGGGTTAAAACAGAAGCATGGTGTGTCAGGGGGTCCCTGCAGGAGAGGTTGAGAACCACTGCTCTCCTAATAACATGGGTGCGGGGTAAAATACGCAGTACAAACAAAGTATGTGTGAAACAGGCGTCAGCATAAACGACAACAAACAAAGTTAAGTCTGACACAGAGAAAGGGGTTCGTCTTTGTGAGAAAAAGAAGAAATGACATTTGGAAAAACTTTCATTTCATCATGTGTGTAGGCTACTTCTAACATGTTTGGTTGGTAAAATAAATATATTGTAAATTCAAAACAGCGTCTTCCGTGTCTGGTAAGGATGTATTCTTGAGTCTATAAGGTAACAATAATATAATAAGATAACTATAAGAAGATAAGATTGTTTGAAATGGGTTTGGCTAAAAGAAAATATTGGTTTCGTCTATACTACTAGGTACGTATACTATATTGACTGGGTTGAATAGAATTGCATTACTAAAAAGAGACTAAAATACAATTTTCATTGACTAAAACTATACTGTCTTTCGTCGTCTAAAACTAGACTAAAATGTCATCAGTTTTCGTCGACTAAAACTAGACTAAAATGTCATCAGTTTTCGTCGACTAAAACTAGACTAGACTAAAAAGAGTATGAGCGTGACTAAAACTAATAAAAACTAAAATGACAGCTTGACACAAAGACTAGACTAAAACTCAAATTAAAACAGGCCGCCAAAAACAACACTACTTTAAACAACAAATAGCCTTCCTTTGGCCAAAAGGAAAGATATTTTCGTGTAAGGCACTTGAGATATCTCAAAAGTTTAACAAGGTAGAGCTTGGCAGCTTAAAACGACATTTGCAGGGACTTCAAGTTATGGGACAATCATGAGACAGATTCACTTCAAAGGATTATGGAATTTAATAAACACAAACTAAAGATGACATAGACTACTCGAGTAAATATGCATAGCAAAAACAAACAATTACACAAAATGATTGCAATACGAAGTATTAGAGAGAGAGAGAGAGAGAGAGAGAGAGAGAGGGGGGGGAGAGAGAGAGAGGGAGAGAGAGAGAGAGAGAGGGAGAGAGAGAGAGAGAGAGAGAGAGAGAGAGAGAGAGAGAGAGAGAGAGAGAGAGAGAGAGAGAGAGAGAGAGAGAGAGAGAGAGAGAGAGAGAGAGAGAGAGATCTTCTCAGGACAGAACAGTTCAAAACAGTTACTTCACAATAAGACCCCACAGGTTCGCTCTAGAGTCTAGACAACCTTAAATAGTATTTCTGTAAATTGCACTTGCTTTGATAATGGCTCTTTTTGTGAAGTTGGTTTGAAAAGAAGCGTGAGCTGATGTCCGAAATTTCTTCCGGGCGGAGGTAGATGTTGCGATCGCGGAATTTGATTATTCTTAAATTCGTTTCTTTCGTGAATACACTGAACGAAGGCAAACTCTCAACTGAGGTAGATCAAAATAGAAAGAAAAACTTAAGATTTAAAACGAAACTTAGAAAGTAAACGAAGAACTCCGGTTGGAGTTCTCATTGAAAAAGACTCTCTCTGGCGTAGGAAACTGCACAGAGGCAAAGTGGCGCTCCATGTTTTGAAGGGAGCTGTGTCACGCCTTCCCCCCATGCCTGATCCAATCGTTTGGGAGGAGGCGTGTGGCAAGCGCGAAGTACACGCCCTCCGGGCAATGTGCAGAGGAGTCAGAAACTGAGTCATAATACACTTATAAACTGGTATTAATAAAAGAATGCATCATGTTGCACTTCGGGTTAAGTATTTGATATCACTGAATTTTTCTGATCACAATGATACCGCGCACGGTGTGATTGTGAGTTAGTAAGATAAAGATACATAATTCTTCGTGATTAGACGCATATCAAATCTGATTATATGCCACAAAGCTTTGGTTATGGCAATTTGTCACAAAGTAATCGTGAACACAACAAGAAGAACATTTTTATACATTTAAAAAGGTGATTTTTGACCACACGTGTTCAGAATGAGTGTTTCTTGTGTGTGTGTGTGTGTGTGTGTGTGGAGAGTTCAATCATGCGGTGAACTTTTGGTCATCTTCTCCTCGGGGAATTCCGTGTATATGTGTGTGCGTTCTTTCAAATTTGATGAGGTTAAAATCTGCTACAATGGCCGCTTGTGTTGGAGATCTTTATCTCAAGAGACCTAGCGGATCTCCAGCAGGAGCAGCTTAATGGTTAATGAGTCACATGTCGGTGCAATAGTGCAGTTCTTTGTTTAATTATCAGAGAAAACGCCACATGGGCATCTCAGTATCGGTAATTCAATTAAGTCCACGCGCTATTTGCTTCGTGTGCAGTTCATGAAGAGAGGGGGTGTATCGGTCACCAGCTGGAGTGCCCTTGAGAGCCACCAGAGGGCACTCCAGATAGGACTATTATCACTCGCAAACTACATTTCCCATAACTCACTGCCCGGACTCACCATCACTTATCACTGATCACATTCACCTGTACCTCATTCACTGATTGCATTCACCTGTCTCATCATCCTGTTAGTCTGTCTATTTATACCATGTTCATTCATTCAGTCACCGCAAAGTCTTGTTTTAGTGTCACACTGCAATTCTGAGCATTCTCCCTGTTTTCTTGTCTCTTGGTCTTTTTGGATTTCTTGCCTGTTTTGGATTACTCTTTTGCCTCTGACCCCTGCCTGCTTTGTGTGTTTGTTTGTACAGACTGCCTGCCTGTGTTTGACCTTGCCTGTTTTGGATTACCCCTTAATAAAACTGCATTTGGATTCTCCACCTTCGTGTCTCGGAGCAGTTTCGTGACAGGGGGGGCTTTGTGTGAATCCGTAACTTGGTTAAAAGTTCCCGTGACATCTGCTTTTTGTCCCAGTCCCTGAATCGAAAGAATGAAAAACCAGCAATTTAATCCAATGTCCGATGTGATCAACTGGTTGGTGCTACAATGCCAATTCACATTCAAAACCAAACATTGGAACAGGAACTCCCACATTGCTTATTAAATTCTTCCAAAACCAGATTATTTAGACCATGCAATCCACATTAAGTTTATAGCTTGAAGGTTGTATGCAGGGACATTTCTAAGTTCACCCTTTGCTTTTGGGAAACAATCATTATATATTAGGAGTTATATTTTGCTTGGCGACAGTGCAAATAATTTGTTTTAGCCTTGCTGCATAAATTGACAATTTCAAGACCCTGGCAAATGGTTACATCAATAAATGAACACACAATCAGTAAGCTGCAATCTGTTATTATGCTAGTCCCTAATTATTAATCAGGCAGGACCACTGGGTGAATGTAATGTCACATAATTAATATTCAAAAGCTCTCTAATTCTCTTGTTTCATGGTGTCTATGCCTTGTTGATTATGGAAACATTCTAGTTTTGTTGGTTCACTCTCTTAGGCATTTACATACATTTGAAGTCTTTTTCTCTGAAAACTGAGCTTTTTGAAGACGCACTCCAAAGTCTTGAAAATTTGAAAACGTTGATTTTGTGTTGTAGTGTGGATTATGAAAATGGAGGTATTTGAAAACTATGATGCAGGTTTAGTCACACATACTGTACCAATAGATATTTAAGTTTATACTGGTATCTGTCTGATATGTACTATTCACCTTCATGATTTCCATTACACGAGAGTAGATGTTAAAACTTCATGCTGATTTGTACTCGGCTTTCGCCAAGATAAGCAAAACTAAGACGTAGCTTTACAGTAAACCATGCTTCTCCATCCATTTACGCTTCTTTCCATATGGTGGTGTGACTCCCCTTCTGTCCGGCGTTAACGGCTGCAGTGTACTTGGCGCGTCAGCACACGCAACAGCTGCAGCTACAGGACCAGCACGACAACCGTCTGGATTGAGCCGAGTAGGGGACATCTCTAGGGTCTTCAAGTGGGCACCTTCCGTCCTCAGTGTTTCGTCGACTAGTCCACAACACCTCAAGAGGGCTCGACAGTGACTCTGGCGTCCCAGAGTCACCCCCCTCCGTCCCCCACTCAACTGAGCCCAGCTTACTGACCTCTACATCCCTCCTGCTGCTGAGACCTAACCACAATCTCACAATCTCTCCGCAACCCAACCATACGCGCCAACCCGTTTGACTAAGGCTGTCGAGCCCCACTGGTGCGTTAATGCAGTTTCAGTGGCAACGGTTCCGTATGGCATACCACCTACCGCAAAACACAATATCTGCCCAACCACCCGTCATTCACGCAATATACACAGGAACGTATCCAAAAAAAACCAACAGACTCAAGTTTTCAAGAATTCTACGAAACCGTAGCGTGGCGGCCTGTACACAGCCAGCTAGAATCTTTCCGTCTCAACCACAGCCAGTTGCTGCTCCTTTCTGCTGCTTCAGATAAGTTCTTTACTGTGCGACGCAACTCTTGGCCAGTGAATCCGACGTCTCTGAGGAACCGGGTTGTAGAGTGTGCCACAAAACCTCGACAACCCACTTCCACTGGATGAACCTGGACTCTCCATCCTCGCTGTTCTGCTTCAGTGGCCAGATGAGCATACCGCAGTTTCTTCCTCTCATATGCCTCATCTACCGCATCCTCCCATGGCACTGTTAACTCTATCAGTTGAACAATGCGTGCTGATCCAGACCACAAAACAATGCGTGCTGATCCAGACCACAAAACAATATCTGGTTGTAGGTTAGTGGTGGGAATCTCAGGTGGAAAAATAAGCCGTTGATCATGATCAGCCAGCATCTTCCAGTCCCTAGCAGCTTCCAGTTGTCCTGGGCGAGAATTGGTGTTAACACCTTTTCTTGGTGGTTGCGGAGGAATATTATCTTCTGTGTGTAATGTTTTGGTAGAACAGGCGGCAACTTATTGGTCATACTACGCTTGCCTTCCAATGCTAAAGCCAAACATCGCAGTACTTGGTCATGGCGCCAAGTAAACCGACCTTGGCTAAGAGCCACCTTATATCCTGTCAAAATGTGCCTTAATGTGGCAGGTGATGAACACAAAGGACAAGAGGGATCTTTTCCTACCCAGAGGTTTAGGTTCTGCGGTGATGGGAGAACATCATATGTTGACCTAATAAGGAAACTGATCCTACTCTCTTCCATTGACCAAAGGTCTTGCCAGCCCATCTTGCGTTGTTCCACACTCTCCCATCTCATCCACTCTCCCTGTTTGGCCTGGGAAATGGCCTTTATACGCCTCATCCTCTCCTCCTGCTTTCGCACCTTGTTGAATACTAGCTTCCTCCTTTGAGCTGGGCCTGCCTTGTGCCATTTAGGAGGAGCTAAACTGAGCCCAAAACCGCCTCTTCCATGCTGTACCTGTCCCACGATATCCCCAATTTGAAGGGCAGCCTTTGCCTCTACTACAGATTTCTTTGCTGACCACTTTCTACCAGTTTTTAACCCAGGGGCTGTCTCCATTACAAATTTGTCACGTGACTCTACTAAGGTCATTTCCAGTCTGACCTGTCACACTTAAACTCCTCGGTTAAAGCAGGAGACACTGTCGAGGACTTTTCCCAGCAGTTCTCAACAGTCCAAAAGCAGACTGAGGCCATTAAGCACCTCCTGCCCCGGCGTACTACCACCGTCACCCCCTGCAGATTCTACACCTGCTCCGGCGTGAATGGAAATGATGCCCCCGGAGGAGGCAGATCCAGCACTTGCATTGCTGTGTTCTTGAGATGCATGCCCGATCAGTCGCCCCCTGTACTGGGCTAGATGACCCATATGTTGTGATTCCCTCTTGGTAATCCCATATGTATATTCTTCAGTGGTACGGTTTCCCTGTCGGTAAACCAGTGTCTTTCCCTGGGCAGATTCCACTCTGCCCCATCTCTGGGTCTGTAGTGGTTACATCCCTGTCTAGGCAGGATCTACAGCAGATATCTTCCATATGTAGCACTTCCCCACAGGTCAGTCCATATGTGTATTTCCACATGCTCTTCCCTTCGGGTAGGATGTGGCCCCTGTAGCGTCCCTCTCGTTTGGACTAGGTATGTTTCCCCAGCGTTTACAACACTGGTCATGGCTGAAAAAAAATAGGAATAAAGAACCAAAGCACTCTTCCCGTAAAGTGACATACAGGAACAGCAGCTACAACCTTCTCTTATCCCTTCCCTGTGCCTTGTCCCTTTCATCCCGTTGGCATTGAGGACTATTAACTTTTGGGCTTACATGGGGCGCTGGGTAGGTTACGACTGTATGAGGCCAGTTGCCAAAAGCCACGCTACGTCTTGCCAGCATCTGCGTCTCCAACTCTCATAACACAGTTCCATAGGAACCCCATTTGTCAGTCTTTGACATAACGTTGAATGTGACTGACAGATAGGGAACATCTGTTACTAATGTAACCCTTGTTTCCTGATGGAGGATTATGTCCCTCCTGCCACATCCCTGAACCAGCCCGCTGAATGGCCAGGATCCCTGTCTCGGCTCCTCAGCATAAACCTGAATGAGTAATTGTGTGCCGCCATCTTATTTACCCGTATTTACGGGGGAGTGACTTTGCATGCAAATTCCACTCGCCAATTCCATTGGCCATTTTTCTATAACTAAGAGGTGATTGGGGCTCCCAAGTGAAAACCAATTTGTCAGTCTTAAACATAACGTCTCTGTTCCATCCATTGGGGAACAAGGGTTACATCAGTAACCAAGACGTTACTTAAGCATCAAATCAGCATGTAAGAATAATTTATGAAGGATTGTGTGACACTGAAGACTGGAGAAATGGCTGCTGAACATCAGCTTTGCCATCACAGGAATGAATTACATTTAAAATGTACTACAATAGAGAACATGTATTACAAAACAGTATTGTAATGATATTTCTCAAAATTACAGTTTTTACTATATTTTTGATCAAATAAATGCAGCCTTGGTGAGCATAAGAGACTTTCAAAAACATAAAAATCAAAAACAACGCCAAACTTTTGAACAGTAGTATGGGTAATTTAAAACCCTAAGACTCGTCATTGGATTCATGCATCAATCTCTGTGATGAATTACAATCCTCAGCAACTGCAAAAACACATTGCAAATAGAAAATGTTGATGTAAGGGATGTAGAATTAATCACACAGCCCTAATAAATGTGAAAGCAAAAATAATACATTAGGCCGACCGACAGATTGTGTTTGTATATGTCTGATCATGCATGTGTGCAGTCTGGTTAAATCAGACACATAGTCATCACCGACAGTCGCTTTACACTGCCAATCAAAGATACGAGGGTTACAGAATGATGGTCCTCTCTCATGCAGATTCACCACAATGCCTGTCTTACACTCTTGATCAAGCTGCAAGAAACCACACACAAAAGACCTAGCACAACATGAAATCCTACTTCTTTCATCAGCACTTGGATCTATCTCTTCCTCCCTCCCTGTTTTGGATTATCAGACTGTTTTGCTTCATTTTTCCTATCATGCAACCCACCCTGATGTTACATTAATCACCCCCTCCCCACTGTATAATTACATTATTTTCAGTTACCATTCACACAAGTTAAACCCCAATGAAAGTCTGATGATATCTCTACAAGACAGGAGCAAACTAATGCAGATACATCAAAAGTGAACAGACACATATAAATCTGTCAATTATAATATAACCAACCCTCTTTCTCATTTTGTTCTTCATTTCCATGTAAATGGAGCTCGATTACAGTGATATGGCACCTAATAGGACCAGCATGCATTCATAAAATAAAAAATAGTGGATGAACAGCCACACATATGACGTAACCTATATAATAACGCAATAAATATTGTCTGAAAACAGTCAAAGATGTCTTAATATCATACGCAGTTCCTCTGTCTGTGCCTGGTTTCTGTAGAGTAGAGCAGCAAGGACCTGCGGACTCTCTGTTTGTCAGATTGACTTATATGAACACAAAGCTCTAGGGAGAGTATAACAGATCCTCCAAAGCAGAGCTCCTGAAAGTTGGTTGAAAGTTGGTTAGCAGAACTGTATGAAGAGTTTTGAAAATGTGTCCTAGCGATTGTAAAAACTGTAATCATGGAGTACCATTGTAAGCTTATTATGAGATTTATACATAAAAGATGAAAAATGGTTTGCCCATGGTCTAAGTAAAATAACTTAATTTAAGATATGTGCTTTGAAATCAAGTATTAATATAGCATGTAATTTTTGCCTATCAGTCGCTCACGTTCGACATTACGTGAATCGTCACGGGCACCGCCCCGCAGCACGGGTATTAACAGGAAGCGGGCGCACGCACCTTTGTCTTTCACTTCAGAGCCGAGCTTCCTGTTTGTCTTCGTGGAAACAGACTGCTACTGCATTGAAGAAGCTTCTCTTCTCCTTCTTACTATTCAGTGTTGAGGTGACGGCACGAACAGCGAGTGGCCGCAAGCTCAAACAACTGCTGTTGTCGCAGCATAAAGAGTATTGTGTCGGTTTGGTGGGCGTTACCCTGAAAGTGTACTCAGTGACCATTCCCTGGGTGCCTCAGCACTGTGTGACAATCACAAAAGAGCTTTTTTTCTTCACAAAAGAGTAACGTTTCTGGATGCGGTCGTTCCCTGGAGCCAGCAGACGGCCACAATAGCTGCTTCTCGTGTTTGGGTAATCAGCACGCTGAGGCAGCCTTTGTGAATAGCTCATGTTCCCATTGCGGGAATATGACTATGGCAGCGTTAATATCGAGACTCGCTTACCTCAAGGGAGGTGCAGTCCCCTCACCTATGCCCCGATCTAGTGCCTATTCTGGACCTCAGAATAGACCTACTTCGGCGCATAGCCAGGGTGATCTGAGGATCACCATGAGGGCTTCCCCGCCGAGGCAATCTCCGTGGGTCCCTCACGCCTCACAAACGCTGCCGCCGTTGGAACCTTTAAAGGCATTTAAGAAAAGACCTTAAATAGGCTGCAGTATGTCCAAAACTCTGCTGCAAGACTACTTACCTGTACCAGGCCCTGGGAACATATAACTCCTATCTTTCAGCAGTTGCATTGGCTTCCTGTCCATTACCGCATTCATTATAAAATCCTTCTCCTTGTTCATAAATCCCTACATAACTTGGCACCATCCTACCTCTCAGAACTCCTCATTTCTTACATGCCATCTCGCACCCTTCACTCTACTGATACATGTCTCTTAGCAGTCCCCGGATCTCGACTTCGCTCCATGGGTGACAGGGCATTCAGTGTGGCAGGTCCAAAACTGTGGAATGCCTTGCCGCTTGAGATACGCCAAAGCACAAGTATATCCATTTTTAAAACTAAGTTAAAAACATACCTTTTTCGCATAGCTTTCCTGTCAGTCCCTTGATTTCAATTTATACACTTTCAATGATTTTTCTCTAGATTTAGTCTTCGACTTGTGCTCAGTATACTCCTGTATGCCCTTTTAGGGTGTTTATGCTTTATCTGTTTTTTTTTATTGTATATGGACGGCGCCATATATAGAAGCCGTTCTAGTGGATCCTCCCTCCTCACCACCCTCGATGGCGGAGCAGCTAAGGGGTATGTTGATGTCCTGCCAGTGGAGCGTGCCGTTGTGATGCAGCTGTGTCCAGCTTCCGCTTCCTCTTAGCGGGGTAATCCGCGCCTCCTGTCCAAGGCTGATAAGTTTTCATCCGGTCTTACAGCGAAGGCTTACAGAGCCTGTGGACAGGCTGCTTCCGCCCTCCATGCCATGACGCCCTTGCAGGTCCACCAGGCCCAAGCGCTCATGGACATGCCCGAGGGTGGTTCTGACCCAGAGCTCCTCCGGGAGCTCCGTGCGGCAACTGACCTTGCCCTCTGGGCGACAAAAGAAACTGCATGTTCCATTGGTCAGGCGATGTCCAAATAGGTGGTCCACGAGCGTCACCTCTGGCTCAACCTGGTGGATATGAGGGATGCCGATAAATATCGGTTCCTGGATGTCCCTCTTTCTCAGGTTGGGTCATACGGCGACGCAGTCGAGAGCTTTGCCCAACAGTTCTTGGCCGCCCAGAAGCATATGGAGGCCATCCTACACATCCTGCCCTGGTGGACCGCTGCTGCTCCCACCCATCCGCAGACCCTCCGAGCCCTATTTTAACGATCTGAAACGCAAGTATCAAACGCGAAACGCACTCTCAGACCCCCCTTCGGGCAGCTATGCCGTCCAAGTCAGGTCCCTGCATTCCGCCACAGTGCCCCACCCCGGGTACGTCTGCCGTGCCATTGGTCCCGCTTGCACGGTGTCTGGGCAATTCCCAGCCCGTCTCGCAGCCTCATCCGTACCATCAGACTCTGCGATGCGATTCAGTTCGCCCGGCACCCCCCAGCCTTCAGGGCCATTCAGTTCACCCGTGTTCTGGCGGACAATGCCCCTGTGCTCTGGGCAGAGATTGCAGTCCTACTGGCGAAGGACGCAATCGAGCCGGTCCCTCCAGCCAATATGAATAGGTCCCTATAATTTCCGCGATCACGGAATCGCGGACGGAATCACGGAATTGGCCAATTAACCCGAAATCTAGTGTTAACGCGGAATTTTACATATTTGGAATGAAATTCTGTTTTTGTGTGGGAGAAGAACGTATGTCTGAGGAAAATGCAGACAGGGGGAAGCAAATCTGGGTGGCACTGGGCGGGAGAGACCGAGTGTGTCCAAGACAGAGTGTGACTTTTATTTAATAAACTAATATAATTTATTTTACTGGACAGTTTAAAGCTCATAACCATATTCTGTTGTTACTTGAAGTACTTAGAGAGCAGTGTTATGTTGCATCATGCAGTATTTGTGCTGAAAAGTAAATGTTACCTCAATAAATTTAAGGTCATTCCTATTTTATTTGTGTACATTTTAATCATTAACATTAAAAGCACACTCTTTTTACAACTAAAATAACAGTAAAAAACAGTAAAACGTAAAAAAACTGAATCCCCCAAAATCAAAATGGAAAAAAACGGAATTTGCAAAAATTAAAACGCGGTGGGTTACGACCAATCTTGGACCTGCGTGTCCTGAACCGGTCCCTTCACAGGCTGCCATTCAAGATGCTTTCTTGAACGATGTTCTTCTCACCAGGAGAACCACCGAACTTGCCCGATCAAAGTTGTGCTTTCCCTTCTGCAAGATGGGTTGGAACGAAGGCTGTCTACCTCCACCCTTAAAGTGTATGTTGCCACTATCCCCGCACATCACGATGCAGTTGAGGTTAAGTTGCTGGAAAAGCACGACCTGATCGTCGGGTTCCTGAGGGGGGCGAGGAGACTAAATCCGCCTCGCTCACTCTCTATACCCTCATGGGATATGTCTCTGGTCCTTTCGGCACTTCAGAGACCACACTTTGAGCCTCTGCAAACAGCTCAGTTAAAAATTCTGTCCTGTAAGAGAGTACTCCTGGTTACATTGGCCTCCATCAAGAGGGTAGGGGACCTGCATGCATTTTCTGACGACGAATCGTGTCAGCTAAAGGTGGAGAGGAGAGAGAGTGATAGAGCCAATTCAATGGATGGGGATTATTAGGAGGCCATGATTGGCAAGGGCCAATGGGTGGGATGTGGCCAGGACACCGGGGTTACACCCCTACTTTTTACGAGAAATGCCATGGGATTTTTAATGACCACAGAGAGTCAGGACCTCGGTTTAACGTCTCACCCGAAGGACGGATGCTTACTGCTCCGCGCTTTGCTCTATCGCTTTTATATTTTTATATTTTATCTCCTTTTAATCACCTAATTTGAATTTCAGCAAATCAGTGCTCAAGCGACAAAGCTTGGATTACTACAAAAAAACAGAATTCTTTTATCCGACCAGCCTCCCACTGAAAGCCGCCATCAGCACACATTCCGGGGAAGGGAAAACACACAATTGCCTACATTCAAAAGGATAAAAGAGAAAATACCTCTTCTGGTTCAAGAATCTACTTGCTGCGCAACCTGCCACAGACTTTTACAAAGGATTGCAGTTCCTGAAACAAAGTTACTTGTGGGACCACCAAACCAGACGGAACACACAACAGAGCTTCGTCATGGACGCGCCCTCAGCATACAGCCGGTGAGTCCCATGAATCTAGTGCTCCTCAACAGGCCATACTGAGTGTAGAGACAAAAGCCGTAACTGATCAACTTACAAATCGATGGCACAAACAGGGAGCGAGAGCCAAAGGCACTCGAGACATCAAATTGTCAAGAGCATCAAATATTGCCGCAGTAGCATCCTCCACCCCAGATACAGACAAGGATTGCAAACACTGGTTTCCTACCACCACCTATACATCTTGAGAACAGATTTGAAGTATTAATCCCCAAATGTGATGAATGTGATAAAACAAAGATCGAATCAGCCAGTAGCTAACTGTCAGGATCTGGGTTACTTATCTGCTCTCTCACTCTCATACCACTACACACACTCATTTACACACCCATTTCTCTCACTTTCCAGCGCACACACATACTTTCATGTTTGCGCTCTGCCTTCACCTGTTGATCATCAGTATTAGCGCTCTCGCTGCTGTCCGCTCACACCTGTGTCTTGTCTTGTCTAATTACTCAGTCTACTTCTAGTGTTTGTTCTCTCTGTTCTGTGTCGGATTATTGTGTGAGTACGTTCTCTCATTTTGTCAGTTTAAAGGAGTCTTACCTATGTCTTGTCTTGTGTAACAGTATTCGCCTTGTTGTCTCCTGTCTCCTGTGACCTGCTTCGGTGAGATTCTTCCGTTGTTCTCTCTGCTCAGCTACCAGCTTCAAGGACCATTTACTCTGAGAGTATTCTCTGTTCTTCGTTATCTCTCCCGACAAAGTATCCTCTGAGAAGCTGTCTTCCTGGAGAGCACCTTTTTCTGTTCTAGTTCTGAGCTGTTATTCTTAAAGCTGTTTTTTGTTGGACATTAAAGACTTTGCATTGAACTTCCCTTGCTTTTGGATCCTTTTGTATCAACCCTGACACTAACACTGATGCTAACTGGCGCTCAAAGTTGAGCAGACAGCGACACTCAGCTCAGAGCGCAGTCGGGCCCAGGACTCTGATAGTGGGTGACTCCATAATCAGAAACATTAGCAGCAGGGATACATATCCGTGCTGCCTTACGCAAGCAACAACATCTGATGTAAACAGGGAACTTCAGAACATTCTGATGAAACATAAGACCGCAAATTGACTTATCATTCATGTGGGGAAGAATGATATTCATAAAGAGCAGTCAGAACTCCTTAAGAAGGATTTCAATGAACTTTTTGAAACACTTAAAAGACTGAAAGTTCAAACATTCATCAGTGGACCACTCCAAGTAAGAGGAACAAACAGGTTTTCACGGTTGCTTGGGCTTAATACATGGCTGCAAAAAAAACTGAAATATATAAGGAGTGAACATAATTGACAACTTCAATCTTTTCTGGAGTCAGAGACAACTGTTTCAACAGGATGGCCACCACCCAAACAAACTTGGTTCAAGAGTGCTAAAGGACAATATCTACTTCTCCCTCCATCATCCTTCTGCAGTGTGTGCCAATCCACTTAACCTGAATGGCACACACACACACCTGGACACAGTATGAATGGCCACAGGCCTTCACTTCAGCACCTGAATGGACATGCGGTTGACATATCACACAAGGACAATGAAAACACCACTCAGCCACAACAACCTCTGCTCACAGACACAATCTCAGTTGAGCCCTGCCCACAGAGCTCACCGCAGACAGACTGTGACATATTAGAACTGCTCCAAGATTCAGCACCCAAGGACGACTTTCTGGAAAACAGCCAGGGAAGCCAGGACAACATATTACAGCCTCCGATAACACCAGAGCAACAGCCCCTCTCACCAGACACATTATCCCTCTCTCTAGCATCTCCACTTCTGTGCTTCTCAGAGAAAATGGAAGAACTGGTGTATGCTGGAACCAAACTATCCCACTCTTTTGCTGCGAGCCCCCAGATATCAACCAAAAAACGGCAGGCCCCGCAACCACCAAAGCCTGCGGGCCCAGCTCGCCCTCCCCCTCCTCCTGTGAGAGATATTCGGCCTCTACCACAATGCCAGGGCCCACACCCTACTCCATCTGCTCCAGGTGATACCAGCTCTCAGTGATATGTGGGTCTCCGCTATGATAACAGTAACTTTCTAAAATGTTTATAGAACAAGCGGGAACCCAGTGTGCCTGTATCTTTCTCTATTTCTGTTCTATTACATGATAGAAAGTCTAAGGCCTTCAAAAGCCGTACAGCAAACCCATCTAATCTGCTGCCTATTACACGTCAAACTAAGATTTCTGAGGGGACAAAAAGTAAGACTGTTATGTTAGCACTTTTAAACATCCGCTCACTTAAAAATAAATCACTTCTAGTCAACGACTTAATAACCACAAACAACCTGGATTTTATGTTTCTAAATGAAACATGGCTAGAAGACAGCTGCAGTGCAACAGTCCTCAATGAAACAGCCCCTCCTAACTTTATTTTACAAGTGTCTGCAGAGCTGTTAGGAGAGGTGGGGGTGTAGCTGCTCTTTTTAAAGATGTCAATCAATGTAAGCAAATATCATTTGGGAATAACCCGTATTTTGAATATCTGGGTATTGTGTTAAAAGGTGCTCCACACATTTTACTTATCATTATTTACAGGCCTCCAAAATACTCTTCAGCCTTTGCCGAGGACTTTACAGAACTGTTATCAACAATTACCTCAGAGTTTGACTGTTTTACCATTGCTGGAGATTTTAACATTTACATAGATAATGCAGAAACCAATATGGCAAAAGAAATCAAAACCGTTTTAAAAACTTTTGATCTGACTCAGCATGTATGGTCCCACACACAATCGTGGACACACTCCAGAATTACTTATCAGTAAGGGTCTCAACATCTCATCGATTGCTATTAAGGATGTAGCACTGTCTGATAATTTCTGTATTTTCTTTGATATATTGATCTCTCCTGCCATTGAAGCTAGATCTGTGTCTGTCAAGAAGAGATGCTTAAATGAGAACACTAGTGCACTATTTATGAAGGCTATATCTTTAACACCAAGCATATCTGCTGACTCTGTTGAGTTTCTCATTGATTCTTTTAACTCAAAAGTTAAAAGTATAATTGATGATATTGCTCCTGTGAAAGTCAGGAAGAAGAGTGGCACACAAAAAGCACCTTTGAGAAACTCAACAGCAGTGCAAAATATGAAAAGACAATTAAGAAAAGCAGAGTGCATGTGGCGGAAGACAAAACTTGTAGTCCATTATAACAAATACAAAGACAGCATCCATGCTTTCAATATAGAACTAGGCAAAGCTAGACAGACTTTCTTCTCGAATATTATAAACAGCAACTTAAACAACACACACACTCTTTTTGCTACTGTAGAGAGACTGACAAACCCACCAAGCCAGATTCCCAAAGAAATGCTCAGACAGCAAATGCAGTGAGTTTGCTTCCTTCTTCTCTGAGAAAATCAATAATATCAGAAAGGAGATCAGCACATCCTTGAGTTGCGCTTGGGTCAGACATATTAGACCACAACCTGAGAAAGAAGTTAATATGTCTGATTTCGAAGAAATTGATGGCAAAATTTTAAGAAAGAGCACCTTAAAACATCAACCTGCGCCCTTGACGCACTTCCCACATCTGTTTTCAAAAGTGTATTTAACTGTTTAGAAGCAGATCTCCTAGAAGTGGTAAATGCCTCACTTCTCTCTGGGAGTTTTCCAAACTCCCTGAAAACTGCAGTTGTGAAGCCCCTCCTTAAAAAGAGCAATCTGGATAAGACCAAATTAAGCAACTATAGACGGATCTCAAATCTTCCTTTCATAGGCAAGATCATTGAAAAAGTTGTCTTCAATCAGCTGAACAAATTCTTAAGCTGGAACTGATACTTTGATAATTTTCAGTCTGGTTTCCGACCACATCACAACACAGATACAACGCTCATAAAGATAATAAATGGTATTTGCTTAAATACTGATTCAGGAAAATTATCAGTGCTGGTACTACTCGACCTCAGCGCTGCATTTGACACTGTCGATCACAACATAATTCTTGATAGGCTGGAAAACTGGGTGGGGCTTTCTGGGATAGTCCTAAAATGGTTCAGGTCATACTTAGGAGGGACAGGTTATTTTGTGAGTATAGGTGACCATAAGTCTGAATGCACATCCATGACATGCGGAGTCCCTCAAGGCTCAATTCTTGCGCCACTCCTATTCAACCTGTACATGCTCCCACTGAGCCAAATAATGAGAAAGATCCAAATCGCTTACCACAGCTATGCAGATGACACACAGATCTACTTAGCCCCATCGCCTAACAACTACAGCCCCATTGCAAGTATTAGATGCTTTGTTTCCAGTCAAGACTTAGAGAAACTTGTGCATGCTTTCATCACCAGCAGGGTGGATTATTGTAATGGACTCCTTACTGGCCTTCCCAAAAAGACCATAAGACAATTGCAGCTCATACAGAACGCTGCTGCCAGGATTCTGAGCAGAACCAGAAAATATGAACATGTCACACCAGTCCTCAGGTCTTTACACTGGCTCCCAGTTACATTTAGGATTGATTTTAAAGTATTATTACTGGTATATAAATCACTCAATGGCCTAGGACCTCAATAGATTGCAGATATGCTCACTAAATATAAACTCAACAGATCACTCAGATCATTAGGATCACATCAGCTAGAAATACCAAGGGTTCACTCTAAGCATGGTGAGTCTGCTTTTAGCTATTATGCCAGCCGCAGCTGGGACCAGCTTCCAGAAGAAATCAGATGTGCTCCTACAGTAGTCACATTCAAATCCAGACTCAAAACACATCTGTTTAGCTGTGCATTTACTGAATGAGCACTGTGCCACTGTGTGTCCGACTGTTTGTACTGTATTTTCTTTTCTTTTTTATTCTAAACTGTTTTAACTATTCTTATTTCTTTTGATTATTTAAATTTCTTCTATGTAAAGCACTTTGAATATTACCATTGTGTATGAAATGTGCTATATAAATAAGCTTGCCTTGCCTTGCTTAGGAGTGTCGCTTCTTCCTGGGCGCTGGCACAAGGCGCCTCGCTGACAGATATATCTGTAGAGCTGCGGGCTGGGCGACACCTAACATGTTTGCTAGGTTTTATAGCCTACGCGTTGAGCTAGTTTCTTCCTGTGTGCTCGCTTCAACCAGCCAGTAACACCGAAGTTCCCGCCTTAGTGTCGGCTTGCTGCACCACTCCCCTCCACATAGAGGATACGTGCGCTTTTTGGCGTCAGTCGAGTTTCCCACTTAGTTCCCCACGTTGCGGAGCGTCTGGCGCCATGCCTAGTGCTCGTATGCTTCTGTAACTTGTGCTAGGCTGGGTTCCATATGTTGTGATCCCTACTGGATGTGGCAGCAACCGTGGCGTTTTCCATAGGGATCAGAATTACGTTGTCACGTCGACGTAACGTTGAACGTGAGCAACTGATAGGGAACGTCTCGGTTACAAATGTAACCCTTGTTCCCTGAAGGAGGGAATGGGAGACGTTACTTACCGTCGCCACGGTTGCTGACCATCGCTGCACTGCAGTCACGATCTCGGCTCCTCAGCGAAAAACAAAGGTGCGTGCGCCCGCTTCATCTTTATACCCGCGCTGCGGGGCGGGGTGCGTGACGCGATTCATGCACGCAAACGTTCATTGGCTCGTTCTGTAGACACTCGAAGATTATAGGGCTCCATGAAGTGGTCCCAATTACCCCTTCAGGGAACGAGGATTACATTTGTAACCGAGACGTTTTTGCATCTCAAGTTAATTTATCTTGTTTTGAGGACTTTTAGATATTTCATAATATCTTAATAACATCTTATTTTATGTCTACATATTTTACTGGACAACAAAATTAATAAAGTAAAAGATTTTGTCATTGAACCATTTGATAGCTTCACTGAACCACTGGAACTGCCACATTATCTTTTATATAAGGGATATTACCTTGTTTCAAAATGACCAGTACAGTGACAGTTGCTTTTGTTTAGCAACCCTGCATAATAGATGAGACTGTATTAGTGTGAAAATGCCTGCCTCTCTCTCTCTCTCTCTCTCTCTCTCTCTCATCCACTTACTGCTTTATCCTCCCATGAGAGCCTAAAGGTAATGGAGCAGGGCAGCATGGTTAATTCAGTATGTGTAAAAACTGCATTGAGCAGAGGCAATGGATTGAGGGTGCACGTAATGGCCATGTGGGTGTCTCGTCCCGGCCAGAGAGGCCATTCTAAGTTCCCAAGTCTCGTCTCGTCTCGTCAAGGAAGCCGCGATTAAATAATATGTTTGCCTTGCCACTGACATCACTCATGAATGTCCTGCCTGCCCTGTTTCACGCGATCTGCCTTGGTGGTCCTCAGCTATGCCTTGGTTGTCTTCAGCTCCACTGTGGGGGTCACCAGTTCTGCCTACTCTGCTGTGGTGGTCTTTTGCTCCACCGTGGGGATCTTCAGTCTCGTCTGCCACTAGCCCTGCCTGCTTCGCCTTGGCCACATGCTCTGCCGGCTCCGCCCTGTCAACCCGATCCACCTCAGTCTCCAGTCTTGCCTCCACTCCATGGACCTGGCCCTCCATCCCGTCCCCAGGTCCACCTCCACTCCACTTCCCTCCTGGACTAATGTGACGGGTTGAGAAGCGCTTATGTGATGGGTCTGGTATATGCTCCCTAAGGGGGAGGGGGGCTATGTAACATTGTGATAATATAATATAATATAATATAATATAATATAATATAATATAATATAATATAATATAATATAATATAACATAATATAATATAATATAATATAATAATATAATATAATATAATATAATATAATATAATATAATATAATATAATATAATTGTCACGTTAAGGTCTTGTTTTTTTTTTTATCCCTTTGTTCAGTTTTCCTGCTAGTTAATAATTAGTTAATATGGATCGTTGTGCGCTTCATTGCAGACAATCAACCCATGACAATAATGTAATATAATATAATATAATATAATATAATATAATATAATATAATATAATATAATATAATATAATATAATATAATATAATATAATATAATATAAAAGCTGTAGTAAATTGTATATCAGTTTTAGCACTAATGTTGAGGGATGGAATTAAATAATTTACTCCATATCAGCATATTCTGATGTTTTGATGCCATATAAAACAGAGAAAGTTTCTCACCAAGCTTGGGCCTTTCGCCGGGTCATACTTTTTCTAAGCCACTTGGAGTGAGGGGTCAGGTGGTAGATGAGCTGTCTGCAGATTTTATCAGTCGACTTCAGAGTCTCTGAGTCCTGAAAGAACAACATTATTAGAAAGGCACAATAAGAATAAAAAAAAAAGAGTAATTTGATTAAACTTGACAAGATAAATGTGGGGCCTGCAGGATGAAGTTCTCATTTTCTGTGAGTAAACAAATAATTCACAACATAAGGAGCAGATCAGGGCAGTTTCTTATTGCAATCTTTTTTTCTGAAGTTTGATGGACTTTTTAGATCTAAATTTGGATTTTGACAAAAATACATCTGAAAAAGAATCTTCTATGAGACTGAAAACAGTAATCTCATCTGATATATAATCCATAGCGGCTTTGTGTCTTTTTTTTTTTGTCTTGTGGTTTTGCAAAGATAGCCGTCTGAAGCTTTGAATCATTAAACTCCTTCAATGTCTACCAGCCAAATCAGACTAATTCCTCAGATATAGATCTGTGAAAGACAAATACATTTAAGATGATTCGTTCAAATCATCTTTAAACGAATGAGCGTTTTTTGGCAGGTCAATCTGTCTCTGTCTGTGCTGTCTACAAGTATCTCGATAAAGTGTATAAGAGAGTTGTCATTGAATGTGACACTTTTGTGCCTTTAAATTAAATGACAAAACTCATTGATTTTAATTTCAGAGAAAGTCGATTTTTATTTACATCTATACAATGTCATTTGAACACTTGCTGAAGTTTGTCTGCATTGGCAGCATGGTTGTTGTAGGTAACTTTACCCTTGATCACACAGGACCAAAGCATGGTCGCATAGATGACACAATTTGTTAACCCCGGAATAAAAATGTACAAAATGTATTACTGTGGATCACTGCTGTGGATTTTGATCACAATACAACCAGACTCTCTGAACCAAAATTTCACTGTTGCCTTCTATTAACCCTTAAACAGGCAAGAGTGGAAAATGCTAAGCAAAAAATAATTTCATGTGATTTTTTATATCATCTGGACTTAAATAAAACATATCCAAAATATATTTTTTAATTTTTTTGAGTTGTGTCTCCTGAGATACGTTGCCTGATTAGGGTATAAAAAAGGACCAAGTCATTTATCTGTTAACTGTTACTGCCACTGTATGTTTAAAACAATTATATCCCATACTTCACCTGATCTAATGTTGACAAATTATATATCATTCGAAAGCTTACAAACTCAAGATTCAGCCTGTGAATCCCGTTTTGAAATTGGACGTTGTGTTACCATAGAAACGGTACTCTAAATTCTTTTAATGGGCTCCTCCCCTTTTGGGCATCGTCATGTTTCATAATTTATGATCAAAACCTTTTCTAATCTTGACAAAACACATATTGTCAGAAAGGTCTGAGTCTCAAGGTTCCATATTTTGTGACATAAGTGATATTTGGACAGAAATTTATTAATCTGTTATGGCAGAATGCATACAATTAAATCCAATGGAATGTAAGTCACCTGGTGGCTATTTTTGGTATTATGCCTAAACAAAATCTCAGTAACAGTGACAGTGGAAACGCGACTGGCCCTGGCACGCACTAGCACGGCTCGGCCCTGGCCCGGCAGTGGAAACGCGGCTATTGTCGTTGTTTTCGTCTCAAGAACAGGTCCTTTTTGCAAAGCTCATACACCAAATTCACAAAAGTGAGTCTGGCTACAATTAATGTTTTATTAAAGCTATTTCCATATGTGGAATTTTATATAACATATTTGTGAATTTATTTATTTAAAAGATGATCATATGATGGAGAAGTGCATTAAGATTTCCATTATACGAGAGTAGATGTTAAAACTTCATGCTGATTTGTACTCGGCTTTCGCCAAGATGAGCTACACTAAGACGTAGCTTTACAGTAAACTATGCTTCTCCATCCATTTACGCTTCTTTCTATATGGTGGTGTGACTCCCCATCAGTCCGGCGTTAACGGCTGCAGTGTACTTGGCGCGTCAGCACACACGACGGCTGCAACTACAGTGTGGTCACCCTAGTGGACCAGCACGACAACCGTCTGGATTGAGCCGAGTAGGGGACATCTCTAGGGTCTTCAAGTGGGCACCTTCCGTCTATAGTGTTTCGTCGACTAGCCCATGACACCTCAAGAGGGCTCGACAGTGACTCTGGCGTCCCAGAGTCACCCCCCTCCATCCCCCACTCAACTCAGCCCAGCTTACTGACCTCTACATCCCTCCTGCTGCTGAGACCTAACCACAATCTCTCCGCAACCCAACCATACGCGCCAACCCGTTTGACTAAGGCTGTCGAGCCTCACTGGTGCGTTAATGCAGTTTCAGTGGCAACGGTTCCGTATGGCATACCACCTACCGCAAAACACAATATCTGCCCAACCACCCGTCATTCACGCAATATACACAGGAACGTAATGACTGTAAATACTATACAACCTATACAAATAAACCAACAGACTCTTCAAGTTTTTCAAGAATTGGCGGCCTGTACACAGCCAGCTAGAATCTTTCCGTCTCAACCACAGCCAGTTGCTGCTCCTTTCTGCTGCTTCAGATAAGTTCTTTACTGTGCGACGCAACTCTTGGCCACTGAATCCGATGTCTCTGCGGAACCGGGTTGTAGAGTGTGCCACAAAACCTCGACAACCCACTTCCACTGGATAAACCTGGACTCTCCATCCTCACTGTTCTGCTTCAGTGGCCAGATGAGCATACCGCAGTTTCTTTCTCTCATATGCCTCATCTACCACATCCTCCCATGGCACTGTTAACTCTATCAGTTGAACAATGCGTGCATATCCGGACCACTAAACAATATCTGGTCGTAGGTTAGTGGTGGCAATCTCAGGTGGAAAAATAAGCCGTTGATCATGATCAGCCAGCATCTTCCAGTCCCTAGCAGCTTCAAGTTGTCCTGGGCGAGAATTGGTGTTAACACCTTTTCTTGGTGGTTGCTCGCCTGGGCGGAGGAATATTGTCTTCTGTGTGTAATGTTTTGCTAGAACAGGCGGCAACTTATTGGTCATACTACGCTTGCCTTCCAATGCTAAAGCCAAACATCTCAATACTTGGTCATAGCGCCAAGTAAACCGACCTTGGCTAAGAGCCACCTTTCATCCTGTCAAATTGTGCCTTAATGTGGCAGGTGATGAACACAAAGGGCAAGAGGGATCTTCTCCTACCCAGAGGTTTAGGTTCTGCGGTGATGGGAGAACATCATATGTTGACCTAATAAGGAAACTGATCCTACTCTCTTCCATTGACCAAAGGTCTTGCCAGCCCTTCTTGCGTTGTTCCACACTCTCCCATCTCATCCACTCTCCCTGCTTGGCCTGGGAAATGGCCTTTATACACCTCATCCTCTCCTCCTGCTTTCACACCTCCTTGAATACCAGCTTCCTCCTTTGAGCTGGGCCTGCCTTGTGCCATTTAGGAGGAGCTAAACTGAGCCCAAAACCCCCTCTTCCATGCTGTACCTGTCCCACGATATCCCCAATTTGAAGGTCAGCCTTTGCCTCTACTACAGACTTCTTTGCTGACCACTTTCTACCAGTTTTTAACACAGGGGCTGCCTCCCTTACAAATTTGTCGCGTGACTCTACTAAGGTCATTTCCAGTCTGACCTTGGCACACTTAAACTCCACGGTTAAAGCAGAGACTGGCAGCTGCAATATTCCTTTACTATAAAGTCCCACTCTGCTGAGGCAGCGTGGAACTCCAAACCATTTCCTGATGTATGAGCTTATTAACGCTTTCAGCTTATCCACTGTTGTCAAAGAAACCTCGTACACAGTCAGTGGCAACAGCAACCTCGGCAGTAGACCAAACTGAAAGCACCAGAGTTTTAGTTTGCCTGGTAGAGCACAGCTGTTCATGCTCTTTAACCCTTCCACTGCTTGTCGTCTAACTTCTCCCACTCGAACTGTGTCCTTTAGATCCCCATCGTACCATCTCCCAAGACTCTTCACTGGCTTCTCAGAAACTCTTGGTATTGCCTCACCATTAATGAAGAATGTTTTATCTACTACCTTTCCTTTAACTATCGAGATGCTCTTTGATTTAGAGGACTTAAATTGCATTCATGCCCATTCAATATCATCTGTTAACTTCCCCAACAACCGATTAGTGCAGGCTACTGTTGTAGTCATTGTTGTCATGTCATCCATGTATGCTCTGATTGGTGGTAGTCGCATCCCAGAAGCCAAGCGCTCTCCTCCTACTACCCATCTTGATGCCCTAATGATTACTTCCATTGCCATGGTAAAAGCCAGTGGAGAAATGGTGCATCCTGCCATTATTCCAACCTCTAAGCATTGCCATGCAGTGCTGAATTTTGGAGTTGAGAAACTAAATTGCAAATCTCCAAAATAGGCTTTCACTAAATGTGTTATTGACATTGGTACTCTGAAAAAATCTAATTCTGCCCAAAGAAGCTCATGTGGCACTGAACCATATGCATTAGCCAAATCCAGGAATGTCACATGGAGCTTCTTCCTCTCCTTTTTAGCTGACTGAATTCATTGCCAGATAACATTGATGTGTTCTAAGCATCCTGAGAACCCTGGAATGCCCGCTTTTTGAACTGAAGTGTCAATGAAGCCATTCTTTAATAGGTAGGTGGACAATCTCTGGGCAATAATGCTGAAGAAAAGAAAATCCCAAGAAAAGGCCAATCTGTCTCTGCATGTGGTCCATGTACATATTGTTCCATCACTTGTTTGTACAGCTCTGTAGGCCTTGACGTGCTATAGTGTTAGCGTGTGGTGCTAGTGCTAGTTGTAGCATGTGGAGTTAATTCCCTTAGCTGATGCAGACAAATAATCGAATAAAATGTTCAGTCTATAGGCAATCTACATTTCAGACCTGGATTTTACATAAGTCTAGCGTATATCAATTGATGCACCCAAATTATGGCTACCGAAAATTTGCGGCCAAAATGGTTTTAGAGGGCTGAAATCAGTCGAAAGTGATGTTTAATTAAAGTGCTCCTCTGATGGTTCATTTTGTGCACACTGCTTGGATAAACTACAACAGGTAATCATGTCAGCTGTGTGGACGCTAAAGAGTCTCACAATATTAATTTCTTGTTTTTAATACTGATAGCTGGATTCTTTAGATCTAAAGGCTACTCTTTTCTGTATGCATGGACAACTCCACTAGACTAAACATTTGTAGTGCGTCTGCCATAATTGCAATAAGCTTTACTTTGTTAAAGAAAGTCTCAGCTTTCAGATTCTGTAGATTTTTTTCAGGAAATTCAAACAAGAAATAGGCCTACGTACGGTGGCCGAAAGAGCTCAGCGCGATGCAACTGAAGCAAACACATGCAAATAGAAAAAACACGTGCAAATAGAAAAAAACAATGCAAATAGAAAAAAACACCTGCAAATTAAAAAAATCATCATCATCAGTTACACAACACACGTGTGCTCCAAATACAGAAACGCACTGCAAAAGTTCACAACACAACCAAATACAGAAACGCGCTGCAAATAACACAGACCACAACGGAAATGTTTCCAGGAGAACCAAATAAGTGACGAACCCGGCTGGGACATGCTTATTGCTCGTGAGCTTGCCTATGACATACTCCCTTCGAAGGGCAGACGGCAGAGCCCTTAAAGTGGGACTTTGGAGAGAGCAGGGCTCTAGTGTGCTGTTTCTGTATTTGTGTTGTGAGCTTTTGCAGCGCTTTTCTGTATTTGGGTGGTGTTGTGAGTATGTGGAGCTCACGTTTGTTGTGAAACTGATTAAGATGTTTTCTTAATTTGCGGGTGTTTTTTCTATTTGCATGCGTTTTTTTCTATTTGCATGTGTTTTTTTCTATTTGCATGCGTTTTCTTCTATTTCCACGTGTTTTCTTCAGTTGCAGCGCGTTGAGCTTTCTCGGCCACCGTACATTGAGCGTCAGCGTCAGTTCTGGCAGGCCAGGTAGTCAAGCCGCTGCTTATGCTATTTGCTATCAACACTGTCCCATCAGCTGATCTGCTCCAGCTGAGCTGCATTAGCTGGTTAACTCCCCTCGCTGCTCAATGGCCAAAGCTCAAACAAGGCGCCCTATTTAAAGCTCATTCACCTTGCTCATACATGCTTGCTGCTCGCTTCTGCTGGCTCGCTGCTCGCTTCTGCTGCAATATTGACAGCAGCAATATTGACACAGGATTCGACGTGATTCGTTCTCCATTCATCTCTGAAGTTCACGAAGCTAAGTTCCTTTTAATATTCATTGCTAAAAGCAGCAGTGTGTTGGCAACATGCTTGTTGTTAATGCTATCCGTGTGGCTTTTGGGCTTATCTAATAGTCGTTTTCGTTAAAATGCTATGTGATCATATTGGCTATGTGCGTTACTATTGTTGTCATTGGCAACTGATCGCGTTGCTCACGCTGGCTTTTACCACTATGCAGCGCAGATTCAAGCAGCTTGCTGTGATAGGATTTAACTTCTGCGGACTGCCTCCGGACCGTATACAGCTCATTCTTACGCATTGTGCAGCAACTACGGCGGCGACACTCGCTCCGGTTTAACCCTTTAAGCTATGGGGCGGTGGTTTCTGCTGCTTACGAACGATACCTCCGTCCCGATGTTCGGGATATTCTTGACGCCCAGAAAGCCATGAGCTCAAGTCTCTGATTTGTTTCATTAATAAAACACATTTGATCATTATTTTGCTCGCGCTCTGCTCAGTTAACACCCCTGAATGCGCTATCAGCTGTTAATTTATTCATCTAGCTCGTTCTCAGAGGTGGATTAGTCATCCATAGAGCTTACACTGTAAAACAGCTGTCAAACAGTTTAAAGACAGATAATCTAGGTAACAGCATGTTTTAGCTATTGCGGTCTTGATTAGTCATTTCAGTAATTAATTAATATTTTTTCTATTATAAATCGCTAAATTAGGGCGGCTCAGTCGACACCGTTCGAGACACTCAATTTTGTTTTGGGGGGAATAACTCATGTAGTCAAATAAATCATCCTCTGTATCACAGAGGATTGCCAGGTGTGGTTTTGTTTAGGGGGATATTTTAGCTCTCACAGTCTAAAACTGTGTGAGCGTTCCCTAATGCTGCTGCTGCTGTCCTCTGACTCTCTGCTATTTCATGGTGCTCATGAAAGGTCAGAGGACTCCCTGAACAGAGCCATACCGCCAAATTTCAATTCAGGAACATCAACCTGTTTGCAATCTATTCAATTAAATTCTAAATTATTTTGTCTGTGTGTTCTTGACTTTATGGACCTGACAGAAATTGAGCGTCAGCGTCAGTTCTGGCAGGCCAGGTAGTCAAGCCGCTGCTTATGCTATTTGCTATCAACACTGTCCCGTCAGCTGATCTGCTCCAGCTGAGCTGCATTAGCTGGTTAACTCCCCTCGCTGCTCAATGGCCAAAGCTCAAACAAGGCGCCCTATTTAAAGCTCATTCACCTTGCTCATACATGCTTGCTGCCCGCTTCTGCTGGCTCGCTGCTCGCTTCTGCAACCCGCCACCTCCCCAGCTCCTCCTTATGCATAACGTGGCATTTGCTTATGTCATGTTGCCTGCTCTGTTCACAGGGGGATATTTTAGCTCTCACAGTCTAAAACTGTGTGAGCGTTCCCTAATGCTGCTGCTGCTGTCCTCTGACTCTCTGCTATTTCATGGTGCTCATGAAAGGTCAGAGGACTCCCTGAACAGAGCCATACCGCCAAATTTCAATTCAGGAACATCAACATGTTTGCAATCTATTCAATTAAATTCTAAATTATTTTGTCTGTGTGTTCTTGACTTTATGGACCTGACAGAACTACCGTTTTGGCGCTCTTACTTTTGACAGATCGCGTTCAAGCGGCAGCACGGATCAAACAGCTTGTGAACCGATCTACAACTAGTTACAGCAATAAATAAACATGAATAAATATCAGAAGGTATGTTAAAAGATATAGGCCTAGCCTTCAACTTACAGAAATGTATCATGTCTCACGAAGTTTCTCAATCTCAACCTCGGAATGACCTCAACAGCCGTCACTTACCGTTACATAGGAAAAGCTAGCCTATTCAATGTCCATTGCTTGATATAAAGTTAGCTAAAAATATTTCTAGAGAAGAGCATTTTGCTATTATGCTCTGTACATATTCATTATGTTTTTACTTAACCTGTTAGTGATGTCTTCATAATTTAATGTAGGCTATGTTTGAATAAATCTATCAGTTAGGCATTGTTTGATGATAATTTTTTTTATTGGAATAGAAACATTTTAGGCCTAAAAAGATCTTAACATTCTATATTTATTCAATATAAAAACTGCCTTATGTGCAATTTAAATGTTTGCACACCTCAGTTTTTTTAGTGTTAGATTATTGGTCAGTTGATTATAAACGTTATTTTCGTTCCCTATCAAGGCTACGGAACTTCGACATTACGGATGTCGTATATGGGAACTCCTCTCATCCTTCACTTCCGCTGAAATCTTATAGGCTAACGCCAGCAGAGCTGGCCAATTGACGCAATATGCAAATACTGAAACACCGTTGCAGTTATAATGCAAGAGCAGCGTCAATTCCCTTCAGAATCTCTCTCTTCACGCTCAAATCGTGTGCTAGAAAGCTGATACCACTAACACGTACTAGGATTATTCGTCATCGTAGAAGGTGCGCCGGAGATACCTACACTGTCTCCTGCATCCGATGGCGACTGTTTGCAACCTGTGCACGAGCCCCATCGTGCCCCCCGACACGCACCTGTTTTGCGTCGCGTGCATGGGACTGGCCCATGCTGAGTCAGCCCTCAAGGATGGAGGTTCCCGCGAGCACTGCGCGGACATGTCCATCCGTGCTCTCAGGGCCAGGCAGGACGAAGCTCGCGCAGAAGAGGGGATCGGGCCTACTGCCGCCAACGAGCCGCTGGTAGCCCCCCCCCCCCCCAACCGTGGAGTCGAGGTTCGACCCCCGGTGAGTTTTCCCGACCCCTCCTTCCATCCCCCTTGTGAGGTCGCCGACGTTGTGTCCTTTGGGGCGAGTGAGTAAGACGACTCCATGCCCCTGTCTGCCTCCGAGAACGACTGGGGTGCGGAGCAGGCCGCACCGCTGCCGGCCGCGGAGCAAGACACCCCGGCGGACCTGCAGGACGAGCTCCTCCGTATCCTCTCGAAGGCCGTCGAGCAACTGGACCTCTCGTGGAAGGCTCCTGATGAGCCGTCAAAGAGTAAGCTGGATACCTGGTCCGCCGTCAGGCCGCTTGTGCATGAGCACGTGGTGAAGTCGTGGGTGGCCCCGCAATCGGCGCGCACCCTAACTTCCACCCAGGCCATGTTTGCCTCCGTGGACGAGGCAGGGGACCACGGCTACCTCCGCATCCCCCCCATCGAGGAGACCGTCGCCGCGCATCTCTGCCTGTCGGCTCCCGCCCTGGGCTCGGACCGCAGCCTGCCGTCCCGAGCTTGCAGGTTCACGGCCCACCAGGCTAACAAGGCTTATGGCGCAGCGGGGGAGGCGATTTCTGCGCTGCACGCCATGGCCGTTCTCCAAGTGCTGCAGGCTAAGCAGCTGAAGTCCCTGGATGACGCCGCCTCTATCGACGTTGACGCCATTCGGGACCTCGCGCTCCTGGCCACAAAGCGTTCGGCCCAGGCGATTGGCCGTTCGAGAATTCGGTGTACTAATACACGGTGCTTCCGTTTGGTCTAGCCCTCGTCCCCCGAACGTTTTTAAAATGTAGAGACGCGGCACTTTCACCCCTCAGGTCGAGCGGGATGCGTGTCTTGAACTATCTGGACGACTGGCTGGTCCTTGCGCAGTCGAGAGAGATGCTGGTCAGCCATGTGGATGCCCTCCTTTGACACTTGGAGATGCTCGGTTTGAGGGTGAACGTCCAGAAAAGTGTGCTCACACCGAGCCAGACTACCACATTCCTGGGAGTATGCTTGGATTCGGTAAGAATGAGAGCGCGCCTCTCCCCCGAGCGAGCGGAGGCTCTGAGTTCTTCTCTCGGTCTCTTCAGACCTGGCAGGCTCGTCCCGCTGAAAGAGTTTCAGAGGCTATTGGGACGGATGGCAGCGCCTTCTTCAGTGTGTCATCTGGGGCTGCTGCATATGAGACCGCTTCAACACTGGCTGGAAGCGCGCGTCCCACCGAGCGCGTGGTATTCCGGCCACAAGCGCATTATGGTCACTCACGGATGCACCCGCGCCCTGGCTCCGTGGAAGAACCCGGATCTCTTCAGCTCAGGTGTCCCTATGGGCATAGTGACACGACGCGTGGAAGTCCTGACGGACGCTTCGTCCACCGGATGGGGAGCGGTCTGCCTGGGCGAGCCCGCCTCGGGGCGGTGGTCAGGGAAGCAGATGGAGTGGCACATAAATCGCTTGGAGCTAGAAGCGGTCTCTCTAGCTCTAAAAACTTTCCGGTCTCGGCTGGAGCAGCGGCATGTGTTGATTCGGACCGACAACACTTCCGTGGTCTCGTACATAAATCGTCAAGGCGGTGTACATTCCAGAGCCCTATTCAAGCAGGCGGAATCCCTTCTGCTGTGGGCGGACCAGTTTTTCCTCTCGGTGAGAGCGGCTCACATCCCCGGTGTTCTAAATCGTGGGGCGGATATGCTCTCGAGGAGCGGGATTCCTCAAGGGGAATGGAGGCTTCACCCCGGGACGGTTCAGCTGATATGGAAATGTTTCGGCAGAGCGGAGGTCGACCTCTTCGCAACGAGCGAGAACGCGCATTGTCAGATGTTCTTCTCGCTGTCCCGTTCCCCCCGGGAAGTGGACGCGCTAACTGCGCGATGGCCGAAAGTCTGTCTCTATGCGTTTCCCCCGGTAAAAATTTTGCCCATGGTGTTGTGCAAAATCAGGGAGGAGCAGGCGACGGTGACTCTGGTAGCCCCGAACTGGCCGAATCAGCCTTGGTTCGCGGATTTGATAGAGTTGCTGGCGGGGCAGCCATGGGAGATTCCGCTCAGGAAGGACCTACTGTCTCAGGCGAGCAGATTGATCTGGCATCCCAGCCCCGGGCTGTGGAGCCTTCATGTGTGGCCGCTGCAGGGTCGCTGAACGGAATGGATGCGCTACATTTGCGAGTGTTGAATACCATCACGGAAGCGCGAGCCCTGTCCACCAGGCGCCTGTATGCTCTGAAGCAGGCTTTCTTTGTAAGTGAAGATTGTATTCACTTTGGAACGGGAAACTGTAATATGACTCTTGGGCCGAGGCCGGGTTACGTTCCTAAGTCGCTCAATACCCCGTTCAGAGCGCAGATTGTTTCTCTGCCTGCTCTATCTCTGAGACATCAGCCTCACAGGGGTCGGATGCTCAGAGTGCTATTTGCCCAGTCAGGGCGCTCCGGAATTTATGTCTTGCGGCTGGCTGGTCTTCTCAGAACACGTTTGCCAGGTTTTACAAGTTGGGTTTGCCCTCTGTAGCGTCTCGAGTGCTTTCGGTGAGTTGATTATATGCACAGCATTTGGAGAGCTTCTCTGCGCTTGGCTCATGAGTTGTTCTTTGTGCTATTATGTGTGTTTTTTACTGTGTCACCGCTATGCGTTGGCCTTCTCTTATGTTGTTGTTGCCCTGTTTGTTGACAGTGCAAACTTTCCCCGGTTATATTGCTTGGGATATGCAAACTTCTGGTAGTGTCTTGTGAGCTTATGATTGGTTCCTTTGAGCCTATCAGAGGTTAGAGGTTCACTATTGGCCAATCTCGGCCTATCAGATGCTTGCATTCTGGGGGTGCGGTTTTGTATTGGGTTCTGTTGTCAGTGGTTTGTTATGCTGCCACGGCGGGATTCTATACAGTTCCCATATATGACATCCGTAATGTCGAAGTTCCGTAGCCTTGATAGGGAACGTCTCCGGTTACTTTCGTAACCTCGGTTCCCTGAAAGGCAAGGAACGAGACATTACGCTCGCCGCCGTGTTCGCTATTTATTTAGTGTTTCGTTCGATTCTGAAGGGAATTGACGCTGCTCTTGCATTATAACTGCAACAGTGTTTCAGTATTTGCATATTGCGTCAATTGGCCAGCTCTGCTGGCGTTAGCCTATAAGATTTCAGCGGAAGTGAACGATGAGAGGAGTTCCCATATACGACATCCGTAATGTCTCATTCCTTGCCTTTCAGGGAACTGAGGTTACGAAAGTAACCGGAGACGTTCTCTTACGAGAGGTTCTCTCGTATTGCGTAAGTTTAGCTTACGCTACGGGAAAGATTCATCTTCTCGAGATATTGAAGCCAAAAAATTATCCTTAATTTTGTATTCATTGTCAACGCAGTGCAGCAGCTAGCAGACCTAGAGCAGGCAGTCTTGCGTGCTCATTGGCTGCCCTGCGGGCATCTGCCGCAGCCTACCAGTGAGCCCCGCGCGACGTCACGCCCAATGAAGGGCGCCTGCGCCTTCATAGCGTCATAGCCCGCCAGAATGGGCATGGCTTAGCGTATAAAAGGGGCTGTAGGCTGAAATCCCTGATTTTCGTCTCTTCAGCGAAGCCCTTCGCATCGCTGGATCTGAGAGAAGCCGCCGCCGAACAGCGAACAGCCAGCTTAGGACGGCGCTGAGGAAGCCGGCCGTCTTCGCCACCTTCAGCCATCCGTGCGAGCTACGCTATCCGGCGACGTATCCTTTTTACATTGCTATAAATTGTATTCTCTTACTTCTAAAAGAGCAGCGAGCGTCTTTTTCAAGATGCCTCGCACTTCCTGTGGCTCGTGCAGGGCCCCGCTCAGCGTCGGAGACCGCCACGTGATCTGTGCTCTCTGCCTGGGCCTGGAACACGCAGAGCTCGCCCTCGCGTCCGGGGGCTGCGAGTTCTGCGAAGCGCTTCCGCTGTCGACCCTGCGGGCTCGACTCGAAGCCTTCAACCCGGAAGCAGTCACTCCGCCCTTTGTGGGGCCGCGCAAGAAGAAGCGCCATTCCCAGAGGCAGCCGGAACCCGTGGCCACAGCGACGCGCTCACCGGATAACCTCCCTCGAGCCTCGCCCTCGCCTTCCCCGCCATTCCCTTCACCGACGCGCAGCTGCCGCTCACGAGCCTCACTGCCGTCGCGTCTGAGGATGAGGCCGAAGGACACGCCACTAGAGACTGCTGCTCCATCCTGGCATCGGATAGCGAGGAGTGGTCGCTAAACTCCGCCGACTCGTCGATACAGGAATCCGGCCGTACCCGCGCTGGAGCTGATTCGGAGCTGATGCGTCTGCTGACGCAGGCGATTGACCGACTCGGGGTCGAGTGGTCGCTGCTGAAGGAACCCGCGCCAAACAGGCTCGACGGATGTTTCCTGCAAAGTCGCCGCCATTCAGCCCCAGCAAGCAGGCCCGCTCCGTTCCTACCGGAGCTTCACACGGAGTTGACTAAGTCGTGGAACACACCCTTCTCTTCGAGGCTTCAGCCTCAGACCTCCGCGTCGCTCTCCCAAGTGGACGGCGCCGCCGAGAGAGGATACACGGCGATTCTTCCTGTGGAAGAGGCGGTCGCAGCGCACCTTTGTCCGCCCTCCGCGAGATGGCGGTTGTAAGGAAACTCAGCTTTTTGGAAATATTAATAATCAATAATAACTTATTATTATTAATTATGAATATTTGGGTCAGTTAATTGGATTAACTTGATGTGGCTGAATTAATATTACAATCAATTAATCAGTTCGTCCAACGAACTCTTTTGATTATTAATTTATTCTAAGAAAAGGGTATCTTCCATGGCCACAGAAGAATAATTATTTCTTAGCATGTACAGCACTTTGAGCAAGTAGCAAAACCGCGATCGTAAAAGTGACTTTGTATTGCAAACAAAACAGAACCAAATACATACTTTGTACAAGTTTTATTAACTAAAAATAGATATTTATATGAATATAAATAAACAAAACAACATACACACATGAATACATAAATAGGTGAGTGGTAGAACGAAACCGAAAACGGAACTATTGAGAAGTTCCATGTAACTATATGAGAAGAACATCAGCATTTCATTTTCAAAGCATCAAATCAAGAGTATACTTGCATGCCTGGGTAGCGTACACTATTATCAAAGTTGTGGATGATTCTGCGAGTGTCAGAGTTTAAAGTCTCAATCATTTTTTCTTTTTTTGTTGGATGAAGAAGATATGATAAACTTGCATGGTGGGTTAGAGCCCTTTTTACAAACTCCCGAGATTGTCTAATTAGTCAATTTTTCCTCCCATTGATTTCAGGAGGAAAAAAGAAGTGATAGAACCAGTGAGTATTAATGGTAAGGAAGTAGAGATTGTTCAGTCTTATAAATATCTTGGTGTCCATTTGGACAGTAAACTGAACTGGAAGAAGAATAGTGAGGCTGTGTTTAAGAAGGCGCAATCAAGACTATTCTTTTTGAGGAAGTTGAGTTCTATTGGTGTAAGTAGGAAGCTTCTTTATGTTTTCTATCAGGGAATTGTAGCTAGTGTTTTATTTTATGCAGTGCTCTGTTGGGGATGTAGTATCACTGTAGATGATAAAAATAGGATTAATAAATTTATTAGAAAGGCTGGCTCAGTGATGGGCCTTAATCCTGACTCACTTGAGATCACTGTGGAAAAGAGAACAAGGGCAAAATTAAAAATAATTATGCGTTACAAAGGTCATCCACTACATTGTAATTTTAGTGGACTTAAAAGCTCATTTAGTGGAAGATTAATAATGCCTCGGTGTTCTACAGAGCGATTTAGAAGGTCTTTTACTCCGAATGCAGTTAGGTTGTTTAATGAAATAGTGTAATTTTTTTGTATTGATTGTTGTTGTTTTCTGTCTTTGTTTGTTTGTGGTGTCTGTAATGGGCAAGGGTGGCGAATGAGTTTCCCCTTACAGGGATTAATAAAGTTTTCTTACTTACTTACTTACTTACTTACTTTCTAGAAAGAAATGACATCTGCGAGGATTTTCAGTCCGGATTTAGACCGTACCATAGTACTGAGACCGCTCTCATTAGAGTCACAAATGATTTGCTCTTATCATCCGATCGTGGTTGTATCTCTCTATTAGTGTTACTCGATCTTAGTGCTGCATTTGACACCATTGACCACAACATTCTTTTAAATAGACTAGAAAACTATGTTGGCATTAGTGGAATTGCATTAGCATGGTTTAAATCATACTTAACTGACCGTTATCAGTGTGTAGCACTAAATGAAGAGATGTCTTATCGATCACAAGTTCAGTATGGCATACCACAAGGCTCAGTACTAGGACCGCTGCTGTTCACTCTGTACATGCTACCATTAGGAGATATCATTAGGAAACTTACGAAACTTACCAATTCACAAAATTAACGGAATGCATAGCTGATATAAAAAATTGGATGACTAGTAATTTCCTACTACTAAATTCTGAAAAGACAGAGATTCTAATTATTGGACAAAAAACTTCCACACGTAATAACCTAGAATACTGTCTAACACTTACTGTCTAACCAATACTGGCTGCTCTGTCAAGTCTTCGTCGTCAGTTAGGAACCTGGGTGTGCTCTTTGATACCAACCTTTCTTTTGAAAGCCACGTGTCTAGTATCTGTAAAACTGCATTTTTCCATCTTAAAAATATATCTAAAATACGCCATATGCTCTTATTGGGAAATGCAGAACAATTAGTCCATGCGTTCATGACCTCAAGGCTAGATTATTGTAATGCTCTACTGGGTGGTTGCCCTGCACGCTTAATAAATAAACTACAGCTAGTTCAAAACGCCGCAGCTCGAGTTCTTACCAGAACCAGGAAAGATGACCATATTAGCCCGGGTCTGTCAACACTGCATTGGCTCCCTATTAAACATCGTATACATTTTAAAATATTGTTGATTACCTACAAAGCACTAAACGGTTTAGCTCCGCAGTACTTGAGCGAGCTCTTAACGCATTATAGTCCTTCACGTCTATTCCAATCTCAAAATTCCGGCCAGTTGATAATACCTAGAATATCTAAATCGACTGCAGGCGGTAGATCCTTTTCCTATTTAGCACCAAAACTTTGGAACAGTCTTCCTACCATTGTCCGGGAAGCAGACACACTCTGTCAGTTCAAAGCTAGACTAAAAACACATCTCTTTGACCTAGACACATAATACATTATAGACTTCTATAATTCAATGTTAGGCTGCATAGATTAGGTCAGCCGGAACTGGGAACACTTCCCTTAAATCTTGATGTACTCGCTACATCATAAGAAGAATGGCATCTACGCTAATATTAGTGTCTTTGTTTTCCCGCAGCCTGCCGGATCTAGGCCGTATCCAGATCTGACGAAGGAGATCCGCCTGGACCCGATGACAATGCAGTGCTGAAGTATCCACTATCCTCTCCCTATGGAGGATCCCTTTCCCACTCTACAGATAAAGCGTTGTGAATTCCGGCTCGCGTACCCCGAAGTGATAAAATAAAACAAAATTCTGTATCAAAATTTATAGGCAAGACAAGTAGTTTGTTTAGGCTGGGTTGTATGAATTATAAACCTGTGCACATATTTTCAAAAGCACATAACTATAGAATCAATTCTGAATGAGCATGTGAACGCCGTCAGTGTTAATCACAGGTTCGCGTTTAAAGTCTGATCATTTCGACGGAGGTGAATCAATCAAAGTTAACTTTAGCTGGAAATAACATTATTCAAGAACCGCTATAACGCCAAAACAATCTGTTACCTTAAATTATATGTTTATCTCTGTAAAGCTGCTTTGAAACAATCCATTGTTAAAAGCGCTATATAAATGAAGATGACTTGACTTGACAAGCCCGCAAATGGCGGCGATCTGAACCCGGAGGCCATTCGCCCCCTGGCGGCTCACAGCTGCGTGGGAAACTATCCCAGGGATTTCAGAATGGGTTCTGAGCACAATAAAGCAGGGCTATACACTTCAATTCATTCGCCGTCCCCCGCGCTTTCGAGCCCGGACCGCGACGATAGTGAATGCGGAGGTAGCACACCTACTTCACGCAGAAATAGCAAAGCTGCTGTGCAAAGGGGCTATAGAAAAAGTACTACCTTCTCTGAGCGAGTCAGGCTTTTACAGCCGATATTTTCTCGTACCCAAGAAGGACGGAGCTTTCAGACCCATCCTAGATCTGAGACATTTGAACAAGGTGCTTGCAAAAAGACCGTTCAAAATGCTTACGACCAGAAAAATCCTCGTGCACGTTCGCCCGAGGGACTGGTTTATTTCTCTAGATCTGAAGGATGCCTATTTTCAGATTCAGATATTACCCCGACACAGGCAATTTTTGAGATTCGCCTTCGACGGTCAGGTATATCAATACACCGTCCTGCCGTTTGGCCTGTCTCTAGCACCCCGTACATTTACGAAGTGCATGGACGCGGCGCTCGCCCCCCTGAGGACTCAGGGGCTGCGAATAATGAACTATCTGGACGATTGGCTGATATTGGCACAGTCAGAGACGGAACTGTTATCTCACAGAACAGTGCTTCTCAGTCACCTGGAAAGCTTGGGTCTCACGGTCAACTGGACCAAGAGCTCATTAGTGCCCAGTCAGTCAATTTCCTTTTTAGGAATAGAACTGAATTCTGTGGCCATGACGGCTCGTTTGTCGACACAACGCGCGCGCCGTGTTCGCCGCCTAGCCGCGTCTTTCCAGAAGGGCAGCTTTCTCCCTTTGAAAAGGATGCTGGGCTGTATGGCTTCAGCGGCAGCGGTGCTCCAGCTGGGCCTACTGCATATGCGCCCGCTCCAACGCTGGTTGAATGCTCGCGCGTCTCGCCGAGCCTGGGTTTCTGGCGACCAGAGTGACTCAGAACTGCATAGCGGCTCTGCAGCCCTGGTTAGTAGCCGACTGGTACCAGCAGGGAGTGATGATGGGAAACATCTCTTATCGGAAAGTCATTTCGACAGATGCGTCCAACTCGGGTTGGGGCGCGCTGTTCGAAGGCAGACCGGCCTTTGGCCAGTGGTCAGACCAAGAGAAGTGTTTTCACATAAACTGTCTGGAAATGATAGCGGTCGAGAACGCGCTGAAGCGCTTCCTCCCGTTCATACAGGACCAACATGTTCTCGTCCGCTCGGACAATTTCCTATGTAAACTGTCAGGGCGGTGCCAGATCCAGAAACCTCTGCAATCTGACGGAACAAACTGTCCAGGGACAACGTTCCCTCAGGGGAATGGTCCCTGCACCCCCAAACAGTCCAGAAACTGTGGCGCCTATTCGGCAAAGCGGAAGTCGACCTATTTGCGTCAAAAGACAACGCTCATTGCCCGATGTTCTTTTCGAAGAACGAGGACGCGCTGGCCCAGGTCTGGCCCAGGTCTGGCCCAGCCTCCCACTGTATGCTTTCCCTCCAGTCTCCCTGTTACCACAGGTGATCAAGAGAATCAGGGAAACGCGCCATTCGGTGCTCCTCATAGCTCAGCACTGGGAGAATCAGAATTGGTTCCCGGAACTAGCACGGCTGTCACATGCAGCTCCGTGGCCGATTCCGGTGAGGGCAGATCTCCTCTCTCAGGCTCACGCCTCGATCTGGCATCCCCATCCAGAGCGCTGGTCTCTGCACGGGTACTCGTTGCCCTGCCAGAAAGAGTGGTAAACACGATCACGCAGTCTAGAGCTCCTTCTACGAGAAGGCTCTACGCGTCTAAATGGTCGGTGTTCTCCAAGTGGTGCACCAACAGAGATCTGGACCCGCGGACGTGCGAGGTTGCGCATCTGCTCACTTTCCTACAAGAGCTGATGGATAAAGGGAGGTCCCCATCCACGCTCAAAGTTTATGTTTGGCGGCCGTTGCGGCGTTCGCAGAATCAACGCACGGCCAGTCACTGGGAAGACATGAGCTGGTCATCCGCTTCCTTAAGGGAGCTAGAAGGATGAATCCGCCGCGCCCCCCGTCGGTTCCTATGTGGGATCTTTCCTTGGTCCTCGAGGCCCTGAAAGCCTTCCCATTTGAGCCACTAGACTCCGTGGAGTTGAAATACCTATCACTAAAAAAACGTTTTTCTGACCGCGCTGTCGTCAGTCAAACGTGTGGGGGACCTGCACGCGCTGTCAATCAGCGCGACGTGTCTTGAGTTCGGGCTGAATGACTCTAAAGTCATCCTCAAACCTAGACATGGCTATGTTCCAAAAGTGATGGGCACTCCTTTCAGAGCACAAGTCATTTCACTGTCGGCTCTGCCAGCGTCAGACAGTGAGACAGACGTGAATCTCCTTTGCCCGGTCAGGGCGCTGAGGTTTTATACTACGCGCTCCGCCTCCTTCAGGCGCACAGAGCAGCTGTTTGTTTCGTTTGGTGGGCGCTCCAAGGGTCTCGCTGCCTCGAAACAGACTCTGTCCAGATGGATAGTGGACGCTATAGCGGCCGCTTACGCGTCAAAAGGTCTGCAATGCCCTCTGGGCATTAGGGCTCATTCCACTAGAGGCATGGCCTCATCATGGGCGTGGTCCAGCGGGATTTCTATCCAAGACATATGCGTAGCGGAGGGCTGGAGCTCCCCGTCTACCTTTGTCAGGTTCTATAACCTAGAAGTTCCCGCCCTGCAGGTTAAACTTCTGTCAGTCTAAGCGAGTTGTGCGTTCTGCCCAGATATATCATGCTCAGACCACTGTCACGTGACTCAGCTCTCCTGGTTGAGCTGCACTAGTAGGGATGTGCTATATGCTTATACAGACCAGTGCTCTGCTCTGTATTCCCTATGTGTGCTTATGTGCAAGTGATGGCCCGTGTGGCTGGCCACCTTATTTTTTCCACTTATTGGGTTCCCTGAGAAACCTCGGCGACTCATGGGTGGTTGCTTGGCCAGCACGGCGTTGACAAAAAGTTCCCGTAGCGTAAGCTAAACTTACGCAATACGAGAGAACCTCTCGTAAGAGAACGTACTCGGTTACTAAAGTAACCTCGGTTCTCTCTAGAGAGGGAACGAGTATTGCGTAACCGGCAACTTCGCTTCAGTCGATGAAAACCAGGGATTTCAGCCTACAGCCCCTTCTTTTATACGCTAAGCCACGCCCATTCTGGCGGGCTATGACGCTATGAAGGCGCGGGCGCCCTTCATTGGGCGTGACGTCGCGCGGGGCTCACTGGTAGGCTGCAGCAGATACCTGCAGGGCAGCCAATGACCACACAAGACTGCCTGCTCTAGGTCTGCTAGCTGCTGCACTGCGTTGACAATGAATACAAAATAATTTTTTGGCTTCAATATCTCGAAGATGAATCTTTCCCGTAGCGTAAGCTAAACTTACGCAATACGAGAGAACCTCTCTAGAGAGAACCGAGGTTACGTTAGTAACCGAGTACGTTTTCCATTTTGGTTTTTGGCTAAATTAAAATGTTCATTTCAGTTTATTTCGGTGCATCACTAAAATGCATGAAATCATTTTTTAATAATAAGTATTAGCCTATAATACAATGATAGTGATATATTATACCAATAAAATTGTCCCTTTCAAGCCATGTTCAGTTTCAGTTTGCAGCCAATCCTATTTTCAGTTTCGGCCCAGCAATTCATTTCAAGATGCAAAGTTGGTTATTCTGGTCATTGCATTAACTTAATTGCACTGACAATAAGTTAATGTTAAACAAAATGTAGACCCCCTGGGTACAACAAATGCTTGTGGATTATTTGTTTGAAGGGACCTCATACTATTGCTGTAATATCGGAGCAGCGGCACATTTGTCTGCACGTTTAAGAAATGTATTCCTGCAGGAAATAATTTAATGCATCTACTCTCATACCCAGCAGCAGTCTCAGGGTTATGCAACTACATTAATCATTAGGAGTACCAAAAAAATCATAATATTATAGATAATCTTTAATGGACAAGAATATGAGAGATAAGCAAGCAGACTTTAGTTTTCATCAGACTGCTAGTTTCTATTGTGCACTACAGCTGGTATGGCTTACAAATCAAGACTTCAGCAGGAAAAGGAAATCAGTCTCAGAATGCCCTGTGGTGCCGATTCAAAGATCCTGGATAGCTGTAGGGCTGACTTAAAGGGTTAGTTCACCCAAAAATGAAAATTAAGTCATTAATTACTCACCCCCATGCTGTACCAACCCCGTAAGGCCTTCGTTCGTCTTCGGAACACAAATGAAGATATTTATGATTAAATCTGAGAGGTTTATGACTGCTACATAGGCTCCCTAAGGGAATGACACCGGACGGCCCAGAAAGTCATTAAAGAAAATGTTTAAATATTCCATGTCACAACAGTGGCTCAACTATAAGTTTATCAAGCGACGAGAATACTTTTTGTACTTTTTTCATTTTTGGGTGAACTAACCCTTTAAGGTGCACTGACGCTTTTCTGATCTTCAATCATATCATACTTTCAGCATATCAGCAAAGTCAGACACAGTGTCTCAAAAAACACTCTGAAAATCTTTCAGAGGATTTATTCATTTTAGGAATGGTTGTGACACAAGGTATTACAATAAGGCCATCAATAGAATGTTTAATCTCATCCGTTTTGAGTTTATCAAGTCTTGTGCTTAAAAGTTTAATGAACCAAGTCTTTATGATTTGATTGTACAGACTTAACTAACCTTCTGAAATGCAGACTAGCTTTTAAATGAATACATGAAGAAACACTATTAGGTGCATTAGTTATCATTAGATATGCAAATCAGATGCATTAGTTATCGTTCCCAGTCTTGTCTTGTGTTTCATTTGTGAGCCATGTGTAGATTACAAAATTGTTTGTGAGCTCAATTTGATGGCTGCAGTAAATCAGTACACTATATGCAAACACATTTCTTTTCATTTACTCTGAGTCTGAGTAGCAATCAACAAAGTGAAGAAATAACACGCTCAAGTGAAACTGAATGACTCACCTTCTTTGGGCACTGCATGTCTCTAGCCAGACAAAGCAGGAGCTCATGAGATATGGGGTCCACCAGGTTAAGGAATGATGCATTTTTATAGAGGATATCATTGAGTGACGTACCTTCTAATCCCAAGTCCTGAAAAGAAAAGAAAACACAAAGAGAGCGCATATTGTCAGTCACTCACTCAAGATGCCTTGTCTGGCTGTTTCATCATGTACTGTATGCTTCTGAATTACACATACATGTTTATATTTGTCCTTATTCAAACTTATTCCTTATTCCAGGTACCCCCTGGAATTTATGCTGGAAACTATTAAAATATTTCTACTATAAACTACATTTATACTGTATATATACACTGCCATTCAAAAGTTTGGGATCGGTAAGATTTTTTAATGCTTTTAAAAGAAGTCTCTTATGCTCACCAAGACTGCATTTATTTGATCAAAAATATTGTGAAATTGTATTACAACTAAAATAGTGTTATGGTCAGCCGCGAAAATAACCCTGTCCACACCTTTATAGCGCAAATCTTTCACTGCATGTCTTTAGTAAATCCTGACAGTAGTTTTGTAATGCCAAAAGAGGGTGCTGGTGCAAGCTGTAAGTAAATCTGGCCCTATATCTAATAATTAAATTTTTCAAGTTTATTTTGTACCCCTGGAATTTATGCTGAAAACTATTAACCTATTACACAAAACTACATAAAATATCTAGTTCAGTCATGAATCTCTAGAGGGCGCAGGCTGGTCCTTTACATGCAGCCTGCAAGCGACCATTACAACATCATTACCACATGGCACAAGCTGATTGGCCTCTGCTGATCCTGCAGCCATTGAAATTGCTTTCTCAACATTTAAATAGTCTGGTTCATTATTTGCTGTAAGCTAGTCCTCCAGCGTACTGTCAGAGTTCCTCTGAAACTCTTCACCTGCCTAGATCTGCTATGCATGTCTGTACATATCTTACATGCTCACAGCAGTGTGTCTGTGTATCTATTAGCAGTAGCAAGTCCATACTTGCTCTCTGCAGCAGCAGCAACATAGCAGATCTAGTCCGCCAAGACCAAATACATTAAAATGTGCTGTGTGTAACTTTTTCACTCCCCTAAAGCATACAAAAACCATAATATGTTTGCAGATATTTAGGAAACATGCTAAGTTCACATAATCGTTTCTCTGAAAAACACTTTTACAGCCAGTTAATTTACTTTAAAATGTGCATTCCGTGTTGGAATGTCTGTTTTTGTTTTGGTCTGTGAGATCTCGCCCACTGTCAGTTCCCCCAATTGTATTTCGACACCCCGAGATGCCAGTTGGCAGGAAACACAGCGTATTGCAGCCAGCAAACGAACTGGGTCCATCTAAAAATCTATGAACGAGAGCATATTAAAACACGGATAAATCAACTCAACTTACTGAGTCTCCTCGGCTTTCATTTTAAATTGCGCTCGTTCCTGTTGCGTCTCCTCAAACAAGCAACCCGCGTGAGCATCGAGTCTGAGGAGTAGGGGGTGGGGGGAAAAACAATCTCCGATATTTTGAATTTGGACTGCAGTACCTATTTCGACCACTAGCTGTCATTCTTACAGACTGTACGTTTAACAGTACATTATTCAATAACATGCTAAAACTATTTTGCAGAGAGTTGTCAAGATTGAACTGGAAACTAATATATATATATATATATATATATATATATATATATATATATATATATATATATATATACTTTATACATATAAAGAAAAGTGTGCCATTCTAAAACACAACAGTTTTTGTATTGGTAGGGAGTATTAAGTGCGCACATTCATTGGGTTCCTCTTTAGAATCAGCAGGTGGCATTTGCGCTTGGTTTGGGGGGGAAAAATCATGTGATTGATGTATAATGATTTCTGCCCAAAAATTAGACACAATGTCTTTCAGATGATTAAAATGAAAGGCTACTATTTAATTCTGCAATTAGAACATTTAACTAGCACAAAAAAATCTTAATTTGGATGAAGCATTAAATTAAAATTAAAATGAATTTAACAAGAATAACGTCTCGGCTTACTTGACTGTTACCCTGTTCCCTGAAAAAGCGGGGAACGAGATACTGCGCTGATTTAAGCGCTATAGGAAAACATCTTTGTTTGACTGGTTGTGAACACGTGTGGCAAACACACCAATAATTAATATTAAATAACCTCTGATGACGTCAGAGGCTATAAACAGATGTGAAACAGGTGCGCTTTCAGGTCACTTTGTCTGAAGAACATCCTGAAAACGCCCTGAGTGTGGCAATGCATTGCAACATCTTGTTCCCGCTTTTTCAGGAAACAGAGTTACAGTCAAGTAACCCAAGACATTCCCATTCAAAAAAGAGTTTCTCCTGCTGAGGCATAGTAAACTGCGGAGGACAGAAGGCTTCAAGAATGACCGGATGCACGGTCGAAAATGGAACTTTGGGAAGATAGTCGGGGTAAGGACAATGGCTAAGTCCTAGATGGGTGGTCTTTGTCGCCTAGCTTCATGAATGAAGCGGGCCATCAGAGGGTGTTTCCCCACTGAAACCCCGTCAATCAGAGCGTGGCAAGCCGAAATAGCGACCACAAATACTCTGAGATTAGCAGGACATATGCTACTGACATATCTGCCTGCTTTCCTGCAGAAATTCCAGCAATAAAAAAATCTGGCAGTGGACTGGGTCTGCATTATGTACATTACACCACCTTTCAAAGACGCAACGCTTAATGGCATACATTCTTCTAGTGGAGGGAGTCCTTGAATGGTCTCTATTACATCCGCTGGAAGTCCAGCATCTCTTAGCCGGTCCCACTCAGGGGCCAAAAATGAATGTTCCAAAGCTTGTGCCAGCATGGAATAGCATCCCCTGCGCATGAGAAAGAAGGTCCGTTCTGTTCGGTATCGCCCAGGGCGAGGCGTTGAGGAGGGATATAATTTCCGAGAACCAGACTCTGGTCGGCCAACGAGGCACTATCAGCAAGATGCAAGACCCTTGTCGACAGACCTTGGCCAGGACTCCCGGGAGCAGAGCGCATGGCAGGAAAGCATAGAGACGTTTCCTGGGCTGGAGGAGTCAGCAAGAAGTAAAGGGGACATTGCGTTGTGAAGCAAAGAGGTCCACCTCTGCTTTGTAAAAGCTTTCCCAGATCTGACTGACTACCTTGGGATGGAGCTTCCCCGTGTGTCACCTCCCATCTGGACAATAAATCTGCTCCAAAATTCGTGCTTCCAAGAATGCAAATTGCCCTGTGGGACAGGAACTGTCCTGAGCCCAAAGCAGAACCTGCTACGCTAGTTTGTTCAAATGGCGCGAACGCAGTCCCCCCTGGGGATTTACATAAGCGTCTAGCACTGTGTTGTCCACCCGCACCAGGACATGGTAGCCCCTTGACTGCCAGAGGAAGTATTTCAGGGCCAGAAATACAGCCATCAATTCGAGGCAATTGATGTGCCAGTTGTTATGGCAGAATTATTCCAATCTCTTTCAAACCAATAAGTGCTGATTTAAGCGAGCAGGTGAGATGAGTGGACGGGGAGAGACGGATGGATTTTGACCCCAAAGGTCAAAATACGGGCCGGTTTTAGAACGAGCGAAAGCATGCCCAAACCCTAAAGTTCAGGTTATTATTACTATTTCCTGACGGCAGAGAAACTGAACTTTAGTCTATCTATGGGCAGAAGAACAGACCTTGAGATAAGCTGTATAAAAAACTACTCTCTCCCTCCCCTCAGGGTTCTCACTTGTCTCACAGACTGTACATTGACTACCTCTGTGGGCCAACCGAACCTTTCTTATAAGAAATAAATCATTTTTAATTCTCAGACTGTCTCTTGCGCTATGATGATTGTTTAATGAATAAATTTGCTATTACACAGTCAAGATGATAGCCTCTCGAGAACCCTTGGGCTGGTGCTTCTCCCGAACTTTGTTAATAAAACATCATATTGTGACACCAATCTTGCGTTGAGTTTGAGACACAATAATTTTGACTGTTTACCTTTTGAACTTGAATGTTCTGAGGGAACGATTCAGACCGGGAAGGTCTAGAATCGAACACAACACCCCATCTTTTTTGGGAACCAGAAAATTGCAGCTGTAATAACCTGACTGTCTGTCTGGAAGGGGAACATGTCCTATGGCCACTCCCATCTCCTATTGTCCAACAGAGTTCACAGTTATTGTATCAGCAAGTGAGCCTGTTACGGCTTCACAGTAGTGGAGACCACGCCGTTGAAACGCGTAGGACGGCACGCAAACGGTATCCTCTAGTCTTTTCCTACGGTTCTCATAACCCTAAGAGATATGTTTGGCAGGAGTTTCCACGCTGCCAACTTCTCTGAAAGGGGCCCTAATTTTTACGCAGCGTCTGGCAACGCAACATCTTATGACGCAACGTCTTGTGACACAATGTCTTGATGGGGGATTGTTTAATATCCCCTGCCCTGGGTACCAGCAGGAAGCAACTGAATATTTAACATTTCCCTGGAAACCGCTGCCCCCCGAAACACCAAAGGTGGCAGGGATGGAACAACAGTGTGAGGGTGTCGGGAAGGAGCTCGCTTTAGATGCTGAATTTTTACGCGCCCTGTCCAAGAGCATACCCCCTCAATCCTGGGTGCAAAAGCCTCAGGACTACTTCTTCATAGCTGAGATCATCGATCAATGGTAGAGGGTGGCACGCTGGTCCCAAGTCTTTACTGATAGGGAGCACGACTTGCCACGCTCTGTTTCTGAGTTTCTCTTTTTTGAGAAGCTGGACCCGGTTGCGGCTGGGTGGCTGACAGTCCCGACCCTTGAGCACGACGGGGGAGAAACTTAACCCTGTAGAACCTGAAGCTAAAATAGGTAATATATTTCACATATTTAGTTTTTTTACTGTAAAATTCTAACAGAATGTGCTATCTTCAAGTGCAAGATATCTTTTTTTTTAGAAAACAAATGGCTTTCAATAAATTACAGTTGTTAACCATTTATGTTTGTATTGAGTTTGTAAATAGACTTTAAATAGACAAAAATGTATAAATTTTCCTGATATTTAGAAAAATCATGAACGAAAGAATCTAACACTTCAATTTCTAACACTAACACTTTTCTCTATTTAAGCCATTACAGAGAACAATGTTAAAATGTAATAATTTTTAAACAAATTAGCTATCAGCAGCATATTTGATTTGTAATTTTACAGACTTGAGAGAAAACTCTCCACCATTGTGGCTTCAATGGTCCTAATTTAGAACTTTCTCACCTTTTAAAATCTTTGTATATTTAGTCTGTTTCTAAATTTGTGTTTGACGGCTGTCCCAAAAAGTCAACCAGCCAACCGGGAAAGTCGAGAACATAACTTTCATGTATAATGCAACTTTGATTTACAAGAATAACTCTAGAATGGCAAGATTGTGGTGTTTCACTGAGACAGAGTGAAAGCCACAGACTTTCAGTAACAGAGAGGGGATTATGAAACGGCCTCCATTGGGTTATTAATATTCAGAGACCATATGCTTTTATCTATGGTGACTTGCATATTCGGATAGAACAGGTCTTTGCACTCAGTGCAGTTGGAGTGTGGATGCTTAAATGTGTTTAGCTGCAGGGAAAGAGACGCCCACGCCTACCCATCTCTCTGTTCCCTACTCTTCTCCATCCATCTGGCACCAAACATTTTTTCCCCCCATTATGGGGTGCTGAATCTCAAAAGAGCACAGGGGTCACTTCAGCTTCTGGACTAGCATGAATTTCCATAATGAATATTGGATAGTGCTGGATTGACACATGAGCTTGTTTCTTTCAACCCAGGCTCATTGGGAAAATGTGCCTGTGGCGACATTTCTGCTAATATTACGTTGCTTTGTGCACATTTCACGACACTTTCAAAGTGAAATGTCAAATGAGTGGTACTAAAAGTGTGTTCAGTTTAATCTGAAAACATTTTATTACGTTGGTTGTCGTCCAGTACATATTGCGGCAGTTCGGAAATTAATGTTCAGTGAGTGGCGCTAAAAGGTTAATTCTCTATTGCATTTGAAAACAATACACTAAACCCTACCCTGACCCAACCGATTGTGTTTAGAAAAAGCAAACATGAGATAAAATCGCATTTGCTGAAGCAACCATGCCATTTTAGCTTTAAAAAATACTTTTTTTACTGGCTCTGGAGTTCATTTAAACTGGAAACTGCAGTGAATTGTATGTACAGGTATGTTTTCCAATGATCATTTGTTGGTTTCCTTGGTGCAAATTAGTAGCTATGCATTGTCTGTAAAAGCTAATAAAATACTTTCATTTATCCTTTCATTTAGCTGTGTCCAAGTAATGTAAATGCCAATAGTGTTCTATGAAATCCAGGCAGCAAGTGAGCAGAATATGAAAAAAGCACATAAAAAGATGTGTAGGCCCAGTTATGTGCACATGCACGTCTCAAAGAGTGGGCAAGATGGATGTTTTTTTTTTTTTGTGAGTGTCTAATGATGCGTGACTCTTTACCTAAACAAACCATTTTATCTTAGTATGAACAACACACACTGAGACAAACAACGACATTGTGAAAGTCATCTCAAATTGGCCTCAGAGGTTAGGTAGTTAGTGAGTAGGACATCATAATAATAAACCTTTTAGGATTTGAACTAATTCCTGTTACTGTGACTTCCAAGAATTTTAATAATAAGATCTCTATGACAAGCCTTTTGAGAAAGAGACTTCGGTAAAACACCAAGCACCGATAGACGGCTGCCTCAAGTTACATCATACGAGATCTGGGGCTGTCAACTGTTTTTTAATATGCAGTCCGGCTATCTGGTATCTCTGTATGCCAAAAGAATTATTCATCAATGTGAGTTCACTAGCAGTCCTGTCACCAACACACATCTAGAGGAAGACCATGCAAGATGCCCCCAGACTAGGACGTTCCTCTTCTGCTTCAAATTCCACTTGACCATAGAATTAAGTCCATTTACCATTGCATTAGTTGACATCTGAACATCATCTTTTGTGGGATTTATTCTATCTGAACAGGTTTAAAGTTAGTGCAGAAAAGTTACCTGCTTTTTAACTAATAAAGTTCATGTTTGTTCCAGAGAGAGTGTTGCACCTTTTCTCCAAGCAAGATGAACTTTTAAAGTTTAATTCCACCACCTTTTCAGTTGGTTGAGCACCAGTTTTTAGTTTACAATTTTTTTTGTCACTAAATAATAGTGCCCTCCGAATTTACATCACATACAATCAATCAAAATCAAATATGTTGATGTCTATTTGCACATTTAAATAATTAATTAATATATGTTCAAAACAATAAATGTATATTCTTATGTATAAATGTATAAATCTTATATTGCAAATATTTTAAAATATATCAACTAAACTGATACTGAATATAATATTTAATTTGGTATTTTAGGGGTTGTTTACATGACAACATTTTCATAAAAAATAAAAAACAGAAATCTTTTTATGCGTTTTAGCCATTCATTTACACGGCATTTGGGACCTGAAAATGCAAATCGTCGAAAAACGGGTTTTCGAAACCAATTACTGTTATTATCTCTGTGTAAAACTTCACTTCCTGTCTCTTGAGATACCTTCATCTGATCGATTTTTGAAATAGCATAGCATAGCATAGATGTATGTTTCACTGCCTTTGATATCTCACAATCCTGTACTTTCCATTCTGTGACAGTTGAGCTAAAGAAAGAAAGATGGCGTCTGAAAGTTGCAGTTGGTCATCAGTTTGTGTGTAAATGTACGTTTTTGACCAACGTTTTCCACTTTTGATGTCATTTCTTAGCGAGAAATTACTATTGTAGTACTTAAATATTTGCTTATTTATCACCAAAGCTCTAATTTGCTATAGAACATTAATCCGTTCAATGCCTCAGAAGTCTGTCTGAAATGTGGTTTGGTGAGGTAGAGGTAGAAGCTTTTGGACAGAGCCTCCATGTTCAGTCTGTAGGCGAGTAGGGTTTCTTTACAAAGTGACGTAGCTAACTACTGGCCTGGCATAAATAATACAGCGATTTTAGAAGTTTTTGTGGAGCTGCACTGATAAAAATGATTTTGTGGTGAAATACTACAGAAAAAAACAATGTGATTTATATGAAAAAGTTAGTTCAGGCAATAATTTCAAAAACGAAGTAAATTCTATATTAGTACTCAATTCAAGCGTGTAGAAATGAAAGCGTAAATATGAACGTTTTAAAATAAAGTAAAATTACTCAACTGCTAGAGGGTCCGCATATCCCAATTTCTTTGCTGTAACAAATATATTAGCAAATGTTTCCATTTATTTCCCCTAATAACTAATTGAATGATGCATCATCATCCTGAACATGCTAAATTCACACATTGCGATTTATCATAATTTGTAAATGTTGTTGTACAGGGCGAGGGGGTTATCCTATGTTCGCTTATCAGTTCCTTCCAAGTCCACTCTAATTGTGTTAGGTTCTGTTAGCGGCTCTGAAACATGAGACCTATTTTAAATTCTCTGTTTCTTGCTAATGGGAGAAAGCCTTAATAAAGACTGAGCACACAGAGGACCACACCGTGAATCTCTGGTGACATGCTTGTCACCGCATAGGTATCCAAGACTATCTCTCTGTGTAGATTAAACGCTCTCTGCTCTGGGATGTCAAATTCTCAGTCTAATTAACAGCACATCCTGAGAGAGGGAGACAATGAAAAGAGGACTATAAAAAACACAAAACAAAGGGATGGCAACAGGCAAACTGTGGAAAAAAATTACATCAAAGACTGAATACATGAGAATAGAGGGCACAGTGTGAATAAAAAATATGCACACGTGACTAATAGATATAAGATATGTACAGGCCTGTGCATGTCCTGTCCTTGATTCGTATGGCATATTGTTAATAAAAAAGATTTCTACCTGCTGCTGGAAGATTTCATGCACTTTTCCTAACAAATTTTAACATGCAACTATCTTCCAAACCATGTTTTTGTCTTATCCTGAATCACTAACGGAACGCCTATAATAAGCGTTTATATTCTGACTATTTTAGACCGAACAGGACGCCAACTGCTGTGGAGTTGCCCAATACCTGCATGACTCGTCATAGACATAAACAGAGAGAGAAGTAGCTCCAGCTACAAAGTTCTTCCGCAAGATGCGTGCAGTTTTGTTTATTAACCGCGGAGGAAAAGGAGGAAACTTTTTCATTTAAATAATATTACATACATGAACAGGGTTTTTCCTGGCTCAAAATGAGGTGGAGATGGTAAAATTGTAACACTAGGGGGGTCATTTTTACATTTTAAAGCAACACTATGGAACTTTTCAACCTTCATAATATATTTCCAAGACCCTTGTGATGGTACATCGACTTACAATAGGTTAAATGACACGTCTGCCATAGCCTGACGTGGTCTGACTGTATCGCTTTTACTCGCACTATGTAACTTCGGGTTTCGGGTAGTAACCCGAGCACAAAAAGAACTACAAAACTCGACTGCTTTACGGCATACGTCACTTCCCCCACCACTTCCTCAAATTGTCTATGGCCATTGCAGACATCCCAAGTCTATAGCGTCTCCCTGATGCCCGCAAATTAGTTCAAATCTGCCGGAATCTAGAGCGCGCATACGAGACAGAACATACTGCGCGCATAACATACATAGCGCGAGCACGGCAGAGAGGTAGAGCGTGAGAGACCTTGCGAGTGTGCCTCACGAAAGCTAGTCAACCAACCCGCCACCCCCCGTCAACAATCCAGTCACCAAGATATACCTCCTTGAAATGACTTCTTGCATGTTGGGATGTCTGCCATTGTTGATTCCAAAGCCGGTGCTGGATAAACAGCAAGCGTGCGCGTGTGACAGTAGGCTGCGGTAGGCTAAATTATTTACGACAGCGGTAATGGACAATTCCACTTCCAACCTGTAGGGCGACCGCTGAGGAAAAGTTCCTTGGTGTTGCTTTAAAGATAAATTCATTAATCTGGTGCACTTTGAGTCACTCGAATCTGTTGTTAAAAATTAATAATAATCCACCCGCCAACCACCCATATTCTTTGATTTAGATATCTGCATCTGATCATCACATTACAATTATTCAATTAAGCATGATAATTATGGTAACATGGTACGCTGATTTAAAATGAACATTTATTTAAATTAAAAGTTCTTCTTTTGGCGAAATTACATTTCCTTTATAGCCTAAACAAACAGAGGCTTTACTCCCTTTAAACTTAAATGTTTCATTTTTGAAAACACTCTTAGTGGAATATTTTTTTGTACCTTTATAAAGGGCATTTCCCCCCTAATTTTATTTAATGTATGCTCTAAATTTCTTTTCAAATTCTTACATTTTATCAATACATTCAATTAAAATAATAGGACACTGGCTGTTACCAATCAGATGAAATAATTTACATTGAAAAATTATAAGAGATTATGAGAATTGTTTGTATTTTTTAAATATACAAATAAGGAATGTTGAAAAGAATGATACTTTGAAACTAAACCGCCAGTAGGAGGCGGCAGGCGGCCGTCTTAAAGAGCGAGTCATTGAGTCATTCATTCAAACAATTCGTTCAAACCATAGACAGTAAAAGAAATGGACACAGCGACCCCATTGATTTCAACAGAGAAGACTGAAGCCTGATTATTGCACTTCCTGTCTGATGTCTGGCTCAAACTGAGCGTGACGACAGTCTGACAGTTGAAAATCTTCTAGTAGCTGTGCCAAGACAAATCTGAATCACCTAATTCCTCAAAAACGTTGTTGAAATATTTTGTCCCGTTGTTTTTATGGACTCTCCATTTATGGGCTTCTACCTTGATTTTGTGCATTCATGTCCCCCCGATTGCCTCATAGACAGTAAAAGATTGCCGCGAGCTTCTCCTTCTGTCTATACGGTAATGTCTCTATTGTGCGACAGAAAGTCCCGTGGTTATGACGCAATCTTTAGCCTATTTTTAAAAAAACGGCTTCTACGGGGCCGTAACGTAAGATACAAAGTAATGGAGCATTTTATACATTGTCGTGTTTCTTTAGAAATAAATAATGGACAAATTAAGTCTTTGGACGCCTCAGATGTAAAGTTATTCGCTGTCAAAGTGACGCCAAAATGAATGGGAGTTAATGGGATGCTAACAGCAGGTGAAGTTCTGCTACAATGGCGGCTCCCGCGAGGCTTCAACTTCCGGCTGATGGATTACCCCCTTGGTTCAAACGGCTGATTTATTCAGAATGAGGCGGTTTAATAATGGGTAATTGAATCTTTGCCTCAAGCGATTAGGTCCAAACGCTGAATCATTCAGTAATGAATCATGGATGAGTGTTGCTGTGAGATGCGCAATGGTTCAGTAAAATGTCTACCTGGAAAGCTACTTCTCCTAAATTTAACACTGCATATTTAAAATAAAATTATAATAATAATTACATTATGGTAAATATATATGACATTCACAGTAAAATTATGTTCTCATTCACAGTAAAATTATGTTCTATTCTTTTGACATTTAATTTAGTGATATATAATATGCCATATATGAGTTCATGATTTCAGACCACTGTAATAATGTAGGTGGTAAAACGTTCCTGATGATCTCAGTGATCAATAGCTAATAAACATAGGCAGTGTACAGTGTTACCAACACAACAACAAAACACTATCAGGATAACATACTGTACATGACACTAATATAATGTGATAAACAAAATATAAATAAGAAGAAAATATAATAACAAAATATAATCAGATGTGATGCATCCCATAGTTCTGGGATCCTCTTTTTTTTATACCATTTTTACAGTTAAAAGGCACCAAATTTTAATTAAACTTTTACTGTTTAAATTTAAATTTTTAAAAATGTTTAAATGTTTAAAAATTACAATTTAAATTTTACTGTAAAAATACATTTGTTTCAAATTCTTGTTTCTTACAATTTAAAAAAAATATATCTTTGATAAGACAGCTAGCAACAGATCCATTTATAATTGGCAGATGCTTTTCTAATCAAAACAACAGACGAAAATCAACAGTAGTCAATTTAGATTAGCAAAGCAACAGCATTTGAGTTCATTTGGAATGAGGAGATGAGCAGCTGCAAAGACGAGAACATCGACAAAGAGAGAGAGAGAGAGGGGGGGGGGAGAGAGAGAGAGAGAGAGAGAGAGAGAGAGAGAGAGAGAGAGAGAGAGAGAGAGAGAGAGAGAGAGAGAGAGAGAGAGAGAGGAGAGAGAGAGAGAGAGAGAGAGAGAGAGAGAGAGAGAGAGAGAGAGAGAGAGAGAGAGAGAGAGAGATGGCTGGGTGTAAGTTTTATATAGTTGGATGGATGGATCTCTGGGAGGAAAATAATGGAAGAACTTTTTAAACTCCATTAAGATGAGGAATAGCTACCTCATATTTTGACACTAAACCGTATGATATCAGAAAGAGATTGTAAGGAGAACGGGAACTCATTAACTGTGACAAGTTATGCCCTCATATTAAGTTTCAAGTTTGTATTTATTTATATAGCACATTTAAAAACAGCAAACAGGGGCTGACCAAAGTGCTGCACAATAGACAAGATAAATAACAAGGACAAACCACACATTCATGACAAAATATCACAATGAATTAAAAGCTAAAGAAGAAAAATTAGTTTTAAGAGAGGATTTAAAAACAGTTCGAGATTGAGCCGCTCTGATATAAACCGGAAGGCTGTTCCACAGCCTAGGGCCAGCAATCGCAAAGGCTCTGTACCCTCTATTCTTTAACCGTGATCTGGGGACAGACAGAAGTCTCTGATCACCAGACCTCAGGTTTCGTGTGGGGATTGTGTGGACAGAGTAGCTCAGACAAATAGCTCGGTACCAGATTATTTACGGATTTAAAAACAAAGAGAAGAATTTTAAACTCAATTCTAAAATGCACTGGTAGCCAATGCAGTGATTTTAAGATAGGTGAAACATGATCAAAATTTACGTTTTCTTTTGAGGAACTTTGCCGCAGCATTCTGTACTAATTGGAGACGAGCAATAGAGTGTTTGGGTATGCCATAGTAAAGAGAGTTGCAATAATCCATGGACAGCAATCTCTAAGGTTTTCTCAGAGAGAGAGGATTTGATCTTAGAGAGAAGACGTAGCTGGAAAAAAACAAGAACTAATCAGAGAACTTTAACAAAACAAAGACTAAACAACTAAACAAAGAACTTTATTTGTTTTTCAAATTTGAGGTTCTGATCCCAGAGAACACCTAAATTCTTAATGCAAGATGAAGTTGGATAAAGATAATCCAGATCAATGTTACTGCTATTATGGGGGCCAAAGACTATAACCTCGGTTTTGGATTCATTCAAAAATAAGAAATTTTGAGAAAACCAAATTTTTACTTCTTCTAGGCAGGCAAAAAGAGATTTCAGAGCAGTATCTTTGTTGCGTTTCAGAGGCAAATAAATGTGTGTATCATCTGCATAGCAGTGAACACTTTTAACAAAGCAAGTGACACAATGTCAACCTTTCTTTTTGCTCCAGGCAACATAATAAAAAAGTCTTAACATTTTGGATTTTTTTTCAGTGAATACATGTGATTTTTTTATTTTATGTTAAAGGTGCAGTAAGCCATTTCTGAGCAACAATGTTGATCTTTGAAATCAATCCAAACAAACACACCCCTCCTTCACTGATCCTCCCCCAAAATGTACAAACACACACTTCAAGAGTAAAGCGCAGAACAAGAAAGTGCAGATGATGGAGGAACAACAAGAAAGAACAAAAAATGAACATACAGTACACTAGAGAATATACAAGCAAGAGTTATTTGTTAGTCGTCAGCAGTTCACCAGCTCCAGATATACAATGACCCTCAAAACTGTCCTGTTACTATAGCTAACATTACAACAACAGCATATCTTGGTTCAGTGAAACATAATCAGAACCAATGTTACTCACGTATGGAGCAGAAACAACGCAACCTCAGCGTCCGTTTTCGTGTCTTGCTGCTTTAGGTCACTCCAGCGCTGGAAAGCTTTTCTATTATTAATGTGGGCTCTAAAGCGCATGCCTGATCATAACCCTTCCATCCCTTTCGAAAGGGAACTCGCACTGCGTCAATAACGCTATTGGGGAATGCCCTCCACGTGAACCGGTGTCTGAAAAGCTATAGAATCGCGGCAATCGAATTTGACCGGCGACAGCCTATGAAGTCACTACTAGTGCGACCCGGAAGTATAAAAGGGGCGCCTAGAGAACATGTCATGATTTTATCTGATTTGCAATCACCTGAAAAAGGTAAGAACAATTATGGCAAATGACAAGCATTTCAAGAAGTGGATCCGTGTCTCAGGTTTCTGACACCAGATGACACACACAACTTGTGTGTTTATTGTTTGAGCGAAGAGCATGCACGATCAGCTCTTGAGAGACCTGATTGTGCAGAATGTGAGAGTTTTCCTCTTAGAAAACTCCGCTCTTGTCTGGCCCTCTTTTTGAGGAAAGAGGGACAGGCATCTGGGCCCAGTGGTTCGGGTCCGGCTCGTGCAGAGGCACTGCGGAGACTCGGATCATGGGGTTCCCAGATGGAGCTCGCTGACAAGTTTGAGAAAGGTGCTTCTCTCTCACGCCCGTCAGAAGCTCGCGAGGGTGAGCTGCTAGACGAGGATGTGTTATCTCTTACATCCTCTGATCCAGTAGCAAGTGCTCTGCTGGCACCTAGCCCAAGAGAGCAGGAGAGGGCTGATGAGGGTGAAGAAGAGGTACAACCTGAACCCTCACAGCCTCCCTGCCCCGCATATGATGAGCTGTTGGGTGTTATGGAGCGCGCTTCAGCGAGGCTTTAGCTGCCGTGGGACCGCGTGAAGGAAGGAGCCATTCGCGGCAGGCTGGATGAGCGGTTCCTTTCTGGCCATAAGTCCATATAGCTCCCATGAGCCTTCCATTCCTTCCAGATCTGCATACTAAGATCAAGAAGGCATGGAAGAACCCATATTCTGCACACATCCATCGTCAGCAGTGAGCAAACTACGCTGATGTTGAGGGGATGCGTGAACATGGGTATGTATGTGTTGATGCCCCCAATCAACGAGACAAAAAACAAACAAAAATAATGACTTTATTCAACTATTAATTTCCTTTTCTGTGGACCTCGAGTTAGTTCACGTAGTGTAACTGCGCAGCGCTTCTGGGTTGTACGTCACTCGCATCACACACGACCAGCGTCGGCCAATAGTGAGCCTATGTGTGACGTACAACATAGAAGCGCTGCGCAGTTACACTACATGAACTAACTCGAGGCCACTGTCTAACTCTAGTACACTGTCCATTGGCAATGTAAAGTAGGAAAAACCGGGCCTATAGTATTTATATGAGTACACCTATGATATCTGAGGCTAGTTCTGCTAACAAGTATTGCTATCAAGTAGTAGGCTTTCACAGGCCTCATTGAAGGTGGTTCCACTATCTTGTGCAATTTTTAGCAATAAAATAAGATCATCATGTTGTAGGCTCCCTTTGAGCCTCCCTGATTCTAGCCCAGAGCCTGGTCAAATATATATATATAAATTTCCTAGCTACCCTAAGTCTGGTTAGAAGGTTGAAGGATTCTCACGAGGCCTCCCTGCTAGATTAGCCTAAGAGCTGGAGGCGCTCCCCTTATCTAGGGTCCCTTTAGAGTGCCCAGCCTCCACAATGTTTTAAAGTACTACTGTAGTCCAGGATTGAGTAGAGTTACTCCCCTCATTATAAAGCACTATACTGAGTTCTACTCTCCAGGATGCCCGTCTCTATATGTTCCGGTTTCACTATTGGTTTTGTGAGAGACTCTGTTTGGGAAAACAGACAGGTTGTTGGCAAGACTTGGTCAGTAGATTTGATCAGATCAGCCTCCCTGGTGGCATGTGGCTCTATGGTTGACTCTAGGTCCCCCTCAGAAAGTGACTGGACGGGACTCCTTTCGAACCCCCTGGCCATATTCCCTTAAAGGAACCCCTTCCTTGGAAGCTGTTGGTTCCAAGCCTTTGAGCAGCCTTGGTAGGCCTTCCATTGTTCGGAGGTCTCTTTGAGGCTTATAGCTTGGGCAGTGACCGTACGGAATAATATCACTGACAGCCTGTATGTGACCCGAAGGGGGAGTGTTTTCTTGGCGTTTTAGGTTGAAACTGCCAGTTCTGACGTTTTGTCATGACCCATAATTGGCATGCACTCCCCTCAGCATGGTGGGATTGTACTTTGTTCCCCAATAGTGTCATCGACCCAGTGCGAGCTCCCTTTCGAAAGGGAACGTCTAGGTTATGACTGTAACCTCTGTTCCCTGAGAACAGGGAATGAGACACTGCGTCGTTAGCCATGCCTGCTGAACAGTCCCTTCAGACAAAAGTGGATGACATGTTCTCTAGGCGCCCCTTTTATACTTCCAGGTCACACTAGTAGTGACGTCATAGGCTGTCGCCGCTCAAATTCGATTGCCGTGATTGGATAGCTTTACAAACACCGGTTCACGTGGAGGGCGTTGCCCAATAGCGTCATCGACGCAGTGTCTCGTTCCCTGTTCTCAGTCGTTACAGTCGTAACCTAGACGTTTTCCAGTGATATTTCTCTAAATCTTTTCTCTTTTGTAATGTCTCTCATCCATCTCTCTCTCTACAAAAAAGGCAAAGTGTCAAGTGGTGCAACCATCAAGTAAAAAGTATTCAAATGTTTTCCTTGCACCTAACATACACATGAGTGTCCACAACTTGAATTTATTAATTTTATTACTTTGTTTATTTACTTATTTTATTTATTTATATAGTCTATACATACAAATAGAAATTTCATGAATTTTGAGTCACAAAAAATGTCTTCAAAAGACTTCCTGACCTTGTCAGAGTCATGAGAATCTAAATGGACATTTGAATGTTTTCTGGGCACATGACAACAAAATGGCTCCCTGCATGTTTGTTATGCCACACTGACTTTCATTTGGAAGACATAAATTCAAATATTATCTCAAATATTAATAATTTTGGATTTTGTTTTTAGATTAATACATGCTTGTTTTACTTTATAGTAGCCTAGTTATATAATATAATTTTAAGAAATACTATTTGAATTATTATAATATATTACAGTTATACCAAACAAATCACGTCAACATTTCTTTTTTCAAGAATTGAAATCTCCAGAGCTTCTTTAAGCCCCACAAAAACATCAGAATGACTTTTAAATTAGAAAATGAGAACATGTTTACCATAGAAGAGGTTATTTCTGCATGAATTTCATTGTATGATGTCTTTGAGTGTTCAGGCAACAGATGTACTTGTGCAATATTTGTGTCAGTGATTGCAACTACATGATCCACAAATGCAATACCAATCAAGCAGAGAGAGAGAGAGAGAGAGAGAGAGAGAGAGAGAGAGAGAGAGAGAGAGAGAGAGAGAGAGAGATACAGACAAACTCATGCATGTTTTACAGCTGCCTGTATCAGATACACTTGTTTATTGAGCACTGCTGGACATTTGCACTCACCTTCCTCAACTGTTTGAGCACGTCCGTCGCATCTTCAATCTTCCTCTCCTGGAGGAGCTTCTGAATCTCTCGGACCCAGGCGACTCGTCTGACATACGGGCTGTGGTTGGCTCTCCTCAGAACCCCCGGCAGCTTATCCGACCTGAGCATCAGGGATGTAAACAAGAAGTCTCCGCTCCGATCGCTCTCTCCCGTGCTGTCTAGATGCTTCCGTCGCCTCCTTGAAAAATTATCGTTGTCGAGACTGTTTTGTCGGCTGAGCCTAGAGCCCATGATTTCAGTCACGTTAAAAATCACAGTGTTATTCTAAATACGACCTTTTTACCTCTCACGGCGTAACCATGGCACCCCGGACGATAACGCCCAGCGGTCCCCACATCGGTCCGAACTTGGGTAGCACACTCGGTCTGCTTACAGCCTCTTTGTGCAGTTCGCCCGACGACACACGCAGTAGTTTTAGCTGCGGGTTTGTCAGTGTTTTGTTCTTTATGCCAGCTCTCACGTCCTTGAATTTGTGTTTGTTGTCAGTAGGACACGTCCGCCTGATGCTCTGGTTGGTATTCAGTGGATGATGGTGATGCTCTCCAGCACCGCGCGTGGATCATTACTGCTCTGCTGTCCTGCTATTGGCTCGTGGTGTTTCGTGTATGTGCCCCACATGCCAAGAGAAAAAGATATGTGGTGAGGGGAAATCAAAACAGTTTAATCGAATTTTAATTGAAGTTTTTTTTTTTTTTTTTTTTAAACTGAGGGAGAATTAATTAAGTTATGGTGAATATGATGTCCAATTTGAAAGAAACTAGAATCAGTTGTTGACAAAAACAGCCACGAAAAGTGAATTGAAACTTTTGATAAATTTGCCTCTCAGATGTTTCTTCAGTTTAAAAAGACAATTCAAGGATTTCTTACTCACACTGTTCTCAGATTTGTTGAAATTTCAGTTACACATGTTTTCTTTAAATTCATCCAAAAAGAAATTAGGCCTATTTATGCTCTCTAATATTATTGAATTAAGGGTAACACACTTTACAACAAGGTCTCATTTGTGCACATTAGTTAATGCATTAGCCTAAAGCAAATCTGTTTATGTTTTGTTAGACGTGTCTGCATTAAAAAAAATGTATATATATATATATAATATATATATATATATATATATATATATATATATATATATATATATATATATATAGGCCTATATATATCCGCCGATAGGCTATATCAGATTTTTAAATCACCAAATATTTGTATAGGCATCAGCCTTAAAAATCCTTTATCGGTTGGGCTCTACTTCATACACAGAACGGTCATCGAAATGGTGAAAAGGGCTACATTTGAGGTGTTATCGTGTTTTCCTGAAAACTACAGACCTTTTAGAACAACAAATCCAAATGCATTCGATTTCAAAGCCGCTTCCACTGTTCCGCTACAAATATAAACGTCACAGAAAAAAAGACTGTTGCATAAGGTCCCAGGCAGTAAAGTGTCCCTTGTGCTGTTAAAATGGAGGATTTCCACTTTAACTGCCAGTAAGGAGTGGCCAGGAGGGGAGGTGATGCAGTTGTACCCAACCTAGTATATCGTTGATCATCTGTTTCTCCGTAAAGGGGAGAGACACTGAGAGAGAGGAAAAAGAGGTGCTCAACAATCAGAGTCAGCTCTTTAGATAAAATTGTGGTCACTGTGGAAAGCTAGTTCAATTTTGACAGACTGTACAGACATGACTAGGCTATAGTTATTCTTAGTTATGTTATTAGGCTGTATTTTCATAGATTTTAATCTGCTTTTATTCCAATAAATTCTGTTGATTTTTTTCTGTGATTGTTTCCATTTTGTCTTTTGTTGTATAGATATTTATAGATCTTGTTTGCTGTCACAGTTGACATCACAAGAAATGGAGTTGGAGAAAGTGGTTTTGTTTTAAACTAAAGAAAAGCCCACAGCTTCCTTTTACTGTTTCAAAAATTAAGATGCTGTGTGAGTTTGGGCCACGAGTTCTGGGAGGTGGGGAGGGGGGCCTCCAAGATTTTGTGCCCAGGGGCCTCTGCTTTCTAAATCCGTGCCTGGCCTAACTAACATGAGACGGATTTCGCGAGAAATTCCATAATTCCATCATGCACACTAAATAGCCTATGGCTAATTTTTCTAAAATGATAGCTTTTTCGGGAGGGCTTAAGATGTTTTTTTAGAAACGCACCCCATGATCAGGCTAGTGATGGGAAAACACAGCACCAGCCTTCCTGATATGAGCTCCCACATACTGTGGTCGCCAGGTTACAGGCCTCACTGCCTTCCTGGTTATGAGTTCCCACATACTGGGTATCAGGTTACAGCCCTTACTAGGCATTCCTGAATATGAGCTGCCACACACGGTGGTCGCCAGGTTATAGGCCTTGCCAGGCCTTCCTGGTTATGAGCTCCCACATGCTGTGGTCGCCAGGTTACAGGCCTCACCGGCCTTCCTGATATGAGCTCCCACATACTGTGGTCGCCAGGTTACAGGCCCTTACCCGGCCTTCCTGAGTGTGAGCTCCCACATGCTGGTTGCAGGCCTCATCAGACCTTCCTGAATGTGAGCTCCCGCACATTACGACTATCAGGTTACAGGCCTCATCTGGCCTTCCTGATCATGTTAAACCCATACTTTTGGTAAGTCACACGACGGAACGTCTTGTGTACTTTCTAAAATCAATTTTTATGGTAAGGGTTATGCGCTGTGCGCTTCGGTCCCTTCCTATGTGGCCCAGACCCAGGTCTTTCACCTCGGGTCCCACTAGATGCGTCCTGTCGTCGAAGTATGCTACGACAGACACCTTTCTCTAGCTAACTTCCACATTCTGATCCAGGCCTTCCTGGATTCGGAATGGCTAAGTACAAGCACTTTTGTTTCATGTACTTTCTAAAAATCCATATTTATGGCCTTTCTGAAAGTAGCCCCCACATGGTGTGGTCATCAGGTTACAGGCCTCACAAGCCTTCCTGATATGAGCTCCCACATACTGTGGTCACCAGGTTACAGGCCTCACCCAGCCTTCCCGAATGTGAGCTTCCACATGCTGTGGTCGTCAGGTTTCAGGCCTCACCCGGCCATCTTGATATAAGCCCTCATGTACTGGAGCTCCCCACATAGGGGGTCATCAGGTCTTAGGCCTCAGCAGACCTTCCTGGTTTTGATCCCTCTCTTACTTCCTCAGTGTTCAGAATGAGCACTGGGTAGACCCACTCAATCCACTGGATTGAGTGGACGACTTCTGTCGTTTCTTGAGGTTGAGTCACACTCTCCAGGGGATCCCGTCTCTGTGATCCGGAACTGAATGGTTTCTGCCAGCTTTGCAGGTCTTCGGTTTTGGATGCCTTTTCCAAGGCAATTTCCGGAGGCTCTGTCTCGGACAGACAGGCAATGGCCAGACTGTGCATCTTATAGACCACCAGGCCAGCCTGGTGGCTTGTCAAGAGGCATGCTCTCCTGAATTGTGACTGGCTGGGAGTCCCTTGGGTCCCCTAGCCACACTCCCTAGAAGGGACCCCTTCTATTAGGAAGTTGTGGTCCTAAGCTTTTGAGCTGGCCCAGATATACCTCCCATGAACTATGTTCTGGCAGTTTCTTGGTTCATTAGCTTGGGCTATGACCGGTAGGGAGTGCTGTCACTGACAGCCCAAGATGACCTAAGGGTGAGTGGTTTTTACTGGTTCTGACAGTTGTCACTGCCCTTGGGCATGCACTCCCCTCAGTATGGCGGTGTGGGTATTTCGTTCCCCATAGCGTCAATGACGTATTGTTGAGTTCCCTTCGAAAGAGAACATCTCAGGTTATGACTGTAACCTATGTTCCCTGAGAACAGGGAACGAGACAATACGTCTCCCTGCCATACTGCCGTGCAAAGGCAAAAGACCGTAACTTCGTTTTTGGTCGAAAATGAGTTATTGATATTTTTGGCACATTCAAGACCTCCTTTATCATGTGGATAAGCATCTTGAGTCAATTCCGTTGTTTTTTCGAGAAAATAATGGTTTGTCTTAACCGTAACTTCAAAAAGCCCATGAGAAACCAAGGCAGAACACCGTAACACCAGTTACGGCTCTTTGGCTTAGTTTTGGAACGCTCATATTGAGTTACGGTACTCTGCCTTTGTTTAGCCGCGCGTCAATAATGAAGTTACGGTGCTGGCGTTCTATCAAATAATGCTACCTATCAGATTATACGGTGTTTGTTTTAGCTACTCTCCATTAAAATTTTAATTACGATGTAGCCTGTGTACTTTGTAGGCTATCCGTCCCTGTAACTTATGTCCTCAGAGCTTTTTCCTACACTAATGCAGTCAGAACATTTAGGATGCTCTTAACCCGCTCCATCGACAAACGTGCGAAATCGATCGCTAAGGATGTATGCAGAGTTGACAGAAAAATGTTACACGTGCCGAATCAGATCAATACAACAAAGAACTAAAGCCCCGCCTCACCCAGTTCGGCTACCGGACCTAGTTGAAACAATCATGCATCTAGCTGGCAGAGTGCCAAAACTTCGCCCGCGCCTTCAGCTCCGCCTTGAACACGGTTGAGCCGACGCGGGACTAATATATCACAGTGATAATAATGAAGCAATAAGGGTAGGCTATATTGGCGCATACAACATAATGAAGCAAGAAGTGCTGGTGCATACAACATCAGAACAGCTGTTAAAAGCATATACATACAAAACACAGCGTCCGGAATAAATCCGCGGGACGAGTGAAGTGCACGCACAATAACAGGGCAGACAGTTGAAACCAACGCATACTGAAAAGACGCAGAACACAGAAGGTTGTGCTATAAATGCATTAGTCGTCTAAGTAGTCCAGAACGCGCTCCCTACTGAGTCCTAAGGGGTAAAGCACTGCATAGGCTACTTTTCGTGAACGGAGCGTGACACATTCGAACACGAATCTCGGTAAACGCCTGTGAAAGTATGCGTCTTTCAGATCCACCGCTATAAACCAGTCTCCGGGTCGAATGTGCGCGAGGATCTGTTTTATCATGATCATTACATTATAACGCGTGTTTAGCAAGTCTTATGCCACTCGGTACAACTTGAAGATACTCTTTAGTCTTTACCGCTATGGAGGTATTTTGTCATGTCTAATGTATTAATAGGGCCACCAGAATGCAACCAAAGCACAATAACTAGAAAGCTAGGTAATTGTAAATCATACAAAATAAATGCCATGATCACTAGATTTTATACAGGTGTTACTACAATGATTTTGTTAATGGTGATCAGCAACCAAATATTGATAATGTGGAAGTTATGCCTTTTGCCTTGGCATGACTTATCACTTTTTGCTGACAATACAAAGCCAGAGTACAGTAACTTTAAAATAGTGGTCAAAAGTCAAGTTTGAGCAAAAATGTTTGTTATGTAGATAATTTCCATTACTTAAACATCTAATTGACAGATTTTCAGTGTCCTACCTAATTAATTTGGCGGGACAACTAAAAATCTTTAAAGTCATTTTTCTCAGTTTCACACTCTAGCGAGTTAAGGTCTTTTTGCCTTTGTAGGGCAGCATACCTCGGGGCCTGCCTGCAACAGTCCCTTCAGACAATATGATGTTGTCACGATTTCAAAGCGCCCTTGTTATATATCCAGGTTGCGTGCTCATCATACGAGCTGATGATGCACGGGCTGTCGCCGGTCAACATGATTGCTGTGAGTTGATACTTGATTTTAGACACCAGTCACGCCTGAGGCGTTCCCCATAGCGTCAATGACGTATTGTCTCGTTCCCTGTTCTCAGGGAACATAGGTTACAGTCGTAACCTGAGACGTTTCCGCCACAGAATAAAACTATTTAAAAAATAATTGCAACTTTTATCTCGCAATTCTGACTTTATAACTCGCAATTGCATGTTTTAATCGCACAATTTTGAGAATAAAAGTCAGAATTGCGAGATAAAAAGTCAAAATTGTGAGATAAAAAGTCTAGTTACCTTTTTAATTTCTTATTCAGTGGGGGAAACAAGCTTCCATATAAAAGTTAGGCTACTTATAGGGTGTAAGTAGCCTAATTTTAGGGGAAACATCTGAAATTTAGATAGCAATAGCTACAATTTATCATCACATGAATTGATCAAGTTAAGTTATGGCGCTGAAATGCTCTCTAACCTAAATATGTGTAATAAATATTAAACTGTTAAAGGGAAAATGCTTAACACCTTCATGAAGATTCAATCCATATCGCAGGTCTTCTGTTGGCATTGAATGTCCATGACATATTTTGTCTCACTGAAAGCCTCATAGCAGATAATGTGGCCTAGACGGTCGCTTAAGCTTTTCTTATTTAGCTGCTGTAAAGCTTTTCGTTTTCTGTTATCTTATAAGTGACAGATTGAATAGACCTTAGCAACAGACCTTACTGATGTCCCCGTCTGATTTGCAGACTTGCAGACTTTTTTTCAAAATATCTGCTGAAACTCCATCTGTCTTTTATTTCCAATGTGAAGGCAAGCTATATGGACACACACAAAAGGAGTTCCTAAGGTTGGTTTTATTGCTGGCTGTAGCATGAGTGGAATATGCCAGTAAATATGGCATATTCCAGTTATATGGGTCAAAAACATAACATTCTCACATTAAAATCAGTTGTTTGGCTCTGCACATTGTTGCTTTACAAATGAGTGCTTCTGTTGTGTTGTTACTCCATGTAAGTAAATGCAATTTATTTTCATATACACACTACTTCAAATGTGAAAATAGCTCTGATATGCTGTGATGTCAGTGAAATTCAGTGTTATGATTTCATATTATGTGCAATCTCAGCAATACCAGTGGCAGTGATTGTTCATTTCCAAAACATCTGTCTGTCCAAGTCACTGCTCCCCTTAAATAACTAAAACAAGACATACTTTATATCAGAATGAAAGCGAGATTATAAGCATTTTTAAAAGGGCATTAGGAGTATGTATCATTTATTCATGCTAGATAATTCAGTACTAAGATAAATAAGGGCTGAAGTTGTTTTAATTGTTTCAAACTGACTTGATTGATTGTTCGATTGCCAGCATGGGATGAATTAATCAAGTAACGTGTCATGATATGTTGTAAAACTTATTTCCAAATCAAATATTTGAATTCCTATTAGGTGAGAAGTTCACTTTCTCTCTCTTCCCCTGAAACTGTTGACACATATAAATACTCAGGCACAGACACACTCTTTATCTATTTTCTTAATTAATTGAAGTTTTATTGCTTGAAGGGACTGCTGAGTGACAAAGCATATTAATAAATCCAGAACAGTGTGTGACACAATGGGAGGAGCTGAAGACATGCAGACACGCACTTAGTAAATTTACGACTTTGGGACAAAAGGTCTCTTGAACAGTCTCTAATGATGCTTCAAGTGTCTTGTCCCACACTGAAAAGTGCTGACCGGTTGTTTTTACAGTGACATTTTTACGTAACTGTGCTCTTTAACGCCAGTTACAAGGTCATGGAATTTTCTGTCATTGGTATAAAGTGCCAAAGGCCTGAAATGATCTTTGGCATTCCTCAATGGAGCAATTCCTCCTGAATAAAGTTCCTGGAAGCTTTACAAACATAAACATGACATTTTCAAAGTCAAGAACCCCTCATCCCTCATCACTCATGTAGCTGCGAGTCAACATGCTACATCAGAGGTGTTTCTTTCAAATCTTACGTAACAGGAAATGCTGACTCACATAAATAAGCTTCAATAATGATGTCCAAAAGTCTAAAAACCACCAGTGAAAATGCTTCTATGCATTCTTTTCTAATTCAATAGGCCACATTCATTACAAATTATATTATCAGCATAAAAAAATTAGGCAACAATACTTCAGTAACATTACATCAATGGCTACATTAAAATAATTTTCACAATTTCTAAGAATGTGGTGTGAGACATTTTGCTGTAATGAAGCCGGTGCTGAAGCTGTCATAGACATTTCATTCAAAACCGATGATCCATGTTATCCGTCATGATTTCAAAATGATCACAGAGTGTCTTGTTCTTCAGAGGAAGAAATAATATTTGATCTTTTGCACTGGGGAATTTACATGCCAATGTCACATATTTACTTGTTTGATTAGTGACCTAGAAATACTGCTGACTCTTTAATATTTTGTATTTATTTTTTAATTTATTTATTTATTTTTGTAGCTGTGTTTTACAATATTTAATCCTAGAAAATGTCTGGGCATTTTTACAGTTTTAAATTATTTTTTATTCAATCTGGTTTCAGACTTTTTTTAAACCCCACTATTATTTTGTTGTTGTTTCAATGTCTAAGAGATTAAGGGTGGAGTGAATGCAGTAGTTTGACCTAAGAAGCTCCTAGCTTTTAAAAACAGGGTGAGGTTTCATGTGAGTAATACCTGTTTTTATTGTCAGGACTTTTTGAAAAATAATCCTGTTTAGCCAATCCCCATGTAAAGTTGATTTATAATATACCTCTGGAGTTAAATTTTAATTAGCACAGATTATTTCTGTCCCCAGTCCCATTCACTCTTGTGTTGATACATCCACTTACACAAGAAAAAGGATACGGTTTTATGGATTATTAAGAATTATGGTTCACCAGAGGAAATCATCTGTGAGGTATGTTATGTCTGTCTGTCTTATCTGTCTTTCTATCTATCTATCTATCTATCTATCTATCTATCTATCTATCTATCTATCTATCTATCTATCTATCTATCTATCTGTCTATCAATCTGTCTCTATCTTTCATCTTTTTGTCTGTCTCTGTCTATCTTTTATCTGTCTGTCTGTCTGTCTGTCTGTCTATCTGTCTCTTATGTTTCTCATATTTCTATTTATCAATTGTCTGTCTGTCTCTGTCTATCGGTCTGTCTCTGTCTGTCATCTTTCTGTCTGTGTCTGTATCGATATGTCTCTATCTTTCATCTTTTGTCTGTCTGTCTCTGTCTATCATTTTTCTGTCTGTCTGTCTATCGGTCGGTCAGTCTATATATTTAATCTTTTTTTCTGTCTGTCTCATCACTGTCTCTGTCTATCTATCTATCTATCTATCTATCTATCTATCTATCTATCTATCTATCTATCTATCTATCTATCTATCTATCTCTATCTCTATCTCTATCTCTCTCTATATATATATATATATATATATATATTAGGGCCGGGACTCGATTAAAAAAATTAATCTAATTAATTAGAGGCTTTGTAATTAATTAATCGAAATTAATCGCATTTTAATTGCATAAATATTTGACCTGAGAACAGTGAGAAGTAATTTTTTTCAAATGGATTTTTAGTATACCATTGAATAATGACTGAATACATAAGCTTAAGCAACAAAATATTGTTTATTTTTGTTCAACCAAGTCCAGCAGACCAGTGTTTTTTGCCATTAAGTGTAGCAATAGCATATTGTAGCATAATAGCATATATATATATATGTATATATAGTGTATATCTATATATCTATCTAATGACTCTGTCTGACTATCAATCTGTCTCTGTAAATCATCTTTCTGCCTGTGTATCTAATTCTGTCTGCCTGTCTATCAATCTTCTGTCTGTCAATTTGTCATCATCTATCTGTCTGTCTGTCTGTCATCTGTCTGTCTACCCCTCTTGTCTATCGATCTGTCACGGTCTAGCATCTTTCTGTCTGTCTGTCTGTCTATCTATCATCTATCTCATTAAACTGTGGGTATTTTTTCAGATGTTGTTGGTTGCCTTTAATAACTTCCCCAACATCTGTTTTAACTTTTGACTGTCTCGAAATGCATATAATATTGGACTATAATCTGAAAAATAAAATTCAGGGATTGCATCATGTGTGACTGTTGTATGGCTTGGATTTACAGGGTTGATACAGAGCACAATTTGTACAGTGTCATGACATTGTAGAATGCTGAGCCTTATTATTAAACTTACAGAACAGCTGTAAACAGTGATGATGATAGTGATGTGTTACTATAAAGGGTTTATTCAACAGGTCCAGTGAGCTGGGTGACATTTCATTGTTGTCCATTTCTCCTAAAAAATTACCTGAGGTTTACACCCGTGCTTCTATTCATAAACAGCACATGTTGAAAAGGTGATGTAACTTGTATGCTTATTTTGGGGGGAGAAATGTTCTCTATGATCACAAAAAAAAATGCATGCCCATATACTGCTGCGTATATTTGAAACTCATTGTTTCTGTAAGTACAGTTCACCGATCAACTGAGAATGAAGTAAATTACATTGAAGTGGTGCTGATAAGCACATGTCAGTCTACTAAATAAATACATATATTTGTATTGTGTGTAATGAGTGATGAACTCATAAATTTCATCAAGCATACATCAAATTACACACTCAAATATGATTATCTCAAAGGTCCTTTATTCACATTCTGTATCCATTCAGGAAAATGGTTAAGAAGTCTCTTGTTGCTGGGCTGGTGGTCTTGCTTGTGGCTGCAGTTGGTTTTTTCATGGGTGTGTATTTGGGGATCGGAAACAGGAGACTCACTGTATGCTCGGACCATTTCTACTCAAAAGTAGCAGTGGCAGCAGATGCCGGGAAGTGCTCTGAGGTTGGGAGGTAAGAGTCCAAAGATCCAGAGTTTCCTTGCATGCCATTGAACGTCACTTACACACACAGCTTTCTTTATGTTTGCAGGGACATCTTAAAGCGCAATGGTTCAGCAGTTGATGCTTCTATTGCTGCTCTGTTGTGTGTTGGGCTGTTTAATGCACACAGCATGGGCATTGGAGGAGGGCTGTTCTTCACCATATACAATGCAGCAACAGGTAAAACACTGATATGTATGCATTCAGCTGATGCTTTCCTAGGGATCGAATCCATGACCTTTGTGTTGCCTACATTGAACAAATTGAATGAAATGTAAAACATTCTCCAATAATCTTCGGAAAATCATTTAAACTGCAGGGCTCCACAAAATTCACATTCCTTTCTAGTAAGCCTGCACTGAAGGACATTGTTTTAGGAATTTAATATGATGCAGAGGTTATTTGCCATTCAGCAGATACTTGTCATGCACAGTGACTTACAGTACATTAATTGATATGACATGCCCAATAGCAACCTGGGGGCAAGTGCCTAGAAAAAGGGCACATGGTTTGACTCAGCATCATAGTGACCACAAATCTTACGTCACTCTTACTTGGTAGCAAATGACGTGAATAACCACTGCCTCATTAGGTGAAGCTAACACGAGTAAACAACAATTGATGGTGACTCACAAGCCTTAATGTTTTAGTAATTTATAGTCTTCACAAACAACACTCAAAATGACACAGTCTTGACAATGAAATAAATACATTCCATGTTTTTGTCCACAGGAAAGGTGGAGACAATTGATGCCAGAGAAACTGCTCCAATGAACGCTTCAGAGAACATGTTTGGCAATAACACCCAGCTGTCACGAAAAGGTATCTTTGCCATTAATATTACCATAACGTATCACCAAGTCCAGCCTCCATTTTGTATTATAATTGCGTTACTTAGTTACTTTTTATGGAAAGTAATACTTTATGTTAAAATTTTTACACTACACTTTACATTTTACACTTTTTCTCACCTGCATGGGCTGGGTTCTATTTTTGGCAAATGTAAATGCCATAGCACACCAAAAAGTAAATGATGCAGGAGAAGACTGTGGCATATTTTCCAGATTTTTTCTGCATGTTTGTCACATCATATGACTTTGATTTGGTGGACAAAAGTTTTTCAAATATTAGTAAAGCATTTTTTTTATTCATATTAATTTATAATTTTTTTAAGACATGGGCTTAATAATAAAAAATTATGCCAAACTACACTACGGTTAAAAGGTTTGGGGTTGGTAAGATTTTTTATGTTTTTAAAAGAAGCCTCATATACTCATCAAAGCTGCATTTATTTAATAAAAAATACAGTAAAAACAGTAACATTGTGAAATATGATTACAATTTTAAATCATTCTAATATTCTGATTTGGTGTTCAATAAACATTTCTTGTCATTATCAATGTTGATAACAGTCGTGCTACAATACAAAATCTGATAAAAAAATTCACCAGAAACTGTAATAGGATTCTTTGATGATATATGTACAAAAGAACAGCAGTTATTTGAAATATAAATCTTTTTGAAACACTAAGTCTTTACTATCAATTTTGATCAATTTATTGAATCCTTTCTGAATGAAAGTACTAATTTCTCTCAGAATTGTTTCAAGAATTTTCTTCTTTTAAATAGTCTTTTTAAATTGCATTAAGTGGTTTAAAGTATTTTTGAATAAATTAACAGATAGGACAGAAAATGAGTGTCATGTCATTGACCTTATTGCAGTTCTGGCCCTTGAATGATGAAAACACTGTACTGTGTCTTGTTTGAATGGCAGGAGGGTTGTCCATCGCCATACCAGGAGAAATCCGTGGTTACGAGATGGCGCACAAAAGACATGGGAGACTGCCATGGAGGGAACTGTTTCAGCCCAGTATAGAATTGGCACGCAATGGTTTTCCAATTGGCAAGTCCTTGGCCAATGCCATTGCAAAAAACAAAGAATCAATTCTGAGTGACGTGATGTTGTGGTAAGGATTTATCTTTTGGACGCTGTACAGAAACTGGGCAATCTGAAGAAAATCAACTTATCATAAATGAAAATGGCACATTGAGTTTCTTAGTGTTAAGTAACAAGTGTAGCAAGGTATACGGTTGTGTACTGTTGTGTAATTTGAGATTGCATCAATAATTCTACTGATATTAAACACATAACTAATCGAACTCGCCACACTCTATAAACACTGCCTCTACTAGTAGTTTTCATGAAATCATATTGATCTTGTCCTCTCTCTGTGTTCCAGTGAAGTGTTTTGTGACTCAAACAAAAACCTCCTGAGGGAAAATGATATCATTAGATTTCTCAAACTTGCTGACACCTATGAGAGGATAGCAGAAGAAGGGCCAGATGTTTTTTACAATGGATCTATGGCCCAGAATATAGTGGATGATATCCAGGCTGCAGGTCACTTCATACTTTCTTTGTTTATCATGCCTTAAAGGTAATCTAACCTCATTTTAATAAAATACGCAAATCAATCTGTCACTACAGGAGGGATTATAACACTTGAGGACCTAATGGAATATGAGCCCGTGTTAAATGAGACCCCGTTGAAGTTAACTGTGGGGGAGTACACCATTAATATTCCTGATGCTCCATCCAGTGGACCTGTACTCGCTCTGATTCTTAACATAGTGGATGGTGAGTCATTCTGCATGCTTGGACCAAGGAGATGGATGGATTGTTCTTTACAACGTATTTAAGCGTTTAGAGATCATGTTCAAACATTTGATAGAGATGACTGAGTTATGGATAACTATGAGAGAACATGTTGTTCTTTGAGCAGGACTTGAGTACCTGATTATGTAATAATCCTTCATCACCCCAGACATATATTAACTCACTCAGAGCCGCTATGTCAGAGTGCAGTCTTCATTGAGTAATCCCAGGATTACGCAAAAGAGCTTCATTCATGAGGGCGAGCAGCATCATGTTATGCATTACGAAAGAACGAACTGTACATTTAGCTGATCATTATTGCAAAATAAACGTCAACAAGGCGAGCAGGATACGATCTTGTATCACCCTGTAACTGTAGAGGGTTTTACATTTAAAGACCCAGGACCAGATATGATGAATGAAGACCAAGTGACCATGTGCTGTTGTCTGTTTCTACGGGAGGAGCACGTTCAGATAATTAACACGGGTGGAGAGCACTCAGCAATCAATGATAAGAGGTGTATATAGATTCAGCAGTCTCACCTCAATCCATTGACAGTTTTGCAGCATCCCTCCACCACCCCTTCTCCACCCTTCTAGTCCTAACCATTTACATACGGGGGGGGAGTACTCTGGGTTCGGGCCGAATTCTGAGCTTGGAGCCCTCCCCAGGACAGCACGCCAAATACGCATTAAACTTTACTCCCTCTAATTGTATGTAAGTGTGAACTCGTGAAGTGATGTTAGGTGGACCCTCCTTAGGGTGAACCCACGCAAAGCTGGTGGTCCAGACGGCATCCAAAGCCGCGTTTTCAAGGAATGTGCCTATCAACTGGAGGATGTTTTTACAGACATTTTTTTACATTTCCCTTAAGCAAGCGGTCGTCCCAGTTTGCTTCAAATACACCCCCATCACCCCAGTGCCTAAAAAGTCCACGGTGTCATGCCTAAATGACTATCGCCCTATTGCACTCACCCCTGTGATCATGAAGTGCTTTGAAAAACTGGTCATGGCTCACCTCAAAGCACACATTCCATCCACACTGGACCCTCAACAATATGCATACAAACATACCCGCTCTACAGATGATGCTACCGCATTCACAATTCATCGGGCCCTCACACATCTGGAGAACAAAGACTCATACGTTAGAATGCTGTTTATTGATTTTAGCTCAGCATTTAACACAATCATCCCACAGACACTAATTGAAAAATTGTCAGAACTTGTTAAGCACATCAATGTGCAACTGGATTCTTGACTTCCTGAGCAACAGACCACAGGTTGTCAAAATCAATACACAGACCTCTCAGCCCATCCCACTGAGCACGGGTGCACCACAACGCTGTGTACTGAATCCACTGTTATATAACCTTCTGACCAATGCCTGCACTGCAAAAAGTTTGCAGATGGCACTACAGTGGTGGGGATTATCATCAACAATGACGAAGGGATGAAGTGGGCCAACTCATAGCCTGGTGTGACCACAATAATCTCGCCTTGAATGTCAACAAGACAAAAGAGATGATTGTTGACTTTAGACGCACCAAAGCCCCACACCAGCCCTTATCCATCAAAGGCACAGAAGTCGAAACAACACAGAAGTTTAAATTCCTGGGCCTGAACATATCCAGTGACCTCATCTGGTCATCGAACACCTCCTCCTTAGTAAAGAAGGCCCAACAACGCCTGTATTTTCTAAGAAGGCTAAAGAGATCAGGCATGATCCCCTCTATCCTCACTGCTTTCTACAGATGTGTAATTGAGAGTGTACTATTAACCAGCTGTTTCACGGTCTGGTATGGAAACTGCTCTGCATCTGACAGGAAAGCCCTACAGCGGGTAGTGAAGTCGGCACAGCATATCACTGGGACCAGCCTTTCTACTAATGAATATCTCTACAACACAAGGTGTGTGAAAAAAGCAACCTCCATCTTGAAGGACTCCTCTCACCCTTCCCACATCTGGTTCAAGGCCCTCCCATCCGGGAGGAGGCTAAGAAGCATCCAGGCTAGAACATCCAGACTCAAAAACAGTTTCTTCCCGCAAGCGGTCAGACTTCTGAACCGCAAGCCTGAGTTCACCTAACCACCCCCAACCCGCCAAAAGATTGTGACCATACCCCCATTATAATATATATATATATATATATACACTCACCTAAAGGATTATTAGGAACACCATACTAATACTGTGTTTGACCCCCTTTCGCCTTCAGAACTGCCTTAATTCTACGTGGCATTGATTCAACAAGGTGCTGAAAGCATTCTTTAGAAATGTTGGCCCATATTGATAGGATAGCATCTTGCAGTTGATGGAGATTTGTGGGATGCACATCCAGGGCACGAAGCTCCCGTTCCACCAAATCCCAAAGATGCTCTATTGGGTTAAGATCTGGTGACTGTGGGGGGCATTTTAGTACAGTGAATTCATTGTCATGTTCAAGAAACCAATTTGAAATGATTCGAGCTTTGTAACATGGTGCATTATCCTGCTGGAAGTAGCCATCAGAGGATGGGTACATGGTGGCCATAAAGGGATGGAAATGGTCAGAAACAATGTTTAGGTAGGCCGTGGCATTTAAACGATGCCCAGTTGGCACTAAGGGGCCTAAAGTGTGCCAAGAAAACATCCCCCACACCATTACACCACCAGCCTGCACAGTGGTAACAAGGCATGATGGATCCATGTTCTCATTCTGTTTACACCAAATTCTGACTCTACCATCTGAATGTCTCAACAGAAATCGAGACTCATCAGACCAGGCAACATTTTTCCAGTCTTCAACTGTCCAATTTTGGTGTTGTAACCTCTTTTCCTATTTGTAGTGGAGATGAGTGGTACCCGGTGGGGTCTTCTGCTGTTGTAGCCCATCCGCCTCAAGGTTGTGCGTGTTGTGGCTTCACAAATGCTTTGCTGCATACCTCGGTTGTAACGAGTGGTTATTTCAGTCAAAGTTGCTCTTCTATCAGCTTGAATCAGTCGGCCCATTCTCCTCTGACCTCTAGCATCAACAAGGCATTTTCGCCCACAGGACTGCCGCATACTGGGTGTTTTTCCCTTTTCACACCATTCTTTGTAAACCCTAGAAATGGTTGTGCGTGAAAATACCAGTAACTGAGCAGATTGTGAAATACTCAGACCGGCCCGTCTGGCACCAACAACCATGCCACACTCAAAATTGCTTAAATCACCTTTCTTTCCCATTCTGACATTCAGTTTGGAGTTCAGGAGATTGTCTTGACCAGGACGACACCCCTAAATGCATTGAAGCAACTGCCATGTGATTGGTTGAATAGATAATTGCATTAATGAGAAATTGAACAGGTGTTCCTAATAATCCTTTAGGTGAGTGTATATATATATATATATATATATATATATATATATATATATATATAAATATATTATTTTTAATATACTCGTATCTCAATGCTGCTACACTTAATATATATATTGCTTTAATTATTTGTATAATTTATTGTTCATCTTTTTGTATATCTATTGTTTACATTACTGTTGTCTTAATGAATGTGTTACCGTCGTTGTTCCCTGAAGGAACTGTTTTGTTTTTAACAACTGTCATGCAATGTGCTAAAAAAGACAATAAAGTTGACTTTGACTTTGATATTATCTTTTTTTTAAAGTCCATCATGATGTACAAAACAAGCATCTAACTCAATAATGTTTCAAAAATATGAATACTGAGGTCATTTTCACTGCAATCTATGAAAGAGATTCAAGATGCCAGTGCCAGTTTTGTTTACATGAAACAAGAGAAACGAATGTACTGATACACAGCATTGCCATTGACGATGGGAAATATTAGAAAATATCTGACTGCAGAATTCCATATTCCAGAGAGTATTGCAGAGAGCCGTGTAACTATGACACAGGATGTTTCTGCATTCCACTGTGCTGCTTTTCCATTGTTTATCTATGTAAACATATATTTTTCTATGTATCAACCTCTTTTACCATAAACGCTACATTTTTAGAACTCCCTGTTATACACAAATGCAATGGTCAAACACGTCCATTTAGTGTATGTTTACATAGAACAGTGGAAAAGAATCACAGTGAAAGTGTCCCTAAGCCTTACTGAATTGTGTAAGCAAAGTAAATGTTTGTGTTTTGATCTTATGGAAATGTATTACAGTAATTATTCACATCAAGCATTCAACTCTCATTTTCTAGGTTACAACTTCTCAAACAGCAGTGTGTCCACAGCAGAGAAGAAGACTTTGACATATCACCGCATCGTAGAGGCATTTCGTTTTGCTTATGCAAAGAGGAGTAAACTGGGAGACCCGCGTTACCTCAACATTACTGACGTGAGTTCAACTATTTTGTACATATTTCTTTTTTTTGTGCCTTACACAAGGAGTTATGGGAATTAAAGCAACACGATCTCATGCAATTTTACTCAAGATCTGTGAAGTGGTTTAAAGAGTGCTTTTATTGTCTGACTATATTTTCCCAAGGCCTATAACTGTTCCGCTTTCATGCACCTACCAGTTCAATGGCCTCTTGTAAATCTCTTTTCAATTATCTCCTTTCCCAGCTCATCCAAAACATGACCTCAGACTACTTTGCAGACAACATCAGGAGTAAAATCACAGATGACACCACTCACCCAGACACCTACTACGATCCCGAGTACTTTGTACCCGATGACCACGGCACGGCTCACCTGTCAGTCATCGCAGAGGATGGGAGCGCGGTGGCGGCCACCAGCACCATCAACCTTTAGTAAGAGCCAAAAAGGGCACTAGACCCTGAGAAAGAAAAATTTTATTGTTTTTGGTGTCAAAAAAACATTTTAAGTGGACCTCAGGCCAGGGGGAAATTCTATCTTTGTGTTCTCTTCATTTTGATCTGATTATCTTGATCTTTCTTGTTATCTCACAGTTTTGGCTCTAAGGTGATGTCACGCTCAACTGGGATTATCTTTAATGATGAGATGGATGATTTCAGCTCTCCTTACATTACCAATGGCTTTGGGGTTCCCCCTTCACCCAACAACTTCATTCAGCCAGGTGTCTTGTGTTTTACAGCCTAAAATAAATGACAAATAATACCCCTTTTTATTTCTATAGACACACTGGTAAAATTCAAATGAAGTCATGTAAATACTACTTTTTTCTTTTGACAAGGTAAAAGACCACTTTCATCGATGTGCCCCACGATAATATTTGACAAACACAACAGAGTCAAAATGGTGGTTGGGGCCTCAGGTGGGACGAAAATCACTACAGCAACTGCTCTGGTAACCACAAATATCAAAATCTGTTTAATATCTGTATATATATCCAATATATGCAATATGACACGAGTAGCAGTGTGATTTGGATATATATCAGTGCGGATGTGATTCGGCCGGAGGCATGAATTTTGAAGGAACAAAACTGTTGTTGTTTTTTTTGCCTATAATATTGTGGACATCGACCTGAAGAATGAATGCTATATCAGATGCAGGTAATACACTCATTTAGTCGATCTCTCTCTCATAATACCATAATACTCTACATACTACAACAAGGCAAGCTTCAACGAAGGGACTCAACGTTCCTTCGTAACTAGTTCTGAAGTGACGTTTTAGAATTAGTTACAGAGGCTTGGGCTCAACTGTTAAACTGTCAACTTGAGATTTGAATCCATGGCGGAAGGAAGTAGTTCTGCACAAAAGAGGATTTTAAAAGACAGTTGTTTCTTATTTATTTACTCACGTGTGCCGTCGAACTGTTATATAAACACAATATCACACTCGTAGCCGTGCAATATGGCTGTAAATCAGCACACTGTGATTCTGCCGTAGTCACGAAAAGTATATATCAAAAGTATATCACATAAGTGCTGATATACAGCCATATCGCACTGCTACTCGTGTGATATTGCTCATATACAACAAGCAATAATCATACTGTCTAATCAGCATCTTGATATGCCACACCTGTGAGGTGGATGGATTATCTCGGCAAAGGAGAAGTGCTCACAAACACATACATTATATATATACTTTTGTTTCTGCCCCCATTTTTCATGAGCTGAACTCAAAGATCTAAGTCTTTTTCTATGTACACAAAAGGCCTATTTCTCTCAAATGTTGCTCACAAATCTGACTAAATCAGTGTTTGTGAGCACTTCTCCTTTGCCGAGATAGGCCCTGTCCCAATACCCACACTCCGTCTTCCTCGAAGTGGACACTTGTTGAAAGTGCACTTAGCGGAGTAAGTGCGCAAGGGCCCAAAGCTGTGAAGAGCAGAATTGGGACAGTTTTGCACAAGTCACAATCTACGTCACTTCTGTTGTGATCAGGAGAGCAAACACCGTTCATTTGGCTAATGTGTGTGCTGCTTATAATAGCTGTAACATGACACAATCCTTTGAATGAAAAAAATAATATATTTTTTTTAGTCTTAGCTACCAACCTTTCTGTTCATGTTATTAATATTAAAACAGTTTTTGGCTAAGATAAATTGTGATAAGATAAATTGTGATTGAGGTTTACCTGAGCTTATACTGCCTTACCGTATTCACAGCGATTCGAAATGCAATTTTAATTATGTTTTTATGGAAATTGATATATGAAATTCTTCCCATCCCAAACATGAAAAAATACATGACGTGTTGGTGATATATTACATATAGGCTATATATTAAAATAGTCTTGAGAAATAAAATGACACAACCCTGTCTCTTTTTGTTAAAGGGGTCATATAATGGCATTTTTTAACAAGCTAATATGATTCTTTAGGGTCTAAATTAAAAGTTTGTAATATACTTTAATTAAAAATTCTCATTAGTATTGTAAGAAAACACTTATTTTACCTGGTCAAAAACAGCTCTGTTTTCAGCATGCCGTTTCAGTGCATATGACTTTAAATGATAATGAGCTTCGCTCACCCCGCCACTCTGTTCTGTGCATACACCGTTTGAACACAATAACACAATAACTATAACGCGTTGTTCAGTATAAACATGGGATTATGAATTATATTGAGAACGTCATACATAGAAAACATGCCGTAATGTACCCTGAGTGTAAACCTTAGACGCATTGTGAAGCGTGCAGCTAGCGATTTGCAAAGATCAATATAAATATTAATATAAAGTTTAATAAAACGTTACACTCACTTCAGTTCTTCTGGAGGTTCAGCAGGAACACGAATATCTGGTACCGATCCTTTTTTCCTGAGCAGCTTCTTAGCAAAACCAGCTTTATACTGATCCTCGTTTATAAAGCAGTCTGGTGTGTGAAATGATTCGCGCAAACATGAGAGCATTGACGTTGCTCTTGGGGAATATTCCCTTCGAAAACAAACTCAGCCACTGCGTCTTAAGCGGTTCGGATTTAGGAACATTAAAATGACTGCTGTGTTCGTTATTACACCCAAGAACAGAACACCACAATCGCTTAGACGCCATTCTGCTCATAGACAGTGCTCCAGCATATCAACAATGACCGCGGCGGTCCGTGCGGACTATGATTGACAGCTCGCTCGCTCACGAGCGAGGGCGGGTCTGTGTTGCAACGCTGCTGTCAATCATCAATCGTGGGAGGAGCGTCCCATTTAGTGACGTCACACAATCGAACGGCTCAATTTGAGGCAGGGGAAAACATATAAGGAGATTAAAAAAAAAAACACTGGATGGATTTTTATCATTTTATGATGGTTGTGTACAGGCACTGCCAACACACATTTCAGTACAATCAACTTGTAAAAGTGCATGTACCATTATATGACCCCTTTAAATTTCAGTTTATAAGAAGCTATATAAGTCAAGAAATAAAGCAAGTAAAAAGATTCAGTCAAACATAAGTCAACAGGCTAACGTTACAACTACAGTTAAATAGCCTAAATATATAAAGTTATGAAACTTCACCTTGCCCTCAGCCAAAACGATTTGCCAGGGAACAAATCATAGATTAATGAGACCAAAGATCGCCCGTTAGATATACACAAGCTGATTTATAGCTCATGTTTAACCACTAGACACAGAGCCCGCGGGAATGACTAGCCGAGGTAAGGCTGTTCCAGGCGGGGTACATGAGCGCTGAGCCCGGTGATCACCTGGAACGCCGAAAACATCAGATCAAATTTTTAAATAGGCGCTATCTTTATAAATAAACCACAGATTTGAGCTTTAAACAACTATATTTTCGACTGAAAAACTTTTAAAACTACATTTCGTGACAATAACACTAATATTTTTAAATTCCGCGGCCTTGAAAAACACTTCACCACACCGGCTTCTTTTAGCTTTATCTTCGGAGTTTCCGCTCCCGAACAGCACCATAGCAACCGTTCTCCCCCATTGGTTAGCTGTTCGAAACGTCACAACACTACAAGGATTCTGGGTAATATCCCATAGCAAAGTGAGGTCTGATGCGCACTTGCGAAAGGGGTGCATTAAGTGCCCTTATGATCACCCCTGGAGAACACTATTAGAGGATCGGGACACCCTACGGTCTTGCACCCCTTAGCGAGAACGCGCATTAAGGGGCACAAGGGCGCAAGTGCGGATATTGGGACAGGGCCATAATCCATCCACCTCACAGGTGTGGCATATGAAGATGCTGATTACTAATCAGTGATTAGACAGTATGATTATTGCACAGGTGTGCCTTAGGCTGGTCACAATAAAAGGCCACTCTAAAATGTGCAGTTTTACTGTATTGGGGGGACCCCCTGAGAAAAAAAAAAAGGTTGTTGATTGTGGCCTGTGGAATGTTGGTCCACTCCTCTTCAATGGCTGTGCGAAGTTGCTGGATATTGGCAGGACCTGGAACACGCTGTCGTATATGACGATCCAGAGCATCCCAAACATGCTCAATGGGTGACATGTCCGGTGAGTATGCTGGCTATGCAAGAACTGGGATGTTTTCAGCTTCCAGGAATTGTGTACCGATCCTTGCAACATAGGGCCATGCATTATCATGCTGCAACATGAGGTGATGGTCGTGGATGAATGGCACAACAATGGGCCTCAGGATCTTGTCACGGTATCTCTGTTTATTCAAAATGCCATCAATAAAATGCACCTGTGTTCGTTGTCCATAACATACGCCTGCCCATACCATAACCCCACCCCCACCATGGGCCACTCGATCCACAATGTTGACATCAGCAAACTGCTCACCCACACGACGCCATACACGCTGTCTTGTGAAAACCGGGATTCATCCGTGAAGAGAACACCTCTACAAAGTGCCAGACTCCATCAAATGTGTGCATTTGCCCACTCAAGTTGGTTACAACGACGAACTGCAGTCAGGTCAGCATGCAGTTGAGCTTCCCTGAGATAGTTTCTGACAGTTTTTGCAAAATTTCTTTGGTTATGCAAACCGATTGTTGCAGCAGCTGTCCGGGTGGCTGGTCTCAGACGATCTTGGAGGTGAAGATGTGGAGGTCCTGGGCTGGTGTGGTTACACGTGGTCCCCCTACAAGTGGCTTTTTATTGTGGCCAGCCTAAGGCACACCTGTGCAATAATCATGCTGTCTAATCAGCACCTTGATCTGCCACACCTGTAAGGTGGATGGATTATCTCGGCAAAGGAGAAGTGTTCACTAACACAGATTTAGACATATTTGTGAACAATATTTGAGAGAAATAGGCCTTGTGTACATAGAAAAATTCTTAGATCTTTGAGTTCAGCTCATGATAAATGGGGGCAAAAACAAAAGTGTTGCGTTTATAATTTTGTTCAGTGTATATATTTATATATTGGATGCATGTGCCAAACATGCAGCAGTGTTTCCCAACCATGGCTTTGAATGTCTCCCTTCACTTTCTCTCTTATAACACTAATTTCACTTCTCCCAGGTGATCCTGAACTCATTATTCTTTCACTACGATCTGAAGAAAGCGGTTACAGAACCAAGAGTCCACAACCAACTCAATCCCAACATGACAGTTGTGGAACAGGACTTTGAGCAGGTGGGTTTCTGCACTTGACCACTGAACTTTCTTAATTTAAGTCTGATAAAACAGTTCATTAACTCTGTAAGACCTGTGTGACATGATTCTACAGAGTGTTCTTGATGGCTTGGCTCAGAAGAATCATGTAACGGAGCTGCTGAGGACGCCAGGAGCAGTAGTGCAGGCCATCGTGCGACAAGGGGACAAACTCTGCGCTGAATCTGATCCCAGGAAAGGCGGCTATCCTGCGGGATACTGAACGCCACTCCCTCTCACCCTTCTCACATTTTGTGGACTTTCGTTCATTGGTGACTCAATCAAGAACCAGGAAAAACTAATATACACATTCAAAAGCAATACACCTCTCAGTCCAACAATCAACATGGACTATAATGCACAAGGTTGCACAAAGACTCCCTGTATTTATTAACTTTTCTTTTTGACGGGAAAATGTTTCATCGGTATTAATAGTGCCTTACTTTCATATTGAACGGTCTATGGTTTTACCAAGCTTATTTATTCCTTTTGTGTGTAGAGAAGAGTATTGATTATCAGTATGTGGGGGTCCTTTGGTACCTGATTCCATTGTACAGGTTATTTGTTGTGTGATTGAGGTTTTTTGGTTAATGGACATGGGGTCAATGTTGAGAGTGCTCCAAAATGAGGATGTGCGACTCTTGCTCAAGTCAGGAAAATAAGTATGAAATTAAAATATTACAGGTATTTATTGTACATCATGCTGACTGCATGGGACTGAGATTCTTAGAACTTTGGCTAATGTTCTGGCAAGGTTCTCCAGTAACGTTAATACAATGTTTGTTCAAAGTTGTCTGGTCTTTAATAATGTTCTCAAAACGTTAGCACAAAACATTATCGATAAATCATTAATCATGGAACTTTTTTTCTGAAACGTTTTAGTTGGACATTTTTTAAATGTTACTACTTGATTCAGAATCTGATTCAGAAAAAAAATGCTTTTAAAACATTTAAAAACATGAAAAAACATGTATTTCTTGAACATTTTGAACATTCAGAAATACAGGGAATGTTTGCAAAATGTTCTTAGAACATATTTGTGTTAGCTCAGCTGATATTCAAAGGGATAGTTCCCCCCAAAATTAATATTAATCTATCATGTACTCACCCTCAAGTTGTTCTGAACCTGCAGACTTTTTGTATTCTAACTGTAGAACACAAAATATGTGGTAAAAATATTTCTCGTCTCAGAGCAGAAACAATGAATGACTAGAGATCTCATGCTTCAAAAATGGTGGACAGTATGAATTGTATATATAAAATTTAATTTGTTTTTGTGTTCAACAGAAGAAAAAAGTCATATAAGTTGGAAAACCATTTTATTTTTGGGGTGAACTAGCTCTTTAAGCTTCTATTTTTCATGGTAGACAAACTGGATAACAAGACACTGCTAAAATGTGTGAGGAAACTATTACTATCTATGAGATGAATATTCGATTAAAGCAGCAACCAACATATTAATTTTTAAATAGTGAACTGGAATGAGTTTGTTCTTATGAAGAGAAGCTGTTATTGACATCAGAGCCATTCATAAGTAAAATCCTGGGAGAACGGCATGCAAGGCATCAGATTACCTCACTGGACATGTTACTCTATACAGCCATTCTCTCCGAGATTACTTTCACAATGTGAAATGCTGAACCACAATAACAACTGTTTTTCTGTTATAAGTAAATGACTTGTGTAGCCTACATGAAACAGACATGAGCTTAAAGGTAGCAAAACATTATGTTCACTTTAGGTCTGAATGTTACATTAGAAGTCTGAAAGGCAATATATAATGTAACATTGTGTAACTGTAACTTAAAAACATTTTAAATCAAGCCATGAAAAAGGTTATTAAGAGATCCATCATAACAACATCTAATATTAAACGTGTGTAGAGATATTCATCAGAAGTCCCTGTTATTATCTAATGTTAGTCTGATTTTATGTTGAAATACATTATGAGCTATTACTAGACTGTTGAACGTTGTCTTTTTTTGTCACCAAATCATAAAACTGCAATATCATGCTGTATCACATTCAAGCCATTTCATGAAGCTAGAGATGTTAATGTTTATCATGAAATGACAATGTGGTGGAAATGTAAAGTGCAGACAAATAAAATACATTTGTGTGTGTATATGTTTTTTAAACATCCACTGTCCTCTGGCTGTTGCTATGCTGTTAATTAAACTGTTTTGGACCGATATGTTTGCCGTCGCATTCACGTTTTCGTATAAATATTTTAAGAGCTAATTAATAAATAATGCAAGCTGTATTTTAAACAGTGCCATTTGAACCAGCTCTGAGGCAAAAACATGTTTTGACAATTGAAAGGCATGATAGCCAATTATCACATGCAGTCTGCAGCCACACACAGGAACGTTTTTATAAAGGTATAAGAGCAAACTTCTTTGAAAGAATGATAGTTCACCCAAAAATAAAAATGATGTCACTCACCCTCATGTCGTTCCAAGCCCGTAAGACCTCCATTCATCTTCGGAACAGTTTAAGATATTTTAGATTTAGCCCGAGAGATTTCTGTCCCTCCATTGAAAATGTATCCTTGTCCAGAAAGGAAATAAAGACATCATCAAAGTAGTCCATGTGACATCAGTGGGTTAGTTAGAATGTTTTGAAACATCGAAAATACATTTTGGTCCAAAAATAACAAAAACTACGACTTTATTCAGCATTGTATTGTCTTCCGGTTCAAAATTTTTTATCAAATAAATCCAGCCCTAACAAATAAGGAATAAGAGACCTAACAAAACATTTGAAAAAATCATACCGAACAACTTTAAAACAGTAGCATATGTATATTTTTATACAAAAGTGTATAACTTTTATTTGACATGTTTTTATATGCATTACTCCATAATGCAGTAGCAGCCTGTAAAACACTAAGTGAAGTGCCTTAGGCTTTGTCTGTGTGATTTGCATATATTTCAATGTTAACTTTCCTCAGCATGGAAAATACAGAATAAAAGTATTCAAGGAAGCATTCCTGAAGCTACTCGCTGACAGGAGTGTGGTCACCTGAATGCTCATAACTCACTGGGGCTTTGTTAAGATTCATGAATGTTCCGTCAAAGAGTTTTCAGTGCGCACATTCATACTTTGAATGAGCTGAAAACTAAGAAAATCCACTGATTGACACACAAAAGGCAATGTCCAAAAGCGCACAAGTGTCTGACAGCTGTATTGTCCCACAGCTGGCAGTTGCTGAGGGTGATTGTAAGTTTGGCCTGAGGAGAGATGATTCAGTATTCTACTGTCAGACAGGAAACCCTAGCTTCCGTATGCTCTCAGCTCCAGGATGAAAAGCATAAAGGAATGAGAATGAGAAAGATTTTGGGTACCAGCAGGCAGAATCAGGACTAAAGCTCCCCTGTGGACTTCAAATGGAAGTGACTGGGCTTTAGGCATGCACAGACGGCAGACTCTAAGGGTTTGCTGACTGCCACTCAAGTTATGCTAACTGTTTATGGCAAGCGATTACACGACGACGTTTAATTATTGTGCTCCGGAATAGCTAGAGCTCATAATGCTCTGTTTATCTTTTCGATCGTGATGCCAAAGCTAATGCAATCACTCACATTGTTCATAGCCTCCGATGGGATCTCGCTGTGCATTTTCATGAGTCAGACACATCTTTTTTTCAGAGCCTTGCAAGTTAATTATAAAGCAATGCCAGGCGTCTTGCTGTGGAGGCATCATTGGTGAGCAGCTGAGCTAAACATTCCCTTTGACCATCCATCTGCACATTTCAGAGCTATTGAGAGTTGTCAAGAACCTGTGACAGGCGGTCAGCAATCAATAATGTGACTGGAAGACATTTTGAAGAGCCTGTAGAGTCCTGTTGTACACCATTACAAATGTTTTGACACAATCTAATTGCAATTCTAATTTAAAACTTCAGATATGGGGTTTTTTAAGCAACATCCAAGTAAAAATAATCACATATATGTTATATTATATTCAGAGCCCCTGGGGAATGTGTTTCAGCTAATTAGATGAGAGCATAGAGAATAGAATACATCTTACACTATAATGCACGATACCATAGTACAAATAGTAGCATACACAACCCTTAAACATTAAAATATAGATTTTTCGCAGTAATATTTTACATATTAAATCTTTTCATTTAAATTAAGTACATTTAAAGTATTTTAGAGTTAGTTTTTTTTATATTCTAATGACATAAAAAGGTAAGATTTCAATTACTCTGAGATCAGTTGTGAAACAATTAGTAATGACACAATACACATTTTTTCAACAAAGAGTTTATGTAAAACATCTGTTGTAGTCGGTACAAATGTTGCTTCATTTCTATTTGTTTAACCTTCATAAACAACATAACTATGAAATAAAGGCATTGAACGTGAAAATAACAAACTTGTAAAATGCTTGCCAGTGTTTTAAGTTTTAGAAAAAAATGTGACACTACCATTCAAAAGTTTGGGCTAGCAAGATATATATATACACACATACATATAAAACCAGTAAGATTTTTATGCTTACCAAGGGTGCATTTATTTGTTCAAATATACAGTAAAAACAGATGGCTGTGCTGCTTAATATTTTTCAGGATTCTTTGATGAATACAAAATTGTAAATATCTTTACTGTCTGTATTTTTTTAAAATCCTCCAGACAGTATTGTATATTTGCCCTTTTAGATGGCACAAATCAACTCATATTATACAAGTTTTGTAGTACACAGTAATTTTTTTTTAAATGTGCCCCTAAAGCAGAGCTGCCAACTTTTGAGTTTTACTTGGAGTGAGATTTGTTGAGGGGGGGGATGATTCGTAGGCTACTGAATCCCGTGCCATTTGAACTGGCGCTACAGCGATGTCAGCGATGAATCTCGTAAAAATATGAATAGAATCTGAGAGCTGAGATTTTGTTCCATATCAAAAGTTACTTTCTCTGTCGGTGTCAGTGTCCTCTTTGTCCGCGATTTTTCTATGCGTGAGAAAATGGATGTGTGGCGTGAGAGCGTGTGAAAAGGGTCAATTGCGTGAGTCTCACTGCGAATGCGTGAGAGTTGGCAGCTCTGCCTAAAGTAGTCGCACATGATAAAATAACATACTGTATACGGTGTACACACACACACACACCATTCATAATTTTCATATTAAAATGTCAAAACTTCACATATTGATGGTGCTTGCTGTTATTTGTCAGTTTGTCATCCTCCCAGTGCACTTCATCCACACAAGGCACAGATGCGTCAAGCAGAGTTGAGAGATCTGGTGTGAATTAGTCTCCAGCTGCACTCCAGGTCAATACCCTGCAGCTTTTCCATTTTTCCGCGAGTCAGATACAGCCTCTATGCAGTTGTTTTCCTTCGATATTGCATTAACCACATTATAAAACATCTGTGGGATTTTGACTCTGTGTCCAATCTTGTTAAGTGACTCCAAAACTATCTGAGGAAGAAAAGAGATGAAAGCGGCTCAAAAAATATCTCTTGATCCTTTACAAACAATTTACAACAGGGACATTTGTGTCTACTTACCTTGTCAAACAAGGGCTCGAAGTTGAGAACGTTTTTGGAGTCCACAAACACCACAGGGGCGTCGATGGAATCTTGTACCGTCTTGCCGAACCACAGGAAGTTCATGAGAGTCTAGCCAGAGGGGTTTTAGTCAGAGTTGGATTACTAAAGCACAATGCGTTAAATTTGCTCAGTTTAAGGGTAAGATCTACTAACAGCTTTCACCAGCGCAAACCTTTTTTTTGGCACACTGTAAAAAAACAAAAGTTGACATAACTTAAAATTGTAAGGCAACTTGCTGCACAGCTTTTTTGAGTTTACTCAACTTTTAAACAAAGTAGTTCACTTAACTCAATTCACTGAGTAAGGGCATATATCTCCCAACTTAAGATCTTTTGTTCAACTGATTAAGTTTTTATAGTTAAATTTCAGAAAATTATAAAATTTCAACTTTTAATGTTATTTTATTTTTTACATGACTTAATAAAGTATGTTCGGTTGACTAAAAATGTGTTTTTAATCAACATTATTACAAGGTTAAAAAATAAAGCTAAAACTACAGGTTTGACATTTTGGTCCAGGTTTTATTTTAAATCAGCAGCAATACATTGGTGTGGAAATGGAAAAAACTATGTTTAACACTTTAGCCATACTCCTTATTAAAAAAGTAATACAAAGAGTAGGCAGAAGAATAAAACAATTTTTTAAAGAGGACTTTAACATTCAAAGTGTTATCACAATTAAGTAATCCTAAATACTTTAAATGTTCAATCATGTTACAAAATGAGCAGCTTTCTATTTATAAGTGCAAGTTAACGTTTTTGCTGAAACAGGGGCACAATGTTTATCACAGCCTCAAGTTCACAAATGCACCGTTACAGTTTTGAGGGACTGTACCCTAGCAGAGCAATGAGTGCCCATCTCCATGAACACCTTCTCAAAGTGTATTTCAGTTGTTTAGGTACTCAAAGTCCAAGGCCAAACAGGTTTGCAAGTGCAGACTGCAAGTCTGGAGCATCTCTCAGTACAATCACTTCCTCCAACAGCACAACAGCAAATGGCAAAACTAGGCAGTGTGCTGGGGGGACATCATCTTCCGTTACCACAAGGAATCCCACCTTCTCTGGTCTGTCTGTCCTCTGGAGTCGTGTCCTAATAATAAAGAATAAATCAATATCACTTGACACTAACCTCAAAAACAAACAACAAAAAATATACATTAAGGAACCATAAAGTAATCCTATACAATGTGCCCATAAGTTTGCATCCCACTTGCAGAATCTGCAAGATGTTTATCATTTTATACAGTAAATGCATTTAAATACACACAAATAACAATTATTTTTGATTCAAAGTATATTTTTGCATAATGATTAGAGTATATGATAAGTTTTTATACTTTTAGGTGAAACAGCTTATTCAGGGAAGTACTATAAAATGCAGATTCTGCATTTTTTATAGTAAATGCATTTAAATACACACAAATAACAATTGTTTCTTTTCAATTGAGTACTGCCCTGAATAAGCTATTTCATCCAAAAGTTTAAAAACTAATCATAGACCCTAATCATGTTGTATTTGCACAAATATACTTTGAATCAAAAACCAATGAATCATTAAAACAATCTGTTTGCTGTTAACACAAAAACTCACATTCCTATTAGTCACTCATGGTCATGTGGCAAGACGTTGTATATCTTTTTAAATAATAAAAACATACTCACCAGGCATGTTTTTAAAAGTGCAGAGGAATCTTCACAGAGAAACATGGGAGACCTTCCAGGACAATTTGCTTTCTGTGAGTCACAATATTTGTGGTCTAAAAAAAATGGGTACAAAACAACAATTTTTTTTTGCATGTTTGCATGTATGTTTGAAGTTTGCATGTATGTTTGAAGTCATAGAGCCTCTGCTAATGAGCCACTGAATCAAATTAGATGGGTTAAATAGGAAATCAGTATTGTATGCAGGATTCTAAGTTCAGGTCCAAAATCAGTCTAATCAGCCAGTGTATACTTGACATTCATTGTTATATTCCTTCAAAAATATCTTCAGTAAATGTTCTTTATATAATAGCAAACGGCTAAATCTGTTTTTTAAACTATCCATCTATTTAGGTAACTTTGACACATGATGGTCATAACAAGTTACCTGCTGATCAAGCTTGTTGAGATGATCTTTCATTTCTGTTCCAAACAGTACTTCTCCTGTCATCTCCTCCTCTTTTCCTGTTGAAAAAAAAAGTTACATATTGCACCTTTAAATACACACAAATCCATGAACTTGATCCAACTTGCAAATTTATTTTGCAATCCACAAACAAAAGAATTCAACTTGTGTCTGTGAAATTTAGAATTAAATGAATGTGACGAGATTTGTACAAATATTCTCTTTTGTTTTAATGTATCACAATTTGTGGTTCAAATTCAATCAAATTCATGACAGTTGAAATGCGTGTTTGTGGATAGCAAAATACATTTGCAAATATGATTAAATTCATTGATTTTTCTGCATGTGTTAATAATAATAAAATCTAAATCAACTCCATAAAATGATACTTACTTTAAATGAGATGTTGCAGTCTTGTCGGCTTGGAAGGGCACAGATAAAACATGTGCAAGTTTTCACTTTGAGCTCAGTCTGAAACGTGAAATTCAAATATTAGGCCACTGTAAAGCGTGTGATAGAGAGTCGATAAAGAGTCGACTTTAAAATATTTATTTGGTGTATTGCAAACATGACCAAATTAAATAGTACATGTATTAGTGCATTATATCGTCAAAGTTGGTTTAAAATAATAAGTGGCGATTTAGAACTTGTTCCTAACTTACCACGATTACCCAGGTTCTATTCTAAACATTTTACATGCTGAATGCTAAAGTTAGGAGACTAAAGTTAAGTTAAGGCTGATCGTGAAAAAATGAATAGCCGTAAACAGGGCTCTGCGATCAAGCTGATACGTTACATACTTACAAACGTCTTCAATAGAAATACATACCGGTATACTTATTACTTACATAAAACGATGGCTTTCGCGGTGAAAAGAAGCTGAAGAAAGAAGAAACACGTTGGCTGTGAGTAGGTCAGTAGATCTCGCACTCAGATGCTCAAAATGGCTCCTTCGTCCAGTCTGTTCGGTCTGTTCGTAGGTTCGTAGTTGACGCGCGCTTCATTGCACATGCGCCAACTTCGTGGTCGTTACAATGCGCATGCTCCAACCTTTAACCCAACTGGTATGCTTGTTAACTTACATTTACAAATCGAATTAACAAATAATACTAGGTTAGTCCAACGATTGTTGAACCATCTTCTTTTCACTGGTCAAGCCAACTTTTTTGCATTTAATTGTCCAGTTAACTAAAAGATGTTCATTAGTTTAACTTTTTGTAAGTTAGATTTTTTACAGTCAGGATTGACTAGCAGTGACAAGCAGTGAAAAAATAGCTCTGAAAAGGTGTGGACAGTCCAGCCGACCTTATTGCACATGCATTTGTACGTTTTTCCCTTTCAGACGCAACATTTATGGGAGAGTATTTAAATGAATCATGCAACATGATTTACTAAGGTTTGTAGTAGTCAACTAACTGGTATTTGCACCATTATTTAAAGCACAAAAAAGTGTTGCTGCGTCCAAAATCGAATACTTTCCTACTATATAGTATGCAAAAAATAGTAAGCCAACAGGGTTACATGCCCGAATACATAGTATTCTTCGAAAAACAGTAGGGAAAAAGTACCCGGATGACCTTGTCACATTAATGTTCAGTTAGTTTCTGTTTTCATGGACTTCACATGTGTTTCTTTGTCTTAAGCCCTATTCGCACTGGATTAGTATTATCTGGGGACCTCGTGTGATTTAGAAATTACCCCCCCACATCTGAATTTCATGTGGCGCATTTGCACAGGATAAGCGAAGCCTGTGATTTTACTCGAATTTACTGACTTATTTCCCGGATATGATGTCAATAGGCAATAGCTTGGAAATGTCGTGTTGTTATTATACATCAAATACATCGTCTAACTGTATGATATATCATAAACAGAAGAATGTTCTTTACCGCATGCTGCTGTACATGTCATTCATCTTAATCTAATCCTTCTTTTTGTTTTCGCTCTACTGATGGTTTTCAAGTTTCTCTTTCTGCAAATTGTATAGTTGTATGGTGTAAAGCGATATGACCTCCATTCTTCGCGAAAGAAGGATAAAAAGGCGCACAGGAAACAAAAACTTTGAAAAAAAATGATAAACGACCCCGCCAAATCACAGAGATGCCGATTCGCACGGGACTAATATTATCACAGGACCTTGGTGTTCGTTGAAATATGGTAGGTCATTTGCGGGGGAACCACTGCTGCTTCATTACAAATCACAGACGATTCGCACGGGATTAAGATCACAGACAACCTCCGCAATTATTACAAATGACTAGAGGTCACCAGGTAATACTAATCCAGTGTGAATAGGGCTTTAGTTTCCCGCCAGTCATCAGTTGTCATGGACACTTTTCTAATCATCACACCTGTTCGTTATCATCTCATTACCACTGTGTATTTTAGTTGCTCTGTTTCACCCTTCAGTTGACGGTTGTTGTTCATGTTTGAGTGTAGACATGTCGTTACTTTGCCTTCATCTTCGTGGATTAACTGAGTTTAAAAGACCTTTTTGTTTATTAAAACCTTTTTGAACTTTCCTTCAGCTTCTTCATCTTCGTAATGTTGTGAATGGCAGTTAAGTGACGCAACTAATGCCTTAGGTCACATGACGGATGTAGTATACCAGAATTTCATGCATACTACACACATTCATACTAAATAGAATTAACTTTTTTAACGGTCACAAAGTAAGTTTTAAACCAAATGCAGTACAGTACCTACTGTACAGTATGAGATTTCAGACACAGCACGTCTTAACTAATTTTGCGCTTGACGTGATAGTTGCTGTTAGGAGGAGGCACTGCACATAATAGAGTGTCTGGTAGAAGGTAGAGAATTTGATTTATGTGGAATTCCAAAGGAAGATGCTATCCGAACATATAGCTTGCAAAGCCACGTTATTTATACTTTGCTGTGTTGTTAGTAGATTACCCACACCTGATTATCATCGCCTCTGCTTGTTTTCGCCCCTATGGTCAGCAGTCAGGTTCCGAAAGTAAAAACTATAGTGTCAACACTTTCCAAAATAGCTCTTTAGCTCCGCCCACTCCCATGAAGCACTGCAAATAATTTAATTGAGTCGATCTCTCTATGCTATCAAAATACTTAAATGTTTGTATATACTTGCATATTTTGCAATAAACTTTTTATATATATTTAACATAAGTAGTTTTAAGATTTCTTCATTTTATTCGATTATGCTGTTCGAAATGCTTCATGGGATTGTAATTCTGTCTCTCACTAAATCCGTCATGTACTTTTATTTACAGTCTTGTACTTTTATTGTCCGATTTTCCAAAAAATTTCACACTTTTCCCAACACGATTCAAATCAAAGTTTGTAGTGTTGGGATTCACCTCGTAGATGGTTGGCTTGGTCTATGGCTTATAACTCTTTATCAAAGACTTTTTATAAATCCCAATGAGAAAAATGAATGGGAAAAAAATCCAGAACTTTCACCTCCATCGGCTCTTCTATGGGATCATGCTAATTTGCCCCGTTTAAAAAATCTGGCCCTAAAAGTGCAGATTAAACTCACCAGCGCCACCCCGGTGGTGATCATACTGCCCCCTGAGGCTCCTATGACCACAATGTGTTTCTGAGATCGGGAGTAAAGGATCACTGGAGACATGGAGGAAGGCGGCTGCTCACCTTCACATAGATACACACAGAACGGATACTTATACAACAAAAATATTCTACATGTTAAACTTTAATCGCCAGCATTTGTATTTTTATTAAAGCACTTACAAGAATTATTTCATAACAATCCATGTATTATTTGAGCTGTGAAGCTGTCTAAATCAACATTTTTGATGTTGGGATACCGAAAAAAGTGCAGGGATCTATTTTTACTTGATCTAACCTATAAAAATGCAACCTAATTTAATTTAGTCTGATTAAAAGACATTTTGAATAAAACCAATTAGTTATCACATGAGGAATGTTTTAGGTTACCTAAATGTATAATGTTTAAGTCATGTGGCTATATATTTTTTTAAATTATGGATGATACAGGTAAGCCTATAATTATATTATGTCTGATAAGTGATAAATGGCTGAGATTGTCTCTTTTGTCTAAATAAAAAATAAAACACTAAGAACTAAAACCAATCATTTGAATATTGCAAGCAAATTTAGGCATCGCAACAATAAAATGTACGGATCAAAAATGTATATGAATTTTGAGATTTGCTAAAGATTACATTATTATAAAAGTAGACGAAGATTATTGGAGTATTTTTCAAGAAAACAATTTCAGTCTTTCTACTTCAAAATGTCCCATTTAATACAATATGTTTCTTGCTGTTGGTGAAATTTACTAGCAATTTCTGAGTAAAAATAGAATTTTACATAATTGTTCTTTTATAAGTCATCTAAATGTAAAATAGGGGAATTTAGCATGCACAAATAAATATCTATTATCGTCTGATACAATAATTAAAAAAATCTGTAATGTTGGCTGATAAACAATATGGTACCGATTTATTGTGCATCCCTAAAAAACAGTGCGCATCCACTTGTAAGTGTCCTCCTATTGCAAGTGCAAATGCCGATAGAATGTTTACCGATACTTAAATATTCCATTAATTTTGGGAGCTGTATATGTATATTTGGGAGCCATTTGTGAAAGTTTACTAACCAGCATGAATCTGCTCTGTTTTTCCACAGAAGTCTGCAAGTTCATTATTGAGCAGGATGCCTGTTTTGGAGGAGAAAATTCTGGATCCAAATCTGAGAAACAAGAACAGCAAGTCAGTTTTGACACTTTCTAAAGTACCATTTTACTCCAGTATAGCATTGCATTTATTAATAAAGTAATAATATAATGACAATATTATCTCATTGTGCTCTAGAGCTTGTATAAAAGGTGAGAATGATACTTGAGTGTACATGTGGTTGATGGTGCTGGTCACAGATACCGCCATCCCATCCTCAGCGAGCACGGACACATGAGTGGTGCCATGTGAGTCCAGGTATGGAGTGACGTTGTAGTAGCTGGCATCATAAGTGCGGTCAGGGCTGATTTTTGCTCTCACTTTGTCCGCAAAATGCTTCTGAATGATCTCAACTGCCTCCTATTCAAGCCACACAGAACGTCGAGGATGATGAACTAATGCATGACTTTATGTGTGCCAACCAGTGGGTTGCCAGCAATAATGTCAGTGTTGCTGTGCTGTACTCTACTGCCTGCAGTAATGATCACCCAGAACACAGCACTTAAGTCATTATCGCAGATTACACCAGTGCGTCTAGAGAGTGTAATGACTGTAATGTTTCTGTTGAGTTACTAAAGCAGAGCCTGACCAATGGTATCATGCCTATAACGCAGAAGTTTAATATGTAAAACAAACAAGTTCCTCCTAAGAGCCTACCGTTTGAGAGGCAAAGTTGGGATCTTTCATGAACTTCTTAAGACCGTTGGCAAATTTACAGGTTTCAACGTAACGTTGGAATGTTAAGACCTTCTCATCCCCCTCCATAGATGAAGAGCTTGGATTAAAACCTGAGGAGCACAGAGACCTTAATCAGTCTAACAGTTTAGAAACAACAACAAAACAAGTTTTTGTTAAATTGATCGTTAATATGATCGAAGAAACAATATATTCATCTTTTGAAGGATACCACAGTGCACCAAAAGACATTTGACTAAAAAGAAGTGATACATTACATTGTGCAATACAACATTGTGGTTGCTACAAGTGTTTTTAGCACATTGTTTTGTGGTTGCTTGCTATGTTGTTTCTCAATGGTTTTCTTAGTGGAAGACAGGGCTTGACATTAACACCTGCCAACTCGCCAGATGCGGGTGGATTGAGGGTTTACTTTTATATATAATATATACATTTTTCAATTGTAGTCTTTTAAAAAAGGCATCTGAAATAATAAACTAAGTGCAATGTAGTGTTGTCAAAAATATAGATTTTTCGATATCGATACTGAAATGTCTGAAATGCATCCAATACTCATTTTCCGCAGAATAGATACGATACCAGCTGCGCTTTTTCATCTCATCTCTCTGACAGCGAGTTTACACACAAACCCGCCTCCCCTCACTCGCTCATTTCATTTGCTGTGGATGAATATTGTTGCTGTTACAGGGCTTGAATTTCATCGTGGGATTGCGTGTATTGCGCATAATTTTACTCATTACCACAGATTTTGTGCTCACACCCAAAGTGTGCACATAAAGCCACCTCTCAGAACTAAATTTAGTAATCTTTTGCTGCTTATTGCACCTAAACAGTAAAATACAAGCAAAATAATGTCAAATTGCCGGTCTTGGCGAGTTTTCACGTAAACACAGTCAGTTATGTTTTAAAGGTACAATATGTAAGAATTTTGTAATAAAATATCCAAAAATCACTTGCACAGTGTGATCTATTTCTTGCAGTTGTGTACTTACAATATCCCAAAAGTTCCCAAAGATTTAATTAATTTCAGAGTAATTCCAATTTTAAATAATGGACTGTTTACTTGTCGCTTGTCAATGACGTAAAATCCGCATTATCCCTGGTTCCCTATCGGTCAGTCACTACAACGTAGGTCAGACTGACCAATAGGAATCTCGCTAGAGAGGCCAATCTACTTCGAGTGAAACTAAAACAAGCCAATGCACATTGGCATGCAATCATTTGCATCAGCTGCGCGTCCTCGTCAGCGCGGGTATTTAACAGCAGCTGTTATGATTGCACACTAGCTTTTTGCTTCGGAGCCAAACGCTTCATGGTAATTCTACAGAGTGTGAAAACTTGGCAAGCCTTCGTTGGATCTCTCCTTATCTGGTGCGGGCGTTACAGCACGGCAGCGCGAGCAGTCTTGTGTCCTCTCTCTTCTGTCTCTGTCTTTTTTTTTTTTTTTTTGAGCAAATTAAAAAAAAGTTGTTTTTACAGCTGGTAAGGTGTGCAGTTCAGCGCTCAAAGGCTGTTCTCACAGCCGGTAAGACCTGCCAGCGAGAGAGAGAGACAGCGCACAGACGGGTGCACATTCCCGTCTGTGTTCGCAGTGACTGTTCCCCTGCGTGCTTCAGCACCAGTGAGAGTAGTCCCTAAAAGAGCTTACACAGGTAGAGAGCGTCTTTAAAAAAAAAAAAAAAAAAAAAAAAGGATGACTTTCTATCTGTGTGTTTCTGGATGCGGTCGTTACCTGGGCTCACAGGATGTTCACAAGCGCTGCCTCGTGTGTCTGGGCATTGAACACGCTGAGGCAGCGTTTGTGGATGAGTCATGTACCCATTGTGGGAAGATGACCATCGCGGAGCTACGGTCGAGACTCCTGTTCCTGCAAAGGGGCGGAGTCCCCGTGTCTCTGCCTCGTTCCAATCCTCCTCAGAGGGTTGCTTCGGGCGGGGGCGCGGGTGACCTGAGGATCACGGTGAGCGCGTCTCCTTCGAGGAACCAACCCCCTAGGAGCCCTCACCCCTCTCATGCTCCGCAGCCAGTAGAGCTTCCATTGGAGAAAGCTGGACCATCCTCGAGGTGTGTACCGGTTGTCTCCTTTGGGGCTCCCAGTGACCAGATGTCGATCGCTGCATCGGAGGGTGGGTCAGACCTCTCTGCGGACGACGACTCGGTACCGCTGCCTCCTTCGGGGGTGCCAGCGAGCGGTGCCTGAGACGGACCCGGAGATGATGGCCATGCTCTCCCGGGCCGCCAACGGGGTCGGGCTCGTGTGGAATCCTCCACCGTGTCCCGAACCCTCGAGGTTGGATGATTGGTATCTCGGGGTGGCGCACGCTGGTTCTCAGCAACCCACCCCAGTGCCTTTCTTCCCGGAAGTGCATGAGGAGCTTACGGGAACGTGGACGGCACCTTTTACTGCCAGAAACCGTTCCGGTGGCTCCTCCTCCCTCACCACCCTTGATGGCGGGGCAGCTAAGGGATACACACGCATCCCGCCAGTGGAACGGGCCGTTGCTATGCAACTGTGCCCTAACTCCACTTGGCGTGGAGAACCGTCTCCCTTCCCGGGCCTGTAAGTACTCGTCGGATTTAACCGGCAAGGCTTACAAGGCCTGTGGGGAAGCTGCCTCTGCCATGCACGCCATGGCGTTGCTGCAGGTCCATCAGGCCAAGGCACTGAAGGACCTGCACGAGGGTGGTCACGATCCCCAAGTTCTTCAGGAACTTCGCATCGCGGCGGACCTCGCGCTTCGTGCGACGAAGGTGACCGCGCGGTCGGTGGGTCATGCGATGTCCACCATGGTGGTCCAGGAACACCTCTGGCTGTGTCTGGCTGACATGAGGGAGTCTGACAAACTCCGGTTTCTCAACTCCCCTGTGTCCCAGATCGGCCTCTTCGGCGACGCGGTCGAGAACTTCGCCCAGCAGTTCTCGGCTGTACAAAAGCAGACGGAGGCCATCAGACACATCCTGCCGCGGCGGCCAGCTGCTGCCTCCACCCCGCCACCTGCGGCACCTCAGTCTGCTCGTCGCCGAGGGCGTCCTCCTGCGTCTGCCCCTGCTCCCGTGCCACAGCAGCAGCCTCCACCTAAGCGGCGCCGTGGAGCCAGTCGCAGGCAGGGCGCCCCGCCCGTCCAGGCCCCCGCCAAGAGGGGCGGCAAAGCCAAGGGTAAGCGGCCCTAGGACGGGCGACCCGGAGATGGAAGGGACTGCTCTCCAGGAGACGATGACCGCATCGCTCCCTCCCCCGGAAGAGGGCCGGGTGGAAAATCCTGTGTTTCGTTTTGTTTGTGTTCCGCCGCTGGCCTTTAAACCAGCGGTACCCAAATTTTCAATAAAAGAGCAGTTTCTACCATCTCTGGGTCCGAAGAGGACCCGGAGAGCAGTGGGGGGACAGAATCCTCACCACTCTCATCCGCCTCCTCTGTCGCCAGTGAGCAGCAGTGTGCAGTTCGAGAACGCCACCGAGCCGCCTCCTGCACCTCCTGCCCCGTGGAACCAGGTAAGTGCTGCACAGCACACTCAGACCCTGCTACGGGCCGCCTCCCAGAGAGAGCCTCCCGAGCCGCGTCCCTGTGTTCCACCTCGCTGCCCCACTCCGGGTACGCCTACGGTCCCTTTGGTCCCGCTTGCACGGTCTCTGAGAGCCTGGTTAGCGCTCCCCAGTCCGTCTCGCTGGCTCATTCGGACCATCAGGCTCGGCTATGCGATTCAATTCGCCCGGCGTCCCCCCAAGTTTCGGGCCATCCACTCCACTACAATGAGGGCAGCCGATGCCCATGTCTTGCGTGCGGAGATCGCAGTCCTGCTGGCGAAGGACGCGATAGAGCTGGTCCCTCCAGCCGATATGAGGTCAGGGCACTACAGTCCCTACTTCATTGTACCCAAGAAAGGTGGTGGGTTACGACCGATCTTGGATCTGCGAGTTTTGAATCGGAGCCTCCACAAGCTACCGTTCAAAATGCTCACGCAGAGACGCATTTTCGGATGCATCCGTCCCCAAGATTGGTTTGCAGCGATCGACCTGAAGGACGCGTACTTTCATGTCTCAATTCTTCCTCGACACAGGCCGTTTCTGCGCTTTGCGTTCGAGGGTCGAGCATATCAGTACAAGGTCCTGCCCTTCGGGCTGTCCCTGTCTCCCCGTGTCTTCACGAAAGTCACGGAGGGGGCCCTTGTTCCCATGAGAGAACAGGGCGTTCGCCTCCTCAACTATCTCGACGACTGGCTCATACTAGCACACTCTCGAGATCAGTTATGCGAACACAGGGACCTGGTGCTCACGCACCTCAGCCAGTTGGGCCTTCAGGTCAACTGGGAAAAGAGCAAACTCGCCCCTGTGCAGAGTATCTCTTTTCTCGGTATGGAGTTGGATTCGGTCGCACAGACAGTGCGCCTCACAGAGCAGCGCGCTCAGTCGGTGCTGAACTGCTTGAACACGTTCAAAGGCAGGACGGCGGTCCCACTGAAATTTTTTCAGAGGCTCCTGGGGCATATGGCAGCGGCAGCAGCGGTAACCCCGCTCGGCTTGCTTCATATGAGACCGCTTCAGCACTGGCTTCACGGCCGAGTCCCGAGATGGGCGTGGCATCACGGCACTCACCGGGTGGCATCCACACCGGCCTGCCGCCAGACCTTCAGCCCGTGGTCAGACCTCTCGTTCCTTCGGGCAGGAGTCCCTTTGGAACAGGTCTCCAGGCATGCTGTGGTATTCACAGATGCCTCCGCCACCGGTTGGGGTGCCACGTACAACGGGCATGCAGTGTCAGGGGTGTGGACGGCTCCCCAACTGCATTGGCATATCAACTGCCTCGAGTTGCTAGCAGTACATCTCGCTCTGAGCCGCTTGAAAAGGCCGCTACAGGGCAGGGACGTACTGGTCCGTTCGGACAATACAGCGACCGTTGCGTACATCAACCGACAAGGTGGTCTACGCTCCCGTCGCATGTCGCAACTCGCCCGCCATTTCCTCCTCTGGAGTCAGAAGCGTCTGAGGTCGCTTCGAGCCATGTATGTCCCCGGTGTACTCAACCGTGTGGCCGACGAGCTATCACGAGCTGTGCTTCCGGGAGAATGGCGACTCCACCCCCAGGTGGTTCAGCTGATCTGGAGAGAGTTCGGAGAGGCTCAGGTAGACCTGTTTGCCTCTTCAGAGACCTCCCACTGCCAGTTGTTTTACTCCCTGACCGAGGGAACACTTGGCACGGACGCACTGGCACACAGCTGGCCCCGGGGCCTCCGCAAATATGCGTTTCCCCCAGTGAGCCTACTTGCACAGACACTGTGCAAAGTCAGGGAGGACGAGGAGCAGGTCCTTCTGGTGGCTCCCTATTGGCCCACCCGGACTTGGTTCCCAGAACTTATGCTCCTTGTGACAGTCCCTCCCTGGCCCATTCCTCTGAGGAAGGATCTTCTGACTCAGAGACGGGGCACCCTATGGCACCCGCGTCCAGACCTCTGGAAACTCCATGTCTGGTCCCTGGACGGGACGCGGAGGTTCTAGGTGACTTACCCCCTGAGGTACTTAACACCATCACTTCAGCACGGGCGCCGTCCACGAGACGTGTCTACGCCCTGAAGTGGAACCTGTTCGTCGAGTGGTGTTCTTCTCGCCGAGAAGACCCCCGAAGATGTTCGATAGGATCCGTGCTTTCCTTCTTGCAGCAAGGGTTGGAGCGAAGGCTGTCTCCCTCCACCCTCAAAGTACATGCTGCCGCTATTTCAGCTTATCACGACCACATAGATGGCAGAACAGTGGGGAAGCACGACCTGGTCGTCAGGTTTCTTAGGGGGGCGAGACGATTAAATCTTCCTCGACCCCCCTCCATACCCTCTTGGGATCTTTCCCTGGTGCTTCGAGCACTTCAGGATGTTCCCTTTGAGCCTCTGCAGTCAGTAGACTTAAAGCTTCTTTCCATGAAGACTTTGCTACTGGTTGCACTGGCCTCTGTCAAAGGGGTAGGAGACCTGCACGCATTTCGGTCGACGAATCGTGCCTAGAGTTCGGGCCGGGTGACAACCAGGTGGTACTAAGACCCCGGCCTGGCTATGTGCCCAAGGTTCCTACCACTCCCTTCAAAGATCAGGTAGTGAACCTGCAAGCGCTGCCTTTGGAGGAGGCAGACCCAGCCCTGGCTTTGCTCTGTCCCGTTCGCGCTCTGCGTATGTACGTGGACAGAACTCAAAGCATCAGGACCTCAGACCAGCTCTTTGTCTGTTACGGAGGCCAGCAGAGGGGAAAGGCTGTCTCCAAGCAGAGGATGGCCCACTGGATAGTGGATGCCATCGCCTTGGCTTACCAAGCTCAAGGCGTGCCCTGCCCGCTCAGGTTGCATGCACACTCCACGAGAGGCGTTGCATCCTCCTGGGCGCTGGCACGTGGCTCCTTGCTAACAGATATCTGTAGAGCTGCGGGCTGGGCGACACCTAACACGTTCGCTAGATATTATAGCCTACGTGTAGAGCCGGTCTCCTCCCGTGTTCTCACCCTAAACGGGTAGAAGCACCGAGAGGCCCGGCTCTGTTGGCTTGCTGCACCCTACTGTGCACCCTTATTGCTCCAGAGTGAAAAACCTGTTGAGTCCCCCAAAAAACCCCTCGGCCCGGACATGGCGGAGCGTCCAGGTGCCAGGCCTTTATCCGCTGAATCCTTGAGAACCAGATCTGGGCTGGGTTCCATATGTGTGACCCTACGGGGATCCCCTATGTGTTATTTCCACGGCTGCTCCTAACGGAAGCCCGTGTCTTTCCCTTGGGCTAAGTCACCCACTATCTCATATGTAGTACAGCCTTCGGGCTAGTCCATATGTATTCCCCACATAACTCCTTGAAGTAAGTGGTTCCGCAGCGTCCTCCTTCCTAACTGAAGGGCACGCTTTCCCAGTGTTATCCAATAATCTCACTGTATGGGTTATTACGGAACAACAGTGACAGATACACTCTGTGTAAAGCCTCCTCCTATCGTCCTTCCAGGCAAGAAGGTGTAGAGGCTTGCACGGGGCGCTGGATGGGGTGCAGCAGCTGTGGCGCTTTGGTAGGGATTCCTATTGGTCAGTCTGACCTACGTTGTAGTGACTGACCGATAGGGAACGTCTCGGTTACATATGGTAACCCTCGTTCCCTGAGGGAGGGAACGGAGACGTAGGTCCCGTCTCCACATCTGCTGCCGCCCGCTGGGGCGGCCAGCTTTTTCAGGTTTGGCTCCTCAGCAAAAAACTAGTGTGCAATCATACCAGCTGCTGTTAAATACCCGCGCTGACGAGGACGCGCAGCTGATGCAAATGATTGCATGCCAATGTGCATTGGCTTGTTTTAGTTTCACTCGAAGTAGATTGGACTCTCTAGCGAGATTCCTATTGGTCAGTCTGACCTACGTCTCCGTTCCCTCCCTCAGGGAACGAGGGTTACCATATGTAACCGAGACGTTTCCACTCGTACTGCCATAGTAACCATGGCGACAGACGTGAACAACAGCACCTACAGCGCCAACAGCGCGAACAAATCGCGCCCTACTTTATCCCACAGTCATGTTAAAAACGTCAATGTATTCACTCATCCATAAACATTATTAGATCAGCTTGACGACAAGTTCCATAATTCCGCTGGAATTTGCGCCATCAACCTACGCCTTTGTTATTGTAAGAGGTTAGCGACCCCTAGTGGCGAAAAAAAAAATACATATTGTAGCTTTAAGTGAACGTAACCAGTTGAGAAAGGAAACGCATGTGTAACAGTATAATGGATCTGTGTGTCAGGTCTTAAAGTGACAGAAACCTAATATACCTGCTGCCAAATTATGAGATAATATTACAAATATCTATATGTCAGTATGTCCCCATGGTCTCTCGATGTCAAAATTGTGATCAGTGAAAAAGCTGAGTGGCTAGTAACTTTGGAAAACCACTAGCCACAGTGGCCATGGAGCAAAAAGTTTTTATGATCAAGTCTTTATGATATTCTGGACCCTTTACACCACAATTCAAAAGTATGGGGGTCAGTAATCATTAAACTTACATTTGAACAACATTAATAGTGATGATTGTCGTAGCAAGTACAACTAATAAACCTAATAAAGGACAAAGGTACAGGTTAATAAGTTGTCTCACCTAGCATGGTGTTGAGTATGAAGCTAAGTGTAGCTCCCCCTGCTGGCGGTGGAGGAAAGTACATGTCATACTCTCCTAGATTCACTTCCCAGGCATCTGATTCAGACGCCTTGAACAAACTCAAGTCCTCCAGAGTAATTGTTGCACCTGAAATACACAGTAAATAAACTGATTCCTGTATATTTATACAAATTGGAATAGTAGAGAGTGAAATTGTGAATTACCTGCAGCTTGTATATCACTGACAAGGTGTTTTGCGATGTCTCCAGTGTAAAAAGCATCCCCCCCATGTTCTGCGATGATCTCAAGTGTATCTGCTAGTTTCTCAAATTTCACTATGTCCCCCTCTTTCAATTGCTCACCTTGTTCATTCTGGAATAACTGGCTATAAAACACACACGCATCAAGTGACTTTTTTGGTCTTAAATTTCATTATTTAAAAACAAAACAAAAAAACTCTTGGTGTAGAAGGGAACATTATGAGACTGAATTATTTCTGAATGGGAGTACATGTGTTACCGTAGTGGTGAGTCTGGCTTCTCCTTTAAAAGAAGTGGCAAAAATCGAGAGAGCACATAGGGAATGCGGACGCCCTCTCTAGCCATCTTGATAGTAGGCTGAAATAAACTGGCCCACGGCAGACGTCCATACAGTTTATGAGCTCGCTCATAGCCACGGATATCACCCGGGACACCGATCCAGTGAGCCCCTTTAGAGAGAGAAAGAGAGATAAACTATAGCTATATGTGCTTAAAGTGCTCAGTGCACTACGAGTTTTTGTAGCTATGAAAAATGAGACGGCTACTTCCAGTGTAAAGCATAACAGGGTCTGTAAGTAAATAAAGAAATAGTGCACTGAATCTTCCCCAAGGGGCATTGTACATATTTATTTAAGTGTATCATATTTCCAATATTTTTTTATGAAGGCAACACTTTATTTACACTATCAGCCTATTTAAAGGTGAATGTGTGATAGAAACAATACTTTGTGTGGTTGAAAGAAACAAAAGTTCATCCAACTCCAACACACTCTCACCTTCCATTGGCTCTATTGTTGTTGGGCACATGGCAAGAAGGTCTGTTTTAAAAGCTTTTGGGACAGTCTCTCTGGCATTTATTATTCTCACTTTGCCTAGATAACAGAGATATTGATAAATAATAACAAAAATATACATTATACAGGCAGAAATAATTAGTAATTTAAGGTATGTAGGATGTTCCCACCACTTTGTTCCCAGATTGTAAATATAGAGCCTCCACCAATGCCCATGCTCTGGGGATTTATGATTGATGTGCACAGCAAAGTAGCAATGGCACCATCTACCGCAGACCCACCAGACTGCAGTATATCTCTAGGAGAAAAAAGACGGAAAATGAGCTGTGGAATACAAAGGACCTCCAAATATGATGATCAACCCTGCAAAGGGCCCTTTTCCTAAAATATAAAGGTGGCTATAGTTATGTAACTATATAGAAAATTAGTAGTTTCCCAAATTAAATAACTTAAATAAATTGACAGCGTATCTGTCAGGGCCCTTTCGCACCAAGGGCGATATAACTATATCAATAATAACGATACAGATACAGGCCTAGTTATAAAAATCATTCTAAATGTAAAAGAACCGCAGACACCTCAGTTATAACGAAAATGGCACAGAAGAAAGAATTCGTTGGAATCACTTTGAAAAAGAATTTTAAAAACATTGACAGCCAATCAGTACCCACCCTGATCAGCAGATGACATAACTGAAGCGTGTTTAATAAACAGAATGTTATCGTGCGTTTGGTGTGGATGCAAATTATAGTTATCATCATAGTTATTTTCTTTATTGTTGATGAACGGGCCTTTATTCTACACATTTGGTCCAAACCAGAGGTCGATTGCTCCCTCTTCTCCTGCAGGATTCTGTTCAGACTGTATTTTTTTTTCCAGTCATTACCGCAGAACTTTTTTGTCATCGTAGCGGCAGCTATTTTTCAGGGCCGCCCGTTCAAACCAATTGTCTGCTGCTTCTGATTGCTTTTAGGGAAAGCTGCTCAAACTGCTGGTCTAGGATCAGTTATCTCCGCAATAATAGCATATTGGCAAAACTTTTGTCAATCGATCCAGTGAGTGTCGGTTTGCGCTCAGGAGAACGTCTAAGGTTTCTATTTACAATGTGTTTTTGCAGTGTTGAGCAGTGTGGCCAATCACAAACATATCTGTTGTATTTCTTGAAAGCGATGGCCAATCAGAGGTGTTTAAGTTAGCACTGATTAAAAACACTGGCATTTTGAGTGGTGAGTGGATTCGGAGTTCTGCACGTGCACCAAATCCTCTCAAATAACAAAGTGTAGACATTATAATTAAATATTCATGACACAGCAGTCAGCTTCATTGACTATAATGGAAGTTTGTGAGATTGCAATGAACTGAGTGACAGATTTTTAGTGATTATAAAGGGAGCGCTTGTATGCTTCCTTTTCTGTTAAAATGAACAGTGGCTTGTGAACGTAGACGCTTTAATAACATATTTTTATCGGGGGCATTTATGCTGGAATGTGTAGGTTTTGCGGTGACACATAACTTGAAACTATTTCAAGAAAATCTATTTAAATGTGTTTCTTCTAGCCACCCTGCAGGTTCACCCTTCGCATATAGGGCCGTGTGTGTGTGTGTCTGTGCTTGCCTTTAACTATGAGGTCTGGCTCACTTGTTCAGCAGGTTTCACTATACTTTTTTTTAACAGTGAGGACATTTTGAACCTCCAAACCTATAGGGGGAGAAAATGTATGGTTGTAACATCGGCAGAGTTGTAACACCACCAATTCCACCAATCAGGAATAAGCTAGGAGTCCTATGATCATTTCATTATTTATCCACGTCCTCCCAGATCCCATATGAATGGTTGTCAAGGCTACATGCAGATTTTATAAAGAAAAAGCTGATTTTTAGGCAAAAATATAATTTTTTAACTAAAACTATATATTTTTTTCATACTTAAACTTTTGCAGATAAAATCATATAACTTATATTACATTAAATTGTAGTTTCTCGGACAAAATATGATGCATTTTAACCTGTTAATTTCAAACTATTATGCTAATACGGCTGTATTACTTTAAACACTGGCTGACAGGGGTGAGGTTGAAACATGTTTAAAAAGTGTTACAACCATACCCTTACATACAACTAAGTTAACAACAGTTTATTTTAAATAATTTTATTATAATAATTACAGAATGCCTAGAGAGGGAAAAGAATGAGTGTGCATTGTTTTATAAAAAGGAACTGCTGAGGTTTCAAAGAAGGGCAGGTCAGTGAGATCAGTTGCGACAACAATGTTGAAAGCCAGTGGTGAGGATTCTGAGACCTCATACAATGAAAACTTTTATGTTGTCTGTATAGAGCCATTTGGCAACTCAAAGTAAAATGAAGTGTGGGTAAAATGTGCCCTATGCAGTCTCTGGGCCCACCAAGCCTGCATTCAACAACACAGATTTTTTTTACCATTGTTGCTCTGATTGAGAATATTGACACATACACTAATTTACACTTTTGTTGTTGTTTTGTTAGACATATGTTCTTTACGCAGGTACAATGCAATTGAGTGTTCATTAAAGGTACATGTAGGATTTTTCGCCACCAGGGGTCGCTAACCTCTTATACAATAAAAAAGGCATACGGTATATCGATGACGCAAAGAATTAAGCGGAATTATGGATCTTATCGTCAAGCTGATGGATCTTTAATGGATGAGTGAATACTTTGATGTTTTTAACATGACTGGCATGGAGCAGGGCTCGATTGCTAATGAAAGACTTAAGTTATACCAGCGCCACACGCAACGCGAGTCCCGCGGATCTGAAGGAATGGACATTTCATTCTACCGAACTACACGCAAGTGCTGAATTAATACTCACACAGGTCAGTTTATTAGACGAATTAAACTTGAGGTAACGCAGAGCTGTTTCACTTGCTCTAACAGTTACACTATCACACTAAACTGCATTTGAGTGTGTTGAATGTTGTTAGTTAGTTTGTTTGTTGGCTATATGAGACTAGCAGTAAGCTAGATCAACATTAGAATAACATACAGATCATATTCTAACATTTCATCATGTTGAACTAAATAACATTAGTTGTATGTACATTTGCTACCCTGTCTAATAAAGTAACTTACATGCAACACTCGCGTCTCTGTCAAGTCGAAGTTAGTCGCGGACGTGGAGCTCTCGGCATCTCGAAAGATGTTGATCTTCGTTTTAGTCCTCTTTTTGTCTCAAAGTCTGTTTGCCATGGTCCAAAATGTTTGAACAAAACAACAACAGCATGAGCGTCCTGCTAAGCATAACCCAGTTGTCCTCGTCTGTCGCCATGGTTACTATGGCAGTACGAGTGGAAACCAAGGGTAACGCGGATATGACGCCATTGACTGGCGACTCCTCACCCCTGCTGACATGTCCCGTTTCCTTGGTTAAAATCACAATTGTCTCACGATTTACAAATAGTTGGAAACATTGGGGATATTGTAAGTAATCAACTAAACAAAATATATAACATTGGCCTAGTGGTTTTTGGATATTTTACTACAAAAATCCTACATATTGTACCTTTAAGCATAAATACTGCTAAGGAAGTTTGTTTGTGTATTGTTAAAGTGTATTCGAGCTGTGGTCGATCAGAGAAAGAGAGGCAGTGTTTTGTATTGTTTTGTTTTTTTGGATTGTTTCAGTAAACCTGTTTTTGAAGAATATTGCATGGAGTGACTGCTGTTTTTGCTTCTTTTGTCTAATTGTTATAACTTACCCCAGCATGTGTTACAGCCAACCCAATGGTGGAATAGTTTGTAACAAAGGCACACCAAGTATTTGACATCAATAAGGGCTGTGATATTACAGAGATTTGAATGGGTGCATTTTGTAGTAAACAACGTGGGTACTTTACTTTGTATAAAACTTTGACCACTCTACCTCAATCATTCATATGCTGAAGCAAAAAGTGTTACAACCATACCTGGTCTCCCCAAACACAATTTGACCAAATCACATCGGTAAAAGCTTTAAGCCATATCTCAAAAAGTTCTAGAATTAAATAATCCTTTTTTAGCTGCTGTCAAAATATAATGCATTAAAATAAAATTATCGCAATTAATCAAATGATTTCCAAAAAAGCAGACTGAAACAGTAATTTCAGTATAATCAATAATTTGGAAGTCTATGTTAAAAACTGTTGTCTCGAACGTTAAATTGTCATGTTAACTTTTGTCAGCAAAACACCCCCTGGGCTAATTGTCGAGGAACTGTTGATGAGAGAGATAAAAAAAAAAAAACACACACAAGAGGAAGTAACTTGGAAAATACATTACCAAACATATTAAACATATTCCAATTGTTACACAGCAGACAGTCGCGTATCATAAGCGCGTTGATATCCGTCATACGCCGGAATAACCAATGATTTTTATTTACAAATGAAATGATCAATAGACGACTTTAATGATTAGCCTACTTTCTAACCACAGGATTGTCACCTTTCAAAGACCCATTTCTAACTGTGTAAACCCACTTTTCAAACGGTTTCCATGTTCATATACTTCTAAAGAAACAATTGACAAACAAGCAACAAACTTAAATCTACAATATTGTTAAAGTAATCGTATACTGATGACTTTTGAGCTATATATAGGGCTAAATGATCAGTTGTTGTCAAGAAATGTCTCCTTTAGTGAAATGAAGCCAAAGATTTGTGTCAATAGGATTACTAGGCTGTGAATATAGCCTACTTCAACTGGTTAATTTCCAACTTTCTGTGAACATCTAACCGGACGTCTCACCTCATTAGCCACTTAATTGTGTCCTCAAATTTACCTGACCCAGCCATAACACAGGATTACAAGAACTTTGTTGTCATTTTCCAGGAAAACGTGATATTCCGCTTCATTATGTTCGATTGAAAGATTCGGAAGCTATTTTAAAGTATTTTCTAAAACATTTAAAGTAATCATCCGAAAGCACACTATTTATGATTTTAAACTAACACGTTTCAAAGTGCAAATAATTATTGTAGCCTATACAGTAAGGCACCGTGTATCTACCATCACTTACCGCCCAATCTTTGAACAGGTTTCCGAGTCCGCTGCCACTGCTGCTTTTTTGTAGAGTCCCTCAGCGCACTCCTCGTTAAAGTGAGCCACGCAAATAATTATAATTACAATAATACATATAAGCGGAATACTCATAAACAAACAAACTTTCTCTTTTCGTCTAGCCATTGTAACCCGACCTAGTGCGTCTTTGCTTTATCACTGAACTAGCTACTTCTCGCGTACAGGAGCTGCACTTGCACAATTATCCCTCCCCGTCTTTACACTGTCAACGCCTAATTAAGCGCATTGTCAAGGTGTAGAGGTCGAGTCTAAAGCGGATTGCGGAAAGTGTTGCTGTAAGAAGCGTTTTCGCACTCTCCAAATGCTATTTGGCAGACTTTACTCATACAGAGACGTTCCCACTGGAGCAAAGGGTTGGACGTCCCTGCTGGACGACCACCTGGGGTTTGTTTACATTTAGGCTACAACCTTTTTTTTCTCACCACCACATATGTTGGGTCTCAGGGGGATAAGATCATATTCCTGCCACGTAAAAAGTGAGTTACTTAAGCCATTTCTTCCTAACATGACTCTTAACACTAAGTTTTGTTGATTAGTTTGATTCTGTTAAAAATACTATTTAACTAAAAAATGTCAGCCTGTTTAAATTAGATTACACCAACTAAACTCTGTTTTATGATTTGTTTTAGTTGGTTTTGTTGGTGTAATCTTATGTAGTCGGGTTGATTTAGTAATTTTGTAGTAAAATATGGTTCACTTTAATGTATCCGTCAAATCAGATGTTGCATGGTGCACATTTCTGTATATACATAACCATTTTTTTACAGTGTAAGGCAAACATCTCATATCCTATAAAACTGTATGTCAACAAACAAATTATTTAATCAGAAATCATTCATATTGTAAAATGTTTTATCACAACTTTTTTTCTTTTGTCAAATCAATCCTTAATGTGGTTCAGATAACATAATATTTTGAGTTTCTATTGATTAAACCAGTCTTCGTTGTATTAACAGTTAAGTTTTAATTTTCAATTAACTCAAAATTGTAAGGCAACCAGGTAACTTACTTTTTAAGTTACTTACTTTAACCAACAATAAAAGGGGGGGGGGGGGGGATCACAAGTGTAGTTAAATCTGAACACTACTTTCTCCATGTAGGCCATGTCATGTGACATAATGAAGTCATTCAGTGTTCCCCGCCTCCATTTTCATGTGGCTTCATCGGACAGTAAAGCCCAAACTATACTTCAGTTTTAACGTGTACGCTATATGTAATTATAATTGGATTCCATTAGCATATAGTAGGCTATGTGTCCAAAGGATACTTCAGTTTTACACTTATGTTAGGATATATACAGTCTGTGCAAGTGAAGTACCATAATTCACCATCATACTGAATACTTGCAGCCATATTTTTCTAATCACGCAGAAACACACAGAACAACAACAAACTACAGGAGACTGCAACAGCAGACTTTCTCACAGACAAGCACTTGTGTGAGGGCAGTTAAGAGCCATCTTTATTGGTCATAACTTCTGGAGAGAAATAGAGTACACACTGGACAAGGATGAAACTTTCTAGTGTGTTGGGCGTGCTATCAAAGTATTTTGAAAGGCTATGCATTCAACTCTACACATGATAAGTGTTTGCATCAAAACTGAAGTATACTTTGGGCTTGAAGTGCCCACTGGATGCGCATAGCCTGCACATAGATATTTTGTATACTATACAGAATTTTATGCATATAGGCTATTCGGAAAAGGGAAAAGCTCTGACATTACATTGTGCTATCTAAAAAAATGTGAAACCCACTATGGGTGTTGGAAAGTGACATGTTGAACAGATATTTAATGTCATTGATTATAACAGGACTGGAACATAGTATTGGCCAATTCATAGCCTCAAAGTTCCACTAAAATTCTATTGTGAAATGAAATTTAAATAAAAAAGAATCACTGGCATAAGTTGTTTGAATTTGTTACATATTTATCATGTTGACAATCTACCATTGCATAAAATAGTCTTAAGATAATTAGAAATACATGCATGACATTTTTTTTTATTTTATTGATTAAAGTACTATATTTAATTAATACATTTCACTTTGGCTCTCAAAATGTTTGGTATTTCACCAAGAGGCTATATTATGATGTTGAGATAGTCTCTTTCTTCATTATTGTGACATAGGCTAGGCTATCCGTTTGAAATGGTTTCTCGAACAAGACAAAATATAGGGAATTGACTGGATCGTTGTGGTTTGTTATTGCTATCTCGTGCGCCCTCGCGCCAGTAAACTTCTTTGTCCATTGTGATTTCATGGTGACAGCTGTTAGAAAGCAAAATTGTATTTATAGATAAGTGTAACTTAAACTAAACCTGCATATGACTTGTAAACTTTTTCAAGTAGCCTAGGCTTCGTAGTATTTTTGTGAGGTATCTCATCTGAGGGCTGGGGGAAAGGGGAGGTCCTTAAATCTATCTTTGATTCGCCCACTGACGCAAACCCACCACGGCACATAAGGAAACGGTTCATCTCGTGTGTCACCTCAAGGCAAGTTTCAAATTGGTCACAGACTGTGTATTTTGAACAATGGCAGGTTTAATTTATGCGACTGCAAACCATTTTGAACAGGATATTGTAGGCTAGCTACTTACAGACTCAAACAATGTAAAGCAGACTTCCGCAAAACTGTACTAGCCTACTGAGATGACATTGAGACCAATATAAGAGCAACAACAACAAAAAAACTAATCGACGAAGACCATTTGCAACATACTATCGAGATATTTTTAAACAAACCACAAAGCGTTACATTTGTTGCGATTCCATGGGGAAACTGGTCTCACGAGCATGACGTCATATGAAGTTGTCGGCTTGGCATACAATGCACCATGGGAATTGTAGGCTGTTGTGTCACTTGTAACAGCTACGAATGCTTTTATTATAACATGCACTGCATATGCGAATAAAGCTGTCACATATAAGAACCACGTGGCAGAAGCAGGATTTACTCTGTTCACTTTATCATAATTATCCGTGATTAGTTGTTGTTGCACTTATACACTCACCTAAAGGATTATTAGGAACACCATACTAATACTGTGTTTGACCCCCTTTCGCCTTCAGAACTGCCTTAATTCTACGTGGGATTGATTCAACAAGGTGCTGAAAGCATTCTTTAGAAATGTTGGCCCATATTGATATCATAGCATCTTGCAGTTGATGGAGATTTGTGGGATGCACATCCAGGGCACGAAGCTCCCGTCCCACCACATCCCAAAGATGCTCTATTGGGTTGAGATCTGGCGACTGTGGGGGCCATTTTAGTACAGTGAACTCATTGTCATGTTGAAGAAACTAATTTGAAATGATTCGAGCTTTGTGACATGGTGCATTATCCTGCTGGAAGTAGCCATCAGAGGATGGGTTCATGGTGGCCATAAAGGGATGGACATGGTCAGAAACAATGCTCAGGTAGGCCGTGGCATTTAAACGATGCCCAATTGGCACTAAGGGGCCTAAAGTGTGCCAAGAAAACATCCCCCACACCATTACACCACCACCAGCCTGCACAGTGGTAACAAGGCATGATGGATCCATGTTCTCATTCTGTTTACGCCAAATTCTGACTCTACCATCTGAATGTCTCAACAGAAATCGAGACTCATCAGACCAGGCAACATTTTCCAGTCTTCAACTGCCCAATTTTGGTGAGCTCTTGCAAATTGTAGCCTTTTTTTCCTATTTGTAGTGGAGATGAGTGGTACCCGGTGGGGTCTTCTGCTGTTGTAGCCCATCCGCCTCAAGGTTGTGCGTGTTGTGGCTTCACAAATGCTTTGCTGCATACCTCGGTTGTAACGAGTGCTTATTTCAGTCAAAGTTGCTCTTCCATCAGCTTGAATCAGTCGGCCCATTCTCCTCTGACCTCTAGCATCATCAAGGCATTTTCGCCCACAGGACTGCCGCATACTGGATGTTTTTCCCTTTTCACACCATTCTTTGTAAATCCTAGAAATGGTTGTGCATGAAAATCCCAGTAACTGAGCAGATTGTGAAACACTCAGACCGGCCCGTCTGGCACCAACAACCATGCCACGCTCAAAACTGCTTAAATCACCTTTCTTTCCCATTCTGACATTCAGTTTGGAGTTCAGGAGATTGACCAGGACCACACCCCTAAATGCATTGAAGCAACTGCCATGTGATTGGTTGATTAGATAATTGCATTAATGAGAACTTGAACAGGTGTTCCTAATAATCCTTTAGGTGAGTGTATAGCCTACATGAATAATTAACAAATGAATTAATATTTTAAATGAACAAATCGTTGAAATCTTCTGAATCTTTTTCAAATCTATCCATTCATAGTAAGTGTTTTGACTAACGCAAACCTTTTTCACATTGACACCTTTGCGCAGCCTATTGAATTAACAAGGAGAGAAGGGAGACTGAAGAATTCTGAATGTGTGAATGGCTGATTATTTTAATTAATAATTTATTTCGACTAATTTATTGTTGTCTTGATTAGGCTAGCCTACTGTTGAAATGAAAGAGGCATCAATATTGTTTTTTGTAATATATAGGCTAGTGAAACCGTTTTAAATGCTTTAACACTCTTTCTCTTATTGGTATGTGGACAGGAAATTTTAATGAAGATAATACAATTTATTTCCATGGACGAGTCATTGTTTTGTACTTATCATTTTTGTGAAAGATTCATGACTCGCTCGAGCACAAAATCACTGGCTTGTCGCCACCTATAGCTACTTACCTTACCGGTTAACGATATAACCCGCAGAGAGACTATAACCCAATAAAATTAATTATTTTTTATATTTTATGTAATAAAAATTACTTTGGTGAACGGATAGAAAAGATTCGAGTCACTGGGATGATTCAAAATCCTCACCACTACTGACAGTTACACCCCTCTTTATGCGGTTTACAACCTGCATGCTTAAGGGGAAGCTTGATTTTAATAGCGAATTTAAAATTATTATTTAACCTACAATAAAATTATATATTGTCCATGTTATTGGTGCTATTATAGGCATTATCGATATTAATAATATAATGGAGCATTTGTTATGGTTTCAGTAGCCAGTCAGTCAGTAGCCTAACCTATGCGTCTTCTAAACGCCCAGATTTCAATGATGAGACGTCGGGCGTCTGTCATGTTGTTTTCTGCCCGGTTGTCTCTGGCGTTACGGACGTCGTCTGACAGCGCTTTACGGACATAAGGGCAGGACTAGAGACTGCAATGAAACAGCGACAGGGGGGTGTTTGAGAGGGAAGTGTAGAGGAAGAATAACTGGCATTGCCGGGCGGAACAGTCGCTGAAAATCTGACAGACAAGAAGTGCCGCGCAGTTCTCGGTAAATATAAATTTGAATTAACGTCATTTGCGCATTGACTCGATATAATCATATTATGGCATGCTGAATCCCTTGATTTTAATGTTGCATTAGGTAGCTGGGGTTTCTTTTTCTTTGTGCTGTGTTATTGTACGCCTTCCCCTGCTGTTACTCTCTCTCAATATGTCTGTGTTGACAGAAGCCGGCTTTGTTTTTGTCTTTCATCTCTACTAGCCTGTCAGAATGCATTGCATTCTAACCGAAGGGTCCTAATGCAACAGTAATGCAACAATTCCCTGTTCTCTTCGTGTAAGCCAATTAGGCTCTATGGTCTAATTTGTTCCTTCAGGTTTGTGTTGACTGTATTGCAGTATTCCTTGGAATTCTTTCATGACTCATGATTCTAAAAAGTGCAGTGCGGAGGTGTTGCAAAGACTGAATTTGAAATGTCATGCCCGTCTGTGTGTGCTCCGGTCTCTATCAAGCTGTGCGTGAGTGTGTGTGGGTTGGGGGGGTTGGGGGGATGTGTGTGTGGGTGGGTGGTATATAAAATGATCATGTGGTCAAACCGGGCTGTCAAGGCAGGTGTGATGCAGTTTGCCTCATCGGCAATGTCGGCATAGTGATATTCTGCTGCACTTTATCACAAAATGTTCTTATATCTTTTTTCTTTTTTTTGCTCTCTTTTCCAGGTGCCCTCCGGTGCACTGTGTCTCTGTTGGCTGCATGGGATCAGGAGGCGAGGAGCAGCTGAAATATCTCACACTATCAACATTTCCGAATGCATTGAAACGGATGAGAAAAGCTCGCTTGAATTAACCAAAGCGACTGGAACGTGATCCAATTAGGCAAAAAGCTCTTCGAAAATGAAGCAAAAACACGAGGCAGCGTCACTTTACTAAAACAACAAATCAAACCGAACCCAACAGATAAGAATACTCGAAATCATATCTATGTACGTCTAAGAGTGTGTGTTTGAGTTGGAGTGTGAATCTATGTTCGTATGCAGGGATGGAGTGGTCTTTAGAGCGGATGAGGGAATGGGTGGCAGGTGGTATGCAGTCGGTGCGAGAGTGTGAGACCAGTGCTCTAGGCACTGCTCTTTGTCTCGCCTTTCTGTTTATCTGGTACTGCTACCGCGTGGGATGCGAGCACGCCGTCCCTTCGCTCCGTGGTGGTTTCAGCCCAGAGCCACGTGGCGGAGCCCTACCTGGTGGAGTTCTCGCCTCGGATCTCTCGGCCCGCGGAGGCTCGTCGAAACCCCGTCAGGTCGGAGGAAGCGGTGTCAGTGAGGAAGAACTCAACGGCTTCGCCTACTGCCAGTCAACTGAATGCTTCCGTTGCTCCAAGCCTGGCGAGGGCCTGAACCAGCGGCTCTACCATAGCCTGCAGGAGTACGCCAAGCGCTACACCTGGGCCGGCATGGGCCGCGTCCACAAGGGCGTACGCGAGCAGGGCCGCTATCTGCTCTGCAGCCGGCCCTCCATCCAGAAACCTGAGGTCTTCTTCCTACCGGACCTTCCCTCGGCTCCTTTCTTCTCACGGGAGGCGCAGAAGCATGACGTGGAGCTTCTGGAGAGAAGTTTCCCTGCACTTCTGGCCGAATTCGAGAGCGTGTACCGGCTGCCGTCCAGTCGGACCGGCTCCTCGCTTCCACTGGGCTGGAAGGCCAACAGCACACCCCGTGGCCAGTGGTGGACCTTCTATCTGGTGAACCAGGGAACTCCGATGGTGCTGAACGCCAGGCGGTGTCCGCGTACGTGGAGGGTGCTCGGCCAGCTCCGTACCTTTATTGCGAATAATGTGTTTGGAAACGCCTGCTTCTCAGTGCTCAGTCCTGGAACAACCATCACTGAACACTACGGCCCAACCAACGTACGCCTGCGCTGCCATCTTGGTAAGAGGTCAAAGGATTTGAATCTATGTACACTACCTGTTGAAAGTTTGGGCACAGCTACTTATTGTTTATTATTTACAAACTACATTTTAAATTAATCTCATCTATACTGTGACATACTGTATCACAGATGGATGTATGGACATTTTTATAATCAGATTGAATTACACTACCATTCAAACATTAAATTGTTCAGCAAGGATGCATTAAATTGCGCAAAAATTACAGCAAAGACATTTATAAAGTAGGGTGAATTCAGGATGATTGGGACAATTTTTCCAATCATCTCAATGACAAAAAGTGTCCCAATCATCCTGAGTTCACCCCTATTTATATTTCAAATAAAGGATGTTCTTTTAAACTTTCTATTCATCAAAGAATCCAGAACAAAAATGCATCATGGTTTCCACAAAATATTAAGCAACACAGCTGTTTGAAATATTGATAATAATACAAATATTTCTTGAGCAGCAAATCAGCATATTAGAATGATTTCTGAAGGATCATGTGACACTGAAGACTGGAAAAAATGATGCCATCACAGCAATAAGTTACATTTTAACATCTTAAACTAATCGTAATACTTCACGATATTATGTTTTTTTTACTGTATTGTATTCAAATAAATGCAGCCTAGGTAAGCAGAATATCTTAATATTTCCAAACATAAACTTTTTTTAATGGTAGTGTTATGTTGTAATGTTAAACAAATCATATTTGATCATCTTCAGATTCACAGCCCAACTTTATCATTATTAAAGGAGTTTGCATGAATGCTGGACACTTGTTGGATGCTTTACTTTTACTAAAAAACTTTTAGTTATGTAAAGAAATTAATATAAAAGTTTATATTTCTCTACTGAACTGATTTCAAGCATTTTCAAGATCATGAGAAAAAAAACTTCAGTCGAATGTTTCCAAACATCTGACTGGCAATGTATGCATTATATGTGACAGCAGCAGCCTGTGCCTGTTTAAGGTATAGCCATTTTCCCTCTGTGTGTGTGTGTGTGTGTGTGTGTGTGTGTGTGTGTGTGTGTGTGTGTGTGTGTGTGTGTGTGTGCAGGACTGAAGGTGCCCTCTGGTTGTGAATTGGTAGTTGGTGGAGAGCCGCAGTGCTGGTCTGAGGGAAGCTGCCTGCTGTTCGATGACTCTTTTCTTCACACTGCATTTCATGATGGTGAGAAACAGAAACAGTGTGCAGAATAAGTATAATAGATTGTGGTGCAATTAGAAATAAATCCTTTGAAAAGTAATACATTTGAAAAACTAAATTGAACCTGTTAAAAATGAACATGTAACAGATTTATACTTTAAAGAGGAATTTATGAATTGCGTAGTCTAATAATCTACAATAAATAATAATACAATAATCCTATTATAGTATTTTTTATGCATAAAAAAGGCTAAAAGCAAGTAAATACTGTAACCAACAGTGTACTTAGTAATCTAGTTTTTGCACACTTGGAATCATATTTTTACAGCTAACACTAATTTTACAGTACACAGTGAATATGTCATGATTCATTAATATGACAATGAAAAACTGGATATAGCACAGCATAATTTGAAATAATTTTTTATACTTGCTCTTTCGTGTCCAGTGATAGCTGATAGCTCCTGTCTGTAACCAATTAACCAATCTGTAACCTGTACACAATACTCATGTTTTTATACAGGCTATGCACACTAGATCTAACAGCTGGATATGTCACAGTTTTTCAGGTTCTGGGCATTAAATGTTTATTAGATGCTCAAAGACTTGTTTAAAATGCGTATTTGCTGAATGCTGACAGTATATGAAAAAGTATTATAGGATTTGATTTTCAATTATTAGACAGAACTGTTAAAGGGATAGTTCACCCCAAAATGAAAATTCCGTCATTAATTATTCACCCTCATGTCGTTCCAAACCTGTAAGACTTTCGTTCATCTTCAGAACACAAGAAGAAGGTTTTGATGAAATCTGAGAGCTTTATGTTCAGAGAGTAAACTAATGAAGGCTAAGAATAGGAGCTCCATGCATCTGTATTCAAGCACTGCGTTTCTCAGCTCTGTCAAAAATACAAGTCCTGCTTATGACACTTTTTGGCCAAACAGAAAAACGTATCGATGCAAATAATTAAAAAATGCCAAATATCGGCCAATATATCTAGTGTGCAGTTAGTTGCACTAAGACAAGTTTCACTATTTTTGTTGATCATATTTTATTTACCATATATTCTGAATTATTTATTATAACTAAATTATGAATGGTTCTCTAAAACATTTTAGGGGGGATTTTTTGAGGACAGGTGTGCACTGTGCAGGTAATTCTGTAAGAGATCAGACTTAAAGTCCACATGAAATCAAAATGGAAGTTTTTTTGGCTTTTAGTATGTGTTAGAATTACTTTTATCTATAAGCTAGTCTGCTCCAAAACAATGACACAATTTGTATTTAGAAGATATAAGCATTCAAAACTTACAGTCTCTATCTTCCGACAAATATGGATCGATGATTTTGATGACATCACTCTGCACTTCAGCTTCTCATCTGATTTTCTGTCCAATCAAATGCTCTCTAGAATCTGAAGCGTCCCGCCCGTTGTACATTATAATTATACTGCGGCTAAAATCGGTCACTTGTTCACACAATTAATATTAACAACCACAGCGCGCACACAGTCTGCTCCGGTTTATAGACACGATAGCACCGAGCGGATCATATGCACGAGTCGGCGCAAACCACTTAACGTATTGGCGGATTCTTCACAGAATGCTATATTTTAAGGAGATTAGGAGGAGAAACGCTCGATTAGAAGGAAACTGCGGCTTTACCGAGCTCAATGGCTCTGGCCAGCTTATATAAACGAAACGCTATTGGCTATTTAAAAAAGGGGAGGAGCTGTTCGATATGTCCCGCCCATAGACTGTAAAAAAAAAAATGGACAAAGCGTCTGTGACGTTACCCATAGACTTTCTGAATAACGGTTTTGAGGCCGTTTATGGGGGGTATGGGCGGCGCCATCTTTTGAAAATCTTGGGAAATCCTAACCCCGCCCACCTTCTGACCTATCCATATATGGGTAAAAGGGCGGGCTTTGTGTGAGACTGAGCCGGCCGGTGGACGTGCCTCTTCAGCCAAGCAGCCTCAGCTATCTGTACCGTTACAAGATCGACTGGCAGACTAGGCTACTTTTTACAGTCTGTGGCTACTACATTCACTGCAAAGCTGCTGAAGAACACTCCAATGTGGGACATATCAGTCTATTCTTGTTACATTTATTCATTTGGCAGACACATTTACAGTGTTTCAAACGTCAGTTATAACCGGTTATAACCATAGGTAAAGTACCTCGGACGCTAACTTATCTGAGGCGATTTAATGCTAATTGTTGCAGTGCCACTGCCCACAAACATTGATGCTAAATAGTGCTAACTACGTGAAATAGTAGTGGAATGTCACTTACCGGAAAAAAGCGGAGCGAAGTAGCCTACTCTTACAGTGTCGGTTAGTGCAGTTTATAGCAGAGCAACCCATTTTATGTACGATATTTTAATACAAATGTTCAGAAAGGATACAGAGGTGGGATGATGTGTTGTGTCGAGATGGCCGCCATCTGGAGATCATGGCCGAGACGTCAAATTGCAGGAATTCCATTTGACTCAGCCCATTATCAGCTGTCAATCAAGCTGTCAATCAAAGTTAACCACGCCCTTATTTGTCATACATTTTATATCTAAATACGATCTAAACTAACCATGGGACCCACCTGTAAAAACATGAATTTATGCTGTGAAAACGGACATTTTAACATGGGGTCTATGGACATTTGCTCCCTTTTGGGATCTGCCCATCGCGGATTTTCGATGTATTGCAGTTTTTCGCACTTCCGGGTAGGCTTCATTTCTCTGATTAGAATGTTGTCGCTTCATCCCGCCCTGTCTTCCTGTTTCAGTGGAAATTATGTCAACACATTGAATTAACGCTGTGTGTTTCAAGGCACTTCACTGGGCCTTTAAAATCATCATGAAATCAAAATGGACAATTCTTTTTTTATTTTATTTTTATTTTATTGCAGTTGTCTAGCAGGAGAAATAGGTTCCCATGTATCCGTTTGGCATTTTTTGTAACCTGTTTTTTGGGACCCTAATGGTGTCTAGTTAAGAATTTTTGATGTTGCCGAGGTCAACTAATGTCCCATGGGGTTCGTTTGGCGGCCATCTCGAAGTGATGTCAGCACTAGGGGTGAAAAATGAGATTATCTCCTGAACCACACATCATACAAAGTAGAGATGCACCGATTACAATTTTCTAGGCCGATCCCGATTCCGATTTTTCCTTGAGTTTGACCTGCCGATACCGATTTTAGCCGATTCCGATTTAATTTTTTTCAAATCACTTTACAGCACACACAAATATTTATTTTCTATCTTCTCTTTAATAGAACATTTTGCATAGAACATTTTTTGAACAGATAATCGCTATAAAATAGAACTATATAAATGACTTCTAGTGTGAAAAATTATCACACATCTAAAGTGCAGTGTTATGGAAGAACCATTTCCTTTTCACATCCAATATCCAATAATTATTTTTTTATATATATTTAGCAAACTAAACTTCTGTATGAAAACAGGTAATGGCAATAAAATAATATATAAATAACAAATTCAATAAATATAGCCTTGCAGTATAAAGATATTTATCTCACTCTCACACACACACAGGCCTTTTGCAATCACTTGTTGTATATCAATGGCAAGTTATATTTCTCAAGCAGTTCTTCTCTCATCTGACACATGTCCAGCCAAGCTAAACAGGACAAGTGGAGTATGTGCAGGGAAACAATTAAATAATAATAAAAACAAGTTTAAATGGGTAAATTTTATATAAATATTTTTGAGTCTTCATTTTCTTTCTGACATAGCCTAGCCTACTTCAGTTCTTGTTAAAACACACCAGACATGCAAATTCTTTGCATTTTGGGCACTTTTTGGATGAAATCATACTTATTTTGTCCATCAAAAGTGTGCTTTCACTTAAATTGAGCGCAGCAAAAATAGATTCGGCGCCGAAACCCACGCTTCACTGTTGCTCCGGCGACGCTCCTGCTCGACGCTCACGCGCTGTTCCGGCTCCCGGTGTGAATGCACTCATTGATTAACATGCACGCCGAACAAAAAAAATAAAATAACGCGCTGCACCTTGCGGTGTGAAACGGCCGTAATTCACGAGGTTTCCTACATGTGCGCGTTCCGTGTGCACATGTGATGCTGATGTTGCGCGATGTTAATCATGCGGCGCCCGAGTGCATTTGACCGGCATAAAATCGGATTATGTCAGACTGACCGGCCGGTCGCCGATCATGGCCGATCACGTGAAAACCGGCCGATTCCGGTCACCAGCCGATCAATCGGTGCATCTCTAATACAAAGACAAATGAACCCACTTTTTTATATAATTCTGACACCAGGAATCAAATGGAAAGGTCATTGGCATGGTACAACCACTCTTTTTTGGTGAAAAATAGACAAACAACACATTTTAGGCTCATAACGATGTAACTTAAATTGCTATTTTGTTTTTGCAATAGTTTCCTGCATTAGTCCTGTTTGACATATGCCCATGAATGAGGTGTCAAATCGTGAGGATTATTGAGGAGAGGTGTGCTATATCTTTTATAAGCGATCGGGTGTACAATGTTTGCCCAGCGGGCGAAAAATTGGGCAAAAAATCCCATAGACTTAACATTGCAACGAATTTTGGCGAGTCGTAGCTCTAAGCAAAGATTTCGTAGAAACATATGGGTTACCACATTTGAAGAGGCTGGCAGGCTCTGTAAGAACATACCTCACAATGAGGTGTAAGTTGTACCTCTGGGGGGCAAGATCTGCCCAAAGTTGCCCCATAGACATACTATGGTGAAGGGACGGCCCATGAAACAGGGATTGCGCATACGTGTTTATCCTACTATGTAACTTGCATAGGAATTTTGTATCAAACATAACTCTGGATCACAGTGTCATAGAGAGAGGGGGTGGTCTCTCAGGATCACCATAAAGCCACGCCCTAGCAACCATTTAGAACACCCTAGCAACTAGTTCCAAAGACTTCCACCGAAAGAGGTCAAAGGGATATCTTTGGATAGAAGTGTCATAGAAACATGAGGGTGGGCTCATTTGACTCAGGGCAGTAAACAGCCAATCACAAATCACCTTCAACACTTCCTAGCCATGCCCTAGCAACCATTGTCAAGCACCCTAGCAACCCAAACCCAAAGAGGGATGGGACATTAGTTGACATTGGCAACATCAAAAATTCTTAACTAGACACCATTAGGGTCCCAAAAAAACGGGTTACAAAAAAATGCCAAACGGGTACATGGGAACCTATTTCTCCTGCTATACTACAGTGTTTACTATAAATGATTTATCTGTGCACATTATTTTTTTTTATTTTTTTTTAAATGTAATCTTAATAAAATAGTAGTTGGATGCTATTTACAGTTAGTGCAAATAGTGGCAAATACTATTTGCACCTCAGTGTATTGTAGTATATTATAAAACAGTGCGAAAAATAACAAAAAATTCAGTATATATGATTATATTTATTAAAATCATGAATGGATGGCACCTTATTGGGACATTGTCCCTTTCCCTAAAGCCCTCCCCTACACCTACCCCTAACAATACCCGTTAATAACTCTTTATTCACACCAAATACCTGTTATTAATGTTCCCTCAAATTCTTTATTCAAAATAATTTCCCCTTAACATTGCAGCGTCATCTTTTCTCTTCTCTAATGACATGTTTACTGGCGTGAGGGCGGGACAACCTGTCACTCACATGACATCACAACATAGGCAAGGCAAGGCAAGGCAAGTTTATTTATATAGCACATTTCATACACAATGGTAATTCAAAGTGCTTTACATAGAAGAAAAAAAAAAAGAAATAACAATAATTAAAACAGTTTAGAATAAAGAAATTAAAATAATCAAAACAAATTAGAATAATTAAAACAGTTTAGATTAAAAATAAAATTAAGTACAGTAAAAACAGTCGGACGAACAGTGGCACAGTGCTCATTCAGTAAATGCATAGCTAAACAGAAGTGTTTTGAGTCTGGATTTGAATGTGACTACTGTAGGAGCACATCTGATCTCCTCTGGAAGCTGGTTCCAGCTGCGGCTGGTATAATAGCTAAAAGCAGACTCTCCGTGCTTAGAGTGAACCCTTGGTATTTCTAGCTGATGTGATCCTAATGATCTGAGTGATCTGTTGGGTTTATATTCAGTGAGTATTTCTGCAATATATTGAGGTCCTAACCCATTGAATGATTTATATACCAGTAATAATACTTTAAAATCAATCCTAAATGTAACTGGGAGCCTGTGTAAAGACCTGAGGACTGCTGTGATATGTTCATATTTTCTGGTTCTGCTCAGAATCCTGGCGGCAGCGTTCTGTATGAGCTGCAATTGTCTTATGGTCTTTTTAGGAAGGCCAGTGAGGAGTCCATTACAATAATCCACCCTGCTGGTGATGAAAGCATGCACAAGTTTCTCTAAGTCTTGACTTAAAACAAAGCATCTAATTCTTGCAATATTTTTCAGATGATAGTATGCTGATTTAGTTATTGCTTTGACATGACTACTGAAACTAAGGTCTGACTCTAGAGACACACCAAGATTCCGGACTTGATTTTTAGTTGTTAGACCCCTAGCGTCAAGGTATGCATTCACCTTAAGAACTTCCTATTTGTTTCCAAACGGAATGACTTCAGTTTTGTCTTTGTTTAACTGAAGAAAGTTTTGGCACATCCAACTGTTTACTTCATCAATGCATTTGCACAAGGAGTCAATGGGGCTGTAGTCGTTAGGCGATAGGGCTAAGTAGAGCTGTGTGTCATCTGCATAGCTGTGGTAAGAGATTCGGTTCTTTCTCATTATTTGGCTCATTGGGAGCATATACAGGTTGAATAGGAGTGGTGCAAGAATCGAGCCTTGTGGGACTCCGCATGTCATGGATGTCCACTCAGACTTATGGTCTCCTATACTCACATAATAACCTCTCCCTTCTAAGTATGACCTGAACCATTTTAGGACTATCCCAGAAAGCCCCACCCAGTTTTCCAGCCTGTCAAGAATGTCGTGCTTGCCAGTATGTCGTGATCGACAGTCTCAAATGCAGCACTGAGGTCGAGTAGTACCAGCACTGATAATTTGCCTGTATCAGTATTCAAGCGAATATCGTTTATTATCTTTATGAGCGCTGTCTCTGTGCTGTGATGCGATCGGAATCCAGATTGAAAATTGTCAAAGTATCCATTCAAGCTTAAGAATTTGTTCAGCTGATTGAGGACAACTTTTTCAATGATCTTGGCTATGAAAGGAAGATTTGAGATCGGTCTATAATTGCTTAATATAGTCTTATCCAGATTGCTCTTTTTCAAGAGGGGCTTGACAACTGCAGTTTTCAGGGAGTTTGGAAAACTACCAGAAAGAAGTGAGGCATTAACCACTTTTAGGAGATCTGCTTCTAAACTGTTTAACACACTTTTGAAGAAAGATGTGGGGAGTGCGTCAAGGACACAGGTTGATGTTTTAAGGTGCTGTATGGTTTCTTAAAAAATTTTGCCATCAATTTCTTTGAAATCAGACATAGTAACTACATTAGCCGCTTTTCCACTGCCGGGCTAGGGCCGGGCCAGGGCTAACAGCGAGCCGAGCTGAGCCAGTGGCCTCGGGCCTTAAGCACCGGGCTTGCGTTTCCACTGCCGGGCCAGTAGCCCCGCAGCGCTGCCCTAAACCCCGCCCCTAACATGCCTTTCTGGATCAAACGTCATACATACAACCCAACCCATTTCAGCGGATATTATGAATTTATTTATTTTTTAAGTTAGGAAGATAGCATGTATATTAACTCACCGGCCGTGGGCGGCTGCAATAGTGTCCCGATTGTCTCGCGAGTTGTCACTAACAGAGGGACGGTGACCCAACAAACGTCCATCAAGTCGAACCATGGAAAAATTCTTTTCTGAGCTCCGCTTTGTCTGTTGTGCGTTTTAATCGCCTTGAACAATACTGCGCCCGCAACTTTTCTATTTTTTCCTGAACTTGAAGCGTTGATCGCCGCATGCTTAGCTTAGAAAGTTCAGCATCGATGTATTTAATAACTTCCTCGTTTCTTCACACGCCGTCAAATTGACGTTGTACCCTTTCTTCTGCCCAAATGCTCAGAAGAGCTTTGCAGCGATTATTTTGCGCGATATAAAAAAGTGAAATGTGCATCTTGCTTCAGATCATAACGTTCCATAACACCGATAAACTCCGCCTTTTACCTTGAGCACGCGTCTAGCCCGAGCTGGCCCGCCTTGGCCCAAGGTATTCGACGGGCCAGAAATCCTGGCCGTTGGCCATGAGGAAGCCCCGATCAAGCCCCGGAAGTGACAGTGGAAACGCGACTGGCCCTGGCACGCACTAGCACGGCTCGGCCCTGGCCCAGCAGTGGAAACGCGGCTAGTCTCAGGTTGTGGTCTGAACTGTCTGACCCCAGTGCGGCTCAATGATGTGCTGATCACCTTTCTGATATTATTAATTTTCTCAGAGAAGAAAGAAGCAAACTCACTGCACTTGCCGTCTGAGAGCATTTCACTGGGAATCTGGCTTGGGGGGTTTGTCAGTCTCTCTACA